>CM046670.1:46180258-46780258 GCA_025594165.1 Tamias sibiricus
TAAGTCTGGCCGGATGCAGGGAACTCCGTGTTTTAAACACACGTCATACCATTTTCTCCCCTTTCAGTTGGATGAGCCTAAATGCATAATAGATCTAAAACCCACAAATATAACTCGATCCTTTTGCTGGGGATCATTGGAGAATGAATTTGCTTTTGAGTGAATGATGCATTAGTAGCACTTTCCCTCTGCTTGTAGGCACTTTTCTTTCTTAAATTCCAAGACACTGCTTCTGTTTGTCAATAGAGAATGACAGAATGGTTATCCTGTTTTCCTTTTGGAAGCCAAATTAAAACAAACAAACAAAAAATACCCCACTATCATGGAAACATTGAAGGGAAACAATGCTGACATTTTCTGCTTGTTAAGTGACTTGAACACAGTTTTGACTTTAATGTGGGAGGACAGAGATCCCAGAGTGGAGTAAAGGTAATTCTTTACTTGACTGTGGATGCAATCAGGAGGACCAGAGGTTCAAATAGAAGCCCAGGGCACCTCCTCAGCATGTCTTCTCTACTCCAGTGGTGAGGTGGGAGAGGGAAGAATCATCTTTTAAACCCCTAGATAGAGTCTGCCATCTTTCTCAGGGGTAGGATCAATCCCTCTGTCAATCATGATGATATTCAAGCGTTTTTCTACCCTGTGCTGTGCTGAGTGCTGGTGTTGGTGGCTGATAGAATGCTGTTCCCTGTTACCAAGGCCTATGTCTAGTTGAAGACACGGAACAAGTCAACAAGACTGTGGCACAGCACGGAGTCATTACCCCAGTTCCTTTGATGGAGGGAATTCTCCCATTTGGGGAAACTGGGCTTGAGGCCCAATGGAGTCAGCTCACTGAGGTCTTCATGTACATTTCCATCCTTCTGATATCTACAGAATGGGGACCAAGTGCTCAGCACCTTCCCAGACACTGAGGAAGGTATTCCCACATATGAAATAACATCCTTGCATTCAAAGGGGTGTTTGTTAGAAAATCATACAGAAAAAAGTTAAACAGCAAAGCAATGCAATATAAGAGGTATATCACAAGTGTTCTAAGGATATGCAGGACAGGGATAAACTTGAAGTCAAAAAGACTTCTATCTGAATTGCTTATGGGCTAGATTATACCCTTAAACCAGTTAGGGAAGTCCTTTCTATGGTTATCCTATTGACAAAAACAAATACATAAACAACAACAAAAACTTCAGCTATGTTAGCAGGTTAGAAGACAGTGTCAATGAGCCTATAATGATAAATTGTGATAAAATACCAGCCACTGGTATTTTATTTGTAATAAAATACAATCACTTTATTAAGCGATGATTCTGTGCTAGAAACTGTGTGCTAAGTGATTTCCATGTACTTATTCAGCTTCATCCTTATTAATATCTGTGAAACAGGTACTTTTATCATTCCATCTTACAGATGAGGATGTTGAGATTCAGAATGAATTCACTTGTCTAAACAGTAAATGGCAGAGGTGAGATTCACACCAGATTTGTGAATCCCAGAGTCGTGACCTAATGGCCACTGTTGGCTGCCTGGGTTCGCACTTGTATCTGGGAGGGCAACTGGACCACTCTGTGCATCTTGTGGCTGTTTGGCCATGGGCATCTGAGTTCACGTGGGGCAGGGGTGAGGAAGTGAACAAGGCCAGGGACGTATCTCTTCTGGACGGTGAGTTTGAGTGGAGAGTGGACTGATAATTAAGTGGCTGAATGATAATTAGTACATGACGTGCTGAATTTGATTTCGGGGGAAACCAAATGCCAAGTGTTATTAAAAAAAGAGAACCTAAAGCCCTAATGTTGGCCAAAGAGCTGCGGCTTGTTTGGAGAAACAGAGAGATGGGAGTTGTTTTTACACAAAGTCACTAGGAGGCCGTGGGGATTTGGGGCCCAGCAGTCGCCAGTGTTTCTACCAGCTTTCTGGGAAAATAATTGCTAATCTGTGAGCTGCCAACCAATTGTTTAATTTCCCCTTAGGCTAATTGGACTCTGATCATAAACACCCAAAGCAGTGCTCTCTGACAAGGAGGCCTGGTGCTTGGGATGGGGTGAGCTGGGCTGTGCGTGAAGGTTCAGAAGGTGAGGAGAGGAAGATTAGGAGAGGCGACACCCTCCCATGGATTCGAAGCAACTGCTACTTCCTTCAGTTGCTGCCTCTACTAATTTCCAGGGGGTTGGGGAGTATGGGAGGACTACCAAGGGCCTCAAAAAGAGTTGCTGTCTGTCACCTTCAGCTCCTAGAAAGACCCTGTGAGTCCTGTTCATGATTGGTATTTTGAGCTCTTGAAAACCATCAGGATAAATGCAATCAGAACAACATCTTAATAAAATGTCCCTGTTTCTACCAAGCAGTCCAAACATCCAGTGTAGAAATAAATAGAAATTCAATCTAACAATTAAGATCAGATCAAGGACTCAATATATGCCTAAAACTAGGCAGGTGACCTCAAATAATATACTAATAGTGAGCTGTGTGACTCTGGAAAAATGACTTAACCCCTCTGATCTTCAGTTTTCTCCTCTGAAGAGCAGGGATTCTAATATTTCCTGCCTGTAGCACTTTTAAGAGGATTAAATAAAACAATTCATGTAATGGATTTAGAACTATCAGCTGTGGGAAGGCCCCTGAAAACAAAGTTCCTTTTAATTTTCCAATGAGAAGATCCCATGAGCCCAGAAAGTTCTAATCTCATGGTCAGTCCTTGGTTATCTCCCCACGTTTGTTTACAGGAATAGAGACGTGGTTCACATGAAGATGTCACATGGTATTGTTAGACAAACTGACCAATTTTCTCCAAGACCCCAACACTCCAGCTAGGCCCTGGGTGTTCTTTGTGAATTTTGGGTGTGAGCAGTTTCCAGAAAATAAAAATGGTGGGTCAGGCTAAGACTCCTCTGCCTTCCCTTGGATTCATTACAGGTTCTGGTGAGAAGAGGGCAGTCAATATGCAGAGTTCCTGTGCGTTTCAACACTAACAGTGTGTGTGTGTGTGTGTGTGTGTGTGTGTGTGTGTGTACACATATATTTTTTCCCCTCTATGCTTTAAAAATACATATAAATGTAACACTCTTCTTTGCTCGTAATGAACAAAATGTCCAAAGTAGTGCTTAAAATACATTTGAACAAACAGAAGCTGCATCTGGAAGCATGGTTAGTGGGAAGTACAACTGTTTGGAGGGGTTTAACTTCTTTTTTTTTCTTTTGCAAAGCAAATGCTCCAAAAAGTTCATTTTATATCAGAACAGCCTTTTCTCGAACCTGTTTTAAAGTTAATTATCAAAAGCTTGCATCTTGTAGCTCTTGCCTATGGATCCCTGCTGCGTTTGTTGTTTAGCTTTCCTTGGGAAAGAGTCGCTCTACGGAAGATCATCGGCATGATGTCACAGTCCAGGGACTCTAACCATCCTAGCTAATCAGCTTAGAACGCCAGTACCTCCTTAATGTGGGATCTGGGACCTTCTCAGTGCAGGGCGAGGAGCTGAACTAGTCTGCAAGCGCATCACTTTATTTCTTTTGCTTTAAGCAAGAATAATTTGCCTTTTTTTCCTCTCATCTTTCTCCCTTGTTGTTTTGCCCCTGAAAACTGTGCAGCAAAAGCAACCTCCAGGGTGGACACTAAATCTTCTGATGCAGGCAGAGCAGTGATAACATCTGAACCGAGGGTGCTTTTCCAGGGCATGCTTGACAGATGTAGCAGGGCCTTTTAGGATTTAGTGCTGGAGCGTATCTATTACCCGCGCTGCAGCACAGCTTGGCAGGAGCTGTGTGGTAATCTCCCATGAATTCTGTCTGACTTATCAGAGCGCCTGAGCAGGCTGCTGCAGGACGCCCGGGCTCTGCGGCCGGCTGGGGAGAGGCAGCCCTGGCGCTGCGAACTCTTTGAACTCTTCGGTGGGGTGCATCTCCGAGGTGGGGTTCTCCCAGCTCTGGAACTTATCAGCCCCTGGCCCCCTTGGCTTTTGGGGAGATCATGTCGAATTTGCTTTCACCCCACTGGCTTCTGAGTGTATGGTTTCAAGAGACAAAATTTAATTTCTAACATGGCTATTAGGGCCAAAGTGATTGTTCTAATGAAGTGGCAGCCTGCTTGGGGCTTTGATGGGGGAAGTAAATAGATGCATGCTAGCACTGCCTTCTTCCCTCCCTCCGTCCTTCTCTTCATTCCTTCTTCTCTCCCTTTCTGCCTTTCTCGCCTTCTCTTCTGCGATTTGCCCCCTCTCCATTTCTGCCACCCTCTCTATAGGTACAGCCTGAGAGTCACTCTTCACCTCTGGCTCTTGCTCTGTGAGTCTCATTTGGTTCCCCAGAATGTTCTATTGGACAACCCTGTCCTTCTCTGCTCTAACAATTACCTTGGCATTTTATAAAAATACCAAGATTGATCACAAACACCAAATTGTTTAGATCACAGATTAAAGTTTAATTTTGGAGTTTTGCTGTAGGGTTAGAATTAGCTTCAGAGTGTGTGCCGCATAGGAGGTGCTGTAATTTGTTTTAAGGATAAGGCCTTGGGGCAGCTGTGCATAAAATGAGCATGATTCCTTATTCCCACGGTTGATTTTTGAATGGGAGTGCAATTAGAATTTTTTCACCCAGAAGCACATACAGTCGGAGCAAAGATAATACCTTGAATGCATATCAGCTTAGGAGACCTCTCTTGGAAATTTATTTATTGTTCAGCAAGTCCTAATGCAAAGAGAGCCATGCTTTCCATAACAACAATAAACTCACCCTTTAATTTCAAGTCTGGTGTGTTTGTAGAGACTCTTGCGGTGTCCTTGTTATCAAGTGAGACTTCGACAGTGAATTTTAATGTCACTCGTAGAAATGTAGAGCCGGTTATTCTTCTTCACAGAAAAGAACCCCTTAGAAACCAAACCCTGGAAAAGCAGTGCTCTCTGTCCCCTCAGTGGCTACAGAGAATTTCCTGCCATGTCAGGGAACCCTTCCCGAGCAATCAAGCAGTTACCACCCGTGATATAAAGAAGATAGTTTTCTGATTAATGATGCTAATCTCATTTGTTTTCCACTGGAGAAATGTTGGAATCAATGTCCACAGAATACTTATTTAATCTGCCAAGCCAAGGTGATCCTCTCTTGGTCATTTGGATGGCATGGTCACTGGCAGTGGGAATCTGGCCTCATTGGCAGGAAGAGTAGAAGGGTGACAACTTTTCTGGGCTCTGGTTTGGAAGTGAATATTTACACCCAGAGAAAGTTCCAGCACAGGTTTTTATCTGTCTGTCTATCTATCTATCTATCTATCTATCTATCTATCTATCTACCTACCTACCTGTCTATCTCCTTTTAAAGGGCAGAATCTCAAGCGTTATGTTCTTGGAAGAAGATTTCTTTCTGGAGATGAAGTTGTCAGAATATCTATATTGACTTAGGGTTTCCTAAGTTGAAAGGCTGCATTCTTTAACAATTCATTTTGCTGAGGTGTATCATTTAGGTAAATACGGAACATCCCTTCTCCATGCTTTTAACTATCTTAAAATATATCTGTCACGCATCTTTTATTGAACGTGAATGCAGTCAGGGTAAACAGCTACCAAAGGCAATCTTGGTTGTCTCCTATGAGAAAGGGTGATTTGGATAATTCAAATAGGCTGCCCAAGTATTAAAAGACCAGGCTGGTGGCTGACCACTCACTAACTTTGTCTAAAAGTTCCAGCAGGCAGATGCAGTTGAACAGACACAGGGAGCTGGACAGCAAGTGGACCAGAGAGCCTGTGCCTTCCCTGCTCACACAGACTGTTGTAGTTCAACCCTGATCTTGTGGCTGAGCTCTCTGCTCTCTTTCAAGTGCTGAACTGATGGGAAGGTAGGATTCAGGTGAAGAAGCCATGTTATTATTGTTCTTTCCTTGCAAATAAAAAGCCATGGCTCTTTCTTTGCTCACTCTTGAAGGCTAAGCCCTCAGTGTCTCCACATGTTGGTGCAGCTGTTCTTAAACATTCTCTCACTTTACCTGTACCCTTTCCAATTTGTCCCGTGATTCAGAAAGTACCAGGCTGATTATTTAAAACACTTGTTTGATTTTTAATGCATATATACCACTTGTGTATTTTCTTCCGTTTGCAAACTTGAAGTCAGATTTCTTGTGAGTTGATTGTTCCACTTGATAATATAATTTGGGTACCTTTCTATGTCAATAAATATACTTCTACAGTGCCACTCTTGTTGGCTACATAGTTTTCTAATATTTGCTTATGCTCACCATTATTTAGCCAACCTCTCCAACGTTAGGTTAGGTAAGTTTCATGGATATGTCTTTGATTCATAGTTGTAATATCACAGATCTCTGTAGTTACATCTTTGTGTAGTTCCTTGATTATTTCTGTAGAATAATTTCCTAGAAGTAGCATAGCTGAATCAAGGAATATTTAAAAATTTTCAGGCTTTTGAATAATTTGTCCAATTATCCAACAGAATCATTCCACCAATTTATACCCCTACCATATTACTCACCCTACGTTTTCATATAGTTGTATGTCTGAGAAGGAATTTGTCTTGATACTCTCACATTGTCACTTTAAAAATATTAATATCAATTTGATAGGTAACAATTGGTTTTATTGTTTTGGTTTGTGTCTTGATTTTTCCTAGATTTTTTTTAGACTCTGTATTTATGTCATTCTCTAGTTGGTCTGATGTGCATGATGATGGTGTTCTTTCTTTAAATACTGGGGTTGAGGAATATGCTTTCCACTTCATGGAATAGGAATTGTAGTACTGAATGTGGTAGGTACTCTGTGAATCTCAGTCTAACTGAATTAGTTTGGAATGGAGAAAAAGAAAAAGATAAAAGAACCATATTTCTTCCAGAAGAAATAGCTCAGAAACTGGGGGGAAATTTGGGAACAGGATTAAAAGTGAGTGAACTGCCATTAGAAATTGGAAAATTTTAGGAAATAAAACAAAATCAAGTTTGAGAGATTGCAGACCAATGCCATGTCTTATACACTGCTAATGGCACGACCACTTTTAAAAATAATTTGGCATTATCTCACAAGGTAAACACTGGCCCACCCTATCACTTCACAAATCCACTTTTAGAAAGACTCTCACATTGTTCATAAATCTTCCCAACTTCCGTTTTTATAATAGAAAAAAATATGGACACAACTTGAATGCCCATCAACAAGAATATGGGTAAATCCACTCTGGTGTGCAGTGGAATGAAATATATCTTACAATATGGATAAATCTTGCAAAAGTAATACGAATACAAAGAGTCAGTTTTAGAAAACCGCACTCAGTATGATACCATTTTTATAGGTCTCAAGAGCAGGAACAGCATTCCTAAGCTTATGTACATTTGTGGTACAGCCACACTTCAAAAAGGTGTCAAAATTAGAATTTGTGGTTGTGTCAGAGGAGGAGAGAAAGGTAGGAAGGAAAGGAGACATATGCACCTAATCATGTTTTAATTCTTGCATTGGTGGGGGGAGGTTTGTCAATATTCATTATGTGTTGCTTTATAACATACATATGTGTTACTTGTAAATTTGATTGCTTTCAATAATTATATTTAAAATACAATAAAGAAAAGAAAGAATGAAATAAAAAAAATAAATGCTGGTAGCAAGCAGCTGTCTAAAAGAACAACTCTGTCTTTTGCCTTGATCTAGTTTCTTAATTGTTTTAGCTGCTTCTTCTATAAATCACCATTCCTAAAACTCTCTCCCAAAGTCATTGTTGAAAGTGCTTCTTAGTGGACAAATGTCCGAGGTGCTTTCCCATCATGCCCACCACCAGCCTGTCCCCTCGTGATCTCTCCTCTGACAAGCATCTCCTGACGGGCCAAGGGTAAAGGACAAGGGTTAGGACAACTTGGTTGGCCACTGATGCCTTTCTGGCCAGGCTAACCGACATTGTTATCAGTCACCATGCAGGCTGGATGGGTGACTTTTGGAAGTCACAGCTATGAAGTGGTTTTCTTGTCAACAACCTTTCATACTGAATTCTACACGTTACTTTCCTACCACCCTCGATTCCCATTCTGAGTTCAGGATATACCTGGATCATTCAAATATTTTTGCCACAAGGGTGTGGGAAGCAGCTTGAGATATTAGGGAGGGATTTTATGAAAAGCAAAACGGGCTGGGTGTGGTGGTGTACACCTGTAATCCCAGTGGTTCAGGAGGCTGAGTCAGGAGGCTTGTGAGTTCAAAGCCGGCCTCAGCAATTTAGCGAGACTCTGTCTCTAAATAAAATATAAAAAAGGACTTGGGATGTGGCTCAGTGGTTCAACAACCCTGGGTTCAATCCCTGGTACCAAAAAAAAAAAAAAAAAAAAAAAAAAAAAAAAAAAAAGGAGCAAAACTGGTCAATGATTTTTTTTCTGGTTGTATATCTAAAATGGGATAATCTTGTTTTCTCTCTGTATATTGGGCTAGAACAACTGGAGGTGGTTGTGTTCCCTGAAGGACATTTGGCATCGTTGGGAGACGTTTTTCACTGGGGAGGGGTATACTTGGGGGAAGTGAGTCGAGGCGAGGGATACTGCTAAATGTGGCAAAACCCACGAAAAGACACATCTGGCTCAAAAGATCAGTAGTGCTGAGGCGGAGAATTTCTAGCTAGGAGTATGTTTCTTCTTCCAGTTGGGGACAAGGGCTCTTTGGGCTCCTGAGCTCTGTCTTGGGAGTAGACCAATTCACATAGTGTAGAGAGGCATCAGAGAAGGCAGAGAATGGTCATATTTGCTTCTGTAACACACGAGTGTGGACCTAGTGTTCATTTTCTTCAGCTTTTTGGCATCTACTGTCTCATACAGTGGTAACTTGGCGAAATTCTCTTCCTTGAATTGAATATAAGCCATTTGAAGGCAGGGTCTATGTCATTTGCTAATTCATCTCTTCCACAGAAGTTCTTATAAAGTAGTGCCCCCAAGATTATGCTGATGTTAATGAGTACCAGATCACTTGATTATAAGGTAGAATGGGAAACTTCCTCTGCAGAGGCTGTGTTTGAGGAGCTTATCGTATCTGAGAGGTGAAAGCCTTAATTGGAGCAGAGGTGAAAGGATATTGACTGTCTCTCCTAAGCCTTTCATTATTGTGGATTTATAGAATGTTGTTGTTGTGCAAGGGGTCATTTCATCGCATTCCCTTGTTTCTCGGGGAAGACGTCGAGACTCGGAGAGGTTGATTATTTTATCCAAGTTTGCACAGCAAGTTACAGACAGACTTGAAACAGAAATATCATTTTGGTGCTTCTTTTTCACTGAACTGCTCAACAAGTTGTCTTTTTGAAGACCCGTCCAAGCACTGGGCTCATGATTTTTAGGGATGATATGAGATTCTGTGCATGTGTGCATGCATGTGCATATACCCACATGTTCACGAGCTGTACTGAATGTCAAAAATGAGCACTGAGTATGTGAGCATAACCATTCCCCAGCCCATTTCTGACCCTGACAGGGAGGTCAGGTTCTTCTCCCTGCTGGGTCCTGCTAGGATGACCTGCAGTGTTACCATATTTTATTGGGGTGGTGAATTTAACATTCTGTTATTTACTCGAACTTTGGGAGGACAGGAAGTAATTTATTTTGTTTGATGCTGAATACATACAAGATGTTCCATACATGGTTTTCCATGAATAAATAAATGCAAGAGTAAGTCAGGGATGGCCATTTCTGGCTCAGTTTTGGGGAGGGCCTTGTTGAGGTGTGTTCCTTGCTGGTGATGGGGTGATTTCCCAAGGTAGTGGAGGGCTGCTATTAAGACAGCTTCTGCCTATATGGCAACACACTGGGAGCTCCACAATTCCAGGGTGGGCAGAATTGGGAGAGGGTGGCTCATGGGACAGATAACACCTCACTTGTACCTTCACGAGGCCTGAGAGCCCAGCAGCAGAGCACCTCACAAGTAGCTCCACAGTGTGATGTTTTTGATGTGGGAAGGTCATTGATATCCATGATTTTTTTTTTTTTTTCCTTCCAGAGACCATGGTGTCTGAGCAATCTGCCCAGAGCTTGTTATATGGAAGATGAGATAGCTCATTATCCTGAAAATTCTTCAATAGCTGCTCATAATAAGGTCAGTTAAGTACAGAGTGTCCGCTATCATTCAAAATCGTACTCCCATAGAAATTTAATCCAACATTATTTCCACACGTTATTTTTTCGTACTCTCCCAGTTTGGGGAGGGGGAGGAAATTTAGGGCATTCCAATTGATATTAGATTCGACTTGAGACGGGGAGCTCTTGCCCCATTTCCTGATGCTTCTGGAACGTCCGCTGCTCTAGGTTCAGTAGGAGACAGCTTCATGCGGATTCTTTGGGGCTCAGTGTTGATGGAAAATGGCCCCCTGCTCTGTATAGGCCACCAAAAGAAAAACAGGATGGTCAGTGGGCAGGAGGGCAGGTCTGTCTTTCTTTGGGAGTGTTTAGGAGAGAAGGGAGATTTGAGAAGGAATCCGTCCTCGGTTTCGGTTTCACTGGGTTCTTCCCGAGCCCCAGGTTTCCTGGGACCCTCATCTCCTGGGTCCCTGGTTTTCTCACTGTGTCATGAACACATCCTCATCAAGGCCTCTCTCCAGGCATTTGCTCTGCTGCTACACCTTACGAGCAGCCCTCCTCCCACCCTTCCATGGGTCTAAGGTCTGGGAATCTCTGTCATCTCTGCGTCACCTGGCTCAAGTCCCCAGTCTCCATGAAGCTGTCGCAGAGGTAGAGCGAGGGTCAGGAGGGCAGGCAGCATGAGTTCCAATTTATCATGAGAGCACCCGAGAGTGGGGAGATAGGAGCACTGACAGCAAGCACCCTAAGCCTTTTCACTTGGTGATGGTGACACGTGACATTTATTGAGTGCTTGTGAGGCAAGGCTTCTTTGAGCTTGATTTTGGCTAATTCTCACCTCATCCTGTGAAGAAGGTGCTATATCATCCTGCTTTTACAGAATCAGGAAGCCCCTGTGGGAACAAATGATTTGTTCAAGGTCATGTAGCAAGCTGGGATTTGAGCCCCACCGGTCTGACCTCAGGGACTGTGATCCCATGATACCATACCAAACTCTGACATTTAGTGGAAAAAGAACTGGACCAGGAATCAGACTCTACAGCAGTGATGCAGTGATTCTGGCTTTTCCTCATTTTCACCTTTGAGCTTTGAGCAAGTGATTGTGTCTTTTTGAGCCTCAGTGACTTCACTCATAAAACAAGGATAATAAACCAGCGGACATAATGTTCTGAGTGCTTCAGAGAGCATTCACAACCACTGTTGGTCAACCCTGAACCTTAGATGAGGTGAAGACTCTGCCAGTTCCCAGCGTGGCATTCTTGGCTATTGTTACCTGCCTGTGGGTCTGTCTTGCCAACTGCATTTCCTGTTCATTGGAGGAGGACACTAAGTCTTCTACTCGCATCACATCTCACTGTCCTGGTTACGCTGGCCTGGTCCCTGCTTACCATACGGTGGCTTATGGTAGGTGCCACATATTTCCATGGTTGCACTTGCTCTTCATCAATACCTATAATTGTTCCTCCTTTTATTGATTCCAAGCCTCTCCTTCCTGAACGTTGTATCCTACTTTCTCAGCACCCTTGTTCAACACTCTTTGATGGAACCTTCCATCAGTGACTTGCCTACCTTTTCAGGGTCCGTTGCCTCCTCTGGCTTAGATTTGTGCTTAACATCCTTGCATATACCGAGTTCTCTTCTCTTATCCTCTCCTTCTCCATTGAATTCTCCAGTGAAAACCCTGACTCCTTGCTGAATCTGGGCCCACACCCAAGTAGCTAGTGCAACTGGAGAAATTATACAACGGTACTGAATTTAAATTTATGATGACAAGTCTTAGTACCACAATTTTATCACCTTGCCTTCATGAATTTACTTTCCCTCTCTTCAAGATAATATTTCAAACCTCCTTTCCCTTCAAAACATCAACACTTGTTCTAATTCTTCTCTTAGCACCCAGGATATCACTTCTTATTTCCCCGAGACAAATAGAAGCAGTGGATGAGAATCACCTCATATGTGTGTTGTGAGATACATCACCCCACCTGCATCTCAACCCACGTGTCCCTCTTCCTCCCAAGTGGCCTCTGCCTGCCTCTGACATGGTAGAGCTCAGCCCGGGGCCTGCCAGGCTCCAATCTGGCCCATTTTTTCAGTATGCAAGGTCCCTCATGCCTCAGGGCCTTCACACCTGCTGCTTCCTCACCTCCAACTCTCTTCCCTCAAATCATTGCCTGGCTCACTCTAACCCAGGAGCCTGCTCAAAGGTCAGCAAGCTTCTCCTGACCACCGTCTAAAATAGTGTTTCCTTCCTCCATGCTAACTCCAGCACCTGCTTTATTTTCTTCTTAGTGCAAGCCACCATCTGAAATATAACCTTTCTTTATTTACCTGTTTACTGTCCCAGGAGAATGGGAACAAATGACAGTGGGGAGTGTATTAGTCTCAATCCTTGCTGAGTCACTTACACCTGGCATACAGTTAAAATTACCTGGCACATAGTAGGTGCTCAGTCTGTTGAATTAAGGCAGGAAGGAACAGAATGAGGACCCTGTAAATGACCTTGGATAAGTCATTTTGTGGGTGTAAGATTTTCTCATTTATGAGGTAGGGAGATTGGCTTCTAGTGCTCATTCCAAGTTCAGCTCTTCCTAAATGAGGAGCATTTGGGTCATCACAGTCATTGTCTGTGATCCAGACATGGGCTTAGTTTGTGTTTAATGCCTACAATTTCCATGTGGACCCTCAAGGCACCTGCTTGGCTGGATTTCTGCCTTGTTTGGCCAGAGTGTTCTCGTCATGGAACTTGAACAGGAGAAGATAAATGGAGTATGCTGTGGACATTTGAAGATGTGACTGCCGAGACCCCGAGGGAAAGCTCCTGTGCAGGTTAGGACGACTTCACCAAACAGGCAGTGGTGAATGCTCAGCCAGGCAGAAACTCTGTGGAGAGTAGGTACAGAGCCAGGCTGACCTCTGGGGTAGTCACAGGGCCCTGTACTCAGTAACCCCACAGTTTATCTGCACCTTGCTGTAGTATTTACCCCTGGCATATAGTGATGCTCAGGTGACCAGATGCCTGTCCCCAGGAGCTTTTGGGTTGAATCTAGACAAGAGGGATGCATTCATGTGTTCAATCTGGTGAGGAGAATTCATAAAATACCATATGAATCCCAAAGTTATAATAATAATAGTAATAAAACACTAGAGGCCTCTGTGCACATGCTCAGTGCTAAGGGTTATATACATTGTCTCACTTAATCCCTGAACACCCTAAGAGAAAGATAAGAACAGCTGACATTACTGGTGCACCAAGCATCTCTGTGGCCCCACACTGAAGACTTGTGGGTGGAGTAGACAGGCCCACACCCATGGATGGCTTCTCATTTCAATCTCCACACCTCTCAGCTTTCATGCCTGAGGGCTTTTTCTCCTCTGGAGGAACCCGCCCTGCTCACAGGCAAGGCAGTCCAGAGGTACCAGGTCATGACACTCCCAGGTCAACCCTCAACCGAGGAGGGACAGGAGTTAGTGGATGAATACTCCAGCTTCTGTGGTCTTTGGTAGTGAGCCAATATCCTGGGCATTATCAACCAGAGGATCCTAAAATAGTGCCTGTGGGATGAATTGAGGGGCCACCAGGCCTACGGCCCTGTGGAACTACCCTGGAAGATGCCTGATACTCATTTCCTGGTCATCCTCCCTTTCTGGTCTCGTTTCCTTCTTTCCTTCACTTATACTTACTACAGTTGTCTTCCTGCGTCCACGTTCTTCTCCCATGGTCTGTGTTTGGGAGAACCCAAAGGCAATAATCGATTCCCATTCTGTCTCTGAAATATTGCAGAGAGAATGAACAAAGGAATTTCCAGACCTCCTGTCCTTGCCTCTCCATTCAACCCTACCGGAGCGTCCTAGCCTTACTCCTACTTCCCCAGGTAAACCACAATGTCTTTGGTCCATGGACCCAGACCTGAGTTGTTTTTAAGATACAAAAGCATTTGGCTCTATTTTCTCCCAGGCAATGGGCAGGGCATCCCCATGGCACTGGAGATAGTGTTCAGGATGAGGCACAAGGCCAAGCAATCTGGGCTCACCTGGCTGAAAACAGCATGACACATGTTCTGGACACACCTGCCTGAAGCCTGGGCAGACGTGACCCGACAGGCTGTGTTTGTCCTGCCGGGCTCCATGCTGCAGTGACTCAGGCTCAGGTGCAACTTTCTTCTTTCCCAGGGTCTCTGCCCCACCCCCAGACAGCTGGGTTGCATGTGGGTTACGCCATGTCCTTTTTGGGGAGCCTTTTATCCTGCAGTGTTGGAAGCATGGAGGGAGACTTGCCTCTGACCACCAGTGGGGGCAGTGGAAGCCAAGCCAGGAATTTGGAACTGGGGAAAAAAATAAATGGGATGATTTTTCAAGGGGGAAATATTGGTGGAAGGACCTGGATTAGGCTTTCTGGATTTCAGTGAATTCTCTGGGCTTGGCACAGTGCTTAATGACATTCCAGAGCCCTCGTGGTTAGAGAGCAAGGCCTGCTTGGTCAGGACACCCAGCAAGAGTGTTGACTCCACCATAAAACAGTGGTAATGACCTGTGGCTCACATGGAGGTGAAGAGATCAAGTTGGGATGAGGTCAGATGAGAGGCCTGGGCCTGCACACTGCTTGACACAGAGACGGCGCACCATGGCCTCCTGTTTGCCTTCCTACGTGCCAAGGAATGGCAAAGAACTTAGAGGGAAACTTGTCTCTCATTTGGAATATGTAACTCAGCGTGCATGAGAAACGGTATGTGAAAAATATTCACAGCAGGAATGACCTTGATTATTTTATGGGAAGGTGTCAACTTTTTTTTTTTTTTTTTTTTTTTTTTTTTAGGAAAGTCCAGTTCTGAACTTCTCATGAGAAGGACACCAGGTTCCCAGCTTGGAAGAATGGAGATTTCTACATGTTGGCATGGGTAAGAATGATCTTGGGAGCTTGTTCAAATGTAGATCATCTGGCAATATCTTCAGAGACTCAGATTGAACAGGCATGTATGTTTTAGTAAGCAACACCAGTTGATTTTATCTAGTTTTCTAAGAGATCACCTTGAGTATTGGTGATGCAGGAAACACTGGCACCTCAAAGCTTGATGCACTGTGTTCTCAGAGCTTCCAGCCTGGTGTTTGAGGTGTTAGGGCATGATGGTTTAATTCATGTGTCAACTTGACTGGGGAGAGGGATGCTGAGATAACTGGTAAAGCATTACTTCTGGGTGTGTCTACGGGGCTGTCTCTGGAAGTGACTAATATTGGAATCAATAGACTCAGTGAAGAAGACCCACCCTCACCAATGTGAATGGACATCATGAAAAGGCATATGTATGGCAAATTCACTCTGTTTTCTTCTTCTTTTTTTTTTTTTTTGGTACCGGGGATTGAACTCAGGGGCACTCGACCACTGGGCCACATCCCCAGCCCTTTTCTGTATTTTTATTAGAGACAGGGTCTCACTGAGTTGGTAAGTGCCTCACCATTGCTGAGGCTGGCTTTGAACTCGCGATCCTCCTGCCTCAGCCTCCCAAGTTCTGGGATTACAGGTGTGCACCACCGCGCCCGGCTCTTCTTGATCTAGGATGTGCACCTTCTTTTGTCCTCGACATTGGCTTCCCTGGTTCTCAGGCTGTTGAATTCGTGACTGAATTACATCACCAACTTTCTGGTTCTCCAGCTTGCAGATGGCATACCATGGAACTTCTTGGCCTCCATAATTGCGTGAGCCAATTCCCATAATAACTCTCCTCCTATATATCTATGTATATTGCTATGGTTTGGGCGTGTCCCCCAAGGCCTATGTGCTAATGGTTAGATTGCTAGACTTAGTGCTACTGGGAGATGGTGGAACCTTTAAGAGGTAAGGAGCTAATGACAGGAAGTTAGATCATTTGGGGCATTCCCTGGAAGGGGATATTGGGACCTCTGCCTCTTCCTGTTTCTCCCTTTGTTTCCTTGTGGCCATAAGGTGAACAGGCCTTCTCTACCACATGTTCCCACCTGTCTGTTACAGGTCTAAAGTAAGCAAGAAAAGTGACCATGGACTGAAACCTCTGAAACTATGAGTCAAAACAAACCTTTCCTCCTTATAAATTTCTCAGGCATTTTGTCACAGTAACAGAAAGCTGACTAACATGTATGTCCACCCCCATTGACTATTTCTCTGGAGAACCCTGACAAATGCACACAACCAAGTCTTCCTTCTGTATCAAGCCATCAATGAGATAGCTTTTCCAAGCAAGCCCTTACCAACAACAACAACAACAACAACAACAAATTAGTAGCCAGTTATTCTATCACGAGAGTTGCCTTTCTTCCTATGGTGGAGGCAGCCCTGAGTATTGGCATTTCTTCAGAGGAAATCTACTACCTTTAAACTGATTCTCTCTTCACTTAGATAAGGGGCAGAAAAGTTTTCTCTGACATTGACATCATGCTTACTGTTTAACAACACAATTGAAGTGTCCTGACCCTAGTCTTGGATTGCATATTTGTCCCCAAGCTAGCCAAGAATATGGGGCAGCTCAGCTGAAGTTCAGCTTACTTGTAGGGATGGAAAGATTTGGTCTCCCTTCCCATCTTGAGAGAAGAGGATCACCTCTGTAGCTTCTTGAGTCTATAGGCACAAAAATTCCACCTGACATCTTGGACCCCAGGATGTCTGTGTGGTGGGCTCTTGAGACCAGGTCAGGGTCAGGAGAACTATGAGGAGACTCAGAAACAGATCCGCTCAGGAAAAGCATCTGCAGTTCTGCTTTGGCATTCAGCTCTCAGGTCTCCTCATCTCTCTCTCCTTCTCTTCTCTCTTTTTTTTTTTTTTTGTTCTCTTTCTCACTCTCTCTATTCCCTCTCTGCATTTATTCACCCTCTACAGTTGAAACATCTGTCTTAAATCTGCAAGGCTAGTCCAACTGTTTACGAGGCTTATTTAATAGGAAGAATAATGATAACTGCTTCTGTTTGTTCTGCTAAGTGATCCCCAGGCGGGAAAAAAGAAAATCCTTTGCCTAGAGTGAAGCTATAGTCACCCTAAATTTGTATTCATAAAGAGGAGGAAAAGACTAATATTGTGATGATAATAATGATTACTCAGCATGGGTAAGGTCCTTTCTACTGTCCAACAGCAATGACCTCATTGCACACCAAGCCTGAGGAAGGAGATCATCTTTAGTGGCTGGGGGATGATTGAATTGCCACATTTCAGCACAAGTGGAGCCTATGGCTTTTGGAAACAGCTACACTGAGTCATAATTGACACACAGTAAACTCTCCTTATTAAAAGTGTAGGATTTGATACATTTTGTGAAATGAATATGCCTGTGAAACTCTCACCACCATGAAAGTAGCAAACACATCCAGTCCCCCAGAATCTCCCTGTGTCCCTTGGTAATCCTTCCCTCCTCTCCCTCCACCTCCACGGACCACTGATCTGCTTTCTGTCACTATAGATTAGTTTGCATTTTCTAGAGTTTTATTTAAGTGGAAACATGCAGCTTGTGCTCTTTTTGCCTGACTTCTTTCACTCAGAATAATTATTTTGAGATTTATCCCTGTTGTGGTGTATATCATAGTTCTTGGCTTTTTACAGCAGAGGAATATTAATCATATGCATATACCATAATTTATTTATCCATTCACCTCTTGATACTTGGGGCAGTTCCAGTTTGGGCTATGTCATAAAGCTGCTATAACATTTGTGTACAAGCCTTTGTATGGGTAATTTATATTTCCCTTTCTATTGGATAAATAACTAGGAGTGGAATGAGGAGCCATATGGCTTTTAAGAAGCTTCAGGGATGATTGCGAAGAATCTAGATCTGGCAGTCAGGAAATCTGTATTTAATCTCAATTTTCCTAGTTATCAGCTGTGTGACCTTAGGCAAGGCAGTTAACAACTCTGGGTCTTGAGTTTCCTCATCTGTCAAATAAGATGAAAATTGATCTCTGTTTCACATGCACAAGAAGAGGACCAAGAGACATAACCCAGGGGGACATTGCCAAGTTTAGAGAATCCACAGAGCTTTCCAAAGCTGTTATCAAGAATAAGCTCCCAGAAGGGAAAAGTCTATGCTTTATGTCTTGCTTTGCAGAAGATGGAACTGTCCTAAGTCTCCAGAGGTGAAGAATTGCACTTGGTTTTTATTGGTTGCCATGGCTCCAAAGTTGCAGCTGCCATTTCTTTTTTCCCACCTCCCTGTTTCTTCCATCTCCTGTTCTGGTCCCTCGATAAAGACAGGCACGTCGAGCAAGAATGAACTGTGAGAGTCATTCAACGGAGCAAGTTTCAGTTGACATGAACTTTCCTCCCCTGCCTTTGGTTCATAAATCCCGATGGTGAAAGCCAAGCAGAAAGATAATATTGCAGAGCTGAGACCTCAAGAGCAGCTCTGAGGTCCTGAGAGCTTTACTAAGAAAACGTTGTCAGAGGGCACTCTTCTTTGTGGGTCTAGCTTCTCAGGCACTCGCTCTCTGGAGAGGTGTTACTTGCATTGTTTGGAATCCCTGAGGTGCAGCAGGCAGGCGGTGCTTCCATCCGGGTTTCCTACCTACCGACTTGCAGATACTGGGGGTACTACTTCACTTGGGAGCCTGCTTTTCCATCTGTGACATAGGAATGTTAACAATAAGGCTGACTCACCTCCATGACACTGGTGATCACACAGCTCTGCTCTGGACGTGTAAAGTTCTGCCAGACCTTTGTAGTCCTCTTCCTCTCCAGACTCCATGTCTTTAGAAAAGTGATGGGATGGAGGATCCTACACGTGATGGGAGATGGTGTGGCAAAACCCTCCCTCCTCCTCAAGATATTTCCTTCATGTATTTGAAATCCTTTGTATTGGTCACCATTTGGAGTTAAGGCAGAGCTCCATCAACTTAGAAGAGCAAGGGCTCTGACCTCAAGGTAATCATCCACAAGCTACTGTCTAAATTAGAGTATTTTTTTTTTTTTAAGCAAAGTGTTTCAGAATTTGGGCACAGAGTGGTTGGGAATGTGGAGCATTGGATCTCCTCCTTTATTTCTAGGACCATTCCAGCTCAGGGAAGGCAGTTTATTGAGTCATTTCAGTGATCCGAACTAAAACTCATTCTTTATTTCCTGTAAACATTCCACTGTTTCCTTTTTCTTTCGTTCTTTTTTTTTTCCCCTTTCTTTTTCCCCCAAACTCATCCATATGTCTTAGTCCTGTCAGTCCTGTTAGGGGCAGTTTCTTACTAGACCAAACAATAGCACTCTATTGGCTAGGCAAAGCTTCTTTCATTACCTCATTTATTCTCACACTTTTTCTGTGAATCACTGAAGGAAACAGATGGGGCCATCTCCATTATGCACATGGAAAAGCAGGCACAGGTATAAAGAGGCCAAAGGTCTTTTGCAAGATCACAAATTTGATGGCAACACTAGTGGTCAATGGCTGAGAATGCCACGTTCCTGAGGCTGCCATGTGGGTGAGAGTCCAGGACTCAGAGGCCTTGCTCTGGTGGGGGCTGATTCTAGAGAGAATGGTGGTTCCTGCTAGAAGCAAAATTGGAGAAAGATCCCACCTGGGAGAGAGGTCCATCCTTACTTCTCCCAGGACTTAGGAATAGGGAGTTCTTCCAGTTGCTCCATCCTGTCTATCCCAGGATGTTTTGACACTCAAATCATTAGGATAAACAGGGGAGGAAATAATTTTGTCAAGAGCATGACTGCTTTTCAAGGTTATGCTGCAATCCATTACCCTGTTGGCCAGCGCTCTGAACAGGCAGGCTGAATGGGGCACCAGTCAGATGTTCCTTTGTATTTGAGCATTCCTCACTGCTCAAACTGGACACGGGGATTCTGTTTTCCCCCATTTCTCTCTGCAGCATGATGAAGGCAGATGGGGTTTGGGCAGCATTGTTTTCAATCTCTTTATGAGGAAACTGAGACCTGAAGAAATATGGTGACTCACTCAAGGTCATGCAGCCAGTGGATGAAACTCAGATCTCACTCACATTTCTATGTTCTTTCAGCAACACTGTGTGCATGTCTCCCTATGGAAGTCTGAGAATGGGGACTGTTATGGTTTAGATATTAGGTGTCCCCCAAAAAGTTCATGTGGGAGACAATTCAAGAAGGTTTAGAGGTGAAATGATTTGAAATGATTGGGTTATGAGGGTCTTAACCCAGTCAGTAAATTAATCCCCTGATAGGGATTAGCCGAGTGGTAACTGTAGAGAGGTAGGTTGTGACTGGAAGAGTGGGTCCCTGGGGAGTGTCTTTGCAGCATATATTTTGTCTTTGTACAGCGGAGTCCTCTCTTTCTCTCTGCTTCCTGGCCATGTCCTAAGCCACTTTCCTCTGACACACTCTTCTACCATGATGCACCTCAAGTCCCGAGGAATGGCACCCTCGAGTCCCCATCTATGAACAGAGACCTCTGAAACCATGAGCCCCTAAATAAACTTTTCTTCCTCTAATTGTTCTTGTCAGGGCTTTTGGGTCACAGTAGTGAAAAAGCTGATAAAAACAGGGCCTACTTGGCTCTTGGGAGTCCACCTCTTGAGTACTAAGCACCATACCTACCATTTACTGCCCTCCTCCTGGGAACGCGGAGTCTTAGGTATCAGTATGCCTGGTTGTTTTCAGAGATGGGACCACAGAAGTGGCTTCTCTGATGAGATGACTCACTGCCATTAGAACCCACATTTTCATGCCTTAGCTCACTCTTGGGCTTCTGGCTCATCCTTTTTCTCCTGGATGGTCTATCAACTTCCTGGAAATGGAATCATCACCAGCTTACTAGAGAGTCAGGTAGAGTGATTAGGAACAAAGAGAAATGGGCCAGCTGAAGGAGTCATTATGGAGTAGGTGGCCTTTGTTGTTAGATACTCTTGTTCATCATGGCACCTTCTCCTTCTCTCTGTGCTTCTTTCCCAAGCATCATGATACAGGCCATTCCCATTACTCACCTTTTGAACCTGTCCGTGCTTAGTGTTCCATGCCTCTCACCAAAATGACCAGTTATTTGGATCCATTTATAGGAAACTGATAAACTCTATTTCAATGGACAAATTTATGTGAGGACTTAGTGGCTGGTAAGGCTTTATGGTGCTACCTCCCATGGGGCTTTTACATTTTTTAAATTTTTATTTATTTTTTAGTGGTTGATGGACCTTTATTTTATTCATTTATTTATATGACGTGGTGCTGAGAATCAAACCCAGTGCCTCACATGTGTGAGGCAAGTGCTCTACCACTGAGCCACAAGCCCAGCCTGGGCTTTTACATTTTGAGGGGAACCTTAAAGCTTACTATGACTTGATAAAAATGTTGGGAATCACAGCTGCTCTTCACAGTGCTAACCCTAGTGTCACAGCACACACACAGAGGCAGACTGATGAGTCCAAAAGAAACCAACCTCTATGGTGAATACTCAGCAGCCTCTCTCTCAATCATTCATGTTTGATGTATCAAGCACTAGCTGATCAGTTTTCATGACTCCCATGTTTTTATGACTCTCAGTTCAATATGTGTCTTCTTGAACTTAAAACAAAAAAGATGTTTGTGTGACCACATTTATGTAGTCACACCTTGCCCTTGAAATTTACTCACCTGGCAACCTGATGGTACTGAGAACATGACTCCAGCACAACTCTAATATTTGTAGGGTCTAAGGCAAGAGTGCAAATGGAGGCTCATATAACAGATATCTAAAGGTGTAAATCAAGCTAAAAGACTTTCATATAAAGTACATCTATCTTCCTATCTTGTCAATTATATCTTCCTAATGGCATAATTGACAAATATGTTTGAAGCTATTCTTTTTATGTAATTGAAAATTGGCAGAAAATCAAAGATGACAGAATTTACTTGTTACTGAGCATATCTGAGTAATTTTTATGGCTGATGATGTTTAGTTGAGTAATAAAATGAAGGCACATATGTATTTTATTTTCTTATGTTAATTTCAACAAAAATCACTAATATGGTGATCAAATTTTCACACATTGGCTTCCTACTGACAGTTGTGACCTAAGAAATAAAAACTATAATTGTAATAAAAATGTACTAATGAATATGTTTTTATAAAAATGTAAAAATACACAGTAAATTTGAAATATAAGTTAAAAATATATTTATGTATACTTTAATATACATGCTTTCTTCTAAAATATTTTAAATTATCTATTATAATAAAAGACAAAATGCAAATTATAATTTATGGCATCAATTTTTAAAATTAAGGTTATATAAATGAAGCTGAAAATTTTAATCTCATTTGTGAAAATATGATTTAATCATATTTCTAAGAAAATAAAATTATTCTTAATTTAGGCATTTAATGTCCATCTACTTGCTAGACTAACAATTTACTGTCATGATTCATGAATGCTATGCCTAGATTTGCAAACAAACATAAATTTAGGAATAATATGTATTAGTGAATATTGTAAAATATTCCCTAGTCACCCTATGCAACTGTTGTAAATACCATATTTATTTGTGAACGCATACGAAATCATGAATTGGGACAGAAAGTAAAGCATGAAAAGAAAGCTCAGCATTTCTGGGAAACCAAAGTTATGCAAGAATATATTGAGTTCAAGCTATCTAAGAGAAAGGATTTGACAAGATAACTCATGTTTATCCCTTTAGCTAAGCAGTTCTAATGCTCAGTTTCTCTATATTCTGAAATAGTGTCAATATCAATGTCAGCAGCAGTACAGCATTATGGTATTCAAACACAGTTGCTTTTCTTTTTGAGAATATAGGGGAAGAGATGTGGAGAAGACTTTCCCTGGGGCCTGAATGGTGTTGATCATGAAAGCAGATGTTTAGGTTAATGGTTATGCTGTGGCAATAATGAGTCCTGGGTCCTGAATGACACCACAGGTACCCATGTGTTCTTTAATAAATGCATCTTATTTTGTTTGTGATAAGGAGGCTTCTCTAAATCAGAAGGCCTTGGGCAAGGATTTCTTTTGCTGAGATCTAGGGTAGATGTACATGACTGTATTAGTCAGGGCTCTCCAGAGAATCATAACCAACGGAATTCATGGATCTATCTATCTATCTATCTATCTATCTATCTATCTATCTATCTATCTACCTACCTACCTACCTATCCATTCAATTGGCCCAACTGATTAGGCCTCTTATTGAGAGGTCCTAAGTGTATAGGTAGCAAGCTAGAGCCCCAGAGGAGAGCTTGCAGTCTGATAATCAGCAAGCTCAAGATGCAAAAGGAGTCAATTTTCAGCTTAAGTATAAAGGCAGGACCCATGTTTATCTTAACCAATCGGGGAGGAGGACTTCCCACTTATTCAGCCTTTTTATTCTATTCAGATCTTCAGTGGATGAGGCCCACTTACCTTATGGAGGGCAGTGTCCTCAGTCTACTGCATCTTTTTATTTTTTGGTACTGGGGATTCTAACCAAGGGCATTTAACCATTGAGCTATATACCCACCCCTTTTCTATTTTTTATTTTGAGACTGCCTCTCACTCAGTTGCTTAGGGCCTCGCTAAGTTGCTGAAGCTGGCTTTGGACTTGCAATTTTCCTGCCTCAGCCTCTCGAGCTGCTGGGATTACAGGTGTGCACCATTGCACCCAGCTACTGCATCAGATGTTAATCTCATCTGGAAACACCCTCAAAAACACCCTTAGAATAATATTTGATCAAATGTTGGAGCACTCTGTGGCCCCTCAAGCTGACGTATAAATTTAACCATCATGATGACTAAGAGCTAATAAGCAAAAAGAGCTAAGTAGATGCTTTCAAGCCCATAGGTTAAAGCTCACAACTATTGCTTGGAAAATGGGACATTTGTGCAGAAACCATTCTCAGTACGCATGATGGCATAGTTACACTGTAGTTTAATCCTATGAAACTTAATCCTT
Source organism: Tamias sibiricus (assembly GCA_025594165.1). Classification (NCBI taxonomy): domain Eukaryota; kingdom Metazoa; phylum Chordata; class Mammalia; order Rodentia; family Sciuridae; genus Tamias; species Tamias sibiricus. Next base: position 46,204,117 of record CM046670.1, read on the forward strand.
GTTTCTGAGCAACCAAACAGGTTAAGGTACAGGTTAAGGTAGTTTATTAAAAGATATATAAAAGGCACACATGTAGTTATGAAAAGGCATGGAGATGTATAAGATGGTAAAATTATATCTATCTAAAGTTGTCACAGTATTTAGAATACTCATAAAACCATAGGGTTTTGTTATCAGAAATATTTATGATCATGTATAGCTCATTTTCCAATGCAGGACACATGGAATATAACTGTAGATGTATACAGACTGAATATATAACTAATACAATAATTGAGTACTTGCCAAGAGTAAAGTGCTATAGATTGTCAGAGGGAATTTTGAAAGAAGTAGGGAGTAAAATCCTTGACCATCAGAGGTCTGAACTTCACTGAAAATGCAAGAGATGTACCCATAAACACAGGAAATTAAAAAAAATGTTCCAGTGCATAATTAACTATACACACTTCATTCTTTGTCTTTCCACTCAGTTATAATTTGTAATCTAGTCCTGTAGTATGCTAAACTTATTTTTAGGTTTTGGCCAAGAGCAGTTTTTTTCAAAGAAAACAATGAAGGAACTATTTCCTGGGTATCTAACCTATGCCAGTCACTAAGATGGTTGTTTTGTTTGTAGCATCTCATTTAATTCTTAAATAGCTTTGTGAGTTTTACAAATGAATAAAGCATGTCTCAGATTCAGATATAGATCATTGGGAGTCCAAAGTTGCACACCAAACAGACTAACTGGAAAATGTATAGCCACCTTCTAAGGGCCAACAATTTGTAAGAACATTAGAGGATCACATGGACAAATATTGTTAAGTTAGTACAGTTCATCCTTACCTCTTTGTTAGAGAAGGGGCTGAAGAATGTCAACCAACCCTGGGTTGATGTCCTCTTTTATGGTTTGGATGTGAGGTGTCCCCCAAAAGCTCAAGTGTGAGACAATGCAAGGGGGTTCAGAGGAGAAATGACTGGGTTGTAAGAGTCTTAACGAGTGAATTAATCTCCTAATAGGGATTAACTGAGTGGTAAATGAAAGCTAGTAGGTTGTGGCTGGAGGAGATGGGAATTGGGGCGTGGCTTTGGGGCATATATTTTGTATCTGGCAAGTGGAGTCTCTCTCTCTCTCTGCTTCCTGATCATCATGTGAGCTGCTTCTCTCTGCCATAGTCTTCCACTATGATGTTCTGCCTCACCTAGAGCCCGAAGAAGGGAGCTGGCAATCTATGGATTGAGACCTCTGAAACCATGAGCCCCCAGATAAATTTGTTTTCCTCTAAAATTGTTCTGGTCAGATGTTTTAGTTATAGCAGCGAAAAAGCTGACTAAAACAGCCTATTTAAATTTACTGAATGCAGTCTCACTAACAAAACCGTTTCCTATATGGTAGTCGACTAATTTGACTTTTGGTTAATTTCCAGCCTGCCCTGTCCCTCATTTTAATCTGAATTAATTAAATTTGACTTTTGAGTTTGGATTCTAGATAACAGAAGTATCTTAGCCTGAACAATTTTAGAAGTTAGTGGTCTTTATAAATACTCCACGGGGATGGGTATTGCCAGTCCATAAAGATGATCAGGTTCAATCAGGTCCTTCTCTCTGCCCTTGATCCTAGCAAGAAGGCTCAGAGTTACAAACAAAGTGGTTATATTTAGTAAAATAGCGATCATCTTGAATAATTACATCGTGCTTCACTGGGACACACCTCAGGGGTACATGGGCTCAGTTGTGTGCAACATAAGTAGGAACCATCACCCCCAGTAAGGTTGATGGTACCTGGTATGGAGTGGGGTGCTTAGTGAATTAGAGACATTTCATTTTGAATTTAGATCAGAATTAGAAAAACAATGCCAGGAATGAACACGCTGCTTAAGATTTCTTTTTTCAATATCTTGCTACCTAGTAAAAAGGAGGCTCTGTGTTCACCAAATCTTTGCAGGTAATTAGTGTCAATGATTTATCTCAGAGCAGTCCCATTGTTCCTGTATTCAGAGATATAAGAGGTTATTTTAGAACTAGCCCGTGTGGTTTAGATTTTGATCTGTAGCTTTGGTTTTCTTGTGATTCATATTGATTGCTCCAATTTGTATGCTGCTTTGCTCTGTAGGTTCTTGATCCACTTGTTTCTTTCCTCTTTGGGTTTGGTTATGGGTTTCTGTTTTGAGTTTTCTACTTTCTTTTCTTTTAGCATTTGGACTAAGCACAAATGCTTGGACTTTTAGCATTTGTGCACAAAGGTGGCTTTATTTAAAAATGTTTTTCTTGTTTTTATTTATTTGCTCTGCTGTCAGGCCTGTTTGGCCTTATCCATGAGATAATGGAAATGAAAATGCTTTGTAAGCTGTAAAGCACTATTCAAATGTAAGAGATGAACACTGTTTTATTAAGAATAGCAATCTTGTTTGTAGCTCTGTCTTCTTTCTGTAATCAAGGGCAAGGGAGAGCAACCGATTGGACAAGTGGATGGTCTTTCTGCACTGAGATCTAGTTTTACAGCAGTCCTAGCATCCTATACTGTGGTCCTACTCTCTGTGAACTTGAGTTACAGCCTGTGTCTAATTTAGAGAACGGAGACATCAGCCTAAAACACAAAGACAGAGGATCCACTTGGGGCAGCCCCAACAGCCTGACCAGTCCTGCTTGATACCTGATTCCTGACTGGTGCCCACACCCTGATCTTGGAGACCTGAAATGCTCTGCCAGGCCAGGACTTGGCTTAGATCCCACCCTCCTTCTGGTGATAGGTGAGGGGAGACCTACTCCTGTGAGGCATCGTGTCCTAGACTTTGCAACAGCGTTAGGGCAATGTCTTTACTGAGTCTTTTTCTGCACAAGCAAATTCACATCACCTTTTTAAGAACCAATTGTGGAGTGGTATGAGAACAGGATTTTCATCCTACTTAAGTAGTTCTGCCTCCTCATCAAGAAGTTCTACTTAATATAGGCCTGGACAAGAACAGGATCCCATGTATAATTATCCTCTTTTAATTGGTATAAGACCAGGCCCACTACATGGCTATAGATGCCTTTAACTTGCTTAAATCCAGAGCTACTTTCTAACTTTTGAAAAGTTTGTTTTAGTTAAGCCATCATTAGTGGAGTCCCTCCCAACATGAGTTTGTAAAAATAAGTCCTTATTGGCTCCTCAGTTGATTGGAAATGCAGAAATTTCCTGCTGGGGAAAGAGGGATGAGAGTCTCCCTGGAAAATAGTGTGAAGTGCCAAGGTTGGGTTTAAGGGAGTGAGGCAACATTTTATAAGATTACTACAAGACACCCTCGTGAGATAAGCAGCATTAAGTCCACCTTTGTCTTCACATTTTTATTTCATTCTTCAGTCCTAATCATTCATTCAGCAAATACTTATTGCACACATTTTTGGTACCAGAAAGATACAGTGCTAGATGCTGACAATTACACATATCATATCTGATACTTGTCCTGGATCTGACAGACTTGGGTCCTAGTGCCTTCTCCTGTTTTTATTTTATTTTATCTTTTTGTGTTACTTGGCAAATCTTCCTTGATAACATGTCAAGTGGGTCATTATGCATCTGTAAAATGGTATAATAACATTGACTCCTTTAGGCTGTGTGAGGATTCCATGAAACGTGTGCATAGCACTTGGGGCAGATGCACAGTAGATCTCTCACTCATGAATTGGTGATTGCATCCTTCATACTTATCTCTCATCCAGCACCTCAAACTCACTGAGGCAACTGGGCTTCCAAGTGGAATTTAATCATGTTTAAATCTTTGTATGAATAGACATATGGATAACATATTTTCAGTAAAGTGGAGATTTCTGTTCTGTATTCCAGAACTGTAAATATAGACACACTCTTGGTTCAACATTCTCTTTTTGTCAGCATGACTGAAGATCTTACTTTTTTATTTACCATTTATCCTGCCCCCCAGCTTTATTAAGAAATATTTGGTAAATAAAAACTATGCATTTACTTTGCAAGTGATTTTTAATAGAATGAGCTAACTAATTTATTTATTTTTAGTACTGAGGTTCAAACTCAGAGGTTTTCTACCACTGAGCTATATCGCCAGCCCATTTTATTTTTTATTTTGAGACGGTGTCTTGCTAAGTTGCCCAGGTTGGCATTAAACTTGTGATCTTCTTGACTCAGCCTCCTGAAGAGCTGGGATTAAAGGCGTGCACCACTGCACCCACTACAAATGATTTGTTTGTTTAGAAAGTTGATCAATTAAATTAATTAAAGTGGTCTACCATTAAAATAACAACACAAATAAATGTAGCTAATAATCAACAATAGTGATAGAATGGACTTCTTCAATGTATTTAATTAATCCAAAGAAAGCAGAAAAAGAGCAAACTAGATGATTCAAATAAAAAAAAAATAGAAAGATTTTTGATTTAAACCCAGCTGTAACAATGACCACATAAACATAAATAAGGTATAAGAAAATTGATGGAAAAAAAGAAAGCTGAAGTAACTATATTAATGTCAGACAAAGTAGTATGCCAGGGATAAAGACTGCTATTTTATAGTGAGAAAGGAATCTATCCACTAATAAGACATAACAATCATAAACATCTATGCACCAAACAACAGAACTTTCAAATGCATGAAGCCAAAGTAGAACTACAGGGAGAAAAACACAAATACAGAATTATAATGAGATGTTTCAACAGCTCCTCTCAATGAAAGAACAGAGAGAAAAATCAATAAAGACCTAGAAGACCTAGACAACATTATAAACCAACTTGACATAATTGACCTTCATAGAATTGTTTACCAATAGCAGAGGTGCACACAGTGCTCTGCAGTAGATGGCACTTGAGCCAATTCTGTGTGGGGAGAAGAAAATGCTTCTCCCCACAACTAATACTGTGGTTCTGGGCCTCCCCAGACCATGAGAAATTGCCCAGAGTTCTTGTCAGTGCCATATGGACCCCTCCTTGAGAGATTGCTGCTGGATGTCATGATAGCTGCTCTAAGAGAAAGTTATTGGGTCAAGAGAATAACTCACCTGCCCATGACGAGATGAGAGCTTAAACCTCAATCAAGGATCTCACCCACACATTGTCATCTTGTCAGGGAGAACACAGCCTCTGGCTGTGTCTAGACCTAGTAATATCAACATCGAAGTATTGCCCCAGAGACCTGACATTGAAAAAGATATCACAGCACCAGAGTTTCTAGCACTTTTTGGATATCTGGATTGTTGAAATTAGTCAAGCAATAAAGTTGTTCCCAAAAACCTTCATGAGAGATTTTATTCCCTTAGATAATATATGGTAAGACAAATCTTTCTTGTTCCTAACCCTACCAAAGGGAGAAATTTTGAGACCACAAGAAATATGCTAGAACTCTCAACTACACATGTAATCAGCTTTAAATTACAAAGTGTAAATATAATTTACATAATCACAAAACAAATACAATATTTGGATCAAAGAGGAAAAACACACAGTAGAAGAATATGTGGTATAACAATGACATTCTGTGTACCATGGTGTGGGTAGCCTAACATCACCATGTATTTGTCCATTTAGTTGCCATTTCTGGTGCTCTTCATTTCTTTGTGTAGCTCAGATTTACATCTGTTGTCATTTTTTTCTGCTTGAAGCACTTCCTTTAATGCATATATTTTGATAATGAATTATTTTAGCTTTCATGTGTTTGGAAAGAAACTTTATTTTATTTTTGGAAAGCTATTTCACAGGGTGAAGGATTCAATGTTGACCACTTATTTCCCCATTCACTATGGCAGAGATGCTACTGCATCATACTATAGCTTGATAACTTCCAATAAAAATCTGCTGCCATTTTTTTTTTTTTGGTATTTTGTCTGTATATAATGTGTGTTTTTCCTCTGGCTGCTTTTATGGTTTCCTCTTTATCATTTAGGGTTTTTTTTTTTTTTGTGTGTGTGTGTGTGTGATAAGACAAATATTATAATTTTATTTTATTTTTTATTTTTTTATTCAATGTTGTTGTATACATAACAGTAGCATACTTTACCATTCATAATACACAAAAAGGGCACCTTTTTACATATCACTGTTAGTATACAAAGCATATTCATACCATTCATGTCTTCAAACATGCATTTAGGGTAATGATATCCCTCTCATTCTACCACCTTTTTTTTTTTTCTCTCTTTATACCCCCTTGCTCCCTCCCTTCCCCTCCCTATCATTTAGTTTTAAGAAATTTGATTATGTTTGCTAGTGTCATTTTTCTATAGTGTGTGTGTGTGTGTGTGTGTGTGTGTGTGTGTGTCTGTGTATATGTGTCTGTTTGGAGTTTGTTGAGCTTCCTTGATCTGTGGGTTTATAATTTTCATCAAATTTGGAAAATTTTCAGCAAGTACTCTCCAAATGTGATTTTTTCTTGTCTACCTTTCAGAGACTCAAATAATATGAGTATTAGGGCTCCTGTAATTTATCCCATAGCTCATGGATTCTCTATTTTTTTCCTCCATTATGGAAAGTTTCTATTGCTATGGCTTCAAGTTTAATAATGCTTTCTTCTACAATGTCTAATCTATTCTTAATCTGATCTACTACAAGTTTCATTTCAGACATTGCAGTTTTTATCTTTAGAAGTTTGATTTGGGTCTTTTTTAAAATTATATTTTATGTCTTAACTTGTTCAGATTTTTTTTCACCTCCTTGGACATAAAAAATACCATTTTAATAATTAATTTAATGTCCTGGTCTACTAATTCTATCATGTGTCAATTCTGGGTCAATTTTAATTTGTTGTTTTTTCTTTTACTTATGATCATATTTTTCTGCTTCTTTGCATTCCTGGTCATTTTTAAATGGATAATAGAGATTGTGAATTTTGTCTTGTTAGGTATTATACATTTTAGTGTTCTTATAAATATTTTTGAGCTTTGTTCTGAGACATTAAATTACTTGGAAACAGTCTGAGCCTCTCAGGTTGTTTCTGTTTTATTAGGCAGAATCAGAGCAGCTTAGTCTGTAGTTAATTTTCCCCACTACTGAGGGAAAACCCTTCATTGAACAATTATGAGGATTTTTTGGACTGGCTGGTAGAAGAGGTCCTAAGTCTTTTTACCTCTAATTCTTTCAAACAGTTTTCCTCAGGCATTAGTTTCTTCACATACTTGAATTATCAGTACTCAACCTAACTCTCAAGGGGGACCTTCTTCAGCTCTCCAGAGAGTTCCTTCTTCCTGTGTGCAGCTCCTACTTCTCCCTCAATACTCTGACCACCTCCAGGACAACCATCCCCATGCTGTCAGTCTGGGAGAAACAGGCTCCACTCTGCTCTCCCACTCTCTCCTTGCACCATGACCTGGAAGCAATCAAAAGGATCAGTTCCTGTGTTTCTCAGGGATCTCTGACTTCTATTGCCTGATGCCCAATGTTTTGAAAACCATTTTTTTTTCACGCATGTTTTCTGCTTTTGTAGTTGTTTCAAGCAGGAGGGCAAATTAAATTTGTTTTGCTCATTTTTTGGCCAAATGCTAAATCTGCAGTATTCCTTGTAATTAAAATAATTTTGTGCCTTCTATTTTTATCTATCTATCTATCTATCTATCTATCTGCAGTGCTGCAGGAGCTTACAAGAGAAGTCAGAAAACTTTCCTTTGGATTGAATGCTCCAAAGATGAGTTTTCCATGCACTATCATGGTTCTTTGCCTTGGCACCAGAGTCATCTTTGCCTATCTTAATCAGCTGTCATTTCTGCCTAAATTCATCATGGCTCTTGAGTAATGTCCAGATGTCTTAGTCTATACCTAAGGCCCCTATGTGTGTCTGCTTGCCCTCGTTTCTGGCACCACTCCGCTTCCCACTCACACTCTAACCAAGCCTCTTCTGTCTGCCGTGGTAGCAGGGTGTGGGTTCTGGAGTCAGAGTTGCTCTTCAGGTCTTACTCAAGGGCTGCCTGACCTTGGGAAATTAAATCCTCTAGTATCTTATCTGAAAATACGGGGGATGACATTACATGCCTTCTGGGGTTGTTGTGAATGTGAAGTGAAATATCCCCATGAAGTGCTTACCACAGTGTCTGGCGTATAGTAAATACTCTATTAACAAAATTTATTATTGTTGACGATTGTCAACAAATGCATCACATGGTTCTCCCTTTGCCTGGAAGTCCTCTTTCTTTTGCTCCATATTTTTTTTTTTTTTTTTTTTTTTACCCATGGAGTCCTACTTCTTTTTATGGATGTAGCTGAAGATTTGCCTCAGGTGGGAGCCTTTCTCTGATTCTGGTCTCTGCAGGATGTTCTCCATGGTGACCTTTAATATTCTGCTGTCCTTTCCTCTCTTCCGTGTTCATACGTGGGAGGGAGACTGTGGGACATGGCAAGGGATCAATAGATGTTGGTTGAAGAATGAACAAATGAAGATGGGCTCTTAGTAACTCTTAAATATTAAGATGAAAAAGATTTGTTTTTTGTTTGCTTTTTTTGGTACCAGGGATTGAACTCAGGGGCACTCCCTCACTGAGCCACATCCCCAGCCCTTTTTTGTATTTTATTTAAAGTCAGGGTCTCACTGAGTTGCTTAGTGCCTTGCCATTGCTGAGGCTGCCTTTGAACTCACGATCCTCCTGCCTCAGCCTCCCAAGTGCTGGGATTACAGGCGTGCTCCACGGAGCCCAGCCAAGATGAAAAGGATGTTTAAAACGCTGACATAAAATGTTATTGTTTGAATATGCACCCGTGCAGGTTCAAAATTCCTAGACAAGTGGGTGCTGGGGAGGGGGAGAAGCATGCTCAGGAATAAAACATGGCTGATCTCCACTGCCTATTGAGCCTCTCGGCAAAATTACGAGAGGTTGCGGAGTAATTTCTCTCATTCAGTGGCAGGCAGGCAACGCTATTTGGCAAGGGAAAGAGCAAAGCATGGTGATGGGAAGGGTAAAAAAAAATGCAAACAACAACAACAACAAATGGAAATCATGAGCCACACAATGTGAGAAAAGCCCCCTACCCCCATCCTCACCCCATGACCCAGACGCCCAGCACTGATGACATTATCTGTGCACAGTTGGAATTTTAAGAAATGCTGCCAATATTGACATTACCCCATGGAAGGAAATCAAGGTGGATTGGTGAACAATCACTTTAAAAGTTAATTGTTGAAAACCCTCAGGTTAGAGCTCTTAAGCTAATGCCTGTTGGCTTGATGGCAATTTTGGTGCTTGCTCTTAAAAAAAAAAAATGTTTTAATTTTTGTCTGTCTTGTATTTCATGGCACACAATAGACCTTTTAAAATATTATTTCTTAAGGCAGGTTAGGGGATGCCCTGCTTGGCTTTTCTGAGTAGGTACTTTCCTTCTTCCCCTCTACTCTTTCCTTTTGTCTCTTCGTTGTATGCCAACCCTTCAGAAACGCCTGCCTCTTGCCCCGCAGCCTGTGTGCAGCAGCATTTGGGAATCTTGGTAAACTCAATCCCCACCCACCCTTCTTCATCCCTCCTGACACCCCCGGAGGCTACTAGGAGATCCCGCATGCGTGAGTCATTGGCGATGTGCTCAGAACTCTGCCAGCACCACTACTCAGGGGCAGTTCCCCAGAGGTCCTGGAGAGAATCAGAGAATTAATAGAACAAACTTCTATCCTCCAGATTGGAGGCTGTGCTCACAGAGATGACCCACCCAGAGGAGGGCCTCACAACAAAGCGGACATCTCCCTGCCTCTCCGGCTCCTCAGATCTCAGGCTGTGGCAAATGACAACAGAGATTTTTAGGAATTCTTATTTGGGGCAGGAAACTGACAAGGTATCTGTCCTTTCTCAACCAAAGCCTGGCATGAATTTGAGTCTATCAGTATATTTCCATTTATTGATGAGCAGATCACAGACTAGCCCCTGGGCATGTTTTCAAACTTAATGAAGAAAAGACAGTTCCTGACACTAAAGCTCTTCATCTACCTGACAGCATCAATCAAGAGGTGCTCTGAGCTCTGGGCTGCTCAGTAATGAAACCTTTCTTCTAAAAACTGGAGAGGCTGGGGAGGTAGGACACTGGGGCGTGGGTAGGGGTGGGGGGTGGCACAAGAAGGATCCAGTTCATCTCAGTTGTTTCTCTTTTTGTCACCTTATGGGTCTTGGTGAAGGCCTGAGGAAAACCAGGGGGTGGGTGTGATGGCAGCTGGAAGGTCATGGAAGGCAGAGCAGGAAGGGAGTCTTTCCCCAGGGGACAGTACTTGGGCAGCTGCTTGAAACTTGGACGTGGTCTTTGTGTCCCCTTGTGGCGAAGGGCTGGCGTCTGGGAGATTCTCCTGCCAGAAGCACATTGTCCTTTCCATTTAGGACATAGAAAAGTAGAATGGAGATCTGAAGCCTATTTTGGAGATCATGTATTTCAGTAATTTTCAAACCTTTCTTTTGCTGGGAGAAACTTCTTTTTTCCCCTCAAAGAAAAGCAAGTGCCTCTGGAAAAGCCTAAGAAATAAACACACCAAGAAGAGAAATAGGATTTGGGGATGGAAAGAAGTAGGGAGAAGGTGTGTGTTGGATGCAAACCCCAAAGTGGCCATGGAGCTGCTCCAGAAAATATTAGGTTTCTTGGAAGCGTGGAGAACCGTGGATCTAGTTCAATGTCCTCAGGCTGAGGATCAGAGAGGCATGAGCTTACTGAAGAGCATTCAGATTTTGAAAAAACACCCACTGCTGGTGAAGCTGGTTTCTGGCCCCTCTTCCCTTCTAAAAATGGGGCATCTACTTAGTGCTAAGCGCCCTTCTGGGTACCAGTGGTATTGGAAAACAGGCTGCCTGTGGATGTTCTGGACATCATTGGGAAGGTGTGGACTGAGAGGTCTCCAGAACATTCTTCTGCCACTTTCTGTTGCTCCCCTGGCAACAGTGTTGCTTTTATCCTAAAAAATTCACGTGTCTGTGGCAGAGGAGTTTCATTCTTTCCTCTCTAAGAACAGTGATTTGCTCATGCTAGTCAGAAAGCTACAAGTTGCCTTGTCACCTCTACTTCCTGTATCTCCTTCAATCAGCCTTCACCCAGATCAGTAGACCTACCTCCCACATAACTTGACTTAGTCTACTGTGCACCATCTTTATTGGAACACCTTGGTCCAAAGCACCATCATTTCATGGGAGCTGACAACAGTCTCCTCACTGGCCTTGGTCTTTTGTTCTGATCCCATTTAAATTCATTCTCCACACACAAATCAGCACACTGTCTTTGAGTTGCAGCTCTGATAATGTCACTTCTTCTGCCTTTTGGAAACTCCTCAGTGGGTTTCCATTTGTTATAGGGCGAAGACCCCATTATTTAATCTACCACTTGCTACTGCATGCTCAGGGTGCTGCTGTCTCTCCAGGTCAGCTGCATGTCTCCACTCCCCTCTGCTCTCCAGCCATACCAGCAGTCTTGCCATTGCAGGTTCCTACCACAGGGAAATTGCATCTGCTCTTCTGTCTATCCTGAATACTTCCCCTACCCCCACTCGCTGATAACTCCTTCTGAACCTCATCTGACTCAATATATTCCCTTACTGAATACTCTCTTGGCCATGCATGTAGTACTTCTATAATTGTTCTTTCACTTTTCCTTTTGTGGGTATGGGTTCAGGGTCTAACTTTCCTGTGTGACTATCAGCTTCATGAGGGCAAAGGGAACATAGTTATTTTTATGCTTGCATTTTATTCTTACATGGTATCCTTTGTAGAGCAATGACCGAGTACACATTTCATGATCCAATGCATGAATGAATGAATTGACTTGGAATAGGAGGTCTTTGTTGAATCATCCCTTTTGATTGGTAAGAAAGGGAAGTTTTTGCTTCTGAGGCAAAGAGCTTACTTTACTTAACTTTATTTATTTTACTTTACTTAACGCTGCCCTCGGTTCATTCAGATTTTGAAAAAAAAACACCCAAAGCATGCCTCTGGGATTCTTGATGATACCCCCAACTTCAGGAAGTAATGGGATGGGGACTGTCTCTTGTGCTGTTAGGTGTTGCCGCCTGCAGCTGCTGCCGCCTGCAGCAAGGATACCGCGGGAAAGAATTTGGAGGCAGAGTGGGAATGAGTAGGTTCTTTATTCTGCTTTCTCTTCTGACTTCTCTCTCCAACTCCAACAACCACTCCAACTCCAACTCCAACCAAACCTATCGCCAGCCCTACCTGGTTAAATACTCTTCACCTTAACAAGTATACACGTGTCACAAGCTCAACTTACAGGTGCGTCACACAGTGTTCATGGGCACAGAAAGATTCTTAGTTGATTACATTAAGGTCAGGAGAAAACAATTAAAGTCCTCCTCTTTGGCTCTCAGCCAGCCGCCATCTTAGCTACCTCCTCATTAAGGCTCTTACAGTTAGGAACACACTCTTCCCTTTGTGTTCTGGGCCAGCCTTTCTGTGAGCAGTTTCTTCGACATCTTTTCCATCTTTCTCCATCCTTCCAAATGAAGAGTGGAGGCAGAAAAAACTGACTCACCACACAGTCAAGAATGATTGCATGAAACCATCCCTTTGATGGATCTGGGAATGTAGGCATGATATAAGTAAGTCACAGTCTATGTCTTCAACTAGTTTTGACACAATTTTGCCCAGTCATCCATTTTTTTAAAATGTGTTGAGTTTCTTGATCTTCCTTAACCTTGACCTTTATTTACTGTCAACCACTGTGCAGACACTATAACATGCTCCATATTCCCAATGTTGTTTGAGTCCATGACCCAAAAGTACTGAACATCATTCTTCCCTTCCATATCTCTAAGACCCTCCCATTATGTCTGGAAAAGGGAAAGAGAGGGTAGATCACCCAAGAAATGGCACGTGGTGTGGAAAAGTGCTTTGCCCTGGGCTCTGCTATTGACCAGTAAGTCACATAGGCTCATCAAGCCTCTGTTTATTTATACGTAAAATAGAATAAAACCACAATGTTGTATGAGTTTAGCTGAGACAGTATGCATGAGCTCCTTGGCACAATAACCAGTGAAGGTGTTTAGTGAATATTAATTCTCAGTCTGGAATATTCCTCATGGATCCTCCCATGGTCACAGACTGGTCAACTGTCTTGGCTGAGGTGAATATTAGGCTCTTGTTTCTTCACAGTAAATTCTAACTTTCCAAGCTCAGACGTTGGTGCAAAGCATTTTTGTAACCTCTAACTATGCTCAGCTGACCCCCAAATTGCCCACCGCAGGTATTCCTGAAGTGTCCACCCAGGCCTGAGGCAGGTCTGGTCCCTTGTACTCACACTGCAATCATGTCCAAAGTCCATGCCTGGGGTTATCACCATTGCTATTTTCTGGGGTCCTCTTTGGAGTGCTTCTCAAAGTTTTGCCACCACTTTCTTGAAAGGGAAGTTGCCCAAGTTGAAGCTCTCAACTGTCCAGGAGTTCTTGGTGATTGGCAGACATGGATGACACTGGCCATGTCCACATTAATCCTTGGACCTAAATCCTGAGTCAAGATGGTGGTGTGGACCGGTAGCAGGAGGAAGCTTTGTTTCCAGCACTCCTTTTCTGGGGATCGCATTGGACTTTCCTGCTCCATGGTCCCTACCACATGCCCTATAATAGAACTGGATCACTTTTTCTGCATTGGGGACTCAGGCCAGGCTCCTGAAAGAGCAGACTTGATAGTCTATCTCTGGAGTTGCTCTCCCTTCCCCAAAGCCTAGCATGAGACGTTTGCCTACTGACCTTGCCTAGACCCCTATTTTTATTCTCTGTTGCTCTAGCGGGTGGCTGATCTCTAATTTCTTTTCTCAGTGGCCACACCTATAATGCATGAGTTTTACATATTCAAAATATTACCAAAACACATTCAAATTTTGAGCACTTCCCTAAGAATTTTGTGGGGAAGGTGCAGCCTTAAAAATAGTGGGTAATTATCAAAGTGCTCCATAAAATATCAGTAGCCCTCTTCTCCTGGAGTCAGGCACACAGACAAGAGAGTCTTCACATTTGGCAATTCCTAGACACTAGTTATATTTCTTTGTTTTCATTTTATTTTACTCAAATTGAAGTACACTGAGCTAAGTAGACTAGAATTTGTTTAAATGTGTTAAAAAAATTCACAAATCTCACATTATTAGTAGAAAGTTACTTGTGAGATCCCCACAGGTAGTTAAGACACACTAGTGAGGACATTGCCTTAAGGTGAGGAACCCAGCAGAGGTCTGTCAAGAGTGATCTTTGGATACCTGTCTCTTGGGACATTGGAGCTTAGTAGTTGGGGGTGACCTTGGGTCTTACTTGACGTGGTCAGGGCATTCTTGTTGAGTCTTCTTGAACTTTGATTCAGTGAGAGAGGCTCACTGGGACACTTCATGAAATTGAACCCTGATTCTTGGAGGCTGACAGTAGAAGGGCCACATGGCATGGTGGGTGGGTCTAGTCCTGTACCTTGTCGTCAAGAAGCCATGTTCCCATTGCAGCTTTCATACCTCACTACTTCCCTGCATAGGGGACATGAGACCAGTTCAGATTGATCTCCATCCAACCCAATCCATTTCTTTTTTATATATTTTTACTCTTCCCTGTGTATTTGCCAACGCCCACCATGGGCTTCTTGCTCCTCTTCAGACTTTGATCCCTTGTGAGCTACTGCAAGAGCCAGAATACACCCTATCTGGGTAGTTGGTGGTGCTATACTTTTTTACTAAGTGAATACTGCCTCTTCCTGCGGCTTCTTAGAATGTCCCTCCCAGGGTATGGGCACATCCCATAAATTAGCAGGACTACAACTGCAGCCAGTGAGGGAGACAGCAACCCTGGCTTTTGAGGGGATGGCAGACTGAGGCAAGGTGGTAGCGTCTGAGACCCTCTTGACTCTGGCTTATCTTCTGCTCACTCCTCCACCCCTGCCTCCCTCGGTCCTCTGAACTCTGACCAAGGAAGTCCCCAGGGGCCCAGCTTTTAGAATTTATAGAGACTGTGACTCTGGGTCCTCGGAGTCTTACTTTGATGTCACAGCTTTGGCTGTGGCTGGGGGCTGCACAGGGTGGGGGAGAAATGCAACTGTTACCTCCCCGCTCCCATTACTCCTGCCCTTATAATCCCCAGAAAAGCAAAGAAACTCCATCTTTGAAGATGGGCCCTGGTCAGTTGTGAATCGCCCAAACAGGTGCTTCTGGCCATCAAAGTCTTGAAGCAGTTAAACTTGCTTTCACCTTTTGCTGCTGTTCCCTTAAAAGAAAATAGAGAGATCTTGGAAAGGTGGAAGGGGTGGCAGGCCAGAAACGTAAAGTGTGTGCAATCACTCAGATACAAGTGGCACCACTAAAAATTGCCTTCATATATCAGCTTATGGTTTACACACTCTGGCAGAAAGGACACTAAAAGGTCAGCAGAAAAAAAATGTATATGTCAGGCCTGGAGCTGTGTCTCCAAAGGTGGCAAGAAGACACGATCTGGGAAGGGTTCTAGAGGGACGGGCTAAGTGCTTGATGGGGTGGAATTCTTTTTTTTGCCCACTCTTTATTTTGTTTTATTTTTAAGGAAGTTGCCTGCAAACGTCAGCATAGAAGCTAAGGTATAGACTCTGCGTAACCTCTTGCTCCGACCCCTGGTGACAAGACGGATAGTTCCATTCATCTGTGGGTGAGCAGCGGAGAGGCTCCCTGCACCCCCCCCCCCCCCCCACCTTTTGCTTGGATTCAGGATATATTTGTTTGCAGAGAGGAATGTCAGGCTTGTGAATGCACTGTTCAGTCATGTGCCCGGGGTGAAATCGGAGGAGGGGAGAAGAGACAGGAGGGAAGGAGGGGTGGCGTGGGGAAAGGGCAAGCTATACTCTGGGGGCTTTGAGGGATGCCAGCTCAGATCCAGAAAGAAATCTTCAACCAAATGCTAATGGAGAATGTGCCTTCCAACCAGAAGGATCAGCAAATACCCTGTAAATTAATAATGCACCCTTTTAGTAGCGATTGCCTTGTGAAAAAGTCTAGGGGAGGATTATTCATCTACTCTCGCTTCCATCCAGCCTCCGTAGGACGAGGCACTTGGAACTCCACAGTTCTCTTGGAGTTTTGTTTAAGACTGACCCTCCCCCCTTGCTTTATTAACCGTGTAACATTTTAAGGTTGTTTTTTCCTCTCTGTCTCCTCCAGCAAGTCTCTATTGATCACTGTTTACAGTTATAATCCCTTTCAAATTTATCATCCATGACTAACACCGCATGTATTGATTAGTGTTGACGGATGTCCCTCTCCAGTATAGAACCACAGTGATCTCGGCCGGTGAAATACAGTAGAGATGGAGTGAGAGAGAGAAATATACATTTTCCCTTTCTCCTTGATTTTCTCATGGTAGTTTTTTCTGCTCCCCCTTTTCTTCCTAGCTTAGTTGACTTCTTTCCTATAGCAACTGAAGGATTGCTTTGTATAGTTTAGGGATAATTCCTGTCCTCCCTGAGTAGCCTTTTGGGAGGAAAAGAAGCATTCCTGGGTGGCGATTGGGGTGTCACTGGCAGGTCCTAAAAGAGATC
Organism: Tamias sibiricus; assembly: GCA_025594165.1. Classification (NCBI taxonomy): domain Eukaryota; kingdom Metazoa; phylum Chordata; class Mammalia; order Rodentia; family Sciuridae; genus Tamias; species Tamias sibiricus. The sequence continues at coordinate 46,220,526 of CM046670.1, forward strand.
AGATATATGAGGGACATCCCTGTGCCTTAACCGAAAGCCTCAAGTAAAAAAGATGTAAAGGCTAGTTTTTTAAGGACAAATTAGATGTCACTGTGAGTAAGGACAGGGTGTCCGAAATCTCGGACTATAAATGGAGCCATTTGTCAATAGTGCAATTTTTTTTTTTTTTTTTTTTTGTCCATTTTTGCTTACTCTCTGCCATGTCCCTTTTGCTTGTTGTTACAGTCAGGTGAGAAGCTGTGTATACATCTGTCCTGCCCAAGCCACCTTTCTAGGGCTCTGTCTTGGAACACTCATGTGTCCTGCTTGTTCTGCGGGTGCATAGAAGGCACCCACCCCACCGATCCACCAGGCTGGCTCTGAGATGCAGAGAGGTCTGGTCTGTACCTGTCACAGGCTGTCTCTGGGGAAGTCAGCTTAACATCCCTGAGCTCAGCTGCCTCACTGTGAACAGAGCAATACTCCTTTCCCTGACTCTCAAACACCTGAGTTGTGAGGTCACCCTGAGAGGGCTTCAGAAATTTGGAAGGGACCACATAGACTGAGATGGTCTATTTTATACTTTAGGGAAACTTCATGACTCTGGAAAGATTTTCTCATGCTTCAAGGGACGTCACCAGAAGACCCAAGGGCCAGACTTGAGAATAGAACAAAGAATCACAGAACTCAAAGGAAGGTTAGAAGTCTTATGCTTTAATCTCATTAATTTAGAGATGAGGAAACCGATGAAGCCTAAACATTTGGAATAAGTTTGTTTATGTCCCAGAGTGGGTGGGAAAGAAACCCAGGAAAAGAACTTGGTTTTCTGACTCTCAAGCAAGTGTTTTCCCTCTCTTCCCTTCTCCTGGCTCTTTCCTCTCTCCTTTGCTTCAACTTCTCCCTCTCTCTTCCCTCTTGCATTCTCTCTCCCTCCTCCCCTGCTTTCCAGGCACTCCCTCTCACCCTCTTCCTCTCCTTCTTTCCCCCTCTACCCACCCTGCAGCACTGTAGGTCTGGAGACAGAGACAGGAGGACTTTTTGCTTTTAGAGCTCGGTTTGCTTTACAAAAACATTTCCTAAGAAACTGAAAGGTTTCTTCACCACAGAGAATTCACATTAAAAAGTTAATTTTCTTTCCAAAGGAAAAAAAGGGAGGTACTTCCAGCTCCCAGGGGAGGGCACGTCTACCTACCTCCTGTGCCATCTAGTCATGCGATGGTGCTTTTGAGCAGCATTTAGTTGACTCATATGTAAATGATATTCTGTCCTCCTTCACTGCCTCCGCCCCCGCTATTGACAATAATTTGATGGGATGTTTTTTCCCTCTTCACTTACCTTTTTTCCAAGTTTTCATGGTCTGTTTGTAATAGTGTTTTTGGTTCTTTGCACTACTTTAAATTAAGTTTCTCATATGGGTCTTATTATACCTGAATACTGTTCAGTTATTTCGATGACATAGTTGTAAATCCTCAATAAAAAGATCTTTAATAATCAGTTGGCATTTATTTAATACACCACCCATCTTATTAAATCTAACTCCTTAGATTTAATAGGACAGTTTATTGTACTTTAGCATTGGAATAGTGATGGTATAGTTATGCTTGAGAAGGCACTTTCATTATAGACTCCTGTTTTTAGGCACTTATAATTTTCTCAAGTAGCACATTTATTTCAATGTGCAATCATTTTCGGTTCTCTTCTCCCTCCCTCTCTCAATTTGTACCATTTTCCCCCTCGTTTTTTAAAAGTTTAATATGGAAATATATCTCAAACTTTAGGGGAAAAAGCTGTGTCAGTGGCTGAGAATAGCTGAGCAAAGCTGCCAGGCTCCTTGAAATCCAAATTCTTGTTTGGTTCTATCAGTCAACTTGATGCAAATGTTGATGCAGGAGGCTGCTGGCCCCACGATTATGCTTCCATAACTTGGAGGATGTGATTCCAAGTGCTTTCAAGTGCATCTTCCCTCCTGAGTTTATGCATTCTCCAGTTCTTGCCAGTGGCAAGAAACTGAGGAATTGAACAGGCAGGAAATTGGCCAGAAGGGAGACAGACATCCTTTCTTTTCACTGAGGCGTTCCCTTTCCAAGCCATTTGTGTAAAAGTGTGGGCTGTGCTTTATCCCCTGGCCTCTTTATACAGGGCATTCCTGCTCTTGGCCTGGCTAACATCAACTCATACTTCTGATCACAGAACTACCTTTACTTTCTCAAAGATGCCTGTTGTAACCATGTAGAGTAAGTTGATTCCTTTGTTATGAATTGCTTTAGAACACATACTACACCTTCCATTTATTATATTCTGGAGTATACTGGAATTGACTCACACCATCTTATGAGAACCAATTGTGTACAGCTCTTACCAATTCCATGTCCAATGACATCACCTTGATAGCCTGAAATCAGTCACAGTGGAGTAGTTACTCAAAGAAACGGATGAATGCTGCATAGTGGAGAACACTTCCTCCCCATGGAGAGCTAATTTTTAAGCATTTACCAACATGCTGATTATGTGATGGTTGGAGACTAAAGTTTGTTCCTTCTACTAAATTGTAAATTCCATGAGTACAAGTTCTTTCTGTATGTTAGTCTGTGTTATATTTCCATAAGTGTCTGGCTTGTAGGAAGTGGTCAAAGAATTGAACTTAGAAAGAGAATTTAGAATAGATACAGTGTTATTTAAGCATGGAGGCTGGACAATTCAGAGGATATTAGCCTCATGAGATCAAGGTTCTTCCTGATTCACCTACAGGTGAGTTTCATCCTGTACCATGATATAGCTTCCTATGGAAAGGAAAAGCCTTCAATGTTTTATTGGTGAAATGACCATCAGGTAGCACTTGAACCTGTTGAGCTGGGTGGAGGGAGGATGATGGTGTTTGGGCAAGGGTAGAGGCTGGGTGGTTCTCTCTGCCTCTTTAAATCTATTCAATCAAAAGTTCTCTGGCACTTGGCTGGGTGGCTGCTTCCATGGGTTCACATTCCTAAGTCTGACAAGCAGATGCTTTCCAGCTCTACCTTGTCACCATACTCCTTCCTAGGCAGTCACTATCCCTTCAGGAACTTCTGACTGCCTCTGGTGAAATGGGGTTTGAGCATGAAGTCAGAGAGGTCTGCGATCAAACCTGGGCTCTGCTGTTGCTGTGTAGCTGGCAAATTGATTCCATCCTTAGAGCCTCAGCATCCTCAGTCCAAAAACAGAACACATCATAAGACTATTACACTGCTCGACATTAAGCAAATATGTGAAGTTGTGGGCAAATGTAAAGATTATTATAAATTTCTAAACTTTTAAATATTTTCCCTATGTATAAATTCTTATTTATTTGTAGTAGTTGAAAAAATTTGTCAGAGGGGTCAGAGATCTTAAGGGATGGCACTATCAAATTGCTTGAATAGGGTGAGGAAAACTTACTGTTTACTGTTGATTTACTCTTGAGAATTTTGCTTTCTGAATTAGAAGCCTGACTAATTTGGACAACCATTCCACTGAGAACAACCAGAAAAAAACAGGGGGAAAATGTACCAACACCCATTGAGTGTGTTTTAGTTTGTTTTTTTCAAACAGCCTGACAAGAAAAATTTTAGGAGAAAAAGTTTATTTTGGGGCTCACAATTTCAGAGGTCTCAGTCCATATTTGGCTGGCTCCACTCCTCAGGGCTTCAGATGAGGCAGGACATCATGGCAGCAGTATGTGAAGGTAGGTCAGGATTCAGCCACCAAAAAGCAGAGAGTGCTCCTCTGAACAAGGACAAAGTATATACCCCAAAGTCACACCCCCAATTACCTACCTCCTCTAGCCACACCCTATTTGCCTATAGTTACCACCTAGTTAATCTCTATCAGAGGATTAATGCACTGATTAGGTTAAGTTTCTCACGACCCATTATTTCACCTCTAAATTTCTTGCATTGTCTCACACATGAGCTTTTGAGGGATACCTCATATCTAAACCATCACAGAATGTCTCTTAGTAGATCTAAAACACAGTGCAAACTAACAAGGCCAAGAATAGTGAAACCTAGACAGGTTATCCCAGAATTTCTACTAATATTATCCAGGCTTTTCTATTGGAATCCTGGAAGATGTTGCTTAGAGATTGAGGATCTGGGTGTTGCTCTTGACAGTCTCAAGTGGGGGAGGAGTGGGGGGATAAATAGGGGGGATTGGAGTCCAAGTGATAAGAACCTTGGTAAAACACTAGACTTTCAGTTGGAGGAAGGGTCAGCTGATTTTGTACTGACTTGAGGGGACTAAAACAACATTCAAATCATCTCAGTCTACCATTGCAATAAGATGGCCTTGGTTGCTGGTGCTCTTAGCATCTTTCACAAACAAATGTAAATCCCTTCTGAAGGATGATTTTGTATCCTAATCCTGAAATTACTGTAACTTTTTTTTTTATCTGCAATGTTATGTATCAAACAAAGATAACCCATCATATAAAATAAAAAATAACATGATGAAAATGGAGAGAAACAATGTGTCATATAAATAAATCAGAAGGCATCCTGATAATGGAGTTATCAGACATGAATTTTATAGTAATCATGATACATTGTTATGTTCAAGAATAGGAAAAGAAAGGATGCGCATTGTTGGGGAGAACCCAAACAATCTAAAATATGAATATTGTAGAACTGAAAAATATAATAGTAATTAAGAACTCAATGGATGGATATTCAATAAATAGACACTGCTGAAGAAAAGAACTAAGCTGTAATATAGGTTCAGGATAAAATATTCAAAAGGAAGCTTGAGTATCAAAGAAGAAAATGTGGAAAAGAGAAAAGGAATGGAGGCAAAAGTCTAATCTGTGTAATTTGAAGCAAACCGGATAGAAGATAGCAAACAGCATAACAGGATAGGAGAGAGAAGATTGGGTAAAAGCAGCATTCTAAGAGATGATGACTGAAAGTTTCCTCATACTGAAGAGATATCAAGGGGAAAGCTATGAACCTGAAGGAGAGTAAGTACAATAAATCTGCATGTAATGTTAAACTGCAGAAAACCAAAGACAATGAGAACATCTTAAGAGAAGCCAGAGAAGAAAGAGCAAGAAGACTAACAATGGACTTTTGAACAATAACAATAGAAGCCAGGAGTTAATGAATGGTATAGCCAAAGCATTGAAAAGTGGAAACTTAGAACTCTATACCCACCAAAAATATTCTTAAAAATGAAGGCAAAGTGAAAACATTTCTAGATAAGCAAAAACTGAGAGAATTTGTCATTGATGGTTCTTTACTAAATAAGTTTATAAAGTGTATTCTACAATAATTTCAGATTAAAAACTGAGAGAATTTGTCATTGATGGTTCTTTACTAAATAAGTTTATAAAGTGTATTCTACAATAATTTCAGATTAAAAACTGAGAGAATTTGTCATTGATGGTTCTTTACTAAATAAGTTTATAAAGTGTATTCTACAATAATTTCAGATTAAAGGTCAAGAATGCAGAACAAATGAAAAGTGCAGCTATGTGTATAAATATCAATAAGCTCTAAATACATAAAATAATAATAATGTAATGTGGGAGGGGTAAATACAGATGTTCCCTGAGTAATATGGTTCAACTTAAGGTTTTTAAATATATAATGGTGTAAAAGCAGTATGCATTTTGTGTAAACTCTGCTTTAAATTTTGAATTATTTTTTTTCCCCTTGGGCTAGTGACATGTGATATAATACTGTTTCACGATACTGGGAAATGGTAGGGAGCCACATTTCCTAGTCAGTCACATGATCAGGAGAGTACCAACTAATACTTTATAGTGTACTGTGTTGCTAAACTATGATGTTTTGTAGGTTAGGTATATTAAATGCTTTTTCCACTTAATGATATATTCAACTCATGATGGGTTTATCGGGATGTAGCCCAGTCATAAACAAAGGGGCATCTGTATTTATATTTAAAATCCACCATAACAGTGACATATATATTGGGGGAGTTATGAAATGAAATTATTGTGAGATTCCTGAATTGTTCAGAAGTGATGAAAATATGAGTTAAAATTAGACAACTTTGATAAGTTATGCATATATATATTTTATTTCTAGGTAGCCCTAAATAAAACATATAACATTAAAAGAGCTCATAATAGCATAATGGAAGAAGAATGGAATAAGTAAATATGCTCAATCCAAAGGAAGGTAAGAAATGATGGAAAAAATACTATAGAAAATCAGAACAGCTGTAGGAAGGGATACGTAGGAAGATAATAGCTCTAAACCCAAATACATCAGTAATCACTCTTAATGTATATGGATTAAAAGCAATGATTAAATAAAGCTGTGGGGCTAAATAAAAAACAAAATCCAATAATATGCTTCTTGCAGAGATTTGACATCAATATATGGAGTCATACAGAAAATTCAAAAATGGAAATAAAAACACCAGCTGAAAGGAAATTGATAGAACTATATCCACATTAAATATTTATTTTTTTGTACCAAGGATTGAACTCAGGATGCTTAAGCACTGAATCACATCTCCAGCCTGATTTTATTTTTTTATTTAGAGACAGGGTGTGGTTAAGTTGCACTGGGGCTCGAGGAGTTGCTGGCTTTGGACTTGTGACCCTCTTGCCTCAGCCTTCTGAGTTGCTGGGGTTACAGGTTGTGCCACTATACTCAGCAATATTAAAGACTTTAAGACAGAAAATTTTACTAGAGATTAAATGGACATATCATAAAAGCAACAACAAAAAAAGATCAATTCACTGGGAAGATGAAAAAGTGCCAATTTACAGCTACCTAGTAACAACCCATGTGTATATAAAAATGTTCAAAGGACATCCAAAGGAGAAAAGTGAAATTCATAGAGTGGGAAAGTTTATATATATGTACTTAGTAACTAACAGAACAAAAAGTAAAAATTTAGAACCTCCAAACAGTCTGTTTGACCAAATTTACCTAATCAACACAAAGAAAACTATCCCCAAAAATGTATTATTTGTGATAAAATGTACATAGTACAAAATTAGCTATTTAAAAAAAATTGTGCATTATAGTTCAGTGGTATAAAGTACATTCATCTTGTTGGGGAATCCTGCCATCATCCATCTCTAACAACTTACTTTTAAATTCACAGATGACATACACCAGCATTGACCACATTATGGCCCATAAAGCAAGTAAAAACAAATTCTTAAAGGACTGAAATAGTACAAAATGTACTTTCTAACCAGAGTAAAATTAAGCTGGAAATTAATAGCAAACGGAGAGCTTAAAAACCCTCAACTGCTTGGAATGAAGCAATATAATCCTTAATAATTATTCAATCAAGAAACAATCACCAATGAAAATTTAAAAAATATTTGGTTTGAAATGAAAAATGTCACATCCAGACTTCAGTGACACAGCTAAAAGTTTAATTAATAAATGCATCAGGAAAAGAAAAAAAAAAAAGACTGAAAATCAACCATCTAATCATTCATGTTAGAAAGTTACAAAAATACTAGCAAATTTTCTGGGTGTGATGGTGCATACCTGTAATCCCAGTAAAGCTCCGGAGGCTGAGGCAGGAGGATCACAAGTGTGAGGCTAGCCTCAGCAATTTAGCAAGGCCCTATGCAACTTAGATCCTGTCTCAAAAAATAATTAATAATAATAATAATAATAATAATAATAATAATAATAAAGAAAAGACTGTGGGGTGGCTCAATCCCCCTGGGTTCAATCCCTGGTACCAAAAAATAAACACAAAAAACAATCAACAGCAACAACAAAACCCCCAGCAAATAAACCCAGAAAAGAAGAAAGGATATGATAAAGAACAAAAAATTAATAAAATGTCATACAAGTAAGTATACAGTAAAGAAATTCAACACAGACAAAAGCTAGTTCTCTGAAAGATTGAAAATTGATAAACAAGTCAGACTGATTACATAAAAAAAATAGGAAAGGTACATAAAAATAAAAAATAAAAAATAAAAAAATTACCCATGTCAGGAATGAACAAGTACAAATTTAAGGCTGATATGTAGGTATTCAAAGAGTTATTAAGGAGACATTTGAGACACCAGTTAAATAGCCCTCTTCTCCACCCCACACCTAGGCCCTAGTGACCACTATTCTACTTTTTGATTTTATGAATTTGACTTCATTAGATAACTCATACAAGTGGGAACATACAATGTATGTTCTTTTGTGCAGCTTATTTCACTTGACACAATGTCCTCACAGTTCATCTATGTTTTGGCATATGTGAGAATTTCCTGCCTTTTTCAAGGTCATTTTATGTGAACAGTTTGCTTATCCACCATCCATCACTGTACATATGGGGTGCTTCCATCTCTTGGCTATTGTGAATAGTGCTGCTATAGTGCAATTTTTTTTTTTGCAATACTGCTTTCTATTTTTTTTTTTTTTTTTGTATATATACACAGAAGTGGAATTTCTGGCTTCTATAGAAATTCTATTTTTATTTTTTTTGAGGCACTGTTGTGCTGTTTTTCATAGCAGCTGTGTCATTTTACATTCCCACTAACAGTGCTCACGATTCCAATTTATCCACATCCTCTCCAACACTTGTTATTTTATCTTGTGTGAGTGTGTGGTGTGTGTGTGTGTGTGTGTGTGTGTGTGTGTGTGTGTTGTGTGTGCATGTGTATGCACGCATGAGAGAGAGAGGGAGAGAGAGAGAGAGAGAGAGAGAGGGGAGAGGGGAGGCACCCTTACTATGGGCATGGACAAATATCTTACTGTGGTTTTGATTTGCATTCCCCTAATGATTATTAATGTTGAATGTCTTTACATATGCTTGTTGGCCATTTGTACATCATCAATGAAGAAATGTCTACTCAAATCCTTTGTTCATATTTAATTGGGTTACTTTTGTTTTTGAATTGTGGTCATTCTTTATATACCTTGCACATTATCACCTTCTTAGACATATGATTTGAAAATATTTTCTCCTGTTCCATAGCTGGCTTTTTCATTCTATGGATTATGTCCTTTGATGCACAGGGGTTTTATGGTTTAGATATGATGTGTCCACCCAAAACTCATGTGTGAGGCAATTCAAGAACATTCAGAGGTAAAATGATTGGGTTGTGAGAGCCTTAACCTAATCAGTGCATTAATCCCCTGATGGGATTAACTGAGTCATAACTGTAGGCTGGTAGGGTGTGGCTGGAGGAGGTGCGTCACTGGTCACTGGAGGCTCGCCTTTGGGGTACATATTTTGTATCTGGTGGGTGGAGTCTCCCTCTACTTCCTGATCATCATGTGAGCTTGTGAGCTGCTTCCCTCAACCACACTTTTTCTGCCATGATATTTGTCCTGCCTTAACTCAAGTCCCAAGGAATGGAGCCAGCTGTCTATGGACTGAGACCCCTGAATCCATGAGCCTCTAAATAAGCTTTTCCTCTTCTGCAATCATTTTTTTTTGCTTATTTTTAAAAATTAACTAATTTTTATTTATTCTAATTAGGTATGTATGACAGCAGAATGCATTTTGATTCATTGTACACAATTGCAGCACAACTTTTCATTTTTCTGGTTGTACAAGATATAGTGTCACACCATATGTGCAGTCATACATGTACCTAGGGTAATGATGTTCATTCCACCATCTTTCCTGCCCCCATGCCCCTCCCTACCTCTCCCTCCTGTTTGCCCAAAGTTCCTCCATTTTTCCCATGCTCCCCCCATTATGGATCAGCATTCATTTATAGAGAGAACATTAGCCCTTTTAATCACAGCAGTGAAAAAAAAAAAAAAAACTAAAACAGAGGTTTTAATTTTAATGTATCAATTTGTCTATTTTTATTGCCTGTATTTTTTGTGTCACATCTAGAAAACCCTTGCCAAATCCAAGGTTGTGAGGCTTTTCTTTCAAATGTTATAAGAGTTTTAAAGTTTTAAGTCTTATTGTTTAAATCTTTGATCTATTTAGAGTTATATTTTACTATTTGCGTCTATAAATATGCCACAATGAAACCCATTATTCTGTATAAATAAAATGCACTAGTAAAAAAATAACATATATGGGGAGAAAACATGAACTTGTTTTTGTATTTGGTGCAGAGAAAGGGTCCAGCTTCATTTTTTAAAAAATGTGCACATGCAGTTTTCTCAACACCATTTGTTGAAGAAAGCATCATTTTCTATCAAATGGTTGCATCTGTGTCAAACATTATTTGATCATATCTGAAAGGGTTATTTCTGAGCTTTCTAGTGGTCTATATGTCTGTCTTTATGATAATCCTACATCATTTTGATTACTGTTGCTTAATAAGTTTTGAAATCAGAAAGTATGATACTGCCAAATTTATTCTTCTTTTTCAAGGTTGTTCAGGCTGATAGAGGTGAGATTCCATATTAATTTTAGGATGGAATTTTAGATCTCTTTAAAAAATGCCATTAAGATTTTGAAAGGAGATATCATTAAATATACAGATAGCTGGACATGGTGGTGCATGCCTGTAATCCTAGCAACTCAGGAGGTTGAGGCAGGAGGATTGCAAGTTCAAAGCCAGTCTCAGCAACTTAACAAGGTCCTATGAAACTTAGTGAGACCGTCTCTCTAAATAAAATATTTTTTAAAAGGGCTGGGGATGTTCTCAGTGGTTAAGAGCCTGTGGGTTCAATCCCTGGTAAGAAAAAATAAATACATAAATCTGTAGATCAATTTGGGCAATATTGACCTCTTAACAATATAAGGTCTTCCAATTCATGCATACACGGTGTCTTTCTGTTTGTTTTCTTTAATTTATTTCAATAACACTTTGTAGTTTTCAGTGTATGAGTCTTTTGCTTCCTGGGTTAAGCTTATTATTGAGTACTTTATTTAAAAAGATGCATTGTAAATATAATTTACTTAATTTCTGTTTTTGAGTGTTTAAGTGTGTAGACAGGCTACCGACTTTTGAGTGTTGATTTTTGTATCCTGCAACTTCTTGAATTTATTAGTTCTAACAGTTTTTTTTTTTTCCCTAGGTGGAATCCTTAGAGTTTACTACAAGAGGGATAATGTTGTATGTGAAACATAAATAATTTTACTTCTTTCCAGTTTGGATGTCTTTTTTTAATTTATTTTCTTGCCTCTTTGCCATGTCTGACTTACAGTACTATGTTGAATAGAAGTGAGAATGAACATCTTTTTCTTCATCTTGATCCTAAATGAATAGCTTCCAATATTTTACCATTAAGTGTGATGTTACTGGTGGGTTTTTCACATATGGCTTTTTCATGTTAAAGCAGCTTCGTTCTATACCTAGTTTTGTTGAGTGATATTTTATGCATTTTTGAAAAGATGTGTGTTCAGCTGTTTTGGGGTAGACATTTGTATAAATGTAAATTAGGTCAAATTTTGTTGTTCTGTTTATCTTTACACATTCTGATTTTCTGCCTATTGGTCCTGTTAATTATTATCAGAATTTTAAAAAAATAATTGTTATTTTGTCTATTTATTCTTTCTTCTATCAATTTTTTCCCTGTCAAATGGAAAAGTTTATTGAATCTCATACTACTATTACTCGTTTGTTTTCTGCAGCATAGTAAATACTAAAATGATTGATAAATTAGTGAATAAGGTAATATAAATGAAGGCATTTTGTTAAATATTGGGTTATGAAATGGAATATATTTTCTGCCAAATGTTTATGCTTTTAATCTTTCTCTTACCACTTCTTTTTTTGAGAATGAAATTTAAAAGCAGTTTGGAACACTGTTAAGTTTTTTTTATTTGTTCTAATTAGTTATACATGACAATAGAATGTATTTTGACACATCATACATAAATGGAGTGTAACTTCTCATTTTCTGGTTGTACATGATATAGAATCACACGGGTCATGTAGTCATATATGCACATAGGGTAATAAAATCTGATTCATTCTACTATTCTTCCTACCCCCTTACCCCCTCCCCTCCCTTTACTCCCCTCTACCTAATCCAAAGTGCCTCTATTTTTACCTAGCTCTCCCCTACTGTGAATTATCATCTGCATATCAAAGAAAACATTAGGCCTTTGGTTTTTGGGGATTTGCTTATTTGGGTTAGTATGATATTCTGCACCTCCATCCATTTACCCGAAAATGCCATAATTTCATTCTTCTTTAAGGCTGAGTAATATATTGTTGTGTATATATACTGCATTTCCTTTATCCATTCATCTGTTAAAGGGCATCTAGGTTGGTTCCATTGCAAAATGAGCTGCTATAAACATTGATGTGGCTACGCGTCACTGTAGTATGCTGATTTTAAGTCCTTTGCATATAAAGTGAGGAGTGGGATAGCAGGGTCAAATGGTGGTTTCATTTCAAGTTTTCTGAAGAATCTCCATACTGCTTTCCATAATGGTTGCACCAATTTGCAGTCCCACTAGCAATGTATGAGTATACCTTTTTCCCCACTCCTCACCAACATACTAACATTTATTGTTGCTTATATTCTTTTTTTTTTTTTTTTTTTTTTTTTTTTTTTGTGGTACTGGGGATTGAAATCAGGGGCACTCGACCACTGGGCCACATCCCCAGCCCTTTTTTGTATTTTATTTAGAGACAGGGTCTCACTGAGTTGCTAACTGCCTCACCATTGCTAAGGCTGGCTTTGAACTCACGATCCTCCTGCCTCAGCCTTCCAAGTGCTGGGTTTACAGGCGTGTGCCACCGTGCCTCGCTGTGGCTTGTATTCTTGATAATTGCCATTCTGACTGTAGTGAGATGAAACCTTAGTTTTGATTTGCATTTATCTAGTTGCTAGATATGTTGAACATTTTTTCAGATATTTGTTAATCAGTTGTATTGCTTCTTCTGTGATGTGTCTGTTCAGTTCCTTAGCCCATTTACTGATTGGGTTATTAGTTCTTTTGGTGTTGAGTTTTTTGAGTTCTTTCTATATCCTGGATATCAATGCTCTATCTGAGGTGCATGTGGTAAAAAAAATTTTCCTATTCTGTAGGCTCTCTCTTCATGTTATTGATTTCCTTTGTTGAAAAGAAGCTTTTTAGTTTGAACCCATCCCATGTTTTGATTCTTGATTCTACTTCTTGTGCTTTAGGAATCTTGTTAAGGAAGTCAGTTCCTAAGCCAGAATGGTGAAGATTTGGGCCTACTTTTTCTTCTATTAGGTGCAGCATCTCTGTTCTAGTGCTTAAGTCTTTGATTCACTCTGAGTTGAGTTTTTGTGCAGGGTGAGAAATAGTGGTTTAATTTCATTTTGCTACATATGGATTTCCAGTTTTCCTGGCACCATTTGTTGAAGAGGCTATCTTTTCTTTTCTCCAGTGAATGTTTTTGGTTCATTTGTCTAGTATGAGATAACTGTATTTATGTGGGTTTGTCTCTGTGTCTTCTATTCTGTACCATTGGTATATGTGTCTGTTTTGGTGCCAATACCATGCTATTTTTGTTACTATGGCTCTGTAGTATAATTTAACGTCTGGTATTGTGATGCCTCCTGCTTCACTTTTCTTGCTGAAGACTGCTTTGGCTATTCTGGGTCTCTTATTTTTCCATATGAATTTCACGATTGCTTTTTCTATTTCTATAAAGATTGTTATTGGGATTTTAATAGGAATTGCATTAAATCTGTATAACACTTTTGGTAGTAAGGCCATTTTGACAATATTAATTTTGCCTATCCAAGAGCATGGGCGATCCTTCCATCTTCTAAGGTCTTTTTCAATATCTTTCTTTTGTGTTCTTTTGTTAGATTGATTCCCAAGTATTTTATTTTTTTAAGGCTATTGTGAATGGGGTAGTTTTATTAATTTCTTTTTCAGTGGATTCATCACTGATATATAGGAACATGTTTGATTTATGGGTATTGATTTTATATCCTCATACTTTGCTGAATTCATTTATTAGTTCTAGAAGTTTTCTGGTGGAGTTTTTTTTTGATCTTCTAAATATAGAATCATGTTGTCAGCAAATAATGATAGTTTGATTTTTTTTCTTTTCCTATTCATATCCCTTTAATTTCCTTCATCTGTCTAATTTCTCTGACTAGGGTGTCCAGGACTATGTTGAATAGAAGTGGTGATAGAGGGCATCCTTGACTTGTTCCAGTTTTCAGAGGGAATGCTTACAATTTTTCTCCATTTGGAATGGTGTCAACTATACTTTAGCATAGGTAGATTTTACAATGTCGAGGTATGTTCCATCAAAGACAAGAATCATATGATCATCTCAAGAGATGCAGAAAAATTATTTGACAAAATAGAGCACAGCTTCATGTTCAAAACAATAGAAAAACTAGGGATAGTATGAATATAATTCAACATTGTAAAAACTATCTTCTATCAGTTTTTGCTCTAGGTGTTTTGAAGTTCTGCTATTAAATGAATAAGTATTTAAAAATATTGTGGTTTTATGTTGACTTTACATTTTGGAATGATCTTTGTAAATCTGTGGTAACATTCTTTTCTTTGAAATCTACATCACATGATATTAATAAAGCTGTTTCTTCTCTCTGTTAAAAAGTGTTAGCATTTCTGCATGATTGAAGATCTGAATGGTACTTATATACTTTGTATACAAACAGATGTATGTAAAAAGATGCTATATATGTCCACTATGAATTGTAATACATACTACTATTATAAATAAAAAAAGAAAAAAATACTTTATGTAAAAAAAGTGTTAGCATGATATATATTTTTCCATCTCTCTTTTAACTTATTTACATTTTTATATTTGAAGTGAGTTTCTTTAGTTTTCCCACAGTTGACTCTTGATTTCTTATCAAACTTTACATTCTCTGTCTTTTAATTTAAGTATTAGACCATTTTTATTTACTGTAAGTATTATTATAGCTGAGTTTCAATCTGTCCAATAAAATCTGTTTTCTATTTGTCTCATCTGTTCTTTATTTCCCTCTCCACATTTTTTTTTTGTTTTATGTGAGTATATTTTGATTCAATTTATCTCCTTTGTTGATCTGTTACCTATAAATATTCATTTTTCTTTATTATCTTACAAGTTACTTTAGTAATATTATATCAGTTCTTCTATAGTGCTTCATTTAATATTTTCCTTTCATACAAAAATATGAATACTTCACTTACCAACATAATTTGCCACACCAACAGGATATCAGAAAAATCATATGATATTCTTAATAGATACGGAACATGTGTTTGATAAAATTCAGCATGCATCCATATTAAACTCCTGAAAAAAGCAGAAACATACTTTCTTAATATGATATAGAATACTTATGAAAAATCATTCATTTTTTCATACATTCATGTTTAAATGTATAATGTTCAAAGCAATTCTGCAATTGAGAATGACACAGTTTAACTTGTATTTAGTATTGTACTTCAGGTCCCTCCAACACCATAAGCAAGACACTGCAATGAAAGGAAAAAAGCTCATAAGGAGAAGTAATACTCTTATTAGTTATAGACAATAGGATTGTGTTAACAGGAAATCCTAAAATATTTACATGTGCATTATTAGAATGAATAAAAAATAAGTTTATCAAGTTGTTAGACACAGTATTAATATACTAACAGGTCTTTTATGTGCCTGAAAAAATTTTAAGATGGAATTTAAAAGTTAACATTATAATAGAATGAAAATATTAATACCTTTTAATAAAACTAAGGAAATGTTTGTTTGACCTTTACATAAAACACTTAAAAATGTTATCAAACACTTCTTAAATAGAAGTTTAAAAGATCTTAGTTCTTCCTATATTTATTAATAGAGTCAATGCAATCTTTAAAGAAGTTCCATCAGATTTATCAGGTGTATGTAAGAAAGGATGTTCTAATATTTTTATGGAAATGAAAAAAACTATCAATACCCATGATAATCTTGAAGCAGAAGCAGAATTCAAAACAACAAAAAATCTAGGAAAATATAGAAGAGTATGTTCACAACCTAGGGGTGGGAAAAGATTTCTGAACAGCACCAAACATTTAGAAAAAGAATGATAGAAAATTAAGAAATTGTGCTTATCCAAAGGCACCATAAAGGGAATATAATTTTAACCACAGTGGGAGAAGATGTTTTCCATATACATAACCAACAAAAGGCTCATATGAACACTGCATTAAGAACTTCTATGAATCAACATAAAAAGAACAGATCTTCTAACAGAAATAGAACAAGTGAATTGAAGAGCCTATTCTTCACAAAAGGGACAAGGTAAACACCTAGGAACATAATGAAGAATGTGACCCTATTAATTAGCTGAAAAATGCTCATTTTCAATACAGTGAGCTGAGTCTACACAACTCTTAAGAATGGAAAATCTACAAAATTAACAAAACAAGATACTAATGCGAAGTATAGTTGATGTGTAACAACTCTACTTGCCTATTCATACTCTGCTTATAGGAATACTTTGTAAAATATTTTGGCATGACCCACTCAAGTTGTTACCACCCGCTGTTGCCCTCTAGGTATGTGCCAATAGATCTGTGAGCCTGTTGCACCAAAAGATATGGACAAGTGTGCTCATGGAATATTTGTAATGTCTCAGCTTGGTCCTTTAATAATAGAATGTGTAAATAAAAACTATATGCTATACAGCTACAAAAGGCAAAACAAAGACAAATAATGCAGATATGAAAGAATATGTATGGTGTTATTTCATTTAATATTTCATTTAATAAATGCAAGGAAACTGATATATTATGTTGGACAATTGGGGGTGGGGATGGGAAGGGTTGTGCTTTTTTTTTTTTCCATTATTGCCACTGTCACAAATTCAGTGGCTTCACACAAAACAACTTTATTAACTTATGGTACTATGGATTAGAAGTCCCATACAAATCCCTAGGTCTAAAGTCAAGGTGCTGGCAGGGGTGCTGCTTTCTGGAGGCTCTAGAGGAGAATTGGTTTCCCTGTCTTTTCCAGCTTCTAGAGGCTGTCCAATTGCCTTGGCTCGTGACCACTTCCGCCATTTTCAAAGCCAGTCCCATTGAGAAGTCCTCCTCATGACACCATCTCTCTGGTTCTTTCTTCTGGACCCACGTGGGGAATTTGAGATAATCACCCTATTTTAAAACCAGGTGATTAACAACCTTAATTCTATTTGCAACCTTAAGTCCCCTTTCTCATTTGTCAGGTGCTGTAGGTCAATGTAACATCTTCACAGATCCTGGGGATTAAGAAGCTGACATCTTGGGGGCACCTATTATTCTACCCACCACAAGGGGCATGAGGGGACCACTCTGTCTTTATTTATTCATTTATCTTATACTACTGAACCTGAGTAATATTTTATCTGCTCTGGGACTGGGGTAGGCAAAAGAAATGTGTACTGTATCCTGCTCTGTCAGTGATGGAGAATGGTGACACTGTTCTACCACGAGCGTGCTGATGCTGTTTGAGTGTGACGACCAAGTGGAAGCACCATGCTCCATTTCCTTTTGGAAATGTCAAGGGGAATCCATCCAGCTGCACAACAGGCTGAGAACCTTCTTTCCCCAAAATGTGTCCAGGAAGAGTTTTATGCTTCTCACCCCCAAAACAAGCACAGTGAGTTGATTTCCTAAGATTCTGTAATACTGTGTTGACTTTTAATTTTGTTTTAATCGTGTAAGTTAGATATCAGCTCAAAAGCCAAAATTTCCCTCTTCTTATTTGAGTTGTGAAAATAATTTTCAGCACAAGCAGCCATCCAGTAACGTCTTTGCCACCTCGTCTGTTGGAGCAGATTCTTCCTGAGATGACTTGGGGAAGGTACTCTGTGATTTCAGCATGTCAAGCACACATCCATGTGTTACGCAGACATGGCACATATGGCCATTAGGATAAAAAAAAAAAAAACAGATTAAATTATTAGGACAAGTGCATTTTGAGTGTATCCTTTTTTCCCCCCTCAAGTGTGTGATTTCCCTCTTGCCAGTTCTGGGGAAATAGAATTACAACTACACTTTGGATTGACTTGTTTATTTCTTTCCTAGGCTAAACTTTCCTTTATACAACATCATTTTATTTTCCTTCTAGTGAGAGTTTGATCTAGGCCTGATGAAACAAACGGACACGGGGTTATTTCTAACCCGACACCTGGAACGTATCAGTTCAAATGTGTCTCTGAGTTTGATTCAGGTCTCCTCCCCCTTCCTTTGATTTTGTGACCTCTAGGCCAGTTTCAGGCATAAACTTTCTCACCTAATCGCCTCCCTCTGAGGTGCCATGAGATGACTTCAATGCTGGTTGACCATGTCTGTCATTCTCCGTCATTTCCCCTTTGCAGCCATAAGGCGGGCATATTAGTTAGAACTTCCAGTTACTCATGGAATTCAGCTAAGTTTGCCCATATGGCAAGATGGAGTAAGGGGAAGAACCTACCAGCAGCACTGTTGCAAATAGTTTATAAAACACAAAAAACATACGTTACATGAGAATGCTCTGTGCTATACCTAATGGCATCCATGATCTCTTCACAGTCAGACTTCTGGATTACGGCAGTGAGTGAGCTGACTCTAATTTATGAGTGTAATTATCATCTGGAGAACTTCTTAGCACAGATTATTGATCACTGGCCTCCACCCTCAGATGTTTTCATTCAGGACCCAGTTGATGTTGATGCTGCTCATGGTGGGCCACATCATATTATATTGTGATTGGATCTGCCAATCACGATATGGATGAATTCAAGATGAAATTGTCTTGTTTCAGTCAAAATGGGTTTTCCATTCCAGAAGGCTGTCATAGACATTCCTGTGAGGACCTGTGAATTTTTTTTTTTTTTTTTTTAAGCAGCAGGGATAACACTAAAACACAGTAGGTGAGCAATAAATAGATGATGAATTAACATGGAGCAGGAACTGAAGATATGGAACAAAAGAACAAGGCAAAGAGTTTTTCTTGAACTTATAAATATTGAGACTTGTCTTTCAGAATGAAGCTATGATTTCAGTTCTATAATCCCAGGTTTAGGAAAGGAGAGAATAGCCAGATTAAAGCAACCTACCTTTTGAGAAATAAAGACCGAGTTTTGAAGAAATTGTATGAATCCATAAATATAGAGCTGAGCCCATTTCCAGAATGAAACTGGAACCGAACTGTCTGTGCCTCAGAGGTGTTAGCATATGTATGTTAATCTTTGCTTCTCTAGCATTTCAGACTGCTCCATGTTGAATGCATTAATGCTGCACTCCAGAGCTTATATGTCCATTGGAATGTAGTTATAAGCTTTTGGCAGAAAGGCAAATTAAATACCCTGACCAGTACTACTTACTATTGAAACAACAATAAAAAAAATGCTGCATGAATTATAACAATGCTTACTTTTAATTTTCTGCAGTGATAGCATAAAGGAAGAAATATATAAAGGCCAAATAAGGAGAGTATGAAATATGATGGGTAAATTAGCACCAATATTGGCTTGTGCCCTGGGGTTTCTGGTGAACCTTAATGACATTGAATTTTGCCTTAGTGGTGAATGGCATGGAAAGGTGCAGATAAAAACCTTCCCTTGAGGTGTGTCACAGGGTGCCCCTTATAAACTTAGAATCCCAAAGGGCTGTATTATGGGTATGAAGGTGAAAAGGAAAGAATACAGAAAAGTGCAGCAAGGATAAAAATTTACCTTTGTTGCTGAGTGAAGAGGGAAATTATTCCCTGAGAATTAATAACCAGTGCCTAGCCTTTATACGAGTTTGAGGTCAGAAATCATGCTACATATATAATCCATAATAAAGTTCAAGTAGGGAATTTAATTGAAAATGGTTCTGGTTAATTAGAAGCTGGGTTGATTTCCTTCATTTCTGAAGAGAAACTGCAACAACTCATACCAAAGACATCCCCAAAGATGAAGATGCAAAGCAAATAAAAAAACTCAGTCAAAAATCATAAACCTTATTGTGGCACTATTCACAACAGCTAAGATGTGGAATCAGCCTGGGTGCCCATCAACTGATGGGTGGATGAAGAAAATGTGATATATATAAACAATCAAGAAGAATGAGATCCTGTTATTTGCAGCAACATTCATGGTACTGGAGGACATCATGTTGAGTGAAATAAGTCAATGACAAGTACTGCATGTTCTCTCTTATATGCAGAAGCTAAAAAAAAGTAGAATAATGATTACTAGAGATTGGGGAGGGTAGAGGGAAGTGAAGGTAGAAAAGGAGAAGCTGGATTTGATCAGTGCATGCCATGTGCATTAATGGAAATATCATATTGAACCCCATTAGTGTATATAATTAATGCATGTTAATAATCTTTTTAATTAAAAAAATCATAGAACCCAAAATGAAGCAAGGCAACATGTAAAAGCCTGGTAGAAAAGGTGAAGACATAATCAAACTTATAAATTTTTCAGTTATAATTATTAGACATAATTGAAAATAGGTATGTTCAACATGTTTTAAAAAATAAAAGGAAGGTTTTAAAATATGAGAAAAGAACAAAGAACTTTAAAGGATTTTCAAAATGATTCAAGTAAAATAATCAAATTGAATTTTCAGAATTGAACAATATAGTAACTGAAATCAGAAACTCAGTGGCTAGATTAAAGAACAAGGTATACAGAGCTGAAGAGAGATTGGATCTAGTTTATGGGAACTTGAGGAGAGATATCAGCAATAACAATAATGAGATTTTGAGAATGTAGATGAGACTGAGAGGTTAAGAGATATGTAGGATGGAGTTAGAAGGTCTCTCCCATATCCAATCAAAGACTTAAATAATTATCATAGGAAATACTAATTTAAAATAGTCAATACATCAACTCAATAGTTATGGCAGTTTTCATGAATTACTTAGCACATCCTTAGAACCAGTAGCCCAACATAAATTATGACCCACACCTACACAGAAACACTGTAAAACATCAAAGACAAAGAAAGGACCTGGAAGTGCCCAGAGAGAAATGACACATTATTTTCACTTTTTAACCTCAGCTATAGAATATAGTAAAAAAATACAGTCTGTGTGCTTTGGAGTTCTACCTAGGAAAAAACCCTTTAGGAGCAAAGTCAAATGAGAAACATTTCAGATAAACATGAACAAGTACAATCATCCTCCTTCAAGGCTATTCCAAAGGAAAAATTTTAGGCAAAAGAAAAATGACCCTAGATGGAAGACCTGGGATGCAGGAAGGAATGATAAGAAAAGATAAGGCAACTAAGTTGGCAAAATTAAGCAGATATTGACTGTAAAAAACTAAGTCCTTTTTTTTTTTTTTTTTTTTTTTTTTTAGGGGAAACAGAATATAACTAAAATAATTAAGAATTGAATGGGGGATAGGAGTTAAAATGTTCTAGGTTCTTGTATTGAGAAGAGTGTAACAATATTGATTAATTTTAGACTTTGATAATTTACATCTGCATTTTAAAATTCCTAGGGTAACCACAGAAAGAGAAAATGCAGAACACATCACTTCCAAATGTGGTAAATAGGATGAGAAAGAAATAAGACTTAATTTAAAAAAAAAAAAAAGAAATAGAAGAAAATTCAAAGAGAGAAGAGAAAGTAGCAAGGCAATAGAAAATACATAAAATGGTCAAAATAAATCTGTATATGACAGTAGTCATAAGTGTAAGTAGGTTAATGTCTCCAATTCAAAAACAAATGTGTCAGATTACATTGATGGGCTAAATATCTTAAGAAAAGATGTCCTTAAAACCTAAGGACAAAATAATTGAAAGACAAAGGATGGGAAAAGGTATCCCATGAAAAATCTAATCAAGGTAAGTTTGAGGAGGCTATAATAATTTCAGATAAAAGCATTTCCAGGGATAAAGAAAGTCATCATAAAATTAAAAATCAAATTACTAGAAGGCATTACAACTCTAAAATGTAACATATCTTGATAATGTATGCAACAAAATTAGGCAAAACTTCAATAGACAAATCTACCATAATATTTGGAATTTTGTTCTGCCTCTCTCTTAGTAGCTGATAGAGCAAGGAGGGAAAATATTAGTAAGGTTATGGACAATCTGAGCTAACCATACAAATTTGATTTAATTAAAATTTCAAGCCACTATAGCCAACAACCGTGGAGCACACATTCTTTCAAGGACACATGAAACACATACGATCATTCACATGTGCCAAGTAGGTCTTGGTAGATCTCCAGGTGTCAGAGGTGTCATTACCACACAGATCACATCTTCCAACCATCATGAAATTATATTATAAGGCAATAATAACACAGGCTACCTAGAAAAAAAAAAGCATGTTTGCAAATTAAGAAATACAGCTGTCCCTCAGAATCTGTGGAGGATTGGTTTCAGGACCCCTGTGAATACTGAAATTCAAGGATTTTCAAACCTTTTACAGAAGATGGTATATATTTGGATGTAACCTATGCACATCTTCCAGTGTACTTTAAATCATCTCTAGATTACATGGAATACCTAATACAATGTAAATGCTAGGTAAAGAGTTGTTACACTGTATTTTTTAGGGAGTAATGACAACAGAATTCTGTTCAGCTTCCATATGGATGCAAATCGTTTGTTCAATTATTTTCAGTCCCTGGTTGGTTGACTCAGTGATTTGGTACTGGCTAATATGAAGTGCTGACTGTGTGCATCAGGTAAGTTGTGGGTCAAAGGAGAACTCACAAAGTGTTAGGACTGCTTGCTAATATTTTATGGATCAAAACTATGGGGTATAACTAATGTCTCTAGGGAGAAATTTATAGACTTAAATACTTACATTAGAAAAATAAGAAAAAACTCAAAATCAATGAACTAAACATCTAGTTTTAGAAGTGAGCAGATCAGAGAGGTATAAACCTAGAGAATATAGAAGGAAAGAAGTAAGAAAGAATGGTGGAGATGAATAGCATGAAAAACAAATATTCCATAGAGAAGGTCAATAGACCCCAAAGCTGATTATTTGGAAGCACAAACAATATAAAATTTCTAGAAGGGATTAGTCAATGAAATGGAAGAAAAGGCCAAATAAGTGGAGAACCACAAAAGGGACGTCACCATGAGTACGGTAGAGACAAAAAGGTGACTGTAGTTGGGACGTCCCTTGGAAGATTTCAGACACATGTAGGCAGGTTCTGACCAATGACTTCCTCCAATGCTGGCTTGGTGTTTACCTGTCATTATATTACATGCTGCATCCCAAGTGTCCACATGCCGCGGGGACATACTGAACAAATCCAAGGAAGTAGCTGGTGTGGAGGGGTTTCCTGAGAATCCAGAAGACCCACGGGAGGATTTGAGGCTTTGATGATACAAGTTGACATGAGCCAAAGGCAAAGTGATGAACCTGGGAAGTCTAGTAACTGAGGGCCTGGAGGAGGCTCTCTGGCTCCCCAGGAAGGGGTCAAGAGGGTGTAATGCATTACAATTCAGACTGCTATCCAGGCTTGGGACACCCAACCTTCAGGTGTCACTGTCCTGGGATCTTGACTCCAAGATCCTGGGTCCTCAACTGTCCTGTTGGTATTATTCTCTCTAGGTTGGCCAGCCATGTTGTGTCAATGCTCACAGGAGAGCCTCTACATAAAGGAACACAGACAGCCACTCTTGGCATGATGGCAGCTACGAAAACCAGGGTGACCAACCTTAGTGCCTTGCAATCCCTTCCACTGACTGTCTACTTCCTTCCTTTATTCTCACTTCCTGTTCTTGCATCTAGTTTCTCCTCCCTCTTCTGAAGTTTCCTTTTCTCCTCTTCCCTCCCTCCCTTCTTGCTTCATTTCTCCCTTCTTTCAGTTACACCCCAAACATTGCTTCATGGGATAGGCCAGGGATCAGTGGTCTTTTTCTGCAAAAGGCTCCATAGTAAATATTTCATGTCCTAAGGGCTGCATGGTCTCTGTAGCAACTATTCAATACTTAGTTGTGAGACTGTAGCCATAGACAATAGGTAAACGCACGGGTGTGTCCATGTTCCACTAAAATTTGTGGACACTGAAACTTGAATTTCATGTCATTTTCATGGGTCATAAGACATTATGCTTCTTTTGATTCTTTTCAATCATAATTGTAAAAAAAAATCTTAATGTGTGCACCATACAATCAGTGGATCCGAGAGTTATAACTTATTGACCTTGGTGTGGAATCCTAAAGAAAATAGAGAGAAGTTCAGTAGATTAGACAAAGGGGAATGAAGGGCAGGAAGAGGGGATGGGAATAAGAAAGATATCACTTTCCTATGTTCATGTATGAATACACCACCAGTGAAACCCCACATCATGTACAACCACAAGAATGGGATCCTAATTAGAGTAAGTCATACTCCATGTATGTATAATATGTCAAAATACACTCTACTGTCATGTATGTCTAAAAAACAAACAAATAAATAAATTTATAAAACAATAGAGTCTGAACTGACAGCCTTACCTTCCTGCATCTCTGTCCCTAAGTGCATGAGTGACACGTGACAGCATGAGCTGCAGGCAGAAGTGGTTAGAGTAATCATGAGAAAGGGGAGCTTGCCCCTGGAGGACATGGTGCTGTGGCCGGCCCTTGATGGATGGGTATCAGATGTCTGTAATTAGACTGCTCTGTTGAACTGCTCCTCACTCTCATTTCCTTTTCCAACTTAAAACCTCAGGCATAATACCTGTGTCCTGACTTTGAAAGACACTAGATTTTCTGAACAGGCAGAGTCCACTACAACCCAGATTCCTCCCTTTCCAACACACATGGTATGCAACCCTTGCTGTGGTCTGTAGCATCTGGTAAGGGAAGTAGTGAATGGGCTGTGGTGCTGGTGAGAATGAGCTTGGTACAATGGCTAGGTCCTGAGTTCCAAAGTCTTGGCTCTGGCAAGTGCTTCTCACAGCCAGGGTTGGTTCCATGAGTAGAAAGGGAGAGTGCCTGCTTCAAGCTTCTCGTCAACACCCAGCCGAAGAAATCTTAGTTGGCTCCAGCTAGACCAGTCACTGTCCTTTCCATTCTAACGTGACCCAGCTTGAGGACCAAAATACTTTGACAGTTTCAGTGTTTCAATTTCTATCCCTTTCTCCCTCCCTGCCCTCTTTACTTCCTTCCAAGATTTAGCAAAAATGCCAAGGAACTGAAATATGAATTGATTGTGCAAAACAAACTAAAATTTGCCTTGGGGCGATTGACGGATTTTTCATTTATTTCCGTTCACATCTTCCAGTCCTTGAGTATGTGTATGAAGGATAGAAGCCCTAATTTATCACAGTGATCATAAAGATGCTGTGGCTTTTGTCTTTGAAATTCTAATGATTAGATGGCACTGTTATTTAGAGTTGGGGCCTGAGGGCTGGGGGAGCCCTGTGCAGGACCCTGGTTGGGCTGGCATTTTTTATGATAAGAGAGCCAGTCTTAATCTCCCAACACAGCCATGCAGCACAAAATACACCGAATGTGAACCTTAAGAACTAGATGAAGACTCCAGTTTGACTCTTTGCTAACTTTATTTCCTTGGGAAAAATCAGTTAACCTTTTGGAAAGTCTGTCACAGGTACCTATTCTTTAGAATGGAGACAGTGAACAATTTCATAATCCATGGGGCTGTCAAGAGGTCACTGTGTGATAATGGAAGGAAGAGTGCTTTGTGAAGTATGATGTAGGAGAACCTTCCTAGAATGGTGTCCAGCTCGCCCAAGGCTCTTTGGAGCTCCCAAAGACCTTTCTGAGAAGATAGTGAATGGTCAAAGAAGGCAAAATGGTTCCTTAGTCAGGTGTGAGACTCCCATTTCTCCTGTGGCTCTTCCTTTAGTGCATAAATCTCTCCTTTCCCCAGGTTCCACACTCTAGTTAGGCTATTGCCTACAAATTCCTATGTCTTTCCTACACAGGTGCCAGAAGTTCATTCTGGAATCCTCTTACTGACCCCCTGTGACTGTGGAGCTTTGTCTCTGTCTTCAGGGCCCACCCTCCTCCACGGAGTATCCTGCCGACTCCAGCTCTAGGCAGGTAAGTTGCTACTCTGAGTGTCATCCTATACACAATACCCAATTATACAGGCTCTTTATTTGTTATGCACATTTCTTAGGCTAATGTGTGAAATTTGTGTGCATGTGTGCACGTGTATGTGGTGGGTGTGTGTCTGCACAGAGACTGTAAATGCTTTCAAATATGTTTCACTCAGTGCCTGAAAAGGTCTGGACCCACAGTTAGTAACTGACAAATAGTTGTTTAAGAAAAAGTAAGTGAGGCCATATAGATTGCCTGAATTTGAGGTTTTCGCCAAGTCTCTGAAGGCCTCACAGGCTCAGTGCATGCTCTGGATTTGTTCTGTCTGAGGCCTGTTTGCAGGAGTTGTTAGCAAAGCTTCGCATGTTTAAGTTGCTGTTCAAGTTTCTCCACCACCACTTGCAAAATATGCTCAGTACCCAAGGGAAATCAGGTTTGAATGAAAACTTTCACAGTGGTCCCCTGTCCTAGCTCAGAGCTGAGCTGATTAGAGATGTACACTTCCAGATATTTTGCTAGGCACTGAGATCCTTCAGGACCTCTCAAATTAGGTGCTGTTGCTAAATAATTTTTTTGAATTTTTTTTGCATTGAATTAAAGGGGTCCTCACTCAGGTAGATGAGGCTGGTTTACTTGTTTTGTCTACTGAAATAATATTAAAACTCAGGGCATGGTATGCTTAGCTATTAGTACAGGGAGAAACAGATACACAAATGTTTGATTATCTTCTCTGTGAGGACATTCTGATTGGTGTCTCTTCTCCCTGAGGGCAGTGTGTCTTACAGGTGACTTGTACCACTGAGGAAGAACCTGGGAGCTGAAGGAGCCCCAATTAGGAAGGGCTATTGCGGCTAGCTGGAAGCCATAAGTTCCACCTGATATGTATGTGACGCACCTGTAAATGCACGTGAGGCACCCGCAAAGCTAAAGGTATATAACCGGATGAAAGCGGTCGGAGTTAGGAGAAAGAAGAATGAATTCATTCAGTCAGTCGTGCAGTCGCTCGGTCGGTCAGAAGAAGAGTTCGGGTCGGAGAAGAAGAAAAGAATCAGAGCGGCCAGAACGTAGGCAGAGTGGTTACAGAAGAGAAACCAGATAGAAGAAGTAATTGCTGGTCAGAGTTAGGCCGAGGCTCCCGAAGAAGAAAAAAGAAAGAAGAAAGAAGAAAGAAGCTCTAAAAAATCTCTAAGAAGAAGAAAAATCTTTCTTTCTCTCTCTAAGCTCTCTCTAAGAAGTAAAAGTAGTAATAGCTTTACTCTGCCTCCGAGTTTTCCTCCCGCGGCGCTGTGGCTGGCCATGACAGGCAGCTTACAGGGAGCAGCAGAGAACATGTGTGTGTTATCCAGGAGAAGCTGAGCATGTCTGGGCTACTCAATGGCTCTCTCACAAAGTGGCCCTCCCCTGTTTAACACTCATGGTTTTCTTTGTCATTATGTCTATAATGTTTATTTCTGAGTGGTTCTTGACCTTGGCTCTGCATCAGAATCACCTGGAGTATCTGGTTATGTTTTTTTATTTATTTATTTATTTATTTATTTATTTATTTTTGTAGAAACCAAAAGTCAGGGGCATACACCCCAAAGATTCTAAGTTCATTACTATGATATGATCTGGTCACTGATTGTATGTTTTAAAAAATTCCCCAGA
This sequence comes from Tamias sibiricus, assembly GCA_025594165.1. Classification (NCBI taxonomy): domain Eukaryota; kingdom Metazoa; phylum Chordata; class Mammalia; order Rodentia; family Sciuridae; genus Tamias; species Tamias sibiricus. The sequence continues at coordinate 46,247,934 of CM046670.1, forward strand.
TGAATTTTAAATCACAGCTAGGATGCAGAATCATGGCTTAGATGAAGAGTTAGCAAACTTATCTATAATGGGCCAGGTAGTAAATATTTTAGGCTCTGTTGGACATGCAGTCCAGTCACAATCACTCAGCACTGCCACTGTGATGCCAAAGCAATTTTTGTTGAGTGTCACCGAGTTCCAGTAAAACTTGATTTAAACAAGTGGCAGAAGTTATGGAACCAGTCTAGGTGCCTATCAACAGATGAATGGATAAAAAAGTGGTATATATACACAGTGGAGTTTTATTCAGCCATGAGGAAGAATGAAATTAGGTCATTGGCCGGAAAATGGATGGAACTGAAGAGCATAATGTTAAGTGAAATAAGCCAGACTCACTGTATGCTTTCTTTTATATGTGGAAGCTAGAGAGAAACAACAACAAAAACAAATAAACAAAAAAAAAACAAGTGATCTCATAAATGTCAAAGGTAGATTTTGATAGAGGGAGGGACTTGGGGGAAGAAGGAAGGGAAAGCATGGGGAGGCACTGGGAGTAAAGTTGTTGAAATTATGTTATATGCATGTACAAACATGCAACAATGAAACCACCTATATAATTAGTAAGCACCAACAAAAGAATTAAAAATTTTAAAAAGTGGCAGGCCAAATTTGGCTTATGGGTTGTAGTATGAAGACAAGATGCAGTGTTTATGAAGTTCAACTCTGGATCCCTTAGCATGGTGGCCCAGCATGAACTAGACACTCAATAAATACTAAATTAAATTAACTTACTGACTTTATTGTACTCATGGAGTAATAGCTGAGAAGGCAAGAGAATGGTCAACCTTGGGAAAATAAATTACGGAATTTGGCATGGAAAATGTTTATTGCCTCAGAGTTTATGATAATTGATGTAAAATTCTGTTTAACTTTGTTGGGCTTTGTGAAACTTTTCAAACAAATTCATTTTAAGAGGTACGAGTGGGTGTGTACATGAATGTGTATGAGAAAAAAAAGACAGAGGTGAGATTTTGTATAATTTGTATTTGCCCATGATTAAAAATAATACATAGCAATTAATAGGACTTCTATAATCAGTCAATCAGTCAATCAGTTTACAAAAAGTTTGCTGTCAGTTGACCGATTTGCCCAGCCCATTTAGTCAAAGCCATTCCTTGGTAACCATGTGTTAACCCAATTTCTGTTTCAAGGTTCAGAATAAACTACGTAGAGGAAATATGGGTTGACTTTTTTTTTTAATTGTTTATGTTGACTCTTTAAGTCTTGCCTTCATGAGCATAAAAAGCCTGTGTTAGCAAATGGATGCTGGGAAGTTGCTGATCAAAAAGTGGGGGCTCACATGGGAAATTCCTACAACGAAGTCACTCTTATGTGTAGATGCATAGACAACTACACAAGACAAGCATTTTCTTTTCTCCTCTTTGGTCAGATGGCCCAGTCATATTTGTAACCCAAGTTTATCCACCAGTTGCAGACACAGAGCATACAGTATGTACACTGGTTCTTCTTTTGGGACAGAGGCTTGGGCTTCCAAATGCTGGCATTCTAGATGTGGGAAGGGCATTGTGTTGTGAATGGCTGTGGGACACCAGTGTCTTGGGTCTCAAAAGTCTTAGGTGGGGATAGATAACACCCGGGCACAGCTGAATTATAGGGACTGTCTTTCTGAAGCGTGCAGGCACCATACAGACTATTTCAGATGACTTGATTTGATAAAGACTTTGCACAAGTCATGATCTGAGAGCTCAAATAGATTCTGGAAAGAGTTTCCTGCTACGGCACCCCTTTTGGGACACACATAAAGAAGAGGAGCATGTTGCAGGGAATCCATATTGATGAACAATGGGTCACTGTATGTTATAGGATGGCAGTTAATCTGTTATCATTGAAGAGCTTATTGGAACAGAAGTAAGCCTGTCTGTGGCATAGTCTAGGGAGAGGATATGAAAGTTCTGATGGAAAACTAAAATTGCTCAAGATAATCAAAATTGTTTTACTTTCACCATGTGTGACTTTCAAATGGTGTTACTTTTATGCAATAAGCTATTGCTTTGCCCAGGACAGAGCATGCAGAAGTGTACCTTTTAAAGCTTCTGACGCTTCTTTGTGGGATTGCTAATGTGAGTCCCTTGGGAAATCTGCTTTTCCATGCATGTGTCCTGTATTGTCTTTTTCTTTCCCCTCCTCCTCCCACCCCTTCTCCTTGCTGCAGAGGTAGCAACCCTCCTGCTATTAGCAAGATGTCTATTATAGTGTCATTAAAAAAGCCATAGTCAGTGCGAGGAATGACTCATGTCATGGAGGACTTAATAATTCACTGTAATAAAAGTATAAAGTTTTATGATAAACCACTCTCAGGGGAGTTAAATATAATCCTTAGCAGGTCACACACTGACTACAAAGCTTACATTTGTAATGGTAATTTGAATTTACTACATCGCCTTTAGTTTTTAAGCGTTTGTGTGTCATTAGACCTTATAAATTGATTTATATGTTTCAACTCCAGTATAATTCTGCATAAAGGTACAATAAATTTTATGGATTGGAGATATGGCATCTAAAACATTTTAATAAAATTATTATTCTAAACTCACTTAAATGGCGTTGATGAAAAGCAGCAGCAAAGATGTCAGAGATCGGGAAGTTTCGTGAACTGGATGAGGTGGGAGTGGCAGGTGCAGGTGGGGGCGTTGCTGTGTGCCATACTGCACACCCCCTCCTCACCTTGGCAGCAAATGGGGACCCCTGGGGCTTCTCTTGAAGGGGTGTCCACTGTCTGGCAGACTGCGTGGGCACATCAAAGCTCTGGATAATGTACTGAAGATGAGCTTGTAGGAGAGAGGAGCCAGCCAGTTAGGTCTCTCAGAAGGACTTTTCTGTTATTTGTGGAACTAAATGGAATTCTCTGTCTTTCCAAGGAAACGCGAGGAAGCTTGTCCAACATGGCAGTCCTCCCACTAGGAAATGAGAACTGATGACCCATTCCTCAATTCGTCTTCCCCTTCAATTTCTAGGGGAGGATACTCTGAAAAAGAAGGAAAGGGGACAAGAGGGGAGAGAAGGGGAAGGGAGGGGAGGGAAGGTGGAGGAACTCAGAGGAGCCAGCACACGGTCCTGTGGGGTGTGTGGGACTGCCCTGGCCCTGTCCTCCAGCCATAGCCTTTGGCCTCACTGTTTGTACTTTTAAGGAATGTGTCTCAACCACGCGCTCCCTTTCTTTTCGTTATCAGAAAAAATAAAGGTCAAATAAACTGGATTATGAAAAATGAAAACCAAAACCCAGAAAAAAAAACAAAACAAACAAAAAAAAACCCTTGTTTGTTTCACGGGCTTGGGTCCAAATGGCACAAACACAAACGCCAGCTCTTGAAAGAAAGGGAGGGAACCCTCCTCACTCCCCTTCCCACCCTCGCCCCAAGTTCCCCTATTAACTTTTCACTTTTTCTCATTGGTATTATTTCAACTAGCCGGCTAGGTTTGAGTTGTGATTAATTATATTTTTCCTTCTGACTTTGCAGATTTGGGGGCGATTGTTCCCTGGCTCCTGTCCTGTGAGAACTCTGTTCACATTTGGCAGTGTGCTTACAAGGCCCTGAAAGAGCACTGAATTTGGCTAAAAGTACTTGATAAACTACACTGTCTTTGGGGGGTCTTGTAGTTTTCTTTTTCGAATGCTACTTCCCTCCTAGCTCCCTGGCTAATTCCCTCAAGGCAGAGTTTCAAATTCCCTTTCGTCTGGTCCTGTGTATGGACTTGTCCATACAGTCACTCAGAGTCCTGGCCTCTTAGTTGGGCACTTCTCATTGTATCCCTTGGGGCACTTGCCCATTAGGAAACATTATCCCCTCACTTGGGGGAGCATTTTTTGTTAGGAAAGCACTGAGGTAAAGCTCCAGGGGCCCTTGGAACACAGTGGGTGTGTCATTGTTAAAAGGTCTAGCCAGCTGGACAGGTTGAGGTACAGTTTACTAGAAATATATTAAAAGTGTCTCGGGAGATGATTCTTACACGTGTTCCCACTGTTGGTGTGAGGCAGATCAGAGCCTCCTGTGCAACTGAGAACAATTAAATTGTAAGGAGAATTCCTGATGGTATAGCAATGGCCTGTGGGAAGAAGGAAGGGCAGGATTCAAGGAACCACAGGGAGAAAATTCAACCTCCAGCAACTCTGTACACAAGCCAGGTCTGTACAGTGCAGAGGACCGGCAGGTTGGGCCCTTCCCTCTGACAACTCAGATCTGTGTGCATTTTCTGGGCACCTAAGATATCAAACTCTGCATTCTCCTCTCTCTTCATCCTGTCCCTTAGTGACATCCCAAGGAGACCACAGCTAGCATCTGTATACAGACTGGTACATAGACAAATTTGGCAGTTACTGGTATGATGTGATTTGTGTAGAGGAAAAGCGTCTGGCTGGCATGGCCAGCATTCCTGGTGGGCAAGGCCGCATTCAACATGTTATTTTCCTCAAGGCAGGGGCTCTCCAGGAATCCCTATTTGAAATGCAAATGGCCCACAGAACGGGAATAGACATTTATCAGTCATTAACACCATGGTGAGAACGAGTGACATCAGAATTTAGCTCAACAATCAGGACCCTAAAGAGAGTAGACCAGGACAGAGGTATGTGGATGAATAGAGAGAAATTCTTTGGAGTTGCTTAAGGAAAGCAAGAGGGTGATGTACTATGAAGGGAGAGGAGGTCATCCTGAGGGGTAGTGAAGACTGGGACCCGGGAAGCATAAAGAATGGAGAAAGAGGGCTCAGAAATGAGCTATGCAAGGGCATCAAAGTGAACATGATCAGTCTCAGACTTTGCCTTAGAGATTTTTTTTTTTCAAGTGATCAGAACGATTCAAACCATCTTGTCTCTAGGGTTTTGTCCTAGAAATCTCATAGAATCTGAAAACTTCTTGGCCCATTGGCAGTTGGTCTTGAGCTCATTAAACTAACAAAAATTTTAAAGTTTACTAAATATATATATGACAAATGTAAAAATAGGCTCAGGATCCTCATCTATGTCCCTTTGATTATTTTCATGTTCAGCCTGGCACATAATAGATGGTCAATTAATATTTATTCATACAAACCGAATATGCGGGACAGGTATTAATCTCATTCCCATTTTGTGGATAAAGAAATTGAAACTCAGAGGAGTTAAGAGAGTTCCACAAGATCAAGAAAACTAATCAGTCCTCCTGGCAATTACTCTCACTTCAGGCTGCCCTTCTAGGTAGCCCCAAAGCAATCCTTTCTGCTTTCTAGTTTTGCTGCAAAGCCAGCTCTCCTACATTGTCTACCATGTGAAAATAGTATTAGGGAAGACTTGTTGTGCTCCATCCTGATAGACCAATTACAATAGAAAAGTTGAATAGGATCTACTGGGAAGTCCTTTATAATGTCAACCTCTTGGTTGTCGGTACTTCTACTTTCCCACTTGGTACACTTTTCAGGGAAAAGATGAATTTATAGGGTTTATCCAAGCACTATTTTTAATTGAGGAATAACTCAAATGTCAAACATTGGGATCAGTGGCCCATGTTCTTCCACCAGGAATGATAGGATACAGTTTTGGAGAGCACTGAATCATGAGTTGGGTTGCTCAAGAGGTGAGGTCAGACATATATAGGATGCCAAGTGTTTTAGTCATCTTTTTCACCGCTGTGACTAAAAGACCCCACCAGAACAGTTGTAGAGAAGGAAAAGTTTATTTGAAGGCTCACGGGTTCAGAAGTCTTATTCCATAGAAGCAACTCCATTCCTCAAGGCTCAAGGTGAGGAAGGACATCAAGGCGGAAGAGTGTGGTGGAGGAAAGCAGCTCACATCATGGTGATCAGGAAGCAGAGAGAGAGAGAGAAAGTCTCCACTTGTCAGATACAAAAATATACCCCACAGCCATGCCCCCAGTGAACCATGTCCTCCAGCTACACCCAACCTGCCTCCAGTTACCACTCAGGTTATTAAGGCTAGGACCCAATCATTTCTCTTCCAAACCTTCTTGCACTGTCTCATATGTGAGATTTTGGGGGATACCTCATATCCAAACCATAGCACCAAAGTTGTTGGTGCATTCTAAGGAAGAGCTACTGGAGAAATCCCCTCAGTATTCTCGAGGGGCAGGTAAAGGGAGAAAACCCACGCCAGAAACCACTGTGTAGTAAGAGGGGTTTATTAACCGGCCCCTAACTGCTGGTCAGGACCAAAGGGGTACATGGAAGGGAAGGGAAGGGGAGAAAAGGAGAAGGGGAAAGGGAAGAAGGGAGAGGGGGACTGGCAGGGAGGAGATGGGCGTGGATGGGGTGAAGAAGGAAAAAAGGGACGAGTTCCTGCCTGGTGGGGGTTTAGGTAGAGACTTGGGTGGTCTGAAGGACCCCTGACTCCATAGGCTTCCAGGGGTCGGAAGTGAGACTTGTACTCTCAGGATTGGCTCAAGAAAGGGAGAGCCCGCCCCGGGGTGAATTCCCAAGATGCAAGTATTCTCCGGATTAAGGGCGGAAACTCGGAGTGGCAAAGGTGGATTCTGGGGAGAGGTGGGCACTTCCGGGAAGTTAAAGTTTGGGCTTACAGGATAACCTAATGCACCTGGGGCGTGGCTAATTTAGGGCACCTGGGGGTATGGCCTGCCAGCCCGAATTGTATCTAACAGCAGGCATCAGAGGGCTGGAGGGAAAAGGCAAGCCCATAGAGAGCTGGATGTCTCACAGGATGGTGAGTGCTTGCATAAAGGGTGACTGGGTTTGGGGTGTCAGACTGACTTAAAGACATAGCGTAGAGACAGCTAAGCCATATTCAGGTTGCCAAGTTGTGACCATGGAAGTTTGTTTCAGGTCATTTCGTTCCACCCTCTTCCTCTCCTTCCACTCACTCTCCCACCTTCAACCCAATCTGGCCTCCTTGGTTCTCTCTGAAATATGGGAGTCACTCTTCAGATCTCAGAGGTTTTGCATGGCTTTTTCCTTTTTTTTTTTTGAAGGGATTACTCTACATTATTCTCTCCCCCTACCCTTTAAATTATAGATTAACTTTGATCTTAAAACATCTGCAGACAATTCAGTATAGCTGAGACACTAGGATGATGACATTTCTTCAGGTGACCCCTTTTTGGAATAGACTGTGGTTTCATTGTTCCATGCGGTTCCTTGTGGCATATTACAAGCCATATCGTTTCTTCACATTTTTTTCCCTTCCTCCACCCTGACTCCTTTGTGTCTGTGTGCACGTGTATGAATGTAATGTGTAACAGTGGAATGTGTATGGAGGAAGGTGTGTGACCCTCTAGGCCTGCACCATCCCCCAGTTGGAGCTATTAGCCACTTACATGCACAATTAAACACCTGATTCTTAGATTGAAGGCTGAGGGAGCTAATTGCAGGTACAAAAATTGCACCCAGATAAAAGGAGGTTGGTCTGGACATTTAATCTTTAAACCTTCTTCTTCAGGGTGACTAGGTAGTATATGTGTATATATGCATGGATTTATTTATTTAATTTATTTATTGTTGACCCAGGTCCCTGGTTTGCTTTCTTCATGATTACTAATGACATCAGAGGAATCCCCTCTATAATAGCTTCTACCCAAAATCATTCCATTCAAGTTCTGGCACAAGGGCCTGTTACAGGCTCTTGCTCTCTGTATAGTGAACTTTCTCTGAAATCTAGAAGTGGTTTATTGGAAGATATGAATGGTGTGTGTGTGTGTGTTGTGTGTGTGTGTGTGTGAGAGAGAGAGAGAGAGAGAGAGAGAGAGAATCCCAGGGAGGGAAAGGAATTCATATGCTTTTATAGTCCACTTCATGCCAGCCACCTTCATCCATTTTATCTTCTTAATAATCTAGTGAGGGAGTTTTTTTTTCATGGAACACATGAGGTTATGTGTGACCCCAGAGTCTCACAGCTCACATGTTTCTGATGTGAAATCCTAGCTCTTGGCAGCACTCAGCATGTAAGATTCCATAAGTTGAATCAACACCATTTTTGCATCTCTGAGTGGGTATGCCATGCTGCAGTTCCAGTCATCTCTGGAAGTCAGGGGTGGTAGTAGTAAGACAAGACAGACCCCTCACACAGCGTGTGTTCCACAGGCCACCTGGGCTTTGCCTTCAGCTTTCCCAGTGGTGCAACAGCGATGCTGAAGAAACAGCTTTGGTACCTTCTCCTCCGTGCTTCTCTTCCTTTTTTCATACCACTTCTCTGGCATCCCTTCTTCATTCTGCCTTCCTGATGCCCTCCCTGGACTTTGGCCCTTCTCCAGGACATCACCTTCCGGCTTTGCCTCCTAGAAAGGCTTCCATGGTTGGGACATTCCTTGGATTCTCCTTCCCATTCCCAGTAGCCACTTCCTGGTTGGATAACTCCAGTGCTCCTGACTCTCAGGCTGTGTTCTATGTTCTCTAGGTGGTTCATGAAATCATTCTGCATGAACATGCAGACTGATAGATGCTAAGGGATCAATAAGTTATGGGGCATTTACTATCTCACACTATTGGTTTCCTCCTTGGGGTTGAGGACTTGAAGAAGTTCTAACATCCCATCTTTTTATAATTTCATTTTTAATCTATGATCCATGAAACTGCACATGCTATGCTTACATTTTGACAAGGGTCTTCTCTATGTAATGGTTCTTAATAAATGAGCATACTTCCCTTTCCTGCCCCTTAAATGGAATGCCCCAGGTTTAATGCGTGGCTGTGTCCCCTCTTGTGGGAGATCACTGTGACCCCACATTTATACTGATGACTTCTAAATCTATGTTTCCAGTCTGTCTCTGACCTTGGGGACCAGATTCTACATGTAACTAATTCCAGCAATTTCCATTTGAGATTTTCAAAGTCCCTGAAAATTTATTAAATAGAGAATAGGAGCATCATTTCCATACTCTCCCAATCTGTACTTCCTTTTTTATTCTTTGTCTCCATGAATAACGCCCCCTCCTTGGTACCTACTGGAGAAATCTGCTGAGTCTTACATTTTCCTCCTTCCTCACCTCCTACAGATTCATCATCTTCAAGCTTACCTTCATCCATCCAATGCCCTCAACTCCCCAGAATATCCCCCATCATTTTCTTACAAATGATTACTACGATCTCAGTGACTTGGGAGGTTGAGGCAGGAGGATCACAAGTTCAAAGCCAGCCTCAGCAACTTAATGAGACCCTATGTCAATATAGAAATAAAAAAGACTGAGGATGGAGCTCTGTGATAGAGCACCCATGGGTTTAATACCCAGTACTGTGAAAATAAATAAAATAAAAATAAAAATAAGTCAATAAATAATTATAATGACCTTCTGCAGTTTTTCTATCATCTGGTACTGTTTTATGTCAAATCTTCCTGTCATACATACCCCACAGGTTTAGTGGGAAAAGCAATTAAGAGAGGGAATATGGACATGGCTTGAAAAATTTAAAGTGTCCTGCTAGTATGTTTTATTATTTATTGTGTTTTGGAAGGGCAGAGAGCTGGTTCTGCCTTCTGAGTCTTTGTGCTGCTTCCCATGTCTATTAGTGGACTTCTTTCTTTTTCCTTCTGTTTTGTTTTATTTGTTCATTTTTTTTTGAGATAGGGTTTCTCTGTTATCCAGGCTGGTCAACTGTTCTCAAATACCTGGGCTTAAGTGGTCCTCCCTCCTCAGCCTCTTGAGTTATCTTTTTGTTTGTTTGTTTGTTTTTAAATAATAATCCTTCTTCAAGTCCCAGCATAAGCCCACTTCTTCTAGAAGCATGAGCTGACCATCTCCACCTTTTAAAAAACGTCTTCTCTCTAAACACTAGTCTTCTATTGTTTGTGCTTTATTAATCATACTCTTCAACTACTACTTGAGTTCTGGGTTCAGAGTTTGCTCTTCGTTATCAGGTTGTAAGGATGCTACATAATTGGGATGCCGAAAGGCAGGGGCCATATCTTGTCTTGCTCTAAAGAGCATTGGGAGGTGCTGGAAAACACTTGATGGATTGGATGGCGGGCGGATGAATGGATGGACAGGGGATAGAGGAGGGAAGGGCACATTAGCAGGGCACCTGGCTTGGGATTATGAATCTGACACATTGCAATGTGTATCAGAAACATAGTAACCCTATGTTCTTTGTTACTGAGACCCAGACATACATGCAGAGGAACAGCACGTGGATTTGGATGCCTTCACTTCCTGCCAGCATAGAGGGATGAAGTCAGCAGGAAATATCCCATGAACCCATACATTCTTGACACCTTTCCCGTCCAGTACATTTCTTTCTTTCTGTGGTGGTGGACTGGGAAGATCGCACAGGCAGCTGCACAAGGCAGGCGCAGTGTGCCAGGTGAGCTGGTGACCTAGCGCGGCATCTCTCTCTTCAGCAAGAACATCCACAGTTTGTAGCCCAGTGTTTCCTCTGCCCAGAAGAGTGCATTCAGCATGTCCTCAACAAATGTGGTCAGTGTCCCCTCTTGCTTATCCAAATACATAATTGGACAATAAGGAATACCATGGAGAAATTCACAGTGTCAGAGGTCCTCCTTCATTGCTGATTTTAAATGAAACTTGATGCATAGGATGAAAAGAGCCATTAGCAGGAAAGAATTTAAACTACATTATAAGGGGAAGAAAATTGTCCAACATTTGGTCAGTCTGACAAGGTAAAAGGGATAGTGGGATGGGGGCAAGCTATTAGGGAAGGAAAGACTTCCTCACACAATGAGCAGGCATGGGGTGGAAGAGAGTGCCCATGTGGTTTGGAAACAATGCATAATTGCAGCCAAAGTTACCAGGCGGGAGAACAATTCTTTCTTTACAGTTAAAGAGCACTACAAATACCTTCAGGCTTCTCCTTCTTTTCTCCCAACTATGCCTCCCTGTCCTTTGATTCTCTGCCTATGGAACTTACAGCATATTTGAAGTGCTTAAAGGAAGCCCTCAACTACTGTTTAACAAGTCAATACTAATTATTGTTTAGCACTGGATTATGGGCCGGATCATGGAATTAAAACAGAGCTGTTAGGACACCTTTGTACCTGGCAAAGAGTTAATGAGCACATGCTGGGTCCCTGTAGTAACTGCCAAGCTGGTTCACTATTTTATTTCAGTGGTGCAGGAACAAAATCTAATAAATTGTTTTACTTTTATCTCAATGCTTCCTTGCTTCATTAGGAAAATGAGGAAGCTTCATGGTAATGTTTATCACAAGTTGGGAAAGTATTTTTTATATTGTACAATTAGTTGGTTACCTACAGAATGGTGTGATGTGTATACTGGAGAAAGGAAAAAAAAATATTACAAGCAAATCTGGCATCAGCAAAATGTACTGGCTTAATAGCAGAACGTGATTTACGTCCTGAGACTATAGATACTGGCTGGATTCTGCGTGACAGTATGTGTGTGTGTGCGCGCGTGCTTTGTGTTTGTGTGTACATAGTTTGAAAGCCTACATTTCTGTGAATAGGAGAGTGGGTTTCTGCCTCTAGACCTAGTCCCTTGGGGTTTCTTGATATAGGCTCCTTTGCTAGGACAAGATGGGGGAAGGGAAGGAAGTGGGGAAGGACAGGGGTGAGTTATGAAAAATCTGTTTGTTCTGATTAGATGTCCAGCTGGGATGGCGAGCAGACTTCCCATAGCAACTCAATTCACCAGATCCCTGAGCAACTAAATGGTCATGGCGTTGAGGTCCTGCTGATGGCAGTGGGATTTGAACCAGTGACCTGTAAGCGAGAAATGCTATTTGCTATTGCTGGGTGCATGTGCTATTTAGTTTGACCCCCTCGCTGCCCCCCACTGGCTCCTTAAAATTAACATTTAGACATGTTCAACACTGAAACGGGGGTACAGCTGACTGTCCCGCTAAATCTAGTGGTTAGATCTAAAGCTGATTTTTAAAAGCTTTGCATGTGGTTGGTAAAATATAGTATCTGTATAAATTCCACAAATTTCTATTTTCTTACATGTAAACAAATCAGGGGAAATACTCTATACATGTGTCAAAGTATGTAAAATAGAATGTGTGGCTGAAAACAGATTTTCCATTTCTCTTTCTCTTAAATTTTTACTACTTTGGTGATGTATAATATTGACATTGTTTTGCAGAAACTAGGAGTCCATTAAGATGTATCTTCTGCAATTGGCATTTCATAAATGCATATACATATATATTTTTAACTCTTAATCTTTAACCCCAGTATTGCAAAAAGGTGCAGGGGATCAATTAGAGATAAAAAGAGGGGTGATCTCAGAGGACTTGCAAACCTATTGGCAGTTTCTCAAGATACAGCACTGGGTCTGTGCATATTGGTATTTAGCTTTCCATGGCTCAGACAAGGGGAAATGTTGTAATTGATTTTATTTGAAAGCAAGAAATGGGGCCAAAGGGAAACTTTTAGTCTCCAGTTTTTGCTTTCAGCCCATATAAAGTAAGCATTCCTATCCGAGGTGTTTAATGGTGTGCTCAGTCTTTTTTTGTTTTAATACAAGTGTGAATGGGTGCCTCAGGCTAGGCAAGCCCCACCTCTCTGAACCTCAGAGGCTGTGGGAATGATCCCTGCCCTCCAGACCCATCCTTAATTGGCCGATAGTACGCAAAGCAATTAAAACTAAGGGTCTGATTCATAAAATGTGAACATGCCATTTAAATGTGTGCTGGGGGATTCCTGTTTATAATGCTAGGATAGGAGCAGCAGGGACTTTGCTTTTATCTTCTAAGCCCACTTTTTGTAAATTTACTTTTCCCTTCTCCTTCAGGCCTTCAATGCCCTTCACCCTTTCTCCGACAGCTTCAGGGTCAAGTTTGGGCTTCAGCCCTGGGTACCACATTGCAATGACATGTTGGCCTGTCCACTGCCATGCCCCTTCCCTTTGCCAAATGCTTTATCGTGACTTTTACGGAACTAGGCCTATTATTTAACCATTTTTATACTTTGCACAACAGGATATGGCATGAAAACTCCAAAAACTTTGAGTTTAGCATTGATGTCTGTAGAGATTGAAGCTAAGGGAAAGCTGCCAGATCTGCCAGAGATAGGCCTCTGAAATGAGCTGGGGGAAGAGAAAGTACCCCAGAATTCCAAGATGTTTAATTACAATACCAGGGAAACCCTCATTTGCACAATCACTATTTACATTTTCCCACAATTTATAGTCCTTTTAAACCCGCCCCTCCACCCCATGCTATTAAGCTTTTAATGTTGCTGATATACCGAGTTTCTGAAATTTGTATGGCAATACAGTTAAGTTGAACACGATTCTTGAGAAGTGTTTCATAAATTCCTCTATTTGTTTTAGGACGGACACTGGAGAGAAGCAGGGTGTCTTGTTAAGAGATACTAATTAGGACTCAGAAGTCATCCATTTTTTAGTTCCACCATAATTTCAAGCATAGGAGTCCATTGGAGATGTCTTTTAGAGTAATGTCCAACCCTAGGAAAGAATTGGAATAATATGCCCTTGAGAATGTTGTGCTAACTGTCTGGGACAAATGAAGTTGACAAATAATCACTTGATTCAGTCCTTGTGTTTGCTTTGTTTAATAAACAATGGTCTATCTTTTATTAGTTCTTGCAGTTCATATTATACTGCAAGTCACAAAGTTGCCATTTAATTTTCCAGAATAGCATGACAGTCCTCCTTATCCTGGACACTTCTTTTTAAACCTTTCAAATGGGGCAGGGGGCTACTGGGCACTTCAGCCTACTACAGGGCTGCATCTATACCACACCAAAGAACCAGGCAGAAAGTGAAAAAATTCAGTCCATCTCCCAGATGGCTCCAGATGCATGGCATTGTGTAGACAGAAACAGCCAGATGGCTGAATGGATTTTTCACTTTCCATCTGGGTGCGTGACATGGTGGAGATGCAGCCAAAGCCTTGAGCCAAAAGAAAATGCCAGCCAAGGAGATGAGGTATTGCTACTTTGCAGGCACCTAATTCCTGCTGGGCAGTATCTGTGACCTTGATTTAATTTATATTTTCAGAAACAGGTCACTCCTCTGGGAACAAGGATCGTCAACCTGTAGAAATGAACAGGAAGGCAGACCCACCCAAAGAGACATGAAAAGAATGTCTCCTTTGCTTTCTTGCAAGGACAGGTGTTTCATTGACTTTGTGGGTACAGCCGTATCATGGGAAGGCCTTCTCCTTCCGGGTCTCTTGAGGTCAAAAAAGCTGGAGGCATGACAAAAACACAAAGTGAAAATGAAAACATCAAGGGGCTTGCTGTCCATCATGGGCATCACTAAATCTTTTCGAACAACCCTGGGCAGTGAATTATGGCAGCATGGAATTGACTTACGGTTTATTTCTAGTAACAGGCAGTTACTATGTCAAATCTGAAACCATTCAGAAAGGCCTATAAAAATATATGACAAAGTAACACGTTACCTCTAGCTCTTTTTAGCATGTTTATGAGTTTAAACTGCATTGAGCTTGTGTTTATAGAAATGAATACAGGAATTTCTTATGTTCTATTCTCTCTCTCTCTCTCTCTCTCTCTCCCTGCTCTGCAACCTGCTCATCTGAGACCATGGGGTGGTAGCCAAGACCTTTGGAATGTTTGAACTCCCAACTGGAGTTGCCATTCTGTTAAGAGGAAATTTTATTGGTGAGTATACATCTTGTCTTTTCCAGGATGGTTGAGTTCTTTTGTGGAGGAATAGGATAGTTAAGTGACAGTTGCAAAAGGAAATCATTTCTAAGTTACCTTTCACCCACTCTTCCCCCCACCCCAGTGCTGTTTGACACTTACTGAGAAACTAATTGCAGACTGAGTGGGGCCATGGGACAAATGCTGCAATCCAGGCATAATGCGACACCAAATATAATAAGGTAACATATTGTTAAAAGTCAATACCCTAAGTCTAACAATACGGTGTCACAGACTCATAAGCGTGTAACCATATAATACATAATTGTCATCTGCAGAGAAAAGATCTAATTTTGATAATGCATATTGAGATTGGTTGTCTGAAAAATGCTTATGGCTCCAGAAGGTTTGACAGTCCTGAATATCACATAATAGCATGTAGCCAAGGAACATGGGATGAAGGGAAGAAAAAAAGACTCTATTCCAGAACGCAAGCACTCCCACTCACAGTTTTATTTTTAAAGGAACACGATTCTGCTCAGACAATGAGCAAGTTTACTGAGAAGGGTAATTTGTTCCTGGGTTTCCATATTTGGAATCGTGTGTGTGTGTGTGTGTGTGTGTGTGTGTGTGTGTGTGTGTATTCAAGGGTCCCACTGCATCTTTTGGGATACAGGACCCTTCTTTGGCAGAAATATCCTGAGACCTTTGACTTAGAAGAACTTGGTTTGGGTTTAAAATACAAGGAAATTAGGCAGAATCAATTGATTTTTTTTTGTGTGTGTGTATGTGTGTGTGTGTGGCATTCTATTTACTATGTACCATATTTCTCAATTCTAGGAAATGTCTTTTTAGTCATTCAAGATACCTGCAGTCAGCATCTTTCTTTCTATGTATAGATTTAACATATTTCCCTTTTTTTCTCTTCCTAAAAAGCTGTTTTTGAATCAAATACATACCTTCCAATCCACAACACCTTAGTTGAAGAAGTATTATAATAATAAATATGCTAGTAACCCTTTTGGGCATATATGGTATCATTAAGATAAACAAAGACCTTTAACAATATCATTTCGTTTCAATTGTATGTGAACCCTATGGAAGAGCTAATTATATTCCTATTTTACTGATGAGGAAACAGTGGCCCACAACCACAGAGTTTTGTTAAAAGCCCTCTTTGCCCTGCGGTTCAGGATCTAGTCATCTTGAATGTAAACCTCATGGCAAGAAATAGGGCAATGGTGTGCTTTGTTGTCACACTCATGACTTTGGCGGACTCCCTGATGCTTGGATGTAATGCCTGGTACCGTACGAAAACCGGGAGGAAAAACTCTCGGGGCAATACTTTTCTGTCTTTGTCTCGGCCTAACTGTCATTACTTCTTCTATCTGGTTTCTCTTCTGTAACCGCTCTGCCTATGACTCTGACCGACCGAGTTGACTGAAGACCGCTTTCACCCGGTTATATACCTTCATTGACATATCAGGTGGACCCATGGCTCCCTACAACAGCCCTTCCTAATTAGGGCTTGGAAACCATTAGTTCCTACAAAGTTGAGCTCCAATTAGTCTGGATACAGCTCTCATAATGAGAATATTTGCACCTTTTTTTCATTTCTGATATATGTGCTTGCATCTCTTGCTCCAGATCGTTCACCTGAGGCTACTCTATCAATATATGTCTGTGATCATGCCCCAAGTCTCTGTCTTGGATGTTATCTTTTTGAGGTCAAGGCCATTTCTTCATGAATTGTACTATCAGAGTCTATCCATGGTGTGTGGACATTACACATGGAACACACACATAGCATTAAAAATGTCAGACCAGTACCTTTTAAAGAGGGTGGAAGCAACTTTCCATCTTGACTCTCTCTGGCAGCTTCCATTTGAGATTTGTTTTAGTCAGCTTTTTCACTGCTGTGACCAAAAGACCTGACAAGAATAATTTTAGGAGGAAAAGTTAGTTTGGGGGCTCATGGTTTCAGAGGTCTCAGTCCATACATAGGCGACTTCATTCCTCAGAACCTGAGGTGAGGCCGAACATCTGGCAAAGAGTATGGCCTGGGAAAGCAGCTCATGACATGATCAGGAAGCTGAGAGAGAGCTCTGCTGTATGGGGGCAAATACCAACGCCAAGGACAGGCCCATAATGACCTACTTCCTCTAGCCACACCCTATCTGCCTAAGGATACCATCCTTAGTCCTTATCTGTGGGTTAATGACTGATTAGATTAAGGCTCTCATAACCCAATCCTTTCACCTCCAAACCCTTTAGCATTGACGCACATCTAAATCATAACAAGATTCATTCATTCCTTCATCAAATTTTTATTGTAGGTGCTCCTATGTGCAAATATTGGGTCAGATACCCTGGGGGAACCCAGCCAAAAATACGAAAGAAAACCTGTATGTTTGAAGAGATCATAACTTGGTTGACCCCATCACATAGATGCGTCTATTGGAAGAGATGGTGGATGTGTGAGGTCTACATAAGAGGCCAAGGTGGTTATTATTGTTATCATTATTTAATAGCTATTATTCATGGGAGAGAATGTTTATTGCTCTGGAAGTCTGGAGAAGGGGACATGTCAACACAAATGGTTGGGGAAGGCTTTTTTTTTTTTTTTTTTTTGTAAGGGGATGTTGTACACATGGAGATGAGGAAGGGCATTCTAGGCAAGGGAATACCAGAAGAAAATGAGGTCTCGGAGAGCAATCATTTCTGTTTTTTTTTTTTTTTTTTTTTTTACAAACTTGAAAGGTGCATCTTTTGCTGGAGCAACCACAGCTCCACAGCAGCAAGGTCTGTTGGGGTAGAATTACAGAGTCATGGATAAGCAGGCCTGGTGCTTGGGAGCTACAGAGAAGAGAAGGAGGGTGGGGAGAAGCTTGAGCAGGTCTGTGTTCTTGGGAGATTAGCTTGATAAGGAGTATGGATGGTGTGACTACAGGATGACTCAGGCCCAAGATCAGGATATATGAAGAAAGAATGAAGAACATTCATAAGATTCCTATTCTGCTTAAATATGCATCTATTTGTAAAACGGTGAAAAACTTTCTCTTTAAAAATCGGAATTGTTGCAAGCAGATTTTAAGCATTAATAACTGAATGGCTGATATAGCTGGGAATCACCATGGTGTGGAGAAGATGTAGTCCCTGGAAATGCAGGAGAATCAGGCTGGGGTTTTGAAAGGTGCAGCCAGGGGGGCAAGGTGCCTCCATAGACAGCAGACCTGGGGAAATGCATTTCCTTGGGATTCTCTGAGAAAAATGGGGTCTGGGTAGGAGCATGGCGGGAAGCCGTTACTCACCACGCTCCTCCCCGTGTTGGGTAGGGTGATGCCAGCTCTTCCTTTTTCATGTTAACTCCTTAAATCCCTCCAATACCCCGGCAAGGAAGGTGTTATTATTTCTACTTCATGTGTGAGAAAAGTGAGACTCAAAGAATTTAAGTGACTTTCCCAAGTTACAAAACCAGATTTCATGTTGGGTTTCATCCTAAGAATTGTTCAAGTCCTAAACCTCTGCTTTCCTTCCTCACCCCACAGCATGATCTCCGCATGCCCGATCATTGTTCAGGAGATTAGTCTCGGAGACAGTAAATACCCGCCACCCACATTGCCCATGCACCTCCATCTGGGCCATGGAGAGCTTTCCTCTCTCACTGGATTGGGAAGAACTGAGCAAGTTAAAGAAAGAAGCTCCCTCTCCAAAGGACAGAGCACAAATGACCAGAGGCTTTGTTTTGTGCCTTTTTCCCTCTGGTCTACAATCTGAGATCAGAAGGTGTGAGGAGTTCTTTTTGGACACACAGCTAGTTGGAACCTTAGACAGGAAACACAGTGAGGAAGGCAAAGAGGGACCCTCAGAAGAGGGTCTGCTCCAGTCTAGCTTGGCTTATTTGCCCTCTGCTCCTCCCATTCCTGAAAGGTTCTACCTGCAACCAGGCCACAATTGTGCTCCTCCAAAGACTCAATTGGTCATTGATCCATTTCAGAGGTCTTCTTCCTTTTCAAGGTGGGGGGTTAGGGGTCAAGATGGCAAAGCCATGAGCTTCCTGTAGAGGACATAATGGTGCTTCCCAACTTTTTTTTTCACATTATGACATATGACATGAATATAAAATAACAATATTTGTAGTGGACACTGGAGAAGGTAAATGAGGTGTTTGTGACTGAGGCATGAGTCCAGGGCTCTGGCCCCAACCATATTTTTTGGTGCCTCACCTGTGACCTATATGAAGCACAGTTATGTGCACACTGGCTCGAAGCTCTGGGTTGGGGAGGACCACACCGCTGACCACCCCCCCTGAGTAGTGGATTCATTGATTTATCATGAGAGGTCAGTACAGGCCCTGGGTTAGCTGTAGATTTTTTAGGTTCTCAGTATTTTAAGAAATCAAAAAGGCCCAAAATAGGATTATGAAACTATGAAGCAATGGATGTGTACTATTCACATAATAACCCAGGATTTACAAAATAATATTTATAGAGTACAGTGGTCTGCAAGTTTAAAACTACAGAGTGAGCATCTTCTTTCAAGCCTGTCTCAGTGAGGCCAGGTGTAATGGTACAGTCTCATCTGGAGAGTGCATGAAAGTCTATTTGATGTCCTTGACAATTGCAAGTCCTGGCCAAATGCACCCCGTACTACCCACACAATAAATTCCAGTGGGTGGCGGGAATGATAAGCCATGGACACATATTAGGTGGTGGCTACATGCACTTCTTCATGTGCTATTTACTTTATTTCTCAGAACTACCCTAATTCTCTCTGTTTTACAGATGGGCATACTGAGGCTTAGAGGGACAGATTAAATAGTTTGCTCAAAGCCACATTGCCACTGAGTGTTGAAAGTCTGCTGCTGGCATCATCAATACAGCCAGAATTCTGCGAGAACTCTCCTCAGATGCAAAAGGAAAAACAAACAAATTGTAAAGTGTTATTTGCTAACAACTAGCTTTAAAAACTGACCCCTCCAAGGTATTGAGAGTAGGTCAAGGGAGGTAAATGCTACATAGTAGTTAGTGAAGTCCTTTGGACCCCTATGTAGCCAATGAACCATTAGCAAATAAAAATATATGATGCCTAGATAATTTTGAATTTCAGATAAGTAATGAATCATTTTCAGTGTAAATATGTTGAAATATTGCACAGGACATACTTACACTACAGAATTACCGATCATTCATCTGAAATTCAAATTCAACGGGGAGTCCGGTATCTTACCCAACAACCCTACCATTGATGCTACTGTCTGTTGGTAGATAGGGATTTCCTTTAACATTTATAGCTCCTTGATAGCACTACACAAAGGAAAGTATTATTAAAATGACAAAATAAATAATTATGAGCATAGAATCACAGGAAGAAAGAGAACAGTGGACAATTGTTATAGCTTTGTTGCTCTTTGCTAGGCAGTGGCTGTGTTCATTCCAAGGAGAGACTAGGTTTTTGTGTCTTTCCCATAAGACAAATCAGAAAGAGACACTGTGGCCAGAAGCTCAGCATTGTGAAGCTTTGGGAAATACAAAGAAGAGGAGTGCCATTGAGAGGCTTTCCTAAATGTGAATCCTTAGAAGGAAGCAAAGAGCGGACATTGGATAGTTAAGAATAGAGAAGCTATTTCTAAGTAGAGGAAAACAGATGTAAGGGTCCAGAAGGACAGAATGACAATGTTCTCAGGACTGTTGTAAAGGGAAAAGGGTCAATTGGCTTGGAAATTGATCAGAATATATCATGAAGTGCAGAGAAATAACATTTTACTTGATGTCAAGTACCAAGTTATTTCGGCTTGAATAGTGTTATTCTCAAATGCAAGTCTACTCAGAACCTGTGAATATGACCTTAATTGGGAAAAGAGTCTTTGCAGATGTGATCGGGTTAAGACGAGGTCATACAGAATTAGGGGGCCCAAATCCCAGTATGATTGGTGCTATTGTAAGAGGGAAATTTGGTCACAGAGACACATGCATGCAGGGAGAAGTCCATATGAAGATGGAGGAAAAACCAGAATGATGGGTCTACACGCCAAGGCAGCTCAGAGATTTTTGAAGATCACTGGAAGCTGAGACAGAGGAGCACCTTCAGAGAGGGGAGGGCACTGCCAATACCGTGAATGTGGACATTTAGCCTACAGAACTGTGAAAAGTTGCAAACCATCCAGTTTGTGGTAATTCACTACAGCAACCCTCGGAGATGAATACAGTGCAAGACAAATTAATTCCATGTTACTGCCTTGGATAGGGATAAACAGGTGAAATGCCACCGAGGACAACTGGGGAGAAAAAAAAATTCACCACCTGTTCCCTACTCTAATTAGTCTCTAAAACAGACTGAACCCCAAAGCACTGGTATTGGTAAACTTTTCCTATGAAGGGTCAGATAGTTGGTATTTTAGGCTTTGCTGTCTACAGCCATTGTACGCCATTGTAAGGGTGAAAGCAGCAGAGAGGATACATAAACAGATGGGTGTGGCTCTGTTTCAATAAAGCTTTATTTATAAAACAGCTGGTGGACTGGATTTGGCCCCCAGGCTGTAGTGTGCTGGTTCCCCTGATGTCCTTGCAAATGTCTCTTGTCTTGTGACTATGTGGATGTTCAGTTGGCTACACTGTTTGAGACTCCACCTGTGTATCTTTGTGTTCTCGCATACATGATGGTACTGAAAAGTCATGGAACTATTTTCTCAGGTCAAGTGACATCTCAGTGAGTGTGTTGTGTCTCTCAGGGTTTCACACTTGCACACAGGCTGCCATTGCTCAAGGTGTGGTGGGATTGTCCTTTCCCACTTTGCTCAGAGCCAGGATCTGAGCCAGCCATGTTATGCTTCCTAACTACACCTCATTTTGTATCCAACAGCTTTGTGTTCATTTTGTTCACTAAGTTTGATCCTGAGCAACTTTTGGATTCATTCCAAAAGTCAAATTTACCTTTCAAAGATGAAGATTGCTATTTCTGTGGGATTTCCAAGGAACTTGCTAAAGGGTCTGACAAATAGCCCTAAAGGAGAGTCCCAATCTCTCTCTCTCTCTCTCTCTCTCTCTCTCTCTCTCTCTCTCTCTCTCTCTCTCTCTTTGGGGGGGGGATTGAACTCAGGGGCACTCGACCACTGAGCCACATCTCCAATCCTATTTTGTATTTTATTTAGAGACAGGGTCTCACTGAATTGCTTAGCGCCTTGCTTTCACTGAGGCTGGCTTTGAACTTACAGTCCTCCTGACTCAGCCTCCTGAGCCACTGGGATTACAGGCAAGCACCACTGTGCCCAGTGAATCCCAATATCGTTTTGTTCTGGCAACATCCATATAATAAAGACTCAGCTTCCCAGACAGCTCTTAGGAAAGAAAAAAAAATGTAGGCTCAGCTGCATGTGTAAATGGTACTAGGCTTATTAAAAGGACCTTTCCATTGTCTTTAAGGCTTGCTTTATTCAATTGCCCAAATATGGTATGTAGGTATGTGCACACTTATATGATATAGGCATTGAGACGTCCTAGAGAATTGGGGATACTGGCCAAATTTACTCATGAAATCACCATAGCTACTTTGAGCCAGGTAACCAACACCTCTGAGGAAGCGATTCTTCCTAGGGAACTTTTCTAAAGCACCAGCAACTTCCAGGTCTCCATCCTGCCTTGGCGGAGGAGCAGCTGTACACATCACAGTTTATCAGTATTTCTGAGAGGAGCGGACTCCCCTGCTCAGTGCTGTAGGTGTGGGTCTCAGAGGAGCCCTTCTGGCTGATATTGCGGAACGTTTTCTTACCCTCTCCACTTTAGAGTGTTAGTTGCCTACTCACTATGGTGCTCTTTCTTGTTAGAGGGATGCTGAGTGTGTGAGAGCAGGTAGCACCCGAGACCCTCTTGGGCTGTCAGATGTGATTTCACCTCATCTTCTGAGGTGCTGGAGGGAAGAATGCTGGGTTTCCTTTGAAAGTTGAGTATCAGCTAGATATAGGCAGTGGGCACCAGACCAACTGTCCTCTTCTTCTGATTTAGAAAATTTAAAAATAATGTATTATTCTTACATTTTACCTAAGTTAATTATATTGTAAATGTTGTTACTTCTGATGATAATATGCTTTCAAGACTTTCAAGGGATAATCTTCTACATATTGAGAAGAAAAGAATCTCATATTTGTACAAATGAAATATTCCCCAGTAGCAATACAACCAGAATAATATCTGTAAACAGCTCAGCTTTACATGGTTTCTGAGCCCACCTCTTTGGCCATCTGAAAGGTACCACACCAGTGAAATCATTTGCCAGTTCTTTGACTTATATTTATCTGCTAGAGGAGTAACAGCATTTCTGAAATTTCTCCTCTGCAGCAACGGACTGTTTCTGTGCAGACCGAGTGCTTAGTTATGTGCACTTGGAACTCTTTAGAATATGTTGTTTGGTGAAATACATTCCCCTTTATCCAAGAATCTACCTAAGCAGATAGATAGGAGATGAATATCTGTAATCTTTCTTGTTAGAACTTTTAGACTTATAAGCAATCATTGCAAAACATAAGTAATGATTCCATGAGTGAAAACAGAGGCAGCACTGGAAGGGCTGAAGCAGGGGATGTGTGTGCATATTTGTTTATATGGCATTTCATAGAGGACAGGGAGGAAAGCAGCACGAGAGAGTGAGGTGGAAGGCCCACTGGCTGGGATTGGAGTGACGGAGGTGGAAGGCAACTTCTATGGTTTGGATCTAGAATGTTCCCCAAAGGCCCATGAGTTGAAGTCTTGGTCTCCAAGTTGGCACTGTTACGGATATATGGGAACTTTGAGAAGTAGGGCCTAGCAGGAGGTCTTATAGTAACTGAGGGCATATTTTGGAAGTGGGTAACAGAAACTTGGATCTTCTTCTTCCTCTCTCTCTTGCCTGGCTGCCCTGAGATGAGTGGCTTTGTTCGGCCTCGTGCTCCCCATCATCATGTGCTGCCTCATCATAGGCCTAAAAGGGACAGACAGGTCACCCTGACCAAGGATTAAAACCTCCAAAGCTGTGAGCCAAAACAAAACTTCTCCTTGAATACATTGGTTATCTCAGGAATTTATCACAGTAATGGAAATTGACTAACTTAGCACTTTGAGAGTCTCATTACTATATCCTAGGTTTAAATGAAACAAAAAGGTCCTCTCACCCAATAGCACATGTAACATGACAGGTCACTCTAGCCTAGAATAGTGTGACCTTGTGAAAGTAGAGCAGACACTTATCCTTGATATGAGCATCTGGCCAATTCCACTACCTTCCATTCCTGGGTTTGCTCAGCAAGGTGTTTATTTATATGCCACCTCACTGAATTACCAGTTCTCTTATAGAGTGTGCCTTTGGTGATGCTTGTGTCTTTGGTAATGTTGACCTCCTGATAGTCTATGGCAGGTGTCAGCAGAATTTTCTTGTAAATGTCCAGATAGTGATTTTAGCTTTGTTGTCTCTACAGTCTCTGTGTATTCAGGTCTGCCATTGTTGTGTGAACACAGTCATAGCATAAATAGATGGAAATGGCTGTGTTCCAATAAAACTTTATTACCCAATGGGCAACAAACAGGATTTGGGGTGCAGCCCATAGTGCTGATCCTTGGTCTATGAGCATGAAGGATTCTATTCTTAGGCTCTTATGAATCTTGTATTTATAGATTTAATATGGAACAATACAAGGACCATTAAATTAGGAATGAGGAGACACGGGCTCTAATCTTAGTTCTGCCCTGGCTTGTGTTAGCTGGTTTAATCTCTCATGCCTTAATAACTCATTAGGAAAAAAAAAAGGGTGGGGGGGGCGTGAATTTAGACTAATGATCTCTAAGGGTCCTTGCAGTTAGGGAATTCTGATTTCCTCTAAGTGTTGGTAGATCTAAAAGGCAATTATACTTTTTATAATTAATTATTTTCCAAGCAAAATTCCTTCCCATATCTTCATCTTTATGTAGGATTTTTGATGGCAAAAGTGACATTTTGGAAGGGGTCTGGGAGGGAGTGATGTTTCACTAGTTCCTGTTTGTGGTTCTGATGTTGTGCCTTCTAAATAAGGCATAGATTATCTTATCTGGACCCTCCATTTATTCTGTCAGCAAATCTTGCATTCACCACATTTTCTATCGGCACCAGTTTTCTTTATCAATGACAGCAGAATCAGGAATTGCTCCGTTTCCTGCTTTTGTCCTATCGCCTCCAAAGAAGCAGGTCCTACCTCATGTAGCTATCTCACATTTCATTTGAGGGATTCTCCTCCCCTGTGGAAGAGAATGGAGCCATCACCTCCTTAGTGTGTCTTTCCCACAGGACCTAGTATAGTGATAAGCATACAGCAAGTGCTCACTATGTTCTTGTAGGTTTGAGTGGAGGGAAGAATATCTGCCTCTTCAGGTTCAACTGAAAGGCTGCTGGAGAAAGATGTTGTGAAATGATCTCAGGTTATTACAATGGTTATTACAACAATAGCTATGATACGTGGAACGTTCTCACGGATATTGTGGGTTCTCTGCCCAAATGCCTGCATGTGTTTCTTTTCAATAATTTTTTGTGCACCCCCAGATAACTTGCTTCCAGAAGCCAGAAACTACAACTCTTGTTTTGGACGACTATCCCAGACTGTCAGAGTCTGCTTTACTTATGCTTTGGAGAACTGAAGAGTTCCCTCAAGAAGGCCTTAACCAATGACTTAGATGCCCAGTAATGTGGCTGTCCAGTTTCTTGTCTTCCAACAAGTCATGTGGGCATGACTCATAGGCTAGTGTTTTCCTGGTGATCAACTGAGGCTCCCTTCCCCAGGAATTCCCCTGAAATCAAATCCTTTACTGACTCTTTTTTCTTTCTTTTTCTCCTTCTCCTATTCCTGCCTAGATATGCTCTGGGAAGATTTTCTTATCAGATTACAAACACTGCTAATCCTCTTGCTTGAATCTGAATCTAGCCCTAAAACAAGTACCTAATATATTGGATTGGTAACATTAGGTACTTGGCACAACTTGATACTGATCTTTGGCCCCAAATCCTGCAAAGTAGGTATTTGTAACCCACTCTGCAGGTGAGAAAATTATGGTCCAGAGAGATTAAGAGTTTTTGCAGTTTCACCCAGCAGAGAAGTGGCAAGTCCAGAATTCCAGTTTCTGAATTTTGCTCTTTGTCTCTCTAAGGTCTGCTCTGAATCAGTGGGCCATTCTTTGGGGGAAGTTCTTACACAGGTATCAGAGAATCTTTGCAATTTTGCCTCAGAGGAGCTTCTGTCTTAGAAAAGAAAAGCTCTTTCCTACATGCCAGGACATGAGGTGATTTTACCTCCTGGGAGAACTGGCAAACTTGGACAACTGGAAAAGGTTATATATATGTACACACACACACACACACACACACACACTCACACACACACACACACACACTCACACACACACACACACACACACACACACACACACACAGCGTAAAACAAAATACCAGACTATGTAAAATGGCAGCTGCCAGAAATATTGTCCTCATCTCTCTCCAAGTGCCAGTAAAAAATTAAGTTATGATTCTATCCTCTGCTGACATGGGCTTTTGTGGGATTGGAGTAGTTATGGTCCTAATCCGTGAACTATCCATCACGGTGGCATTGGCAAATGTTTGCATGCGGTAACTTCCCCCCAGTGAATCTCTTGCATTTCCACAGCTAATGGTTAAACAGGACTTGGACCAATATTTGCATCTCTCTCTGCCTCTGGCAATCTGATTATTAGTGCAATAAATATACAACATTTAATAATTCTTCACTTTTCCACTTTGAAACCATTAGTTGTCTCCAGGTTGACTATGAAGAACTTCAAATTCAATTCATTAACATTTCCTTAAATAGTCCTCTTAACAGTGAAGGTCTTGCTTTCCCATTATGTTCTGTCACTAATAATGGTTTTTATTTCTAACCTATTATTAATTAAAAAATAAGAAGGAGTCCTCCACTCTCTCCATTTCTGAATAAGGTTTATATCCTCTCTGCGTGAACTGCAAAGAGGCCTTTGGAGTGTGGCTTGTAGTGTTTGATAATTGCTATCAAGGTAAATAATTTAGCTGGTCAGACAGAGTGCACTTCTGTCTGCCTTGAGTGGACAGCTCGAGTCCCCGCCATTTGGGCAAAGTGAACCCGAGGCAAAGAGTCAGAACTGTATGAAACTTTCATTAGGAGCCAACCAGAAAAGGCAGACTTAAGAAAGTCTGGGATGTTGCTGTGACCCCTGAAGCTGCCTGTGACCTGGTTCACAGCCCTCCCCTGCACATCTGCAGCCAGATAGGGACTCCCGGACCCCTGGGTCCCCCCACCCCAGACAGAGGCATCTTCCCCCACAGCCTTTCAAGATTTCTCCATGAAGGACAAATGAACAGGCACAGATCCTCTGGATGCCCTAATCTTTTCTTTCCCTACTTCAAAGCCTTCTGCGTTGCCTCTTAGCCTGTAATTACCCTGGAGGTATTTTAGACTTGAAGCGACACCAGCAAAATTGTACTTCCTGATCATGGGAGTCCACAGTTGTGTTTAATCAATTATGAAGCTGGTCACGAGATGGAGTTTTTCAGCCATAACCATTAAAGGAGAATCGTGATCTAGCCCAACTCCTTGTGCTCGGGGTAAGGGACTCACAATCTGAAATTAAAGAAACACTAGCCACTTGATGTGGTTTAATTTGGTCTCTGCCTCCTTAATTAAAAGCATACCATTACCCACCCACATAACAAACTGACACTTTCATGCCAGACTGTAATCAGAAAAAAAACCAAAAAAACAAAAAAACCTGCAAAAGTTAGGTGGAGCTAAAACCTTGATTTTAAGATACCAACAGAGGCTCCCGAACTCCACGATGGGATCTGGAGTTATTTAAATTGGAAGCTCTGAACAAGCTTTAGGGCTTTTGGAGAGCCAGGTCTCTGTTCCTTTCCAGCTGAGTGTTTCTCCCTCTGGTAACATCACAGGCACGTGAACACCTTGTCCCTGCACACACTTTGGCTTTTTTGCCATCAGGAAAGAAAGTTTCTTACTTGGGTGTTCTTTTGTTCTTATTAGTTATACATGACAGTAGAACATATTTTGACATATTGTACATACATTAAGCATAACTTCCCATTCTTCTGGTTGTACATAATGTCGAATTACATTGATCATGTAATCATATGCACATAGTTAAAGAATGCCTGCTTCATTCTACTCTCTTTCCCATTCCCATCCCCCTCCATTACTTTCATCCCCATTTGTCTAATCCAAAGTACTTTTATTCTTCCCTGCCATCCCCACCCTCTATTTTGAGTTAGCATCTGAGTATCAGAAAGAACATTTGGCCTTTTTTTTTGGGGGGGGGGATTGGCTTATTTCACTTAGCATGATAGTCTCCAGTTTCATTCATTTACCTGCAAATGCCTTAACTTCATTTCTCTTTATGGCTGAGTGGTATTCCATCATGTATATATACCATGTTTTCTTTATCCATTCATCTGTTGAAGGGCCCCTAGGCTGGTTCCATAGGGTGTTCTTTTTGGAGGCCTGTGTATCTATGTATCAGGTTAGGGAAATTGCAGGGGAAGGAAGTTCAAACCAACCTTCAAGGCCCAAGTGCTCAAATTGTCCAGGCTCTGCAGCAGCTGGCTTAGAGGGAACTGACTGAAACCATGTGAGAGCAGGGCTGCAGAGCTGTGTAGGAGGCCACTGAAGAGCCTCCTCCACTCACCGTTCTGCCCCAGACAGCCACTGGCTTTCAGAGATGTAAGCTGTCAGCAGAGGAGCTGATTTCATACATCCAGGCAGACTAGGCTGGGCCCCTCTCAGATATCCTGTCATGAGTTCAGTTATGGTGCTTGGACATTGGGAGTGGCAGGTGATCATGCTTGGATCTCCTTGACCTCAGCCTTGCTCAATCTGCCTCATTTCTCTGTGACAATTTTTTTTTTTTCAGCTTTGAGAGGTAGCATAGCATAGTGGTTCAGAGCATGAAAAATTATGAACAATTACACCATTTGAATTCAAGATCCTACTTTGCAACTTCCTAGCTGAGTGATCTGCCTCTTAGTTTCCCCATCTGTAAAATGGGGTGGTAAGAGTAACACTTTCAGAAGTTACTGGGTGGATCAGGTGAATCAAATCAGGTTAAATACTTAGAATGGATCATGATAAATAAACACTGCAAGTTCTTCTCCTCTTTCCTTCTCCTCCTCCCCCTCCCACTCCTCCTCCTCCTGTTCCTCCCCCTCCTCCTCTTCTTCTTCTTCCTCTTGTTCCTCCTCTTCTTCATCCTCCTCCTCCTGCCTTTTTTTTTTTTTTAATACATATATCTTATCTAGAGAGAGGGTGTCTCTGAGTTGCTTAGGGCCTTGCTAAGTTGCTGAGGCTGGCTTTGAACCTGTGATTTTCCTGCCTCAGCCTCCCAAGTTGCTGGGATTACAGGCATGTGCCATCATTCCTGGCTCTTCACCTTCATTTTTAAATGAAGAGACTGAGGTGCTGAGAGATAGTAACCAACATATTAAAGAGAGTGACTGTGGAGTAGAATCTGCTTAATCCTGTGTTCTTTCGAATAAACCATTTCCAAATGTTTCTCTTTATTTTCAATGAAAGCTCTCTGGGACTTGGAATTGCTAGGAAAAGCCATAGCTCTGAGGGCAGGATCTTACATACTAAGGTATTGCTGGCTGACATCAGATTCATATAGGCAGTAGTTGGTCTCCTTGGAATTATTTGAAGGGTGTTTAGAAGACCTCAAATAGCTCTCCTCTTACTACTAGATATTCCACCATTCTCTAGCGTTATTTTTGGATAATAATTGCACTACGAAGAAAACAATACCTTCTTTTTAAAAACCATGCATAGTACTCTGAATATGCAGAAAACATCCAACATTTTAGTATGAATGAGGTACCTTCTCTATTCAGAAGGGTTTGGGAGCCTTAGGCCCCAGGGAGGAAATTATTTTTGAAAAGAGGGAAAGTGTGTGAAAAGAGTAGAGGTCACTGAAATCAAGCCACATGTACTCTACAGTTTTGCCTAGGGCTTGTTTGATCCTGTTTCCAAGTGGGCCTCCTCTGCTCCTTCACCAACTCTGCTTGGATGAATAATGGATTGAGAATGAATGTTTAGTAGCAAGCCAGGGACTGATTGGGTGACCTTGGGTTGGTAGCAAGTTACCTGGATGGCTGTTGATTGTCCATCCTGGTGAGGGTCATCCTGCAGGCACTTTAGCTTTCTGGTTGAATCAGAAAAAGACAGGAATAAGGTAGATCTTTGCTCCATTACCACCCCAGGAAATCCCACAGGATACAAAACCTGAGTGTATAGAACTGTCACTCCAGGACCTAGAGTGGAACCCTCTATATCGGTTGTCACCTGCTGGTCTGCAGTACTTCTGCTCGGGGCTACCTCTAAAAGTTTGAAATGAACCAAAAATCACACTGCTGAGGGAGGAGGAGCAGAAGGAGGTGGTGGTGCAGATATTGATTCAGGATGTTTAGAATTCTTCTTTGTGACCTAGAAGCCCAGTATGCTACTAGAGTCCTGAGAACCCCCTTCCCTCAGGTCTGAAAGAGATAGAAAGCAGGGAATGGAGTTACGGCCTGTGCCTCCTGTCGTGACGCACTGAGAAATTCCTGCCTCAACTGCCTAACGCTGACCTCAGCACAAGGAACACCACGTGATCCAAAATCCAGAGATGCGCTACAAAGAGCCAGCTTAGACTCTTTAAAATTGTCAACCTGAAAGACCATCCTAAGTACAAGATCATCTCCAGGTCTCTGATGAGCCTTCTGAGGGCTGCTGCCTTGGAAATAAGATCTTCTTTTGTAGGAAATTCTAGGATTCACCATTCTTACCAAAGCCTTGGATGTTGAAGAAAAATAGGAACAAGGATGCTAAGTGCCACCAAAATTAAGTGGCACTAGAGCTCTCTGTTGAGGATGCAACTGGCTGGTCAGTTCATATATAACATGGTTCATGAAAATAGTCGTTGGAGAGAGAATGTTGAAATCCCCCCAACACACACACACAATTAGAAAAAAAAAATGTTGATAGGAATTGCCACCCTCAGCACAGCTTGCTCAAGCATAGCCCTGTGGGAGCAGCCTTCTGGAAATGGAAGGAAGGGCACAAAGCCATGCCACCCCCAAGCAGATGCCAGATTGTCCTCTAGGAAGTTTGGCTCAGTTTCCTCTTAGCTTCAGACCCTACACAGCTTTTTCCTAGGGCTCAACTCAGAAGATGATGCTCTTCTGGAGCAGAACTTTCTCCTTGACCTTGGGTCTTCATTTCCTCTTCTGCACAATAGAGGGGAGGTTTCTGTGGTCTCTTCTAATGCTAAGATTGCATGGGTATTAATAGATAATGGACTATAAAGATATATGTGCATTGAATGATGCTATTGGTCTGTGATGTCTCCTGTAAGATCTGTAATTTAATATTGTTTGTCAAGTAATGGGCATGACTTCTAGGTAAGTCTAGGCATTTCATTCATTAATCACACTTAGAAGTAAGATCATATTAAAGAGTTCTTATTTATGGGATGGGTTCTGATCAAGTCACATGCCCTGAGAGGAAAATGCATATCATATCTCGTTTACTCTAAAAAGGAGGGTCTGTAGAGTGTATGTTTCTGTTGTCAAGGTCCAGATGCCAGTGGCGTCCCCTGCAATGTTATTTTTACATCTGGGAAACATAGGCTGATATTCTCTCTAATTAAGACCATCATTTCTTGGCTACATGAAGTAGATCAGTAATAGATCTATTTGAAAATTGAATAAAATCAATGATTCTTTTTTTCTAAAATATCCACACATGCAAAATATTGCACAAAATATTAGGGGCTCCATGGTCTTCTAGAAGTTCTTAAAAACCAGATTAAGAATCCCTGCTGTAGGGGCTGGGGCTATGGCTCATGGTAGAGTGCTTATTTCACATGTGTGAGGCCCTGGGTTGGATCCTTAGGACCACGTAAATAAAATAAAATAAAGGTATTGGGTCCACCTGCAATTAAAAAAAAAAAAAAAAAAAGAATCCCTGATGTATACCTACAAATATGTTATAGGGGAAGGGATACAAAGAGCTATTTGTAGAGAGGAAGTTTGTAGAAAAAGGTACTCAAAAATCAAGGATTAACAATTTTTAGACCCAAAGAGGAATGAGGGACCTAAGTCTCACGTACCCTGAAAGCAGAATCTCCAATCACTGTTGACACCAAGGTACAGTGGCCCCCTATTGAATCTCTGTTGAATTTTCTGGGACATTCTGTCAATTTCAGCCTCCTCTCGATTTAAGGGGACTAGCCCCCTTTCTTAGGGATATGTAGAGGATCCATCCAGACACTTGGGTCCCACACACCTAGTACCCACCCAATTCCCTGGTGATGGTGAGTCTGTGTGGGTAGAGAGCTTGCTGAGCAGAGCTCCCTGGGGAACACCTACAGATTTGCTCCTGAGATATTGCTCTGTTCCCCATCGCTCATCACTTTAAAACTTGCAGAGAAGTGCCAGAATAAGAGAGAGAAAGAATAGGAGAAACACATTGCACTGTAGTTTCTCAGTTTCCTCTGTCCTTTGATTTTGCATTTTTGATTGTTGACCATTGGCTAGGACCATATGGCTCTCTGTTGTTTTCATCCACAACTCCTCTACAGCTCCCCACACAATGTGGGGACTGTTTGCAAGGCTCCATTCCATCAGTCCGCCCAACAGCATATGACATCTTGGGGATTTGCATTTTTTAATTTAATCATTAACTTAATGTTTGGGGGACATTAGTCATAGGAAGTTAGTCTCATTCATCCAGATGCGTTTTTGAAAGTTACAGCTCTTCTCTCTCCACCATAATGCCCCCCTTGAGCATGCCTTCTCCCATTTCCTCTAAAAAAACACCCTGTTCTTCTGGAACTCTCCAACGAAGACATCAAAGCTGGAAGA
Source organism: Tamias sibiricus (assembly GCA_025594165.1). Classification (NCBI taxonomy): domain Eukaryota; kingdom Metazoa; phylum Chordata; class Mammalia; order Rodentia; family Sciuridae; genus Tamias; species Tamias sibiricus. Next base: position 46,280,380 of record CM046670.1, read on the forward strand.
AATTATTAATTCAGAAAATACATTTGAGACTGCCAGAGGAGTTGGACCTGGCTAGAGTCATGGAGGAACAGTGCTGGTGTATGGTCAGGAAATGACTTAAACTTGATCTTAAAGGACCTGAAATTGCTCCCCTGAAAAAAGAAAAGGCTCTTCTCTTGCCTACAGCCCTCTAGGGAGACCCAAGTCCAAGGCTTGCTTCCCTCTCAGCACAGATGAACAAATGGAGGTTGCTCCTCAGGCTTCTGGCCAAGAGAACTGAAACAGCTTTTGGAAGTTGGGCTATTTTGTGTTCTTGGGCTTTATAAGTTGCTGGACAGATGGCTCTGGAGGCAAAAGTGGGGCTTGATAGGGGCTTAAAAATTTGATTTGAGATAGAAGGGGGAAAGATTATTTCAAGTTAGCAAATAACGTGAACAAAAGCAAGGAAGCAGATACAGTAATGAATATCCCAGGCCCACGGATGCATCCACCTGAATGTAAGCAGGTCAACATTGCTGAGTCAGGACAGGAAGACTGGGGCACAGGAAGAAGTCTTTCTTGTCCTGTTTGACTTTGTTCTGTGGGTACTCAAGAGCCAATGAGAGCATGTAAGTTTGGGAAATCTCAGGGTCAAATCAGAGTCTTAGAATCGTGAATGAGATAGTGGTTATTGTGAAATTGGCCTGTGAGAGATCCTTCTGGGGGCTTTATTTCTTCTAGTCAAAGGCCAGTGACTTTATTCTTAATAATGAAATCATCATACCCATAGTATGCCAATTCTTTTTATGTCCAAGGACTCCCTTTCCATTTTAAACTTTGCTTAAGAAAATATCTTGTAACCCATTCCTCTCCAGGTTGAGTCATATCAGGCTGGTCCCAAGCATAAAGCCTCGCTAGCCCTGCTCCACAGTCTATACTCAGGTATCAAAGGACAAAGGCAATTCAGAAATGATATTAATCCACTGCAGTAACCTGGGTGTGGTCTAGAACCTAATTCTTTTGGCATCCTACAACCTACCTGGGCCTCAACTTCTGGACTCTCTTGTTCTCTAACTTTGCTTTTTTTTTTTTTTTTAAATCTAATCATTCCCCACTACTTTCCTCTCCCAACAGGAAAACTATTCTTTGCTCATTCAAGGAACAGAAAAAAGGAACCTTTTCTTTATAGCTCATCTGCTCCTGATTCCCATGTCAGCTCTTTTGGACCTTGTTATGACCTGTATCCTTCAATTCCTCCACTTTCTATCACCTCCACTTAACATGTTTCTAGCTTATTAGAACCACAGTTTATTAATATCCTTATAACCTGTCTTCTTTTCCCACCTGCCTGGAAATCATACTCTAGAGGAGCTCAGCAATCTATTGCCGCTGTATGTACAATTAACCAGCCAAACATTGTTGGCAGAGAGGGGAAGGAGAGGGAGTGAAGGAGAAAAGGAAAAGATGAATGAAAAAGAAAGAACTGGAGGAAGGGAGAAAGAGAAGGAAGGAAAGGAACGGAAGGAAGCAAAGGAAAGAAAGAAAAAGGTCTTACCATATGGTCAAGCAGTATGTTTCCAACTGATCTTTATCGTAATCAACCAGTCTTTCAACGTGGCTCAGTTTTCCCTATGATATATTCACATATATGTCCATTTATGATCAATGCATCCACCCTTCTCTTCTATTATCCCTGTTTCCCACCTCAGTAAGCTCACAGAACTCATAATACACGATAAGTGTTTTTCTCTAACTTTATCATAATTTTATTTATTCAAATTATTTAAAATTCAAAACCTCTAAAAATTAACATTCTGTTGAAGATCTCCATACAGCTAGTTCCCCCTCCAGTGAACCACTTGTGTTCTCAGTGTGTGCCTTCAAAGACATTTTATGTATATAAAAGCAAATACTTGTGTATATTCTCTCCCTTCTCTTTTCTTTTACTTATATGGTCACACTTTGCTTTTGATTTTTTACTTAATTATATATATATTAGTCTCAGTACATAGAAAGCATCCCTATTCTTTTAAATATTATTATGTTCCATTACAAAGTATACATTAATTTATTTAACCAGTCTACTAATAGTGGTTATTTCCAATATTTTGTTGTTATAAATTATGCAATAATGAATATACCTATGTAATTTTGCATATGTATTGGTATTTTTTATTTGTTCTTTTAGTTATACATGACCGTAGAATGTATTTTGGCAAATTATACATATGTAGAGTATGACTTATTCTAATTAGGATCCTATTCTTGTGGTTTACATGATGCAGAGTTACCTTAGCTATGTATGCAAATATAAGGATAGGAAAGTTATGTTCAATTAATTTTACTGTCCTTCCTATTACCCTCCCCCTCCCTTCTCTTCATTTGCTTTTGTCTAATCCAGTGGACTTCTATTCTTCCCCTTCCCACCCTCCCTTCTTTTGGGTTAACATCCACATACTAGAGAACATTCAGACTTTGTTTTTTGGGGGGATTGGCTTATTTCACTTAGCATGATAGTCTCCAGTTCCATCCATTTACTGTTGGTATATTTGTAAGATAAGTTTTGAAAAGTATTATGTATGGGTCAAATGGTATGTCATTTGCATTTTAATAGATATTGTTGGATTCCTCTCCTCAGAGGTTGCACCAATTTATACTCCTACAGCAATGTCCAAGAATGCCTGTATCTTCAGCTTGCTGCCACTGGACTCTGTTCATCTCTTTTGTCTCTGGCCTTGGTAGCTGGAGAAGGCTCCTCATTGAGGTTGCAATCTGTATTTGCACAGGGAAAATTGAAGCCATTGAAAAAATCTTCTCTAATTTTCTTTCTGCCATAACCATGCTGGTTCTTTCAAATCTCTACTTGTGGCATTGATAAAACGGGTACCATCTTCAGCTAAACCTGGACCCTCCATCTACCTTCTAGGCCTCCTTCCCCCTTTCTCCTCAGTGGTCTTGTATGGGGAACCCTTCTTTTTTGCTGCATCTTCAACCTACCCTCCAAATTGGATTACTGCCATTGACTTCATGCAAGCATCAATGGTTCCTACTCTTAAAAATATTTTTCCTTAACTTCATAGCCTCCCTCCAGTGTCTTTCCTAGCTCTATTTCAGAGCTGAGCCAGGCAAGTTTCATACGGGATGCTCTCCCCTCCACTTCCTGCCACATAGTCACTCTTCCCCATGACCCGTGTGTCTTCTCCACTCCTGACTGCTCCTGTAGAAGTCACCAGAGACCTTCGTGCTCTTTTCCCATGTGGATTTCTGGTTCTCAATTTACTTGATTTCTTCTTAGCAACGTGGGTCAATGTTGACTTATCCCTTCCTCCTCCCTCTTTTCCTTTGATATCTGTGGCCAAGTTCTGCTGGGTCTTCTGCACTCTGAGCCTCCTTTGCTTGCCCCTCTCCCTGCTGGGTTCTAAACATCGTCTCCCCCAAGACCCACATATCCATTTCTATTTTGTATTCTCTCCTAAAGAGAACTTATTTTAATCCCAGTGATTTAAAAACCAATTGTAAGCAATAGCTCCAAAATATTTATCTCTCGTTGCCACTTCTCTTCTGAGTTCCAGGCCGGGGTGCCCAACTGCTGACTGTCTACCTCTTCTGTTGGATCTCTCACTTGCATTTTAAATTTAAGATGCCTAGAACTAAAATCTCTCCTCCACACCCACGTCTTCTGCTTCTCTAGGATTTCCCCTCTCTGTCAGTGGCACCTCCTGCCATATGGATGAACGCGCCACTAACTTAGGCTCTATCCCCAAAAGCTCACTCAGTTCCAGCCCCATATCGAATACGTAAACATTTCTGTCCTTTGGATCTCAACAGATATCTCAATTGCATCATGTTGTTCTTCTCATTTCTAATGACTGTGCTCTCTTCAAAGCCATGCTATCTCTTCCCTGGATCATAACAGTGGCCTCCAGCTCATGTCCTAATTCCACTTTTACAAGCTCTGTGGTCCATTCTCACAAAGTGGCCTAACTAGGTACTGTGTTTCCTTCTCTAAACCTTCCATAGGCTGTCTATCATACTGACAATGAAATCCAAACTCTTATCGTCACGGCTCGGCAGTCTGTTCTTGGCCTTCCCAATACTGCCTTCCTCCTCCTTCTCCTCCTGATTAATAGGATCTGGCTGGTTACAGGATTGTGTTCCCTGACTCCACTGTAAACAGGCGTGGCCGCGTTAACAGAGCTGGCCAAAAATGTACAAGTGGAAATGTTCTCTGGGAGTTCTGGGAAGGGTCCTTTCAGGCAGCTGACTTAGAACATCCCTTTGGCCTGCCTTTCCTCCATCCCTCCTTAATGCTTGGAATGCAGATGTGAGGGATGGATCTCCACAGCCCTTGGAGAGTGGTGGAACCTGTCAGATGGAAGCCATTTGCTGGATGGTAGTGTAGAGAGAGGGAAGAAATCCTGAAGGCCATGAAGCTGTAACACCAGCCCTGGGATGCCTCTCTCTGGATTTCTTTTCCGTGTGAGAGAAGTATGCTTCTGTTTTCTTTATGCCATTGTTATTTTACATTTCAGTTATATACAGCTGAATTTAATGTTAACTGATATGTCTGGCTCGTAAGGCCCGCGTGATGATCTGGCCCTTGTTCTTTACTTTGACCTCATCGCATGGGCCTGTCCCCCTGGGTCACTCTCCACTCACTGAGCTGGGCTTCTGTCAGATTCTTGATCTATTTGCCACCTGGGGCCTCCCACCCGTCTTTCTCTGACTGGAATGTTCTTCCTACTCCTTCTTTGCTTGGCTAACTACTGTCATCTCACAGGCCTGCATTTAAATGTCATCTACGTGGAGGGCTCTTCTTTGATTCTCTAATCTGCATTATGTTTCCTGTTTTTCTCTCAAAACTTTAATTTTGCCTTCATACTGATGAAATGGCACATTTGTGATTTTTTTTTTTTTTAAATGTTTATTTGTCATGACAAAGATCATGTCTGTTTGCTCGGTACTTATACCCAGCACCTCATTTTCTGCCTATGGTGCACTCAGATAGTAATCAAATGGATGTAAAACTAAAGAATATGGTTTGGAGAGTCGGGCCAGGCATCTAGGGGTCTGGGTTTTAATCCAAACTCTCACCAGCTGTGTGACCTTGGCCAAGTTACTTACCTCTTTCCGCCTCATTTTACCCATCTTGAAATGAGGTTAATAGTAGAAAATTCCTAAGGGGATTGTGGTGAAGATTGAATGACCAGATTAAAAACCAAAGAATTCTACATAGTGACCTTCACAAAGGAAATGCTTAGTGCACATCAGCTATTATTAATGAGTAAACGAAGAAATCAATGAAAGACCCAAGGTCCTCTTAGGCAGTGTGTTATCTGACCCGGGAAAGAGACCAGCGCTTTAGTAGTGGCCTTCATTTGCTGCGGTCATAGAGCCTTCAGTTAAAGAGTGGAGGGGGTGGTGTTCGTCACGGGCAGTTTGAGTGTCCACCTTGACCTTTGTGTCGGCTGACTCCAATGCCCTTCTCTGACAAGGTCCTCCCTTGGCCTTTGATACATTTCCTCTGTGTCTGCAGGACTTTGGCTCTCCTGACCCCTGCCAGGAGGAGCCAGTGCTATTACTATCCCTGGGGATGCCAGCCTATCCCATGTGGGACCGTGTTTTTTGTGCCTACCCTCCCCTGACTAATGAGCAAAATCCTTCTCAAAGTCAGATTTTAATCTTTGGTATCAGACAAGAGGAGAATCAAAAGTGAAGTAAGTGAAGAATCAGTAAGTGAAGAATGTGGGGAGAGGGGCCTCGCCAGTTTCCTGTCTATGAACTGCCTCTTATCCAATTGCTTCAAACCTTCCAAGATTTAGGGGAGCCACCTTGAAGACTGTTTTGGTTCTATTAGGGATGCACCAAAGACACAGTTTTGGAAAGGCTTCAAACATTCCCCAGATGAACGTCTTCCCATTTATAAGACATTCCAATATCCTATATTTAGTAAGCGTGAAACAGGACACACTCGCGCGCGTGTACACACACACACACACACACACACTCGCACACACTCATACAGCAACCACTCTGGATTCACTGTAATCCTGGCTTGAACATTCAAGAGAATACTTGAATAATACTTACCTACCTCACTGGGGTGTTGTTAACGATTAATTAGTTAATGTTTGTGAAGCACTTTGCCAATGTAAAGTGCTTATTTAAGTGCTAAGTATTATTATTATTAAGCAGAAGTTCTATGGTTTGGCTGAAAATATTTTTTTCGCAATCATACGTTTAACTGTAAATAAATCAAGTTTATTTACAAGAGTATTTTCCTTTTAAGGTCATCTCCTGCTTATTATCATTGAGCTAATCTCTTTTATTCTCATTTGGGTTACAAATAGGGCTGCCTCATCCTGAAAAGTTTCTCTGAGATAATGTCAAGATTGTGCCAGAAAAGAAGAAATTCCCACAGAGGTTGCCTATTTCCTCAGGAGTGAGGCTAAGTATGTATTTCTTCCCAAGAACTCCATACCTGACTCAGTTGTCAAAACTTCAGAAGAGTTCCACCCTGATTTGAAAGAATTCCAGTTGAAATTGAAAAAGAGAAAGAAGAAGATACATTTGGAGCAGCATCCTGTCAAATAGATGGTTGGAATAAATCTGCTAGATTTGATGGTAATAGTAATAATCATAACAACAATGATAGGGACCCTCACTCCTCTGTCTTTAATCTGTCTTTGTTCTTCAGACGAGTATGACAAAGGTAGGGGTAGGAGGCTGAGAAAGAAGCAGGAGGCTTGGCCATACCAAAGTGCCCGGTGGAAGGACAGCCTTAATGAAGTAGTAAACTGTCTCAGTCCTTACCAGCCTGCAGGTCAAGTTCTTTCTTCTGCGGTGGGCAATTCCACGGGAGCCCCACTGGATCTTTAATGAACTTAGCAGACTATAAATCAACAAGGGATATGATACTGGGAAAAGGGCTGAAACCAAAGAGCTTCCGACAATGAAAGCTACTGCAGTTCCCTTTCTAGGAGCACACCCAAGATTGTTGATGGACTCTACTCCTTGGCATATTCTGTGCCTTTTTTTTTTTTTTTCCAGGTATGGATGGACAGTGGTTATTTTAAGCAGGGGCTTAAACTGTCCAGATATTGGATCGGTACTGTGCAAGGGTTATATCTTTAGTGTGCAATTCCAGGGTGGGTGGGGACAATCAAGCTGAATTACTGACATTGTAAGGAAATGAAAAGTCAAACTGCTGACCATGTGCATTTTATATTATTTAATTAAAAGTGGAGAACAGTGCATGAATGAACCACAAATCAGATAAAAATGGCAGCATTTTCTCATATTTAACACATATTTGACTTGTGGTTGTGTGACAATTTACCAGAACAGGTCCAGGATGTCGCCAAATAGAAAATCAGGAGTGTAATTAAAAAATACTGCAGGGAAGAAGCAATATTAACTCCAACCTGGGCAGAGCTAATCATGGTCACAGCTCCTGTTTAATGAGAGTCTCTTCTTTTTTTCTTTCTTTACCTTAAAATGAAAAGGGGAAAATTATTAGAATTTTGCTAACTTGACACAGGTATTTTAAATATACAATGTGCCCTTTTTAGAAATAAAGGAGGATGGTTTACACATTCTAGGTGTCAAGATTTCCTATTTATTTATTTGTTTCAACAGAGCAACAAATTTCAATGTTTTAAGGACCAACAAATAATGTTAAAACATGAGACTTAGCACATAAGACTCTATTAAAACAAATAAATAAATAGGAAATTGTCCCTCAGGAAAGAATTGATCATTCACTGAACTGTTTTAGAGTTTTTGGCTTCATCAATGAGCCGTTCTGGGGAAAGTGCATCCCCTTGGTGTCAAAGGAGTGATGCTTCCTAAATTGTGCAGCGAGCACTCTTAGTGAATCCACTCTCTTCTGCACCCATTCAGACATGCCTCTATGCTCAGAGCTGAGCCGCCTCGGCCCTGCCCAGGGGACAATGCCACAGCAAGGGTATGGAGTCTCTGCTTCTCACAGTCAGGCTGCACTTGACTTTCTGACTGAATGGGGAAGAAGTTGGTACCTTCTATGCTTTCTGATCTCAGTGGCTCCTTGATTCAATCGACCCACCTGCTTTTGTCTAGAAGTGTTCACAAAATCTCTCTATTTACCTCTATACCTTGATTCTTCTGTCGAAGAGTGAGAGCTAAGTACTTAAATATGTTATAGGACAAATTGTTGATAATTCTTTGTCAACCAATAGTTTGGGCAAGAATGGAAGTGATTCTGCATTAGAACCTGGTGTAATACTGCCACTGCTCACCCCTTTTTCAGTCTCGGTTAGAATAAATCAGGAGTTCTTTAAACGCCAGTCTTGCATTTCTTACATTTTGTTGCCCTACATTGAGAGACTTGGAGTAATTTTTATTTAAGGGCTCTCCCTGGATTCAAGGCAAAGAAGACATTATCTTATCAACAGAGAAGGGCTTCAATTCATAGAAGACAAGTGCATAGAGATGGATAACTCTGAGAAGCCAAGAACTTAACTCATCCTCTTGTGCCCAGAGCAAGCCTGATAGAGCTGCCAAGAAGGAGGACAGCCAGGAAGGAGGGTCTGGAGCCAAATCAGGTGGGCAGATGATATTCTGAGTTGTCATATCAGGTACTGCTAGGGTTGAGGACCTTTGGGGACATGGTGTCGTCAAGTCTGAAGATTAACATGAGGATGGTAATGAAAGGCAAGAAGCAGGAGGAAGATAAGAATAGGGTGGAACTTGGTGGAGACAGTTCAAGAGAAAATTTCAGAACAAAGGGAATTTGGTGAGTGTGAAAGAGAAGAGTCTCATTCGTCCCAACATCTTGCCTGGTGGGGATTGCAAGATTGCTGGTGGAAGGACTTTCAAAAAGCATATTAGGGCCGGGCGCGGTGGCGCACGCCTGTAATCCCAGCACTTTGGGAGGCTGAGGCAGGAGGATCGCGAGTTCAAAGCCAGCCTCAGCAATGGCGAGGCACTTAGCAACTCAGTGAGACCCTGTCTATAATAAAAACCAAAAAAAAAGGGCTGGGGATGTGGCCCAGTGGTTGAGTGCCTCTGAGTTCAATCCCTGGTACCAAAAAAAAAAAAAAAAAAAAAAAAAAAAAAAAAAGCATATTAGGAAGTGGTAGAATGAAACTAAGTCAATTGGGTAAAGCTGTGGTGTGTGCTGAGATCACCAGTAGGAAATAAATATACACTTAGTCCAAAGGCAAAGAATAGGCCAGTATTACACTAGTGCATAGATTTTAAGACAAGCAACCTAATGTTGGTTTATACAGTTGATGGCATCTTGGATCCATCAAATCTGGTTTCCCAAGAAAGGCATGAAATCATAAGAAAGAAATGGACCTCCAGCTACAAACACTGGGAGGGTAGAGGTGGCTTTCCATTGTTACTGAGTGGCCATGCTATTAAGGGGGCCCTTTTGCCCCCCTGTGACTTTCAAATGAAGCTTTTGGAATGTCTCACTCAGATGCCCGATCTAAACTCCTTCTTTTCTGACACTGTCACTCATTCTTCCTCTTTTTCCCATTTCAACTGTATCATCTTCTATTTAGATAAAAATGGGGATGGTAAGAGTCCAGTTGAACAGAAGCCCCTGGAGAGGCCTTCCCAGCACACCCAACAGTTAACGAGCTCCCATCTGCTTCCTATCGAGTCATCCTATTTTATTCTCATCATAGTCCTTCTACTTTTCCATAGCTAATTTTCCTGATAGTAATTCATTGGCTAATTTTGCGTATGACTTTATATCCATTGTTAGGTGCAAGCTCAGTAGGCATAAGGGTGTGTTCACTGAACTGTCCTCTGGGCTTAGCATGGTACCTGGTGCCCAGATGACTCCAACAAATGTGTGAAATGAGAAAAGTCATCTGCAACCTTGCAGAGGGCTGAATTCTTCCCTGGAGAGTTAGGGCTCCCTGGAGTACACTAATAAATGCTATATCCAGCTAATGTGTTTTAGGGTGTTTGGTGAGTTCCTCTACGTTTTCTATATATCTTTCCAATGCAATCAAAACTTTAAGAATTATGTGATTTTTGTTCTTTAAGACAGAACCCCCTAAAATATAGCTTGAGTTTTTCCAGAAACTTAAATTAAAACCTCCCCATCTCCCTGTCTGGGATTATGCATGCTCATCTAGCTTCAAATCAGCCAGTAGCTATTATTTAACCTAAAATTAAAAAGCAGGAAAACAACCTCTCTTCTAGCAAAGACATTCATGGGAAGTGTGGCTCTTGTTATGTTGGCTCTGGTCTTGGTGATTCATATTTATAATGATTATAAAATATCTCTTACATGTTTAAAATAGGTTTATCATTAATAATGTGTTAGTAGGCATAACTACCAAGGTTATCACTTCAACAAATTTGAACGATTGACATATTATCAAAAGGAACAAACCTACCTCCACATACATACAACACTCAAAATTGATGTTACATTGTCTAAAAATATAGACCATGCAAGGAGAAAATGTGAAAATGGACATGTGTTATGGAACCAACTTTTAGCTTAACCTACATTAATCCCTAGAATGAGTATCACTCTCAGAATAAAATTAGCCTCTTTGATTTTAGCATATTTAGACCTATTCCCATTGTGCCCTCATTTCAAGTTAAAAGCAAAATAACAAAACATGTTGACATTCTGAGTGTGTGTGATGCAAAGTCATCTAGGAATCATTAAGGAATATCTCTTGCTAAATGTAAATGCAATCGGAAAAGCAGGAATACAGAAGGAGAGTAAACCTCACCTGATCATGTCAGGGCCACCTTGCTGTTGGCAGTAGGGATCTTTATCAACCTGGGCAAGAAGATTATGAGCAATGTGGCCATCACCATCTTCAATTTGATGATTGAAAGGTGAGGTTTGATACTTACATGTGGTAAGTCACAAGTGTTTGCTTTGCTTTCATTCTGCAACCTTTCTTCTTTCTTCTAATTAGTGGGTGAACTTTTCTAAATTGTAATGACCCAAGGGCTCACTGACCCACCAATAATTCACTGACTATGACAGGAGCTGGGTTGGGTTTGGGGGATACTGAGGGAGGCTCTGATCTTTTCCTTCAAATGGCTCAAGACTGTCTCTGGCCTTCTGGACAATATTATGGCAGTGTGTGGATGATACTGGGGCATCCACCCACTACTTTCACAGGTAGAAAGAGTGGGGAGAGCCAGGAGTCCAGGCTTTTTTTAATTTTTAATTTTTATTCTTTTTATGCGCAATTGTGAAAAAATCTGGGAAGGACACTGGCCTGAGGAGAAAAAACATAGAATATAAACCCCAAAACAGCTTCCTTGCTTCTCTGCACAGCTTCATCCCTGGCTCAGATGCTGCCAATTGCATCTTGAGGCTCACAGTGACCCCACCCTAGTCCTCTACCCACTGTGAGGAAGCTTTTCTGCAGGCAGGCATTTATCTGATGCTCTGATTTTAGGGCACAGCATCATCAGAGAGGTAGCTTTGGGTCTTCAAAAGAGGGACAGGCCATGAAGAAGGTGTTTTGCCTCCATTCTCTGAGTTTACCCTCCCTTTCTCAGCACACATGGACCAGGCTGTCTCCTGTTAGAAGAGAGTCTTGTGAGATGTGCAGTTTTTATAAATACCCATTTAGCTTCTTTATCTGAGAAGCTAGAAAGGACAAATTTCACTTCTATACAAAACCCACTTCAAAGGACAAGGTCTGAGATTGCCTTAGAATTCATGATTAAGAGTTCTCCTTGGGAAAAATCCTGGCTGGTTGTTTCTGGCACACAAAGGCACAGATGTGAAGGTCTGGCCATGGGAATGAGGCAAGGGGATGGAAGGCCCGCGAGGCCTGTGTCCTTAGCTGCCACCATTTCAGACAGAAGACTCTCAGGCCTGACAAGTGTCCTGAGCTCTGCAAACCCCACGGGAGAGGTGATACCTTAGAGATGGTGTGAGTCCTTCAATTTACTGCTAAACTAGAAATTCTACACGGACCTTCTAAGATGCACCTTTTCCCATTCTATGTGGTTTTCCCTCCTCTTTCTTAACTCTCAAGGTGATACAAGGTGCTTAAAACATACAGTGAGCCAGAAGAACTTAAACCAGGTTCTGACGCTAAGTAGCTGTGTGACTCAGCACATGTCACAGGACCTCTTTGGGCCTCAGTTTCTTCAGCTGGAAAATGGAGCAGTGGACTCCCTGAGTGTCCTGTAAAGCTTTTGCTGTAGTCTTCAGATCTTTCTTGCCTCTTTTGCTCCCAAACAGTCCATGTTTTTCTTCCCTGCCCCAGTGCTCTCTACTTCACTTACATTCCTCTCCTCCTCTTTTCTCTTTCATGTTCTTGAGGAATGAGTGAAAGATCAGAAGTAGGATTTGGTGTTTACCCTCTTTGGAGAATCATGGAGAGGCTTATAAAGGCCCAGTTGATGTCAGCCATAGCCATGCAAACAAAGGTTTGCACTATTTTGTGAAGGACACTAAGCACCATGATATCACAGGTTGGGGAGAAGCCGTGGTCTACCAAAATTTGTAATTTGTTGTAAAAAGAATTCAGTCCAGAGGAAAGACTTATGACTTCTATTTCCCTTTGCATATCCGTTCCCTTATTTACTTTTCTCATATCAGGGACATGGCCCCCACAGCCCCTTCCCAGAAGGAGGCTGAGAGAGTCCCAATCTATTCCCTTCCACAGTCCATCCTCTCCCCGAGCACCACGGTGGATAATGTTGGATAAACTCACAGGCAACTCTCTTCCTTATTTCATCTGGTCTTCCAGATTAGACCTCTTCTCTATTTTGTTTTTCAAAGACAAGACCACCTTAGAACATGGCTTCTTCCAAAAGTGCATCTGGCACCTCTCTCCTAAGCCTGAGGGGAGACTGAGAAGTGGTTTCTTCTTTTCCCTAATACAGGTATTAAGCTGACTTAATATTCACTTACTCTGAAAAATCCCACTTCACAGAAACATTTTTTTAACACGAGCCAAAGCATTTCTCCCTAATTCAGCACAATTGCACCTGGTTTATATCCATTGATGTTAAATGATTTCCCGTTTAATATCAATTGGAAATGGCTGATTTCCTACCCCAAACAGTACTTAATGTCAATTATGGCAGGCCAGGCAGAGCTGTTTTTCAATTAACTACAGCACTCCGTTTTGTTTGCTGGCGAGCGGTGCAGGACAGGAGCACACAGAGCCACCTTGCGAATGGCAGCGGAGAGGGCTTCAGTATTGATTTTGCTCCCTGTTCCATACCATTCAAAGAGTGGGCAGGGATGGGGGTGTTTCTCTTTTCCCCAGGAACCAATCATGGCTTAATGAGAACATATTCTTTCATCAAAAAAAAAAAAAAAGTTTTTTTTTTTTTTTTTGATTGATGACCAGAACTTGCTGGAAAAGCCCAACTTTTCAGCCACAAAAGGTCACCAGAGCAGAGTTCCCAACCACGCGGAGTGGGATGTGAATCCGTAAAGAGGATATGACTGTGTTGCAGACTCTCCAGCACACCCAGGGAGCACAGGTGTGAGGGGCGGCATAATGCTGAGATTGGCAGCTAACATTCATTGAACACCTGCTGTGGGTCAGCAAATCTATCTTTTTTTGAATCCTCTTAATAATCTTGTAAGAGATATTAAATACCTGTTTTATAGATGTCGTATCTGAGGCTTGATAGGGTTGCCAGATGCCATAGAGCAATTCGAAGATAGTGCTGAAATCCAGGACTGCCTGATTCAATCTCGTGGGCCAGGTCTTCTTTCCTAATAAAATCAAATGGTTGACAAGTCCCTGGTGATTCTCCCTAAGATCCTTAGGGTGATTCTTCTTAGGATAGTGGAGAGTGGTGCCAGAGAGGAACGGACTCCAACTTTCCTCTTCTCCTTAGACTAGGTTAGACTAGGATCCAGAGGTCTACACTTTTTTTTTTTTTTTTTTCCCTGCTGCTGCTACAATCCCTTCATGGTGGCTTGTGTTTGCCACCTCTCTGTGTGGGGAGTCTTCTACCCTTTGTCTTTATTAATTCCACCCACTTTTCAGGGACTAGCTGAGTCACTTATGGAAGTCTCCTTGATTGCATGGTGGTGGTCTGCCTCAGGCTCTCTCCTCTAAATGCTTATAGCACTTCTGCTCTGTGACCCTGACACCTATGGCTATAGCAAGCTTAACCTGAGAACAGAAATCATGCAGAGGAAAGAACTTTGGGTGGGGGAACTGATAGGGCTGGCTGACTAGTTTTGTGATTCCTTACCTCATTTTTTATTCATTCAACAAAGATTCACAAAATGCCTACTCTGTGCCAGGCATTTGCTGGGAGTTATCAATACCAAGGAGCTTGTATTCCAATGGAGGGAACAGACACTAAAGGGAATGCTTCAACAGAGTGTAATAGATACTATGAGATTGTCCAAGACAGATGCATTTAACTTAATGGTAGGGGCTAGGTAGAGGAGTCTGAGATGTTTCTATGGAGTGAGCATCTAAACTGAGCTTTGTGGAGATGGTTAAGCAGTAGATAGGGGTCAGAGAAGGATGGAAGCCTGAAGGAATGTTTTAGGGCAGAAGGAAGCAGCTGTGTGGGTATATCTAACCCAGGGCCAGGCAGCTTATCAGATTTTTTTTTTTTTTTTTTTTTTGGTACCAGGGATTGAACTCATGGGCACTTGACCACAGGGTCACATCCCCAGCCCTTTTTTTTATATTTTATTTAGAGACAGGGTCTCATTAAGTTGCTAAGTGCCTCGCCGTTGCTGAGGCTGGCTTTGAACTCGCGATCCTCCTGCCTCGGCCTCCCAAAGTGCTGGGATTACAGGCGTGTGCCACCGTGCCTGGCTAGCTTATCAGAATTTTTGGCTCTCCATCTTTCATAGACAACCTTTGTCTTAGGGATGATGTGAAAACAGATAATAGCGTATGTTTACTATGTGCTTTTTCTTACTCTTAGGTTTGCATTGCTGTATGCTCTTGTTAAATTCACATAATGATTTTATTGGGTAGGCATTGTTATTACACTTATTTTACAGAGGAGGAAACTGAGTCACAAAGACTTTAACTCATCAAAATAAGCAAGTTAGTAAGCTGTGATGCTGTAATTCAGACCGGGGGGTTCCTGCCCCTTGGGCTTTGTTTCTCTGGGCTCATCCTGGATAAACAAAGAGGATTTTGTTGTTTGACATTAGCTATTGGTCTACACTATTTCTTGAATGAGCGAATGTTGTAAAATGCAAGATGTGGTGTCTGAATGAAATCACTGCTCCGTTCATAATTATTGCCTTGACGTCTTGATTTCTCTGCTTCTGTGTGCATATATTTTTTAAATCCCCATATCTTTGGAAAGGTATGGTTTTTATTCTTCAGGATACCAGCCTCTTTGGTAAAGGACTGTGTTCACACAGTGGTCCACTCGCACCCCCCCCCCCCACACACACACCACCACTGTGCTCACTCACACACTTTGAAATTTCTTTCTGTGCTGTGCAAATAGAGATTGCATGAGACAAAACAGAACATTGGGATAAACACTTGTGCCTATGAAGGTTGCCAGCAGATGAGGAGAAAGTGAAACTCCTTGTGTGTAAGAGTTATTAAGCATTGGAATTCAGATTTCTTGTCTGGGTTTTGCCAAATAAAATGGCAACTCTTTTCTGAGTTACTGTTCTAGGAATGAAACTTCCAAGAGGTTCTGTTGAGCTTTCAGATTCCAGAACCACATAAGATATTTTCTAAGGCCGTTTGAGTGTCATGTTTACTAAGAGAAGGTAAGCTCCTCATCTGACCAATTTATTTAAAGGAAATATTGGATGCCGGTACAGGGGCTAATCCCATTGGTTGAAAAATAGGGTATCCTCAGATAATTCTGAGGATTGCACTGCCCATCAATGGAAGGTGTACATTCTTCTTTATGCCCTTCTTGTACCTTCTGTTGATCTGCATAAGCATTCTGCATACCATTCTGAGATGTGCTGGTATATATTAACATCTGAGGGGTTATATAATGGGATCATGGGTGGGAATTTGAATTTTCTTTGAAATTCCTATAGTAGTATTTATTTTTTAAAACATAAGACAATGAAAGTCACCCACAAAAGTTAGTCACTTTTATTTTGGTATATGTTTTTGAGTTTAGGATCTACTTTAAACAGTAAAACAGGAGAAGAATGAATGGAGATACTCTAGGAAGGAGGTGGGACTCAAGAGGTCCTTTATAACTTATTCTGCCTGCACATCATTGCTTACAAAAATGGAATCAGTGATAAAAACTTATGCAGTAATTCCTAGCCTGGATAAACAAAGAGGATTTTGCTATTTGATATTAATTAGTATTTAAAAACATTATTCCATTCATCCTTGAAGGATCTCAGAATGTCATGAGGACAAATGTCTTCTTCAATTCAGACTAGCTCAAGGTCAATGCATAAAAGCCAGAACTTTGTATGCCTCTTACTGTACATCTAATTCAGAGGGATCATCCTGTGCCTTCAGTTGGAGCTTTCAGAATGTGAAACCTGGGCAAAACAAAAATGAACAAAAACAAAAGACAAAGAAACAAAAGACAAAGAAAAAAATAGGTTTATGAAGAAAAAAATAATTTTAATGGCTATTATGTGCTTGGTCACTAGGCACGTTTTAAGCACATTTTTAGTTCCTTAGAGGGACCCTAGTTTTCTATACTTGACCTGTGTGTCCTTTTGACACAGTCTTTACAGTAATGAGGGTGATCATACTAGAGAATCCCAGGCTTTGTCAAACTAAAACAGGTATTTGGCATGAGTTGGGGTCCACATTATTGTATCTATCTCATCAATATGGTGGAAAGATGGTCTTAAGATCCCTGCAGAAATTCTCGAGAATTGACTCAGCTCTCTCCTTGCTACCTTTAGTCCCTCACCTCCAAAGGTATCCAATCCAACTGCTAATTAAGGGAAAAATAGAGACAGCAGATGAGAAGTGTGACCCCCCCCCCCCCCCCCCCCCGTTTCAAAGCAATTTAAACCTTTGGAAGGTACACAAATGTAGTCCTATTATTCAAGTTAATTTACAATCCCTCCCCTGTCTACCACAAGGAATTTATGAACCTGGAGGAGCTGGAAGTCCCTTAGCAAGGTAAACAAACTGTAACTCAGGGTTGCATACTTTCAAGGATCCTCTATCAGCAGGTTTTATTTTCACACCAAAGGTGAAAAGATAATTTGGCGAGCAGTACTGCACTGTCTCATTGAGAGCAGCCGGGAGGCTGCATGCATGGTGCGGGAAAAGAAGGGCTGGTGAGGTGGCTGTCTGCCGGTTAACACAGAGCAGCTCTCCTTGTCCTTTTGATGATGACAATAAGAGTGGCGTTTGCAGAGCTGACCCCATGTGGCAGGTCCTAACCCAGGGTTTCAGGCCCACCACAACCTTTGGACACAGACATCCCTGAGATTTCCATTTTACAGATAAGGAAACTGAGGCTTTTGAAGTTTGGATATTTGTCTTCTAGAAACAAACCGACAAAGTGACCTCACACGATTAATCTGCAGGCTGAGTTTATCTGAGGGCAGACAATGGACTCTTTGGTAGTAGGTAGAAGAGAGTGGCATGGGCTAGTGTTTTCTTTTGAGAAAAGGAGATTTCTTGTCCTTCTTTTCTCTTTGCATTTTCCTAACACCCCCCCAACCCTGCCCCTTTTCAAAGCATACAACAAACACTGAGCTGGGGAGTCAGGAAGCCTATGCTTAAGTCCTAGCCCTAGGACCACATGGTTGTAGATAAATCCCTTCCCCTTTTCTGACATCAGTTTCCTTATATGTGAAACGAGAGGGGGCGACATAGGTAGCTGGTGTCTAGACCTTTGGCTCCCAATTCAGTGGCTGCCTGATTCTTTGAACCAGGGCGGTCAATCTTCCCCTTTCAACTCTTCACCCACCCTTGTGTGTGGGACAGCGATGCTTCTCTCTCAGATGTGCAAAGCCCTGGAAAAAAAAAAAAGTGTTTTTTTCCTTTCTTTCTTTCTTTTCTTTTTTTTTTTTTTTTTTTTTTTTTTTTTGTGCTGTATACCAGACGACCTTGATGTGATAGACTACAGGATCTGGTGACACTGCACACTCAGTACTATTCAACACTTTGCCTGAAAGGGAGGAAGGAATGGATTTATTGACTTGCGACTTTGACTCGGGCCTGTGTATCAGGCTGTTATTATGTGGAATGATTAGGCTGCAGTGGCAGGGACAAGTTAAACTAGAACAACAAAAGACCTCCTTAACCTTTACCTGGACACAAGGCCATTCATAATGACTTGCATGGTTTGGAGAACCAAGTCTTTCCTGCAGCACTCAATACTTTTGCAGCTCTAGCAAATGAGCAGGGAAAGGGAAGATGGATGGGTGAAGGAGATGAAATGTAATCCAATTCTGCATAGTCCTGTTTGGAATTCTGAGTTCAGGTCTGTGTCAAAAAAACAGCAATGGCTGAGAGATCATCATCATTTTCTTTGGCTTGAAAAGGGAATTTGAAACCAGATACAATGGTTGCTCACTGAGAAAACTTCCAACTATTTGTTATCCACTAGAGCAAATTATGCTGTTTCTGAAAGATATTTTCCCTCTTGAAGGAACCATGTGCCTTCTATTAATGTGAAAGGAACT
Organism: Tamias sibiricus; assembly: GCA_025594165.1. Classification (NCBI taxonomy): domain Eukaryota; kingdom Metazoa; phylum Chordata; class Mammalia; order Rodentia; family Sciuridae; genus Tamias; species Tamias sibiricus. The sequence goes on from CM046670.1 coordinate 46,298,915, forward strand.
GGATATGTGGAGCTTACACACACACACACACACACACACACACACACACACAACCAAACACAAGGTCTCCTTGAAAAACTAAAATAGCTGCAACAATCTCATGCTCTGCTTACTTCTGGGAGATCCTTTCCCTTCTATCCCCTCTCCCTGGCTCAGCCTGATGAACTATACTTTTGGTGAAATGGCTGCAGCATCAACCCCATCAAATACTGGGCCTGATGGTATTTTGCAGGCATGTATCCCTAAATAGTTTTGGTTTTCATGGAGCTGGATATAACAGGAACAGAGAGGACCACAGAAAGTCACAGCTTGAGGCCTTATCTATCACCTCACCCAGAGCTAAGCAAACCTTTTCTTGAAGGGCCAGGTATTAAGTATCGTAGGCCTTGTAGGCTGGTCAATTTCTGTCACAAGGACTCCCTACTCTACAAATGAATGTGGCTGTGTTCCAATAAAACTTTACTTATAAAAACCAGCAGCAGGCGGGATCTGACCCACAGGCTGTAAGTTCGCTGACTTCTAATCTAACCTATTGATCAAGAGATGCAGACTGGAGCCCAGAGGGTTAAAGAGGCTCATTAGGGACCAACTCAGCCAGCTAGCAGCAAAGCAATGGCTGAAGGCACATGAGGAGAATCACTCTTAATCCTGGTGTCTCTGGTTTACAGACCTTAGCTCACTTGAACTCATTAACCTTTCAAACAATTTATTATGAAAATTCATTTATAAGTTAGAATGTGGAAATGGTGCTGGATTCTTACGGAACTGAGACATGTGTGAGGTTGGTGACTCTGGAAATCTCACATACATCCTCTAGGCAATCTCTGATCACACTCCTGATTTACCTGGTGGGCCCAGGAGTCCTATGGAAATGAACTCCAATCCTTTCCCTCATTGGGGCTAAGATGGAGACAGAAGTGTCTGGAAGACTTGGGAGTTGTTGGTTGTAACAGGTGCCAGATTGCAGAGGACAGTGGGGCTTGCAGAGAAACACACGCCCACACACTCAGGCTTGCTCTCGCACATGCATGCACACACACATTCAGTGAACAAGTCTGGTAGAAGTGGCCTATCTTAGCCAGAAGGAGCCTGTTTAGAGTAGTTCTGAGACAATATAAAGCTCTACTCAGTTACCCTGGTCATTTGGGGGCACCCATGAACCCCCACAGTAAAACTGAAATAATTACTGGGATCCAGTCACCTCTCAAGGGAATTTCTATGTCCCCTACAAACAGTGCAGCAAAAATAGCATGTACTTCTTTTCCTGATGGAGATTCATGAGACCTGGATATCTGGAATCAAGAAATGTAGTATCAGCAAGCGGGATCAGTGGAGAAAGTGGGCACCAATGGGTGACAGGTCACTAATGGGTCAGTGCCACCTCCTGGGTGCCTTGCAGAGGAGAGCTGGCCATTGTGTGATCAGGCATGGAGGCATGAGTCACAGAAGACACTGAGGTGGGTTATGAGAGCATAGCACAGGGGCAGACAGGCAAAGAATTGGGGAAGGGTCTGTGGTGGGTTGGCTACAGCATGTCAGGGGCTCAAGCTTAGCATCATAACATAGTGGGTCAGTGTGCTTGGCATGGGTGTGGGTGATCTTAGGAAAGCAGATCTTGACTGAGGGGGTTGATATGGGCAATACCTGGGTCATAACAACAGTTAAGCTCACAGTTGCTGAAATACTGTGTGTCGGATGCTTTAGGGGGTTATCTCATTTAATCTGCACTACCACCCTACAAGGTAGGTACTGTTACAGTTTCCTGTGCAGTCAGGCATCACTGCAGTAACAAGCCCCGACCCCACTCCGGAACATCAGTGGCTTACAATTTGAAGAATTTCTTTCTCATGCATATTCCCTGAGGACTGCACCTTGGCTCCAGCTCCACTCCAGGCTGAAAGTGAACTGTGGGTCCAATCGTGTATTTTCTCTTTCTAGACTCTGCCTCCAGAAGCAGCCCATAGAACAATGCAAGAAAAATGCAAGAGCTGGTGGAACTTTGTGGTTACTTCTGAAGCTTCAGCTTGGATTCCATGTACATCACATCCACGCAGATGCCATTGGCCAGAGCAAATCATGGCCACACCTGACAATGGGGTAGGGAAGCATTCCATCTGCTGTGAGGCACATGACAGGGGGAGGAAAGGTACTTTTAACTAATCTGCTCAACGACGTCATGTGGCTTTATAAATGAGATAGGAGTCCTCATATCACACAGCCATCCATTTCACTAGATTTTGGAGCTGATGGATGCATGGATGATTTAAATTATATGGGAGATCGCTCATCTCCTCTTGCCCCCAGTACTTACCTACCATTTGTGTATCACAGGTGAGGCCACCTGGCAGGTGGAGGATACTGAGCCAGTAGAATGAGGACCAAACTGAGAGCAACTTAGTTTAGGACTCATTAATCTGAAGCGTAGGCAATATTCAGAATACACTTTTTAAAATCACAATTGTTATTTAATTATTATTATTTAATTATTATAATTATTCAATGCATTATGTTTAACAATACAGGTATTTCTTGTTAGTATATAGAAAAGATTTTTTCCCAACTCTGCCCACTCTTCAATGGGAACATAATTTTCTAAGATCTTGCAGGGAGTCCATAGGATTATTTCAGAGGTAAGACTGCAATTTGAAGCCAATGACTTGTCGGGTCGTTTGGCATGAGCTTTGAGGGAGACCTTCTTCTATATTTCTATTCTGAATATTCAGAAAATTTCTACAACTGTTCCTTGCTTTCTGTAGTTACACATACACACACATCTATTGATTGTGTATTTATTTATTGAACCACTTGAAAATGAGCTGCAGATATCATGATTCTTTGCTCATGATTGTTTGCTTTTATTTGTATCACTCTGAGCTCATAGATTTTTATTTTTTATTTCTTAATGTACCTTCTAAAAATGACAACATTCTTTGAAACAATCATACTAATGGTAATATGGCAACAACATACTTGAGTATAATTCCTTAAGCTACCAAGATGTCATTTAAAGCTAGTTAAATTTTGGTACCAGAATCCAATAAAGACTTGTGCATTGCATTGGGCTATGATGTTTCTTTAGATTGCTTTAATTGAGAAGAGTTGAATAGTACCTCCACATTTTGTTGTGGTTGTTGTTCTCAATGGTGATGATTTCTTTTTAAGAGAATAGGATGGTTGTCATACAGAATATCCCATGATCTAGGTTTGCTTGATAGCCTAGATCTGTACCCTAGATCTGTACCCTGTTATTTCCTATAACTGGAAGTTAGTTCTAAAGATCTGGCTGGATTCTCATTAGACCTCAATGGCATGAATCCTTTACAGGGGTTCTGTGCGCTTGGGATTACTTCTCACAAGGAAGCTCGTGGATCAGGCCGTCCTACTCTCGGGGATCTCAAGTTTGATCCTTTGGTTGTGGTGTTGAGTATGAGCACTTTCTATGGTAGGTTTACGTATATTCCTTTGAGATTTTGAGTGATACTTTGAAATCTTGTGAAGATCTTTTTCATCATAAACTTCTACCTAATCAGGCCAGGATCAATGATTTCACTGAGCATGCACAATTTCACTTACTAATGAGGATAAACTACAATTCTCCTAAAAGAGCTAATTGAGAGCTTCAATTCTTTTCTCTTTACTAATCACTTTTCAGAGGTAGGAATTGGTCATGTAACTTTCAAAGCTGGAAAAAAAAATCTCTTTTTTGTTTGATGTGTCCTGTTTTTTATTTGTATCGCTGTGAGCTCATGGATTTTTAGTTACTTAACATGTCACAGCATACCATAGTCATCTTTTTTCCTGATGCACGCCCACACATAGTCCCAAATTTGGACAGTGGATGACTTTTTGGGCAGATATGTGTGTTCTTTTGACTCATTCTCATTAGTCTTAAATGGTTTCTTTCCTTCTGACACAATAAGATCTTCCAGGCACACCTTATATTTTCCCTGCCCCAGATCTGGAAATTGTCATTTCACTGAGGAACTCTGGTTATGTCCATAAGGAGTAAGATTTATAAGTAGATCTAGGCACCAGAGATACTCAGTGCTCTTGAGGTAGTATTGCTTTTAAGCCCCCACTGTGGACATATCAATCAACCTATCTATCTAGTTATTCAAATATAAACTTAAAGATTTTTAGTCAATTTACTTGTTTTTATATGTCATTATTTTATTGTGATATTGAAAATACTGGTTTCTAATAACATTAGCATATTCATGTGCTTGATTTATTTTATAATTCATCTAAAATAGTTTCCAAATTAGCTTCAGTTGTTATCTAATGGGTGTATGGGTATACCAGATCTCGCTGACTTCATAATGGTCTTGACCAAGTTTGAAGCATTTATCTTCCATTCTGGTATTCCAGTGCTCAAGGAGACAGTCTTTCCACATGGCTAGGCCCCTGACCTCTCATTGTGATCCTCACTTGGACTAGCAATTCTCTTCCCTGTTCTCATGTTAGAATCTTTAAAGCTCCTTTAAAATGAAACTCCTTACCTGATTTCCACCCCTAGAAATGCAGATTTAATTAATTTGATACATAGGTTGGGCATCAGTATTTTAAAAAACTCTTTGGGTTAAAAACCTCTGTTTTAAAATTTAAGATTCATTTGGAAGAGTAAACAAATTCATATGTTGTCACTTATTATCAAATAGTTCCTGTCCTGATGGAAAAGGGTGTTTATAATGAGGTTGCCGGTAAGGTTGGCAGATTTGGCCAATACAAATATGGGATGCCCAGTGAAATTTGAAATTCATATTAACAATGAATAAATTTCTTGTATAAGTATGTCCCATATATTACACAGGGCATATGCATGCTGAAATTTTTTTTGTTGTTTATCTGAAATTCAAATAGAACTGGGCATCTTGTGTCTTATCATTTTATCTGGCAAGTCTAGTCTTGGAGAGGTCAAGCTGGGGTGGAATGGGGGTGGAGTGTTGTGGAGAAGGAGGAGAGAGAGAAAGGTACCAAATGCTGAAGAAAAGCTGCCTAGATTTGGTGAAGCAAACTGAGGACACATTTACACCTTGAAGTCTGGGGAAGTGTGGCTGGCAACGGTGCTTATTTTGTGGAGGCACTTGCAAGATTTGGGGGCTGGTCATATTGATGTATGAGGGTGGTTTGGAAGGATGATCAGTTCATCCTGTGTAGGTGTCTCTGAGTAGGCAACAGTGTGTGACTGAGTAGTATTTTGTGGTTATAATGTATTCTGGGGAGATTAGGGGCTTTGACACTTGCAGTCTGGGGAGCAGCTCGGTTTAGTGTTTCTCTTAAGTTCAGGGTTCACGTAACTCACTAGGGGAGGGGAAAATGCATAGGCCTGGATTGGAACCTACTATTCTATGTTTCTCACAAGCTGCCATTGATGCTGAAATGTCCACTGGTCCTTTATCAGTCTCACGTAGTGGATAAGTGAGTGGTATAGGAGCTAAAGAAACCCAGAGTCAAGTCTTAGCCCTCGGACTTTTGATCTATGTGTTCCTGGGAAAATGACACAATATTTCTAAGCTTCAGTTTCCTCTTCTGTAAAGTAATGTTAAGTATAATCTAGCAAATAGGGTTGATGCAAGATTACATCAGTATCTACAAAGTGTTCACATGATGCCTAGCATATTGTAAAATGTGCAGTAAGTATTTGCTACTTTTATTCATGTAACAGTAGTCTAGTGTTCCAAAGGACTAGATGTTCCCAAGGTCATGCATTTTACTCTGTTGGAGTGAAGGAGAGCCATCCCCAATTCAACATGATTGATTATATGATATATAAAACACAACTGACAAAGAGGGCCGTACTCTCGTTCACAGTTTTTTCTGGAGTAGGGGCAAGGGGTGAAACAACCTCCACATATTTTCCAAGAGGTTTAAAATCAGTGAATTCCATGAGAGAAAGAATGTTCTAAGAAATAGAATTGGTAGAAGACTCAAGATGTAGAAAGTAACAGGGAAGAATGAGGGAGGAGTCAATAAATAGATTTATCTACTGGAAAACTTGCAACAGGTATTTCTTGTGAATGGACTTTCATCATTTTATAGCCACTAACATCTTTTCACCCTCCAAACCAGAGGTTGAGCATCAGGGAAATTATCCCCTGCCTCCTTGTCAGGTCAGCCTTCCCTCCCCACTATTTTAGCCTTCATAGAGCACTATGAATTTCTGCTTTGTGGCATTTACACAGGTGAAATTCCTCATTTATTTTCAATTAATTGGTGAATAAGCTTCATGAAGGTGAGAATTAAGTTTGCGTTTGCTTAACATTACCTCTTACTGTTTTAGAGTATACCACACACTCAGTAAATATTTTGGGATTAAATAAATGCACAGAATGAATGAATGGAAAAATGAATGAATACATAAATGAATAAGCAAAGGTTCAGGGTGTAAGATTGTGTGAGGCACTATCAGCTGGGTCCTCTTTTTCTGGGATGGCTTGGATCTTCCCTTGGGTTGACCTTTCAGTTCTAGGAGGGGTCTTCAGTTTACAGAGTTTAGGAATGTGGAGGCTACATTCTAATTTTTCTCATCTCCGCATCCTCAGTGCAGTGTGTGGCATGTAGGAGGTGTTCAACATCTTTTTCTCCCTAATGAGTGAATGAATCACTGAAGCATTGCTGAGGAAGGAATACTTCCTCCTATTCCCATCATCTCTACTGTTTTCCCATTGGATAATTGGGGTAGGATATCTGGTATCCCTAGGGGTTGGTACAAGCTGATGCCTTTGAATGCATCTTAGATCCACTTCCCCTCGAGAGAAGATTCTGAATCTGAATTCTGGATCTGAATATCATAGTCTTTCATGTAGGCCATTGAGGATCAGAGGTTCAGCCTCTTCATCCCACCTCTGTCATGTTGCAAAACAACACACCCAAGGTCTCTCACCCAGGGGTGAATTTGCTAAGCTGGGTTAGTTACCATCCTCCCCTCCAAGATTTAAGGGGACCTCTTTTTCCATAGTGGTACTGAGGAAATGGTTTTTCCAGAAAGAACAAACCCAATCCCCAGTTTCTTGGTGGCCAGAATTGGAGGGAGAGTGTAAGCTGAGCCTCATCTTTTCTCCCTGTGCTTTACAAACATCTCATTCTTTATTTCTCTCCAACAACATGTGATGACCCTTTGGCAAGTCCTTAGTGCTAAATTTCCTTTTTATGGAGGCAGCAGTAAAAACTCGAGGGCCTTTGATAGGCAGTGCTGAGACGACGTGTGGATGTAAATCACCTGAGCATTGGCTGGCTTCGGTTGACAGATTTCTAGGTTCAATGAAACTTCCCTTTCTCAAATAAATCAAATTCTGCCCTCTGAAGGTCTAAGCTAGGGAACGCTTCCAAAGTGTCTGGATTTGGGCTGAGGTTGGAAGTTTTTCTGTTTGGGTGATGGGCACAGACTCTTGGTGAGTGTGAGGGAAAATTCCCTGAGTTTTACACTCCTCCATTTTACTTGAAGCTTTTAGAACTTTTTGCTCTCGGTTCTTTAAGTACCACAGGATGGAAAAACACACGGGAAGGAAACGGAGAAGTTCTCAGATAAGCATGGAGAATTCAACAAAAGCTTTGTTGGTGGTAAAAGTTTTATTTGAACAGAACTGTGTGTGTGTGTGTGTGTGTGTGTGTGTGTGTGTGTGTGAGAGAGAGAGAGAGAGAGAGAGAGAGAGAGAGAGACTCTACAGATGAAGTTTTTCCTTAAACCCCCCACCCCCCATAGCAATGGCTGTGACCTTGTAAGCATTCCTATGTGGAATGGCATTGAGATGATCTGCTTTTAGAAGGACTTGGAATTTTGGGGTTCTTCCCACAGTGTTGCTTATTTTGCTCTGACTCAAGTTACCTTGAGGGTCAGAAGGACCTGTATCCCTGCCCTTGTTCTTAGTTTATCCTTTTAAATGCTGTCTTATTTCCACTTATAAACCAATTCCCATAGGAAGTTTCAAAAAGAAAGGGATACAAAATGTTCAGAATGAATAATTTAGGAAGGCGCCCTACCTTCCACCTGGGGAACCACTGGAAATGGATGAGTGTGGCTTCCCCAAAGCCAGGTACCAGTCAGGTGGAGGACTGCATGTGTGGGGGGTAGTGGTGATGCTCACTAATGGCCCAGTTATCACAGAAAAGCACATTGCCATTAACAACTGATTATACACATTATTGGGTAGCTCACAGCTAATGGGACCTGTCACAAGATCTCAGAAGACTGGGCTTATGATCTGTTGATAAATAGATACGTGCTACACATGGGTCAGTCATTTCCTTGTTAAGAAGGAAGGTGGAAATGAAGTGACAGCCTCAGAGATCCACATGGACCACAGACAGCTACGTGCCTGGCTGGAGTTTGGTATCAGGACATGACGTGGGTTGAGATGCAGTGAGACCTGTCTTCACTCTGGTCCTGCAAATACAAAGGGCAGATGTGGCTGAGTAAATGAGAGGGAGATTTTACAAAGTACATTGGAACTTCAACCTTTCAAAGGAAGGTGTCCCCCCATCTTCGCAGCCCCCTGGCCCCACAGGAGGTTGAAAGCTTCTTCCAGGGCTGCCTTTCTCCTTGTAATTCCTTCATAGTTTTTTTTTTTTTTTTTAAAGTGGTCTATTTTTTTTTGAATGTCCTCAGATTTGATACTCAGAGGTGAAGGGGTGATTTCCAAAAGGTTGGGGGTATCACTGCAGACCAGTATTGTGTAATTGAAACAGCAGCTGAGCTCCACTGCATATCCTGACCCAGTTATGCAAGATGATAAGAAAGTAGGCCTGACCTTTAGGCCACGAATGCAGATATGCAGCATGATTTTACCTACATACATAGGATTTAGCCCAGGTTGATGTGGAAGTGATCTCACTCGTTTTGGTGGATGGTGGAGGATGGAGACATTTCTTGAGGCTTCTCGGATGTCGGTCCAGATTGGGTACTACTGTTCAGCCTAGCCCACATTGGTTCCTTGAAGTCTGATGAATGAAGTGCTTCCTTGGCACCATGATTTTTTGTTTATTTGTTTGTTTTTGATTTGTGTGTGTGTGTGTGTGTGTGTGTGTGTGTGTGTGTGTGGTGCTGGGGATGGAACTCAGGGCCTCAGACATGCTAGGCAAGTGCTCTACTTGAGCTACATCCCCAATCCTTTTAATTTTTTTTTTAAATTTTGAGACAGGATCTTAATAAATTACCCAGACTGGCCCCTAACTTGTGATCCTCCTGCCTCAGCTTCCTGTGGGATGGCACCATGTTTTTGACAAGGCTGGGAGCCTTTTTTGTCTGGGCTTAGGTAGATTGACTATACCAGCCCTTGGCCAGAGACCATCAACTCCCCAGGGCATTGCAGCAGAACCCTGGATTTTTACTTCTGTCCAAACCTCCTGGATACTAATCCCTTCTCAGTCTTGGGAGTCTCCCAACTCAGAAGCACTCACTACTTTCCCTGGGCCTCAAGAAACAAATTGCTTTTAAGAGAAAAACCCAGATAGGGGACTTTCTGCAGGCAACTTCTACTTTCAGCCTTTACAATCTTCCACTTAAATAAAGAACATAAGGGGCACAACTATTGCATAGGAACCAAGGAGGAGGAAATACACAAGAATAGTATACATGTGAACATCTCAGTAGCTTACACCTCCATGATAAAGATGGTGATGACGAAAGTGAAAAAGATAAGAATGATGATTTATATTGGTGTATTGCTTTGTAGTTTCAAACTACTTACTACCTGGTGTGATCCTTGTGGATGTCAGCAAGGTAAAATAATACACCAAAAGGAAATGAAGACTCAGAGATGCTTTGTGAGTTGGCCCAGGCCACGCAGCAAGTTAGTAACCACAAGTCCCCATTTGTTGGTCGAGCATCTTTTTCTCTGATAGAGGTCACATGTCACCATTCCCTGTTTTGTGAACACCAACTGAAGTCTTCTGTGGGAGAAGTAACAGGAAGTGGCTTAATGACAGGTGGAGTCCTGGGTGCCAGAGGTATTAACAGAAGGGATCCGGGGACTTGTTAAACCAGCACATTCTACGTGTTCTCTGAACAGGACAGACGTCTCTTACACAGATGTAACCTCCTGCCATAGTTGATGAGCTGTCCTGGGGAGGAAGGAAAGAAAATTTATTTTGATGTTATTTTTTTCTCCTCTGCATTAATGTCTCTAAATTTCTGCTGCTCTTTTTCTTGTACAAGGACTAGATGTTTACCTAATTATTCTACCAGTGAATGTGGTTCAAGATTGGACAGAGGAAGCAAAAAAAAAAAAAAAAAAAAAAAAAAAAAAAAAAAAAAAAAAAAATTGCACTGCACTAGAAGGAAAGAGAAACATTCTATTTTTTCAGAGAGACACAGATTTATTTCAGTTTTAGAAGCTCTTATTCAAATTCATCAGATGTAATTAATGAAAGCTAGGAGACACACACACACACAGACACACACACATACACACAGACACACACACACACGCCCCTCCCTAGGATTTTTTCATTCTTACTTGAATTATGTTGAGCTGTTTGGTCTATTGGTTCAGTACCCCAAGCCTAGTGCAGTATTGTCATCCCTTGCTTTACAACACAGTCATTATATCCCTAAACCACATTGTGATACACAGTGCCTTCTGTTTACGACTCCCGAAACTCCCACTCCATATATCACCTGCCATAAAACCCATCAAACTGCTGCTACTAAAATGGTGCACAGTGGTCTAAGCAGGAGCCAGGCAAATTGTGTGATACCCTACTGTGGTTAATGAGAGTGAAAATGTGGTTAGGATTTTATTCAGGCGATGTTCATTTGCAGGGCCATTGTAGTGAGATGGCAAAGAAAGATTCTTTTGTTAACTTGAATGACAATATATTTTCTATTGTATGGAGTGGCTCAGTGCAGAGTTTGCCAAGTTATTTGTCAATTGTAAATAAGTCAAACTGTGACCTTGAACGAGGAGATTTTTGTTGCTTGGGGGTCTTGAAAACTAATTAATATACTGAGATTGTTAGATTGAGTATTGGAAACCTGTTGCCAGAATTTCAAAGTACAGTAGTGTGATTCAGCTGGAATAAAGAAAAAAAAAAGTTACAGTAGACTATCTCTTTTCTGTAAAATAGATACAATTTATTGCATCTTTAGCCTGGGAATTTTAAAGAAGATGGAGAATAGAAGTAGTGTTGTACCATTTGAATTTTTTTTTTTTTTTTTTGGCATTCTCCTGAAATCTGCTTATAGGCAAAAACTTCTTAGTAATATATGTAACCATTACTCAGACCCTGAAGGATATGCTAGCATCTCCATTCAAAAATAATAAGAACAACTAAACAGTTTTGTCCCTTAAATAACGTTAATTCAAAGGAATTCTCACCCCTCCCCATATTCTCTCCTCATTGCCAACTCAAGAGCCAAGGCATTTTTATCCCAGAAAAAAGGATTTCTTCAAATGCTTCAATAAATACAGGCATTTTTCTTTTCATGTAAAATGAATGCAGACTTCTCTCCTATTAATCCATGACCCACAGTATCATCTCCAGCTCCTTCTTTCCTCTCAAAACAACCAACTATATGGCATAGATAATAGTTACTGCTAATGATATTAGAAAACTTCCACTAGCTGTGGTCCACTTATGAAAACTTTAAAGAAAAATGAACACGGTATATGTACAGCATGTCTGATCTCATTAACTCGTTCATTCATCACTGAGATATGAGCATCCCCAGAGCCTACCCTCGGCAATGTCATGGAGGCAGAGCTTGTCCCTGGCATGCTCTTGCCTCTCTGTTTTGACCTTCTCCACTGCTCTCCCCAAGATGATTGGGGAGTTGCTGCAGTCCCTGCCATTGCATCGTTATAACTGTCAAAGCTAGCGCGGGCACCCCACCCGTGAGAACCAGACCCCAGGGTCTCTGCTAAGTGCTGCTTATGTGTTATTCATTATACACACACACAAATGCTATGAAGTAGTTTCTAGTATTTCCCGCTTTAGAGACTAAAATAAAAACATTAATTAATTAATTAATTAATTAATGAGAGAGAGAGAGAGAGAGAGAGAGAGAGAGAGAGAGAGAGAGAGAGAGATCCATAGAGACTAATTTCCCCGGGGTCAGTTAGGTCGTAAGAGGCAGGACCAATTATTCCTGCCTCCCCCGCCCCATTCTAGACATTTTTCTTCTCCTTCCTGATCAGCTTCTCCTGTGGTTCTCTCCACCCAGTTCTCTTCCCTGAAATGATGTTCTTCTGGGTTACTTCACATCTTATGATCCCATCAGAGAAATCACTGGGAAGAAAGCAACAAGCCCACTTCTTAAGTATTGCTGGCTGGTCCAGTTTGCAATGAACAGATTTCCTTAAAGAATCATTATCTCTATGTTGATCTCTTGGCGGCCCCAGTCATGGAAGGAAGTAGCGCTAATAGCATCAGGAAGGACTAAATAGGGGCTGAAAGAAGGATCCCACCCACAAAGCTTCTGTGGATGCAACTGATAAATTCTGTGTACTCATGAGGGGCTTTGTGTGTCTACCCCACTACCATGACATTGCAAGGCAGAGGCACACAAGCCATTCTGATAGACACCAAAGGGGAGCAAAGGACGAACATGATTCTCCATGGTCTGGCCATTTTTCAGATTGGGCCCCTCTGATGTGTTTGATTTCTTTAGGGGAAATCTGACTTCAATTGAGTCATATTGCTTTAAAAAAAATTCCAACTCCAAACAGCACCACAAAAAGGAAATTAAACTATAAAAAGTGCATTAAGGTAAGGGTAGGGATCTGAGTTACTGGCCCAGAAACAAGTTAAAATCAAAGTTAAGAACAGAACCCCTATGTTGCCCTTGTTAGACATTACAGATGCCACCAGTATTTACAGTTGCTTGATATAAAACAGTCTACCTCGCCATGGATGCTGACATCATCAGCCTAGCACTTAGGACATGGGGATCTCCAAGGACTTTATAAACATCCCTTGCCTTTTCCATTCTTGTGGAAAATCAGATAAATAGAAAGTATTGTTATCCAAGCCAAAGGACAGTCACATTCTGGTTGGAAATGCCACCTTGGTATGGGAGCTGTGAAGATCTGGAGGCTTGCAGGGGACACTGGTGGCCTCAAAAGGCTTGGATATATTCTCCCCATGACTCAGATTCCCCCTACTTTGTAATCCGCATTTCTTGTCTTAGAGATCTTTGTGTTAAGAGGTGGATGGGTAAAGAGGGTTATAGAACAGTCTAGCCTTGGTGGTGCCACTGGCAAGCGATGTGGCCTTGGGCAAGCTACTTCTCTCTCCCACGCCTATTGCCCCTGCAGATAAACTCACGAAATACCGAGCAGGAAACAGCTCTATTATCATTATATAAGAGAGAAGGAAAAAAAGAAACACACAAAAGCTATTATATATATAAAAGGAAGTTGAGACTCGGCCACAATATTTTGCAAGTGTGTAGATGTAATACCGAATTTAATACAGGTACAGTTGTGCCCTTCCTAATTATTTCTTACACCTGGATGTGGCCCATGGGAAAATTCTCTCAGAGGCCACGTATTTAGGGTCTTGTATATTTTCAGGTTTCCTTATTAAGTAGAAACCAGAAGCCTTTTTATGTCTCCATGGGGACACCTCCAGAGCTTGTATCAGCAAAAAAGAAACCATAACCTGAGGTGTTAGGGTTAGGACAGAAAACCTGAAGGGGCTCAATCCCAAAGAAATGGGAGTCCATGGGGTCTGGCCAGCCTGGGGTGCTGCTGCAGTCTCCTGGACATGGAATGGTTGCTGTGTTTAAAAGGAGCTTTGACTTTTAGAAGGGAAAAGATTTTAGAGTTTGTGTGTGCGTGTGTTTGCGTGCACATGTGTGTATGTGTATGTTGTGTTTGTATATGTCCTTGGTCACCAAGGTTTGGGACTCTCCATTAGTTAGTGGGAAAGAAGTAGCTGAGTGGTAGAAGGAAGGATGGAGTATATTTTCTAAAAAAAGAAAAAAGAAAAAAACGTTGGCCAATAGATATTAAGTTTACATCTGAAGACACAAGGCATTGTATGATAGGTCATCTGGGATAGCCTTTTTAAAAAGAGGTTGGACAGGCCTGCTCTTCTTTTTTTCCCTCCTTTGCTAATTATTTTCAGACTCAGATCATTCCTTCTAATGGTTCATGTGCCAAAATTTGCCCAATTTTGAGATGGATGTTTGGGGGGTTTAGAAAATGCCTGAGTCATGGCTAATGGCCTGGAGAAACTAGAAGACAGTGATAAAAACAGCACAAAGTAAGAGGCTTTGCCATTAAGTGCTATGTCAAATGGGTAGCAAAAATGGCCCAAGCTTTGGGACCTCTGAAAGGGGAATTCCAGTTCAAGAGAAGTGGGTGCTTATAGTTGTGGGTGAAGTTGGGATGGGTAGTTGCGGAGAGGAAGGTGGAGACTCACGTCCATAAACACCTTGGTTCTGCAAGCCCGGGGCCAGCAGGGGGAGCACAAGGTAATAAACAGCTTTGGTTGGAGAACTTGACTGTGATCTTGGAGCTCAGGGGAGACAAGAGGGTGATGGTCATTCCTGCCATCCTCTCTTCTCTTGATTTGCCTGATGCCTCTTAAAAGTTGACCTCAGTTCTCTCCCATCTCGCTGACAGAGCTTGTTTCATAGTAAATGCAGAAGCAAACCCCAAACCAAGCTACCTGGAAAGAGCCCACAGCAAACATAGAAAGTAGTCAAGGAAAAAAAAAATGTTCAGTTCTTAATTGTTCTTTAAAAAAACTTCAATCCTTAGGCCTCCTGATTCTTTGAGTAATCAGGTAATACAGGGAGCTCACAGAATATTATAGCTCAGAGATCTGTCACTTTAATATTTTCTCTGCCTCGGGAAATGGGCTACTTAACAGAATTCAGTAAATCAATGATTGTGAAAAAGGAGATGTGGGTGTGGGGGAATCTACTGCAATCATTGTAAGACTTTAGTGGTGAAACATGCATTTAAAAAGACTGCACCTTTATGTTTATTCACAGCAGAACTTTTTAAGTTCCTAGAAACTTGTCAAATATAATCATAATTCTGTTCAAGGGAGGTTCTTGCTTCACTGAGTTGGTTCTGCCTGACTCTCCATGGCAAACCCCTATGGACTTCCTTTAGTTCATCAAAGAACAATACAACTGCCTATCTCAGGGCCTTTGCACCTGCTGTTTGCCTTGGAAGCCCTACTCTTCATCCCCACCTCAAACTTTCCTCTGCCTAGTGAATTCTAGCTTGGTGATTCAGCATTCAGATCTCAGTTTAGGACTTATGCTGTAGGAAAGCCATCCATAACCTACAGACTAAGTCTTGCTGCCATTTAGTCTCAAGGCACTTTGCAGTTTTTATTTATAGCACTTAACAAAGCTTGTAAATAAATGAATATTTTGGTGCTCATTCCATTTGCCATTCTCTACTAAACCAAAAGCTCCAGGGGGACAGGGATTCTAACCTTTGTACACACTGTTGCATCCTCAACATGAAGGATGTATAGTGCCTGGTACCTAATAAGACTCAGTAACTACTTGTTGAATGATAAAAAATATACCAACATAGTGAACAATGATCAATTGTGAATAGCAGGTGCAATAGTCACTTAAGGGCTATGGAAGTAGAGAGAGAGAATTGAGACTTAAGAGAGGGCAAGGAGGGTGGGAGAGCCGTGACAAACCTTAGGTTTTGAAGGAGAGGTGTGGAACGGGGAGGCGATGGGATGGCTAGACGCTCAGCTTGGTTCACATTGAGGGCTGCGTGGAGACGTGGTAAAAACGAGGGGATCGTCGCACTGTGCCCAGGTGTGCTGACACGCCCACCACAGGTGAACATACTGTAACCTAAAGTGTGTTGCTGATTCCTCTTCTCCACGTGCTCCCCACCCCCAAATCCGCTCTGCATCCTTTACACCCTGCTCTGTGTCCCAGGAGGCTGACCCTGGCTCCTCGTTGGATGTGGCCAATGGAACAGCCTGGAAGGGCGAGGTGAGGGAGAAGAGGGAGGTGGGAACCCTCGATGCTTCACTCTTCCTTCGAGGACCTGACTGACTTTCTCATGCTTTCTCCAAGGGGCACTTTGTGCTCATCTGCTGCCTTGGGTACAGGCTCAGCACTGGGTCTGCCTTGCCAACGGGCAACGCGATCAAAACTGTTCCTTTTTCTCCGATTCTTCCTAGAAACATCCTCTTTATTTCTGGGCAGTCGTTTGGCTATTAGATTCTTGGCTGTCAATGGAGGACAAGGTATCCTTTTCCCCTTCCTCCTCTGCACAGGTGAAGACGACACCGCGATAACTTGTAATCAAATCTAACATCTCTGACTCAAGAAATGATTTAGAAAACCCCAAACTGATAGGGGCATGGAGAATAGAACCATTAGCTGGTAAGAGTGCTTATTAGACCCACAGTCTGCAAAATTCAGGTCACTAAAAGTTTTTGAACTGGATTATTTCTCTAGCTGCCTCGGTTTCTTGATTTATTCTTCTGGTGCCGATCCCAGGTTTGCACCCCTTTTTCTACCTTTCTTGCCCCTGCTCCCCCAAAAAGGAAAGCAAAGTAGAACAGGAGGATAATAGATGCATGCAATTCTCTCCTGGTCCCAATCCTATTTTAATGTTATTGGCTAGTTAGACTTTTCTCCCTGGATATATTGAACATGTACCCCCAGATCTATAAAATGTCCAGTTATGAACATGCTCAGGAACCAACTCAGTTACTCTGATACGTAATATAAGGACTTTAAAAAGTAGAAGAGAATAATTTAAATATGATTTTAAACCTGTGGTGGAATATTTCTCCTGACATTCCCCTCATCCAACCCCTGCCACATACACAGTGCAGGAAAATACTGAGTTTTCTAAATTAGGAATTGAAAAATGACCCATTTACAGAAAATCAAATGCAGCCTCTCTCACGTTTTGCAAGTATCTGAAAGAAATATACTGAGGTGTCTTTTCAGAATCTGCCAAGGAAAGGGCCAGGGCTTGAGCCCTGGGATCCCTCTCACTAAGGAAGCTTGTCCTTATGGATAGAAGGGTGGAAGGAAAGGCCCAGAGGTCTGGACCCCAGCTTCACTTGGGCTTACTAGGACTGGCTGAGAGGTCACCCAGTGCTCAATGACCTGAAGAAAGGGAAACATGTTGGAAATTTAAGGTGGAATGAAAACCTGACTATACTTACTCTAATTTTAGTCTCCCTCAGATCATTTTGGAGAACAATCCTGTATTAACACAACTTGTACTTTTCTGTAAATAGACTCCTTCTGTTTGTTTGGAAGCTCTGCTATGGTTTCTCTTTCATTCCTTAGGAGGGAATCCTACTTGGAGGTCATTGCCCACAATCCCAAGGCTTTTATGGACAGCTGAAGTGGCCACCAGATGCACCACCTGTGTCCTCTCTCTCCTCTCTGATGATTCTGTAATAGCGATGACAAAAATAAACATAAAAATATCAGCGCTGTACCTGAATTAAACCCTGGACATTTTTCTTAGCCCATTTCCCATCCTTTTCTTTTTCAGGAGGTGTTGGGCTAAAGGAAAATCAGGCACTTTACTACTGGTGTTGGAGTATTCGCCATAGATAAGGGACTATTTATAGGGCCGATTTATAAAGATATTGACTATGGTTCACTGTAGAAATTCGCTTAAGCAATAATTCCAAGCCTTGCTGTGTTGGTGCTCTGGGGTGGCTTGACTCACTTCCAGGAAAGCCAAAAGGTGTTTAAAATAAATTATTTTAAATTCAATCTTATTTTAAACATACAAGTCAACTAATTGTAGCTCCATTTTTGCCACAAGCTGGTACAAATTGGGGCAGTTCTCTCAACTCTTGGAGTTTTCTCATTCCTGGCTGGGAAAGGAGAAGTCTGGACTCAACACCTCTGTGTTGCCCAGCCTCGGGCTGCTGGTCACTCTGTATTCTACTGGATGTTTCAGGGAGACTCTGTTTCCATAGACCGCGGTGAGACCTGTCTCCCTTGGAATGCTGCACTGCTGAAGCCCAGGTTTGACCTCAAGCTCAATAAATACCCATTGAGTACCCAGTATGTGCCCAGTAATAATGAGGCCCCAAAATAAACCAAGAGGCATATTGCAAGTACTTAAAGGGGGATCAGCTAATTAGGGGTGAAAATTATTTCATTTATGTGTTGATGGATTTGTTTTATCTTCATGCGTTATGAATATAAATGTCAGAAATTATGCAAGACTAATATATATTTTTCCTTCTAAATTCAACTCAAATCTGAGTCTGTTCATGAAGATCCAGTTCCCGCCTCCAGAAGCTCCAAAGTTCCCAGACGGATGGATGCATGGACCAATAGGAATTCCTGATAAGTACCATGATGGTACATGAGCCTGAGACACGGCAAAATGGAGCAATAAGGACTTTTGGATTCTCTGATGTCTGATCGTATTCACATTTCTTTTCTCTGTTGATGAGTAATGGAGATATGCATTTGAGCTCACATTTATTGAGTGGGGAAGCAGTGTTAGGAAGGTCAAGGTAGGCGATGTGTAACGTGTGCTGTTAAGGACGAATCAAGTCAGGTGAATGTGTCAACACAGGAATGGACTTTGTTACAGGCTTTACCATACATGTAAGATTCCAAAAGACAAGAGGGAGAGGGAGAGAGAGAATGTGTGCCTGCATGCCTGGTTTGGAGAGTCAGGTGCCACTGAGGCGCACCATCCTTGTTCTTCCAGACCAGGCCAAGCAAATCCTGGTCTTCCTGCCTCCACACATTCACAGTTCTTGGTACTTTGCCTTGGTGGCATATCTCCCAGTTGTGACTACCCAGTATTTTATTATTTGATTAGTAGATTGTGAGCTCCTTCAAGGTGGAGATTGTGTCCTTTTATGCTCACCATGACATCCCCAGGGGTTTGAATGGTGCCAGATGGGTTTAGAAGGCATTCAAAAATATTGAGTAAATAGACGAATGGGATGAACTCTGAAGAATAGGTAGAAGGAGGAAGGGAAAGAGTCTTTTAGCTGGATGGAATGGTTTGAGCAATTGCCAGGTGTAAGTGGCCCCATGTTACTCCTTAGGCCATTTATGAACGTTAGCAATGGCAAACTGCTTCCCATCCTCTGATCGAGCAACTAGGAGGGCTGATTGAGAGGAACTGTGGCCTCTGCATGGAGTTATCTCTAACCTCTCTTTAATAACTCAAGAAGGAGTCTTCACCCTCCATTTGGTCAAAACTCATCTTGTACCTAGTAGGTGCTCATTAAATATTTGAGACCCAAATAAGAGCACTGATGGATTTACTGATGTTTTCTGTCCTGCAACCTTTTGGAATAACAAGCTATCATTGCCTACCCCCTACCCCCTCCTGCTTCTCACTTAAGCCATGTCTTTATGCTGTGAGAAAAATGGCACAATATGGGGAAAAAAAAGCAGGGCATCTGGTTCACCAGATATGCATATGGCCACAACATATGGCAAACCCAGGGCATTTGACCATCGTGCTCATTAGGATGTGCCGGCAAGCCGGATGCCGCGCGCTCGCTGTGTCTGTGTCGTTTTTCTCTCAGCATGCCGACCTGGTGTTAATCATCAGGACACACTTGCCTTTCTGAGCAAATCAGTTCCTCCACTTTTTTCACCTTTGATTTTTTTTTTTTTCTGAAATTCCCTCCTCTTTTGTGTTTACTTTCAATTGGTCGGTTGCCTTCAAACTCAGGATGGTCTTACTCTGTGGGTTCCACGAGAAATATCCACAAACCACACTAAACACACACAAAAAATGATGACAGTGGAGTGTGGTCTTTTGGGGTGGGTGGGAAGAAAATGCCAGGTTTCTTCTTCTGAAGGCATTGAAACATTCCACACTGCTCCAAGAGCCTGTGATAATTAGCTTTGCACAGAAATAAAGAAAACCACCCACCCTCGACGCCTTGGTTTTCACTCAGGGACTTCTCGACTTCGGGAACAAGATTGGGGAGAAGGTGACCCCACCCCAACCCTGGCAGGCAAAACAAGATAACCAGCAATTCACACCACCCAGAGTGAATCCATCTTCAAAAGCCAGGAAACTGTGCTTTCGTTTTGTGCATTTGATAGCTTCCCCCTATAACGTTCTGGCTCTAGCTTTTCCCAGTCATTTTATGTTTATATGTATCCCCCCTCCCTCCTCAGGCCTCTCTTCCCACTTCTCTAAGGAAATTCCATTTTCCGGTTCTCATTGGCAATCACAACACCATTCATTTAATGCATTTGCATATTTCATTTTTGTCCAGGTCGTTCCTCTCCTGTTGCATTTCTAAAAATGAGAAATGAGATCTAAACTCATATTAACCCCGATGCCATCCCCTTTGCTTCTCGTTCATTGCTATCCTTTGTTTATCATCTTTCAGCAAATTTTCAATCCATAGGACAATGCTCCCACACGAATCAATTAGAACCAGTTTCACAAAATAGACCTACGTATGCTCTCCATCACTCTTTCTGAATTCCAGCTGTATATGTCCATGCCCATTCCCTGATTGCTAGATACACATTATTCCTATCATCTGCTAGTAACTATCAAAAAAAACAGTAACAAATTTGTCCGGAAGGATTTATTCTCCACATAACTCCCTTCTTCTCCTTTTAAGTATTGCCGATGATTTCATTGAACTCAAAATAGTCACAGATTTTTCTCATTTAATGCCCACTCCATTATTTCAAGGTAGGAAAAAAATGCAGATATGTTTTCTTTTAAATAGTTTTATAGACAAAGTGAAAGATTTTTCATTCTTGCTTCAAATTCATTGTGAAAACAGAAGGCAGTTTCCCCAGATGGAAATCTGTCATATCATTATGGAAATGTCAGATTTCCACCCGGGGCATATTGACAAAAAGCCATGGTTTTTGCCCAGGGGGTGGAATTTCACAAATTTTCCCAAGAAGAGCTGCACTCCTGGTAGAAGACAGAGGTAATTTCTTCCCCGATTTCAGATTTGCGAGACTGAGTGCTAAGAGATTGGTTTCAGGCAAATACCCAAAGAAGAGAAAAGAAGACGTCAGCATCCCTATTACCAGCTATATGGGCTTGGTTCTCCTTTGCAAGTCAGTCCTGGCTGTGTGAACTGTGGAGTTATGGTTACTCTGAGCAGCAACTCTTATTGGTGATGTTGCATAAAACCAGTGTGTTCTCTTGCCAAGCAGAGGACAGATTTCATGCTTTGGCCTATCTGATTCTGTTATTATAAATATTACCCCTTTAGTTAATCGATATGCTCTTCTTAAAGTCTCTCAATTTTGGTAACTGTTATTCCCCCCCCTCCCCGGAAAGGAGCCCTTGAAACCTCCATTAGCAGAGTATTCATGCGTGTGTTAGAAATATTAGCGAATCATGTCCATGCTAATAAATGATAGGACATTTAGAGGAAAATAAAGCAATCCCCAAACATTTTCATACAGTTAGTCATTAGAGTCTCATACTTTAAATAGATGAAAGAGATCTGTGATTGGCATAAGTCATGGCAAGCAATAGCCTTGGGACATGAGGTACTCTATTCGATTATGTAGAAGTCTTGCTGCCTTGTGTAACAGCCCTCAGATTAACAAGCACAATGCAAAAAAAATATATATATATATTTTTCTTAAATAAAGATTTGATGTTCTCAACCCAAAAGCTCTTCTAAAAGACTCCGATGGTACAGGCACTCTGCTCCATTAATATAAGTGTATATTTTTTTTCTCGTAGAAATACCTGCATTTAAAAAAAATGCGGCAATAACTTCAAACTTCAAAGGTCTAAACTTCAAAAGGTTTCTTGCATTCTGCTTGATGGGACAGCATCTTATGCACACATGCTTTTTTTCCCTGCTAAATGCCTTAATAATGAGCTTGGGTTCAGATTTTGTGAATCGGAGCCAAGTAACTCTATTTTATTATATTTGCTGGGAAATGAACTAGCTCAGGGTAATTAGGAAAGCAATTTTATTAGCTTCTATTTCATAAAGATTGTTTTTTAATCAGAGTCAGAACTTACTAGAAATGATTCTGTGCTCATTGCTTGGGTCTCAGGAAATGAAGTGGGGCACCATAGGTCCTAACCCACAGGAAAGCCAATGTGATGAAGACAGAAGCTTTGCTCTTAATCTCTAACGATGCTGTAAAAATAAACCCAATCTGATGGTGTTGTAAATAAAAGGGTCACAGCTAACGAGTACCTGTGTCTAGTCTATTATAGACCAGAGCCTTGATAACTGAAGGAATGCAAGCTTTCTTTTAATTGACCAAGGAGACTTGGATTCAAGTTGTGAAGAATCCTGGTTTGGAGACCGAGGTGGGTAGTAAGCAAAGTAGAACACTGTATTAGGTGACTGTGTCTCCAGGAGACAAATGGGAGGAGGAATTGGGACTGATAGTGTATTTCAATAATGTAGTGCAGCTGTGAAAAAGACAAATGCTCTACTGAGGCACTCGGTGCATCCTGGGAGTGTGGTGTTGTCTCTAGGAAAATGGAGATCCTGCGGTCGCTGCTGCTCCCGGTAGCCCCTTCTGGAGTGAGAGTGCCGGCATCGTGTTTGGGGCACCTCATTATAAAGAGAACATCAATACTGTAAATTAGAGAGAACTCAGAGAAGGGTGACAAAAAAAGATAAAAGGATTAGAAGAGATGACCTATAAAGAAAGGTTAAAGGAACATAACATTTAAAGCTTGCAGGAAAAGGAGCTGGAGAGATGGAAGGCTATGCTAACTGTCTACAAATATTTGAGCAATAATAATTTTAAGGAAAGGAGAGGATGGCTTGCAGGGGCTGAGAATGGTCTAATAAGAAGTAACGGCTTGAAACTAAGGAAAGGGGAAAATGTCGGTTAGCAGACATTAGGACAAATCTCTTCCCAGTCAGGGCAATTAGGCACTGAAGAGAGCTGCCTGGGGAAGCAGCTGTAGCCCCATCATCGCAAGTGGCAAGTGGTTAGGGGGAGGTAAACCACTCGGGGAACTCCTCTGGAAGGCAAGCCAGCCCACCCTGCTCTGAGGAGCTCCACATACCGGAGCAGTGGGCTGGGAAAGCGAGGAGAACTTCCCCAGTGGCCCCAACTGTGATGGAAGCTTGTAAAATGAGCATGTGGAGGGTGGGGGTGGAGGTGTAGATGTTGTCCAAGAAAAAAAAAAAAAAAAAAGCCCATCATATGTGTATGGGAAATGTCTTTCCGTAAAGCTGTTCTTTTCTACTGTTGGTCATTAGCGTTGGCTCCTCGTTTGCCTTCACAGTCATCAAGACATTTACATAAATCATCACATAACACCTCCCCGAAGTCAGAACCCAAGTGGGGAGGGAGGGAGGGGTGCCTCTGACAACAGGCCCGTCTAGAAATGAATGGTGTGAGGTTGCGCACATCAGTTTCTGTTGTGCAAGCAAAGGGAAATAGAGAAAATTGCCATGTTTTATCATGTCGGCCGAGCCAGAGCAGGTGACACCGTGATCAGGTGTGCATGCATAATCACTCCCCCAAATAATCGCCATGTGGAATAATTTCCCCCCAAATCTTGCAGCTTCAACTTATTCTCTGCAAGTGACTCATAAATCTTGGCCTTGAATGTGAATCAAGATTCCAAGCTGCAGGCTCAGGGGTTTGTTGGATTTATTCAACTTTAGTCTTTATTTATAGACATAAAAGTGTATTATTGGTTGTAACATCCAAACAAAAGAAAACAGATTGTAAGCATCCATTAATGTTTTCCCAAAAGGGAAATCGCACATTTCTCCCGGGTCTTTCATTCTCTCCCTTGTAGTATTAAGATGATGTCATAAACTCGTAATTACTTTGTGATGTACTTGGGCACTTTATATCTCTTGGTTCAGAGACGCCAATTCCCTCTCTGATTGGAAGGAATGCAGTAAATGATATGAGCAGGTGGAAGATAAGTCTTTGGTGGCTTGCAATTTAGAAACCTGTGAAGTTTTGAATTCCTACCACTTAAATTCTCTTCTCTGGGAGGGGAAAGATGCACTTTAAATATCTTGGGTCTTGCATTATGTACATGAGATGAGGTGTTAATTTTGTGGAACAATTACTACTGGAAAAGAAAATTATTTTGACTTACAAATGAATGCAGGGGCTATGTGAAAAAAATCATTATTGCACTTACCAGGTACAAGTTTTTCATTCACTAATCATATCCAGGAAAGCAAAGACACTTTAAAAGAAGGACATATTTGTATCTTATGATTAGATGTTTGACTTCTAAGTACCTGCAGCATGGGGATAAGTAAAAACACAAAATGGGGCTGTGAGAGAAAAACAAATCACAAGCTGGCGACTCTCTCTTTTCTTGGCCAAATCTTTGTTCTGTTATTCCCAGCTCATCTCTTCAATTCTGAAAGAAAGAAGCCATAAAGTATCTATTTCCAAGTCCTCTTTTAAGACTTTCTCAGATTTCTTATTGCTCATTTCGAAGCATTTTAATTTCTGACCTCTTCTGCTCCACTAGTTATAGACCCATTCACTGACCCTCTAGGATTTCCAACTCGGTGATTTATGTCCTTGCCATATTCATGTGAAGCACTAGTATCAACTGCAGAGAGAGAAGAGAGGGTGGGGGGAGGGAGGGAAAGAGGCTTCCTCATTCTCCTGCTCGGTGGCAGAATAATTTTCCTGTGTCCTTTCCTGTTCTTATAAATATAACAAAATTCTTGATGTTGGTAACTTTTAGACATTCCTAGCAATTCTCCCTCCCTCAAAAGAAGAAAAAAAAAAAAAAAAAAAAAAAAAGGAAAAGCATGCAGCTTCGAGTCGTAATTGCTGTAACTCATGTAGACCCAGAAGTAACACTTCTTTGAGTGGTAAAGTTTGGGGCAGAATGAGAAGAGAAGCTATTGACTTGTTGAGAGTGGGATGGTGGGATGCAGGGGCCAGGTCTGGGGAGCCTGGCTTCTGTAGGTCCCAGCACTGTCCTTCTTCTGTGGAGAAGCAGAGCCCCCTTTTCTTTATTATCACAGTATCACGGGGCTATGGAGCCATTAAGAAGACGCTGAGCCACTTTGACCATTTGTTGCCTGCTCTGGTCTTATAAATAGCAAGGAGACCAATAATTATGGATGTCACTTGTGGTCCTCAGCTGTCATTCTCATTCAAGGTTCAGTGAAAGGAAAGTCGGCTCCAGATCTTTGTTTAGTTGGTTTATTACATATTCATTTTTGTATCTTATTCTCATTCCTGTGCTTCATTTCTAGTGTTTTTCTGTCTCTTCTGCGTTCTTTACAATCCTCGGTGTCCAGTTAAACCACGACTCTTGTGTGTGTTCTGTGTGTCTGAGAGCCACTTTACTTCTCTGTGACCCAGGCACATGGTGTGCAGTAATGCTGTTTAAAACAGAATAAGAATGCAGACTAGCAAGCCTCTTTGTCAGGGTATAGATGTGTCCCACATGTCATTGGTCCTGTTTAGTTATTAGAATCTGAAAACTTAATCATACACTCTCACAAGAGGCTTTGATAAAGAATTTTACTCCTGCATGTTCATTTAAGATGTAGACTTGACGTATTAACGCCAAATTTAAAATTGTGTCCTCCTCATTGCAGTCCTCTGTAGTTACAAGGTTCTAATAAATATTATGTCCTCCCATCATGCAATTAAAATTTTCCACCTCATTTCACAATGCAAAACATTCACATGTTGTCAATCATTTTGAAACATGATTTTTTGACATCATATAATTTCACTTCATTTTTGCAGACAGACATCGCACCAGGAAATTATTTAAGAAAGAATCCTATTATATCTTTATTTTTCCACCAAATTTCACCTTCAAATGCAGTCATTTGTGTACATTTCAGTAACTTCAACAATAAACTCGCAAGGAGAGGGAACAGCAACTCCTCAGACAGAGAATCACATATGGGTTTTGCAACCCTCGCCAGGCTATGGCTCAGTTGTGGGCACCCGGTTAGAAAACACGGTTTTAGCCATGGGAAGTTTACAAGTCTCGCTGCATCAAGTGAAAAGGTTGCTGCTTGAGACAGCTACCACCTGGGAAGCTGGGGAGAAAAACATGCGTGGGCTTTTGAACTTTCCTCTGTTTAATAACTAGCAGACACTAATGATTTGCCAAACATCCTGATTTAAAATGGCGGCAGTCAAAAGCGAGGCTGCCTGCTGGCTGTCAGGTAGCCCACCTGTTCTCCATACCAAAGTTCCCCTGACCTATGCCCAAAGCAAAGCTGTTATCCTATAAACCACTGCTAGATGTGCATGCACATCTTGTTGGGTTCTCTCGCTAACATTCTGGTCTGCTGTCGAAGAGAAGTTTCATCCTGGAAACTCCACATTGCCTTTTTAATGAAGGAGGCCCCTTGGGGAATGATCTCATACACAGTCTTTGGAGGGGCTGGAGTGGGAGGTGAGGTGAGGGAGAAAGGATATGGACTCATCTCCTGAAGGAAGAGCTTATGGGGACATATGGACGAAGGTCCTGCTCCGTTCAGTACAGGCTGGAGATCTCTTTCTAAATTTTTAAAAGAGTGGTAGATTTTTGGAGAAGGTCAACCACATTTTTCATGTCTTGGTGTAGTGTTTGTGGGAGGAAAGTCAGAAAAGAACTAGTTGTTGAGTGTGAGAAAGATGTATAATAAGGGAGTAGTGTTAGAATGGCATCTATACTCTCTCGTAGATGGTGGTATTTTCTTTTTTGTTGTTGTTTGTTTGTTTTTCTGTTTTTTCTTTCTTTCTTTCTTTCTTTCTTTCTTTCTTTCTTTTTTTTTTTTTTTAGCACAAGGTCCTAGAAGAAGCAGGGGAACCTTTCTCTTGTGTAATCTGAATTGGAAGGGGGATTAAAAGGGCTTATTCAGTGATGGTTTGTCATCATTTATTATAAAAAAGTTAATTCGATAAGCGCCCTTGTGATATTCAAAAGCATAGGACTTTGCAACAGGTTAGGCTATTATTTCCAGGTAATCACCTAATGCCAGAGACATGGAAACTCCTTACCTGCTAGACCTAGTCTTTCTTGCTTTCTACTACTTGTTTAAGTTATTCTAGGTTTGTGCAGATGCTGCAATCTACATATCAATAAATATATCAAAGTGAAATATTTGATAGCACAGGTTAAGAATTCTCTTAAGATGGTACTGAGTATAATGTGAAAGCAATTACATTCAGAATTTAATTAATGGTTAATCTTTAAAAATACCTGACACGTAGTAAAGTTTCATGGCACTTTCTTAAAAAACTACTGTGTACCATGCTTTATAAAATTATGTCATTTGAACCACAAAGTGACTCAACAGCACTGGTATCATTGTCTCCATTTACCAATGTGAAATCTAAATTATATGATTAAAAAGTGGCAGTGCTCAGAATCAAATCTCCCATATCCTAAATGTTTGTTCAATGAATGTTGACAATTAAATCCATACCATATTCACTTATGGATATGCATACATGCTTATCCATTAATTATAACCACATGTGTCAAAATTCCCATCTGTTTTTTGATGGACTGATTTAAAAAGCAGAAGGAGACCATTTATGATAGGGAAAAGCATGCTTCTCCCATCTTTCTTCTACTTCAAGTCCCTTGTCATTTTCTTTAAACCCCAATTCAGACTGTTGTCTCCAGGGATCAGGGTCTGCTTAACTTTGTTCTCTAAAGCCAATTGTGCTACAAATGAAGATAGCAATTAGCATTTATCATCCTTTGTGATTTTTGTCTCCCTCTCTGGGTTTATGTAGTGCTTATCACTGTGCTACGTAAGTGCATTGACCCACTTGCTACCTTCTCCTGAAATAATACTGGCAGGAGAACAGCCCCTTCCTCTGCGATGTCCGATGCCTAGTTCACAGATAACTGTGGAGCTTTCTCAATATTGCAGACCCATCATCTTCTGAGCTTCTATGTTGTCTACACTTGTCCAGCATGAACACAATGGGATTCATATGTGATAGCGAATAGCTTTTTAAACCACAGATGCACTAAAAAGAGTCTGTGCTGTGGCGTGTCTATAACACTACCTCCTTCTTATTTTAGGAATTTTTTAGTATAAAGAAGAGAACCTACTCAAATAAGCCTGGGGTGTTATTAAAAGGCTTTGTAAACATCTCATGAAACCTGGGTAACACCGGATAGTACTAACAGAACTTTGCCTCACAGAAATGGGAAAATGGGCCACTACTGGTTCTTTCTCTCTTCCCAACATCTCTCCTCTCTGCTTCTATTTGCTTCCATTTTATTCTCATCTCTCTGAAGACTAGTTTCTCTGTTTATACATCTGTTTACATATGGTCCATCTTGGCTGACTTCAAATGGTAGCCTTAGCCTGCAAATCTATATAACCTTTCTGTTCATATTCCTCACATCAAAGTAATGCAGATTCTAGTTTCCCTATTTCAAATTCCTGGGAGAAAGAATCTGCAGCAGTCCACATCACACATCACTCCTTGTCTAAGCAGATGTGATGGGGGAGGGGGGTGGTGAGGAGAGGTCACGCATGCTGAGCTGCTTCTTTCAGACACTGGGCAAGTCTCCTAAGAAATGGATCAGGGCTAGAGAGCGTAGTATCTCCAGAATCAAGTGTAATAAGGATTGTATGGGGTGGGGAGCAGACCTAAATATGCATGATGATGAATTTTTAAGTTACTGTACTTAAGAAAGAAAAGCAAAACTCTTTGCAGAAAACTATGCACTGGGCATTTTAGATGGAGATGCTTTTACAGAGCATCCGGGAAACACAGGTATCAAATCTTAGATCTAAAGTTCATTCTTTCCTTCCTCAAATTGAGAATTGCAAAGTTTTCCGTAGAAGTTTTTATCTATGTTCCCACACACAATCCTATTCCATGGAACTCAGGGAAAAGAGAACAACAAATTCTTCTTCTGCCCTAGAATAAATAGAAGGGCCACCATTGTCCATTCTCATCCATGTGATTTTTTTATTTGTAGACATAATCATCACTAAGTATTGCTTGCTTTATGCAAATGACCCCAATAACCATATAACTGCAAAGTTCAGCTATCTGGTGTGATATTTCTATCAGGCTATTTGTAGATTATAATCAAGAAGTCTAATAATCGGGGGTAAATTTCTGTCATTTGCTGAGGGAAGGTTAAATCAGAATTAGTTCTTGGGGAAAGATCCATTGAAGGGCGACTTCTCCCGGTGCCCAGGAGCTCTCCCTTCTCCTCCGGGGGCAGCAATACTTTCATGTCACACATAACCACCTCACTCAGTTCAGCTATTTTGCTAGACTTCAGTTGTACCAAGGCAGCCAGTTCATGCTCATGAGATGAAAGCATCTGTATTTGAACAGACTGAGATATCAAGTTTCTTCCTTTCATTTTTATGGTTCCAAGTAGAATTATTATGCCCATCACAGGATGACCAGTATGGTCTATTAGCTAAGAAATATGATCCCATTTCTCGTATCCTATTTGCATACTTGCTTTTCCAAAAACTGCCTTTTGCACAGGTTGCTGGTCCTAATGTCTGTGGTTGAGGGGCTGATTTCTCCCTGAACATGCTTCATCCTCTAGATTGAGACAGGCTTTCCTACAGGAGCTTGAAGGCTCTGTTCTAGTCTTACTGAAAGAAGTACGCTAGCACAAAACACCTTTGCATTTTCCATGTCTTCTAAAACTACGTAGGAGCATTATATTCTGTTTCTCCAGCTTCAGTGCTTAGTCTCTCTAAGGGACTTACCTTGGGGTGATGCTAAAACATGGCCATTTTCATGCATACTATCAAATTGCTCCATGGCTCAAATATAAAAATGTAATGAAACTAAGCTTGACTGTAATCATACAATAACAGAAAGAACTGACAGCTCTTAAGAGTCATCAGCTTCCATTTTCTTATCCTTTGAAGTCTTGCTTTTCTTGGGTAAAGAGACCAATAGCCCTGGGCCTTTCAGGTCTATGTCAACAACCACAGAAACATTTACTGTTCTAAATGCTTCACTTGTATCATCTCACTTAATCTTTTTCTTTTTTTTTTTTGTGGAACTGGGGATTGAACCCAGGGGTGATTAACCACTGAGCCAGATCCCCAGCCCTTTTTAATATTTTATTAAGAGACAGGGTCTCACTAAGTTGCTTTAGGCCCTTGCTGAGTTGCTGAGGCTAGCTTTGAACTTTCGATCCTCCTGCCTCCGCCTCCTCAGCAGCTGGGATTACAGGCATGCACCACCACACCTGGCTCATTTAATCTTAATCTCTCTCCCCTGTTTTGAGATAGTATTTTTGTTATTCTAATAAAATGAAGAAACTGAAGTTCAGAGAGGGTAAGTAACTTTCCTAGGATCACAGAACATAAAAGGAGCAGGTTAGGATTTGAACCCCGTGATTCCAGCCTTGGTGTTTATAACTACTGTACCATATTGCCTTCTGAATTCCACTCCAGCCAGTCAATGTCATGTGAGCCTATAAAGAGCATAGCTGAGGTGTCTGTCCTCCACTTGTGACCATTCCCTTCCAGATATACCTACACTCTCTTCCTCAAACTTCACCTCTCGAACATGACGATGTGTCCAGAATCTTGTAACCCAATGAATCAATCAATCATGTACTATCGCTGGCTTTGAAGATAGGTAAAAGAGGAACAGACAAGATCAAAGAAGAGAAGGGGAATCTAAGAGGAGAAGGTGGAAGGAGAAAGTCAACAGTTCGTGTTTCCAAAGGTTTCTTTTTCCACTACAGTGGTCCCACATGCAGGTCTTCAGAGACTGAAGGACTGAGGACACGTTTCTCTAGATGTGGGAAGATAGCCATTGCATCAGAGTTTTCCATGATGCAGTGCTCAAGGAATGATCCCGGCTGGAGAGTGTGAAAGGCAGAGTCTGGTCCCTCAGGGTGGGATCAAGCATCGGAAAACTCTGGGTACATCTTTGGCAGGGGAGGCATCAGGGCAAGAATGTTATGGGGAGAACTTTTAATAGGAGTCCTTGGGTCAAACCTAATAAAGTAGTCAGAAAATGATTAGGTCAGCGTTAAGCACACACTCCTTCCCTCTGCTTGCTGAGAAGTCCCACATCATAGCTGATGGCAGGTGAGCGCCCAGTAAGAACCCCCTTGGCAACACCCACACACTCCCTGACCCTCTTGACGGCTTTTCCCCTTAATTCTTGTTATCATTTGGCACACTATTTTACTTATTTAGTTGTTTATAATTTTTGCTTCTTCCTCGATGAAGTTTAAGCTCTATAAGGACAGGGATTTTTTAATATTTTGGATCACATTTTAGGGGGCTTATTAGCTGCTCAGTAAATACTAGTGGATAAGGGAATGTGCTATTGGACATCCAATAGGACCAGCTGGCTGGGAAGCCGTGTCTTTGCTTCACTGTTCTTACTATCACCTGCTCACTCTTTCTCACTGCTTCGAGTCTCAGTTATTTTATGGCCAGTGGCTGGCTTGATAGTTATTGTTTGTCAGCTTGATTTTGGTGTGGGCTCGCTCTCTCTCTCTCTTTCCTGTCCTCCATATCAAATTAAATCCAGTGTTTCTGTCACTTGAAGGAAGTTTCTCCATCTTTCTGCCTCTCTTTTTTCACAAATCCTTACGCTAAGCCATGAAGGGGTATGAGGAAGCTGAGCATGACACTCTAGGTAGACAAGACGACTTGAAATGCATTCCCAGGAGCCAGGTAGTTGGAGAACCTCCTGTTGTCAGGAAAGCAGACCCGAGGGGGTGCAACCCTCCTG
The DNA here is from genome assembly GCA_025594165.1 of Tamias sibiricus. NCBI lineage: Eukaryota > Metazoa > Chordata > Mammalia > Rodentia > Sciuridae > Tamias > Tamias sibiricus. The sequence goes on from CM046670.1 coordinate 46,330,488, forward strand.
CATTCTATCCACAGGACTAAATTTCCTAAGACTGTGAACAAAATGTCACCTGCATCACACCAGGCTATTAGTTAATCATTTGCCAGAATAACACCATCCAGAAGAAATGCTCTGCTTTTATGGGAAAGAAGACTTCAGTACCTCCCCTGATGACATTTGCTGGCTGAGTACACTACGTGTATGTGTATATTTATTTATGTAACAAACACTTGTATAGTGCTTATTATGTGCCAGGTGCTGTTCCAAGTAGCTCAAAAATAAACATTAACTCATCCAGTGGTATACATTATTGTTATCAGTGCCCCAACCCTATTTTAAAAATGAAGAAACGGAAGAACAGAAGCAAAAAGGGGTCAAGTAGTGTAACAGTGGCTGCTATGCTTTGGAAACTATGTGTCCCCTCAATCCTCCTATGTTAATTCAGGAATGTTCAGAGATTAGATTACGAAAGCTGTGACCTAATCAGCAGATTAATCCATTGAATGGGATCACTGGGCACGTGTCTCTAGGGATCATTTCTGATCCTCCTGGCTTCTCCTCCCCTTTCTTTGCTTCCTGATTGCCTTGAGCAGAGTAGTTCTCCGGCATCTTGCCCTTCCGCCGTGATGTTCTGCCACCAGGGCATTGGAGTCGGCACACTATGGACTGAACCTCTGAAACTGTGAGCCAGAATAAATGTTCCCGTCTCTTAGTTGTTCTTGTCAGGTGTTTTGGTCACAATGACTAACACAGCGGCAAAGCTGAAGTTTGAACCTGGGTTCCTGGATTCGGCTCCAGGGTCTCTTGTCATCTGTTAGCTAGGGTTTATCCAAAAGTTGTGAATACTTTTAGGTATCAGTTTCGCTGTTATTGAAAATATTCCTCAAGTCTCTACTTCCTTACAAAGAAGATGACAAAAGTCCACAGTGGAAGATAGGCAACTATTTTAACTGCAAAGAAAATTAATTTTCTGATCTGATTTGTCTTAATATGATTATCTAGTATATGTGTGTATGTATATAAATACATATAGAAACATAATACATCAGAATACATATATGCATATACATATATAGTCAAATGCTACATGAATATATTTTTGCCTAATCCATAGGGCTTCATCAATATTTCTTCTTTATTCTCTTTTATGCTAGCAGCTTTCTTTATGTATTTCCATTTTCCACATTTTTCAGAATGATTGGATTAGGTTGTATATGCTTCTCCTGAAATATTAAGTGCATACAATCCGCATCCACTCACATTGGGCCTATAGTTATGATCTATCATTTCAAAAATCCACATGTTAAAACAAACAAACAGAATAAACCTTGAGTGCTATGAAGTATTAGGTCCAAAGAACCCCCTGCCATTCATCTTCTCAGTAATTCAGGGACTAACAAGACCCCAGAGTTTCTGTCTCTTTGGCAGATTCTTTGTCCTAAAACAACTGAAGTCTCCCTTTCTCTCTCTCTCTCTCTCTCTCTCTCTCTCTCTCTCTCTCTCTCTCAATCCTCCTATGTTAATACACACACACACACACATTCATCTACTATCATTCACATTGTATATCTAAGAAGACTAATCCATTTTTTTTCTTTTTGATACTGAGGATTGAACCCAGAGGTGCTTTACCACTGAGCTATATCCCAATCCTTCTATAATATTTTGTTTTGATATAGGGTCTTAAGTTGCTGAGACTGGCCTCAAACTTGGGATTCTCCTGCCTCAGCCTCCCAAATTTCTGGGATTCCATGCATTCACCAATGTGCCTAGCGACTACTTTATTTCATAATGAGTAAGCTGTCACATAGTCAAGTATCTAACTAGTATGCCATTCCTGAAGTTTTTAGAGAAAATAGGAAAGATATTAACATGAGTATAGATTCAGATTATTCACCTTTGTCCTTAGGACTATTTTGGGGAAAACAAACAACAACAGCAATGACAAGATAGAGAATGGTTGGGCAAGATATCATTTTTAACTTTTAATTGATTCTACACAATGTTATTTCCCTCCACACTGTTTTTCCTTATGATTTTGATCATTAAATACTACCAGTGTCTTAAGTTTCACAGCTGGGTCTTCCCTCATCCCTGCTCCCCTCAAAAATAGGGCAGGTTTTCTTATATGGCTTGTTGGAAATTGGTCTTGTTGCTTTAGAGTCCAGCCATGATTGGGTATAATTTCTAGACAGATGGTTCTTACTGTACTAACTTTCTGTACACCTCCTTTCCTGAATTGAGTCACAGTATTTTTCCCCCTTTTATCCCAGCAGATTGCTGCTATGACACAGGCTCACACCTCTGAGCACAAATTTGCTTTACTTCTGTCTTCCTTTGGAGTCACTTTTCAAAAGTTCTGAGTCCCTGTCCTCTGCCTTATAAGAGCTCATGACTGGCCTATGGCTAATTCTACAAGCTGAACAAAACTTCTAATACCTTTAATATTTTTATAGATAATTCCTGAAAAAAAATCAACTTGATTTAGCCAGTTTTTTTCCAAATGGAGAAATCTTGTGTCCTGTGTAGACATGACATTATTCACTGAGAATTTCAATCCCTAGTTATTTATGCATATATAGTCTATAAAGTCCAAGCACCCAGATACCGTCAGTCATCTTTTTCTGTATAGTACACCAAATAAGGACACTGTTACATATGCACATATTGCAATAGTTAGCATCATGGACTAAACATCCTGATTATTTTGTGAATTTCTTACATTTCAGCTGGATGTTTTGGCTTTGTGTAGACAGAGTACAGAATGCTTCCTAGTTTGTATCCCTTTGAATCTGCTTTACTGATGTAGAACAAAGTTTCATTTGCTTGCAGATTTTAATTTAAAAAGAAAAGCTAATGAATGTTGGATCATATTCTTCAGTGAAGGTAATAAGCCTCATATGTTATATAAAAAGCTACCGCCCTCTGATTGTCAAAGTTTACTTCTTTCTTTTCAGATTCTTCTTTGTATTGTTTTACAATCTAGGTATATCTGTTTAACATGAAATGCAGAAAATGACAGGGCTCAGACAGCTACTGCATCCAGTGACAAAGATTACTGTCATCCTGGCTCATCAGTTAATTCATCATTGGCAATGGTCCATTCCATTTCCTGGTAGCCTAGCAACAGCCAATGATGGGGAGGGCTGTTTGCCATGTGACAATGGTATGTGGTACTTTCCAGAATGCTTTTACATAAAAATAGGATGATAATTTATAAATTTACATTTTTATTTTAATAAATGGGAATATTTGGTTTTAGGGGTTGACATTCGAAAGGGAGACAATTTTATTTTGCCGACCATGACTTTAAAGTGCTGGATTGGTGACTTGATAACAGACATGGAGCTATCAATTTCACACATAAACAGGGTTTAAAGTTGAGACTGTGAATGCCTTACTTTACCTCAGTATGAGTGTTATTTCTCCACAGACTAACTATACAGAAATAAAATAATTAAATGAGAGCTATTCTTATGTCAGTACACACACACACACACACACACACACACACACATACACACACATGCACACTCATATAGGACATAGAATTTTGAATCTGAACTTTGGCACCTAATTTGTTTTTAATTACTGGCTAGAAATAAAAAAGCCAAGAAACCTTTGGGCAACAATAATTGTTGTCCTCAATAGTAAAAAAAGAAAAAAAAAATTGTGGTTTCTCAGAATCTTCCTCAGCCTCTATTGATGATTCATGGTTCAGTAACTCATTGAAAAATCTGCTCATTTGTTTTCACTGATTGAATTCCCTGATTGTTAGTGTGTATAAATGTATTAGCTGCTATTGAAGCTATCTGCTGTTAAAGAAGTGATAGAAAATCCTATTTAAATGTCATAATGCTTTTTCTCTTGTTATGACAGTACCACTGAGTAAATAGTTTTATTTTAGTGCCATAGTTAAGAAAATCTATAATCACCTCTGCATAAATTTTTTTTAAAACCTATATTTAGTCCCATCTGTGGAGACAGGAGTGGAAAATAGGCGACTACCTAAGACATGAATTCCGTTAAATATTAAAGAGATCTCATCAATGATTTTATTAGTCTCTGAGCTCGGTAAAGGCCTCCCTGACATCTAAAGCCTAATGATTTTTTTTAAATATATTTAAAGCCTTGCACTGCACCTTTAAATATTGAACAATATTGAAAAATATTGAAGCCCTTTTTTGTATATTAGCTTTAGGCAGAACTGTTGTATGATTTCCACTCCTTTCATGACATTGTAATGATGTTACCACATACAACTTTATCTTGCATGAAAAGGTGAAGTCATGAGTGATTTCTCCAATTTAAAAGCACTCAACCCTCACAGTGCTAGAAATGAATATTTTGCATATATTCATGCAACAATGATTCAATTTAAGATTTCTATTTTCAAACATTGCTTGAAACCTTCACTATGTTAGTAGTAAAATTGCCAAAATGTGTAATAAGATTTATTATAGATGAGTAGCATTTTATTTAGTATTTCATGTTAACACGCTTTTAGGGTTACCTGGTTTAGCAGGGGAATTCATCTTTCTTTTCTAATCAGAGATAACATTTTATTATATTTTTAAAAATACTCTTCCCATACACATATATATGTATATTGTGGCACAAACTGAATTTTCTCTTGCTGGCAACGCAAACCCAAACATTGCTCATGTCAATGCTCAGTGTACCCTCACACAAAACCACTTCGATTAAAAAAAGCAAGAAAGATTTCTATTTCTCCTTTGTAATCCCTGTCTCTTCTTTGCAGAATAGCACGAAAACCCTCCTGCTATACATCCTTAAAATGGGCTCAGAATTTTGCTATGGATGTTCCCCTTTGAAGGGGGCTGGTTTTACCCTTGTTTATATGGTGTAGATGCTTGACGTCCTAGCAGCATCCAAATGCACCTAAGTTTTCTAGAAGCTGCATCAATGTATAGGTCACAGGCACACAAAGTATAGGTCGGCAGAAGCTCTTAATTGAGGGGCTATGCTTCTGTAGGAGGTCTGCACAGATGGAGGGAGAGATGTATCTAAACGTGGTTACCTGGGGGCTTGGGGAAGAGCCATAGGGAAGGTGTGTAACCATTTCATGACCGCACCTGTGACTGTCACATGGGAGGCATGAAAAGGTTTAGACTCTTACTATTTTTGTGTTCATTATGCATTTTTTAGGCTCCTAGTCCAGGTTTTCAATCATTTCAGCAATGAAAGAGAGAACCTTCCACAGGCAGGTTTTGCAGCATTGAAGCAATGCTCTTCCTCCCCAAGCATATTTATAAAGCACACACACACACACACACACACACACTCTCTCTCTCTCTCTCTCTCTCTCTCTCTCTCTTATGTAAATACACGCTTGCACACAAAACAAGGCTTTGTTTATGTGAGTGAGCTTCTAGCACATGCCCAAGCACAGAAAGGAAACACGACCCTGATCTTTCAGAGGATGGCTGGAGTTGCCCGCAGCTAACCTCAGTTGCTTGAGGAAAGCCACTCACTGGTGACACGGACACATGAGTGAGATTTTTCTTTGGTTCTCTTTTATTTTTATAATATAAAAAAAAGTTATTAAAAATGGGAGCAGCATCATGCCAGTTAGTATCTTGATCTGCATTTTCGGTTGGGCAGGAGAGTGGTGATCTTATTAGGCCCCTGGGTGGGCCAAATTTTCCTAATTACATGGAAATCAGAGGCAGCCCCTAGACTGTGGTATCTTACCTGCGAGGAGTAAACACTCCCCTGCTGTCACTAATGTTCTATAAATCATGTTAAAGAGAAGCATAATTAACATTTTTGATCAAATCAAGCTTCCAAGCCATGAGGTGCGCGAATGAGTAAAGTCACGTTTCCGTGTCAGCAGTGAATAGATTCTCCAGGGAATGAGAGTGCTCAAGCTGGCTCGGCCCTTGTCCCCAGCCACCCACCCCTACTTTGGACACCTGCTGAAGACAATGAGAGTTTAGATGAAAAAAACCTCAGCAACATACCACATCCAATTGCAGGAATTGAAGTTTATGTAGAGGCACAGGTGTGGGGTAAGGGAGAAGCCACATGCCATGTCTGAGAAGAGGGAGCCCCTTTATGTTTTTGGCCTGATGAAAGTATATCCTGTCCAGGCAGGGCAAAATTAGTCCTGCTTGTCCTTCAAACCACTTAAAAAGGGCAGCATTCCTGGTTAAAGGACAGGTAGCTTGGCACAAATAATTTCTGCCTTTTTTTTTTTTTTTTTTTTTTTTTTTTGGTGAATCTTGAGAAAATATGCACCTAATTGCCAAAGGCTAATTAGACCTCAAGGTCTTCTGGAGGAGGGTGCCCAAGGGGAAGATATTTCAAAGGCTTCCAGCCCCCAGGCCATCATACAGGGGGAACCCCAGAACTCTTGTGTTGGAGACAATGCTTTCCTTTCTTTCAATGACAGAAAAAGAACTATAGTTGCAAGTTTCCTTGGAAGTTACTCGGGAATTTGCAATCATACATGAGAGTAAGCAGTTCACAGCAAAGTATTAATAAACCCAGGTGGAGAGAAAGAGGGAGAGAGCCCTGGAGGCCCAAGTAGGCAATGAAATGAAGGAGAAAGAGGCTGAATAGGGGAGGTTAGGTGTGGCATATAATCCTCTTCCTCAACATTATGGTTTTGATCTGGGTTTGACTCTGGCTCTGCAAAGGTTTTAGAAAGTATCACACTAATAAAAAAATAAATAAATAAAAAAGAAAGAAAAGAAGTGGTTGTGATGAGTATTCCTTCTCCCACACCATTACATCCAGTGAAAATGGGAGAAGACATTTGATTTTAGTTCCTTCTTTTCCCTGGGTACTCAGGGAGGAACATTCCCTGCTGATAGTGGGATTCTGGAAGTAATGGTACTCTAGGATTGCAGTCCTGCGTTCCTCTGGTTCCTCCCTGAAGCATAGAATGGGGATTTGCTTTCTCTCAATTTCTTCTTGGTGAGTCTTGCTTTATTGCTCCTGCACTGGGTTGAGACAGAGCCTCCTAGAGGAAGTGATCCAGGCCATCTCCTGCTTCTTCTGTTGGGTTTGTGGCTGGGGATGGGTGCCTGGGGTGGAGGGATGTTCAGGACACAGATTATACTAAGACTTCTTATTTACACAAATTAATACAATTTTAAGAGTCCAGGAGCTGTATGTACCCTGGGAAAGAAGTACATTGTCTACTAAGATAATATAAATTACGTTGGTTTTGAAGAGTGTGAACTGTACATATTACATGCAATGGGGGATCTGGGTTTCTGGAATCTATACCAATTTTAAAGTTTCAAATACTGTATTTACTAATATAGATATGCTTGTGTCTGTGTATGCTGGTGAAGTGTATGTTTTTAGTTACCTAACTGTATTCTTTACCAGAAATGAATATTTAAAAATAAGAGCTGAGAGTGCTTTTCAGTGTGTAACTCTGATAAGCTTTATATATGAGTTTACATATCAGAAAAATAACTGTGTGTTCTAAATTACATGAGTTCCAAATTATAAGTTGGGAAATATGGTCACTGTGGATTTTCTTGTTGCCCTTCTTTCTTGAGCCTAAATGCTGAGAAAATAATGGCTTAAAAAGACAAATTAGGCCAAATAGGATATTTGTCTTTATGGGAAGATCAGCTCCCTCTCTTCCTTCCCTCATATCCTGTACAGAGAGAACACACCTGAGCATTACTCCTTTCTTTTTGTCTTGCTTTATGTTGTTTTCCTTTGCTGAATTCAGACAAACTGATTTGTGTTTAAAATAAAGGGAGAAATAGAGTTCAAATTATTCTGAGAAAAATGTGTTCATTTCATTTCTGTGAAGAGGAACTGTGTCAACTTGTACACATATTATCAAACAGGAGCTCCACCCCACACAAATTTTTCTTGGAACCCTTTGATCGATGTGCTAAGATTAAGAGTTTGCTGGATTGGTTTGATCATCTCTGTCCAAAAAGAGGGAAAGAAAAGCTCATTCAAATAGTTGACTTAAATTTTAATATAAATACTCCAACGGTCCTATTTAAATATTGCCTTCTTGGGGAGGTCTTTACTGGTCATTATGTTTAGAATTGCCTAACAGCTCCCCACCCTGCACATGGGTTCTGCCTTACTTTCTGTGTGTCATTGGTTTCCATGGTACATACCAACACTGGATCTACTATATATTTTATTTATTTGTTTCCTTTTTCCATCTACCACCAACTACCCACTTTGACATAATATAAGCTCTTGCTGCTTTGTTCACTAAATCCCTAGGCCCTAGAATAGTGACTGACACTAGTAAGCAAACAAGAAATATTTGTTGAAGAAAAAATGAAAATAAATGGATCAGAAACCACACTGGCTAATATGACTAACAAACCAAATTTAATTTTCTTTTTATTTTTTTGCTCTTTCGCTCTTTTTGGGTCATTTTCTTTTCTATGTGTTGTTTCTTTGACAATTTATGTGACACCAAAATGTAGGGAAAGAAACAAAATAATTCATCATTTAAGTTATTCTACCTCAAGTAGACCAAGAAAACTGGCTGTGTCAGCAAATTTTTCACCTTCCAACTGGTTGTTTTGACACTTTCAGGACACCACTTCTGTTTTATGCACTGTCATTTCGTCTTCATGGTTTCATAGCATGGGAATTTGATCAGAGGACACTTGACACATTCCCCAAAGTAAAAGAACTTGGGAGAGTCGCTGGAGGTGCCATACCAGAGTGTTGAAGACTGAAGTCAGAAAGTGCTGGATCCCACACATCTTCCTGATGTTCTTTCTCAGTGTGACACACATACAACTTACATTATTCAGAGCCACTGACCAGCAGTGGTTTTTAACAAACCGGGCACCTTCTTTTGTTCACACACACACACACACACACACACTCACACACACAAATCTGTCTCCAGAGATTATCTGGACACCTTTTGTTATACACACACACACACACACACACACACACACACACACACACACACACACTCACACACACACAAATCTATCTCCAGAGATTATCTGGGCACCTTCTTTTGTTATGCGCACACACACACACACACACACACACATCTATCTCCAGAAATTATCTACCTACCTGTAAAAATGGAAGGGGGATGAATGAAGAAATGGTATGATGGGTGGTGCTTCCCTCAGTGTAACTGAGCACAATTCTGCTCTCTGATCTGGGCTTCTTGTACCCTGCATGAAGAATCTGTCCTTGTTTACTTTCTGCCCCTACTTGCCTTTTTTTTGGATGAGGAAACATGCCTTACACCTGCTGGAGTGCTTTTAAGAGATGTTTGGGATTTTCTGGGGGTTTCCCTGGAGGTGACTGCGTTTCAGTGGTGAGTGTATAATGCAAAACAGACTCCAGGCTGTATGCACTGAGTAATCACAGGGAATTCTTCACAACAATCTCAGGTTGGTAAAATTTTCCATCCAAAATAATAATAACAGTAACAATAGCAGCAATGACAACAATAAACAAGATATGCCCTGTATGCTTCCACCCAATTATTAGCTAATAATGCATAATTATGATTAATTCCACTCTTTAAATGCAGATTCTAAAGAGCAATAACCATTTATTTTTATGTTTTCGCGTTATTTTCCTGCACGTCCTTTATGTCAATTATGTGTTGTCAGGCACATCTGATTGTGCTCCACTGTGGTTTCGATGGTTTGGTAATTGTACATTAAAAAAAAAATAACAACACGTGTTTAGTATAAAAATTAATTACGTTAAGCATTCCTACTAATTTTGTCAGGCAAAAAAAAAAAAATGGCATCCTACAAATTTTCAGCATAAAGCGGTGGCCAGCCTACTTAGGAGCTTTATGATCTGTGGCTGGGTTTTGTGAGTGAGCTCTGTCAAGGCAGTTTGTTCGGAGCTGAGACAGAATGCAGTGGACAGCAATCTGCCCCGGCTCTGTTCCCTCTGTTCCCTTAAAATTTGTCTCTGGCCTCCACCTAATCAACCACTTCCCAATTACGATTATAATAACAGCGCTGAAAATATCATTTTGAAATGTCGCTGCCATCCAAATTGACGGAGCTTCTGCCAGCGAGCTGGACGGTCAAGGATGTAGCTTCCTTCCTTTGGTTTAGTCCTATTTATAAAAGACTGATCCTGGGTAATCGTGAAGAAAAACACTAGATATGCTATAAAAATCTACCCAGAAAATCTGGGTGCATCGAGGGGAAGGAGTGGTGGGGAGAAAAGGAGAGGATAAACCAGAGGAATTGGCTGGGGAAAAAGACTGCTCAATATTGTCATCTTTGGGGAATATTTTCTTGTGATGCGTTCCTGTACCTCAAAATAGCGTTTGCTAAGGGGGAACGGAGATGGAGCAATTAGTTGGCTTTATTTCTGAGGTTTTATTACTTTGATTCTTTTTAATTTAATCAGCCACGAACACAGCTACCAGCAGACGGTGACTTTTCCCTGAAATGTGCTTCCTGCCCAGAACAGTGCCTTGTGATTGTAGGTTAATGTTAATGAAACATGAAAAGGCAGACCCTTTTTAGGAAAATTTGTTATTAACAAATAAAGGCTTGGTAACATTTAGAATCACACCAGGAATCACACCATCAGAAATATGGCTGGAGCAGATTCTAGAACCAGCCTGCCATGTTCAAGTGATAAATTTGTTTACATCCTTTAAAAGTTCTAACTCCGTCCAGAGCGAGGTGACGTCCTACTTTTCACATTCATGTTCAATTCACAAACATAAAGAGACTCGGAGCCATTAGGAAAGCTTTCATTTTGGCTGAGGAAGGATGAAATGATAGTGATAGTGGCTTTCATAGCAGAAAATAATTGTATACTTTTCTTATTATTATTTTTGGCAAGGCGCACACATTTCGGCTTTCCGGCGTATTACATCATTACATTGTATAATGCATCATAATGATAGAGTGAATAGAGATGAAGAAATGCCAGCGTCTGCTTCAAGTTAGAGAGAGAGAGAGAGAGAGAGAGAGAGAGAGAGAGAGAGATCGCACGCGCTTTCAGCTGGGAAGGCTGCTGTTCTACAAAGTGTTCTCCGAGATGAAACAAAGCTACCTTTCCACTTGGCATTCACATTAATTGTGGACTTGCCAACCGGGCAGTTTCACTGGTGTTTAAATTAGTGGGGAATAATTCCACTTGTCTAAAAAACCGGAATATCCAAGGAACGCTTCCTGAGATGGTGACTTCTTTTGTTTTTTTTCTGTGGTTTGCATCCAGTGCCCAGGAAATCTCACACGATCTTCTAAACACAAAAAAGCCCCATGTTCCACCCCAGCATACCTGTGCAAGAGGCGGCAGCTGTCAGGAGGACAAACACAAGTTTAATCCTTTTAGCTGCGTAGTTTTTGAATGTATTAAAATACATCATTTTTCAAATCCTTGTTATTGTAAAATGAAAGACCACAAGACTCTTGAGAGGAAATTTAAACGAGCTGATTGTTTTTAGTAATAATAGCAGGGAATGTTAATTGAGAGTCAGTGATGGTCTGGGAGCTGCCATTTAAGATGTGTCAATAGGGTGATAAGACAACCTGTTGCAAAAGAAAAAAATTCATTATGATTATTATATTTATTTACAATTATGTTGTGAAATGCATGCTTTCTCAGTGACTAATTTTTTTTTAAGTAATCCAAATTTAGCCAAATTATTTGACACTGTCTCTGAAAGTGGCTTATTTTTTTAGTTCTACAGTACACAATTTCAGTGATTATGGATACATGGTCCAGGACTTTCAGTGTCTCTGTAACCTCTTACAGTAACAATTACAATTGACTGAATGCTAACCTCACTCTTTCATTCTATAATCATTAGCTTGTGGTATGCTTTGTATTGTGTTGGATCAGGGATCTAACAGTGGGTGAAACAGACCTGGACCCTCTCCCCCAACACCTTGCAGTCTGAAGGTATAGACCTCATTGTACCAAAACAACTTCCCAGTTCTGGTTATGCCAGGGTTTTCAGACTTGCATCAAATCTATTCTAATATTCACATATACTTGGATCAACCAGCCTTGAATTTATTGAGAAGACCATGTCAGTCTTAGTATTATTCTATAGCTTTAAACCCTGGCAGAAAAAAAAAAAAAAAAAAAGAAAAAATTAAGCCAGTTAGTTGGAGATAAAGTATGTGGATGTTTTCAGTGTCACCTGTTTATTTGGATTCAAAAATTCCCAGATTTAGGGGTGGGAATATAACTCAGTGATAGAGCACTTGCCTCTCATGTTCAAGGTCCTGGGTTTAATTCTTAGCACTGCACTGCAAAGCAAAGCAAAACCAAACCAAACCAAAAAACAAAAACAAAAACAAAAAACAAAAAACCCCTATTTTAAAAAATCTTTTATATATTCCCTTTTTTTGTGTTTTCTCCACTTTTTAAATGAAAGGTTTACATAACTCAATAAATGGGGATGTATTTGGTGAAAGGGATTCTTAGCTGGCCAGCTAGTCTCTTTGGTGTTTGAGGATGTTTGTACATCATAGCTGCCAAGTGCTTTATAATTTACAAAAAGTTTTTTTAATATAGCACCTCGGTTTTCTTAGTGGTTAAAATCATGGGTTTTGAAGTCAAAACTGAACAGGCCTGGGTTCAAATAACAATTCTGCTATAAATTTCCTGAGCGAACTTACATTCTGTAAGCATCAGTACCATCCTTGTAAGAGAAGAACAGCCATTTCTCAGGTTTGCTGAGAGAAGATGAGATAATCCATTACAATAGCTTATAGAAAATACCCAACAAATGGTAGCTATTATTTTTTTTAATAATTTCTAATCCTTATTACAACTTTATGAAGCAGCCTACTAATGATTCCATTATACCTTCCTGTTTATTTTTATCTCTACATGGCTACAAAGGCAGACTCTCCTTTCTGGAATACCTCCATCTTTTTTCTTCACTTAAGTGTTTTCTACTCATTTCCTGGAGTTCAGTTAAAGGCCTCTTTCCTGACTTCTGCACTTTACTTCAATATATTGCCCCACTACAAAAATCTTTTTAGCCTCATGGTGTCCAAGTCTCCGTGTTAAGGGGAATACAGAGTTGAAAGTAGTAGAAACAAGAGACCCTGTTGCCACATAGCTTACATTCTAACAGGGGAAGCAGGCCATTGATCAATATTGCAAAGGCAAGTTTTTACCTCAGGTTGGTGAAGAGCTTAGAAGAAGATGCTCAGGGTATATGCTCCTAGGGATTGGCATAGTATGTGTTGAGAAAATTTCCTTCAGAAGGTGATAATGAGTTGAGACCTATTATGATTTAGATCTGGATGTCCGCAAAAAATCTCATGTGTTAAAGGCTTGGTCCCCAGTGCAAAAAAGTTCAGAGGTGGGGCTTCTAGGAAATGATTGGTTCCTGGGAACTCTAATCTTATCAGTGGATTAATCCATTTGATGCATTAGTAATTGAATGGACTACTTGGAGGAGATGAAAACTGTACGTAGGATGGATCATGGTTGGAGGAAGTAGGTCATGGGGATGGGGTGGGGGTGCCCTTGTAGAATATATCTTGTCCCTGACTCCTTCAACTCTCTCTTTCTCTGTTTCCTGGCTGCCACATTCTTCCACCATGATGTTATGTCTCACCTCAGGCCCAACAATGGAGAAGGCTGCCCATGGACTGAAACCTCTGAAATCTTGAACTAAAATGAACCTTTCCTATTTTAAGCTTTCTTTCTTAGATATTTGTCAAGGTCACGAAAAGCTGACTAACACAAAATCTAAGAACCTTATTCCCACCCCTGCCCATCCTCATCGTGGGCCTCCTGACAGTCCTACCTGAGAAAGTCTTCCCCCCACCTCCTCCAGCCTGGTCAGTGATCAACAAATTGGAAGAGGATCCAACAGGTGTATTTAAATGTGAGATAAAATGTCTTGATTGTACCTGCTTGTGGTTTAGTTTTGTATTTAGGCAAACAAACACAAAAGGAAATAAACCTGAAAATTATTTGGCATTATAAAAACAAAACAAAAAATTAAAATATTTATTGCTAGGTGAGGCAAAAGGAAAAATAATGGTGAGGATTATTCCAATGGAAGTGTGGAAGAGGGTTGGGAGGGATAGGAAGAGAACCTGTGCAAAGCCCTGAGAAGGGAGCATGCACCCCTGCCTTCCAGGAGCAGTGATTTAGGGGAACATAGTTCCTAAACCCCTGGAGAACAATGATTAACCTCTTCTTGGCAGCTCAGATATGCTTACTGTTGAAACTGTTTATTTGACTTCTTTCCAAATAAGACTTGTTTATCCATTCTCATTTCTTCAACTATTTATAGAACACATAGGGCCATTTCAGGTAAAGGCAGCTTACATATTCTACATGCTGTTTATATAATCACATATCTCTTAGGCATATTCTTGTAACTCTAGATCTGGTCTCGTTCACTATCTGCTATGGTTGGAATGTGTCTCCCCAAATTCCTATGTTGGAAACTTAGTCCCCAATGCAATGTGTTGAATGGTGAGGACTTGAAGAGGTTATTAGGTCATGAATGGATTAGTGCCATCATCCTGGGAGTGAGTAAGTTAGCATGGGAGTGGATTGCTGATTAAAGGATGAGTTTGCATTGTCCACTCTCTTCTTCTCTTGCCATGGGATACCTTCCACCATGTTATGACATAGAAAAAGACCTCATTAGCGGGCGTGGTGGTGCATGCCTGTAATCCCAGCACTTGGGAGGCTAAGGCTGAGGCTGTTAACATTCTACCTTTCTTAGCAGGTAGAAGAACCTGCTGCAGCCCTATTCAGAGACCTTTACTTTTCATAAGAGGTGGATGCTGTCTTTCTTCAGGAGGCCTTGGAGAGGTGTCCCAACCATGTAGAAGCTCCCTTTCCCATGGTAGAAGTTGGGTGCTGAGCATTTTATCAGTTGAGTTCCTTTTGCTTCATGAGTTCAAAGCCAGCCTCAGCAATGGTGAGGCACTTGGCAACTCAGTGAGACCCTGTCTCTAATAAAATATACAAAAGGTTTGGGATGTGGCCCAGTGGTCGAGTGCCCCTGAGTTTAATCCCCAGTACCAAGGTGGGGGGGGGGGACACCTCATCAGATGTGGCTCCTCAATCTTGAACTTCCCAGTCTCCAGAAACTTGAGTCAAACCAAGTCCTATTGTTTACAATTAATCCAGTCTGTGGTATTCTGTTACAGTAGCACAAAACAGACCAAACACTAGATTATGATGCTGATAATAGGAGACCTGTTTCATCACTGGATGTCCTAGTCAGTGACTTGCACACAGTTGGCGCTCAGTAGATGTTGATGACCCCTGGTGACCTCTGTGCTGATCTCTCACATGGCTCTTATCTGTTGTGCTTTATAAATCCCTGGCAGCATCCTACAATGTTGAATGTTTCTAGCCTAACAAAAAACATAATTAGGAAGGTAAATCTGCTGAAGCTGAAACAAATCATTTAATTCATTCCACAAGCCAAATGGAAAATGATTTTGAGATTATCCACCGTATTGGGTTATCTGCTCTACTGCTCCGTACCATTAGCTCAGGCAGTTGGGAATTGCTTGCAATTCACAAAGAGGCAGATTGTGTTTGGTTTGCGTTGGCTGCGAACCCTTCTCTGAAGTGGCTGCAAGTCCTCTCCAATACAGCGAAGGCAGCCAGTCAGAATGGCCTATAAGCCAAGTTGGTTTCTCCCATGTTGGTGCTTCCGTGTGGTGTGAGCATCTGCACACGTGTGTGCCCATGCCTTCTTCCATCAAGCTCCCCATCCACTGAGAGTGATACATGCTAGTTACTTAGCCATCAGGATTTTGGAGTGACATGTGGTTTCTGTTAACATTCTACCTTTCTTAGCAGGTAGAAGAACCTGCTGCAGCCCTATTCAGAGACATTTTCTTTTCATAAGAGGTGGATGCTGTCTTTCTTCAGGAGGCCTTGGAGGGGTGTCCCAACCATGCAGAAGCTCCCTTTCCCATGGTAGAGGTTGGGTGCTGAGCATTTTAGCAGTTGAGTTCCTTTTGCTTCTTTAATGTAGCTCATTCTGCATGGAGTGTCTTCCTGGGTTTTGAAAATTCCCGTATCTAATGTGGTTGAATAGGGCAGGGTCATGATGAGACACTCTTCCCAAGTTTGTTGGGAATCTACCCTCAGACCAACTTGCCTTAATCCAAAGACAACATGAAAAAGAACAGCGGAGGAAGCCATGCTCATGAAAGATGAAGTTCTAAGCAATTGGGTCCAGTGCTACAGTATTAAAAAGGGTGCAAAATCTGAGAGCAAGCTTTTCAGTAGTTGATCGGCAGCAAAGAAGATCCAAATAAATGGATGGGTGGATAGATATTCATTGAATTCATAAGCATTTCCCATTATATGTTTTCCTTTGTGTACTTGTTTCCAGAGTGGCTAGAAAGTTATACATTCAGTGAATCTGGGGGTCTCTTTCTGTCCTTTGGAGGTATGAAAGTCACATGAGCACTGGTGGTTTGCAGTCCACCAAGTCCTGGCTGCAAGTGCAGGACCACCATGAGCCATTTTGGTGAGGCTTGGCTTATGAGTCCAGGAGAGCAGGTGTCACTCTTTGTTAGGGAGGCTGCTTATGAGTTAGGTTGTATGTTCTCAGAATGTAGGAAGTCTAAAATCTGGCGGGAGGGGGGGGGATAAGTTAATAAAAATAAAACACCTGACTCAAAGCAGATTTCTTAAATTGATTAGGCAATTTGATAATATCACAGTTCAAAGGTTGCTTTTTTTTTTTTTTTTTTTTTTTTTTTTTGCTAACCCAGGTAGAATTAAAGATAACTGAGCACATCTTAGAAAGAGTACCACAGTTTTGTATAAAAGTAAAGCAGGATGATGTCATCTGCATTAGTGTACTTTGGTAACAGATCAAGAAATGTCTCGAAGGTATATATCTTGCATGATGGTAGGGTGGCACCCCACAATGGAAACCACTGCCCATAATTTTTATTCAGGGAAAACTTCCAAGTTATTAAAACAAACAAACAAACAAACAAGCAAAGAGATAAGACCTTCTTAATCTTAATAACCCTGAAGAATACCAAGTACATGAACTCTGGCAATAATTCACTTTGAATTTCTCTTACATTCTTTTCCAGCTTCTGTTCAAACTCTCATCAAAAATGTAAAGACAGTTTCTTGTGGTGATGGCCAGTGAGAAGGAAGGACTCTCAGCCAACAACCACAAGCAACTGGATTGTGCCAAGTACCAGGTGGGCTTAGGAGAGGCTCTAGAAAGGAACTCTGTGGCTTATTGACACTGAGATTGTAGCCCTGTGAGACCCTGAGTTCGGAACCCCAGCTACTGTGTGCAGATCCAATGACCTACAGAGACTGTGAGATAATTAATAGATGCTTTTATTCTTTAAATATATATTTTAGTTGTTGATAGATCTTTAATTTTTAATTTATTTATATCCAGTGCCTCACACATGTGAGGTAAGCCCTCTACCACTGAGCCACAACCCCAGCCCATAGGTGTTGTTTTAGGTCACTAAATCTGTGTCAATTTGTTACATGGCAATAGGAAACTAACATAATTAGCATCTTTTAAAGTATTTCATAATAAGGGTTTGGGTTGTAGCTTGGTGGTCGAGAGCTCCTGCCTAGCATGTGTGAGGCACTGTGTTTAATTCTCAGCACCATGTATAAATAAATAAAATAAAGGTCAATCGGCAACCATAACCAATTTTTTAAAAAATTTCATAATAAGACTTTTAAATAGCCAAGTCACTGGATACCCCTATGCAGGATTTAATGTACAGAGTAGTAGTTTAAATACAATTTCTGAAATATAAGCTTACAATATAAAGCAAGGGGCATCTCTCTTCCTGGGTCTGCCCAGCTGCCTCCGCCTCCAAGGGAGGGGCTTTGATGGCTGTTCGGTACCTGTGAACCCTCTGGCCTGTCCCACGGTACCCCCCAGGCCGCAGGCCCTTTCTTCAGTTGTCTTGGTGAAGTCCTACTTGATTCAGAAGGGAATTATTAGTGCTGAGGGGCCTGAGGGGGGTGTTGTTGGTGACAATCCTCCCTCCACTGACAGCCCTAACCATACTTAGAATTGCAACCTACAGCTGTACATTGAGACTTTACAGAGTGATCCAGACAGCCTACATGCCAGTCCTTTTCTGTTTCGCCCCAGGGAGAATCTGACCAACTATATATTCATTGCTATTTTCCCCATTATTTATTACCTAGACAGAATAGCATGATTAATTATTGATCATAGACCAGTAACTGATTAAAGTGTGGTTCTGATCAGCAGTCAGAAGTCATTTGTTTCCAGGCATTCGTAGCTCCTGCATTGAGAATGGCAGAACAATACTCTCTCTTTTCAGGGCATAAAATATGACACCTGTAGACAGGCTGCAGCTATAAGCCAGCAACAGAGCCCTTCAACTGTACTTTGTCTTAATAAATGTGAAATAATGATTTGCCAAAAGAGAGAAACTGTTTGGGAGATTTACATGTGGAGAATACGATGTGAAATATAAGAGGAGGATTCTAATTAGAATTGTTTCTCGAGGACTAAACGCTTTGCTGAAGAGAAACTCACCAGGAATAGCTCTTTACCATCTGGGAAGCATATCGAATTTTTTCTCTCATTCTTACTCTATTTCCGGTTTTATTCTCTTTACCTTTCCCTCAATCTCTCCTTCTTTCTCTTCTTTTCCTCCTTACCTCTTCTCTCTCTCTTTTCCTCTGTCTCCTTTTCAGATTTTGTTTTTTCCACTGGGTAGTCTATGTCAGGAATTGGCAAACTATGGCCAGAAGGTCAAGTCTGGTCCCCCGCCTATCTTTGTAAAAAAGGTTTTGCAGTAAAACCAGGTGTGTTGTGTTCTCATTGCCTGTATGTGTTTTTGCACTATAGTGGCAACTGCAGGACAGAGAACATGTCATCTGCAAAGCCTTTTTCAAAAGAAAGTGTGCTAACCTCAATTCTATGTTCCAGGTACCAGGAACTCCGTCCCTAAGGCATAGTCCCTGTCCATGGTGGCTTCAGAGGGCTGTGAGTAACTAATAGTACTATGTTCTGGAAGGCAGAAGGCCGGGATGACAGACATCTGAATGCAGTGCTGTGGGAGCCAGGTGACAAACGTGATGTTTTTAGCAAGTGGGATTGGAAGAGGACATCTTGGGAAAGGTAACCTTCAACTTAATTTCCTGGCAGATTGGAAGTAGAGAAAAAGAATTAGGACCTGATTTCTATAGCTCAACTATCTCATCTCAACTACTTTATCTCTAATTAAAAGTTGTAATTCCATCTTTGGAGAGTATTCACTCCCCCCCCCACCCCTTTTCTGGCCAGTACCAAAATTATTAGTGAATCCTCTGCCTAGAAACATCTCCAGAAATGGGTGGCTTTGAGGAATCTCATTTTCCTCTTGGCTGTTGAAAAAAAGATGGCACTTCTGATGGCAAGGAGTGGCTGAGGATCTTGACTGGACAAGTTCTTTCAGACCTTTGAAGATGCTCCCAGGAGCTGCTGCTTTTGGCTTAAAAAAATTAAAAGAGCCAGTGTCCATTGCTCTGATAATTGCAAATGGGAGTCCGTGGGCACCAGATAAAGAGGAGACGCTTGTGTGCCCATAGACATCAGTGAATTAGGGGTTTTAAGCAGATTTGCTTATAGAGAGAGGTGTCCTTGCAGTTCTGGTGGTGACCCCTTTCCAGCTGCCCCCATCTGAACTTGGCTGGAAGTTCATTTCAGAAACTAGCAAACATTATGTTGTTTTCTTCTCTCTTCTAAAAAAATCAAATGCTCAAGCTCCAAGTGGGCAGTTAATTTCAAGAATCTAGTTTCAGTCCACTTATGATGCTTTCCAGGCCATGCACAAACACAACCCCAATTAGGAAAATCAAGTAGAGACCAGAAGCCAACTGTGTCAGATTTGTGAACTCTTTTCATCAGAGCTGAAAGAGAAACTGGTACCAGTTTGCTCTCTGCAAAAAGGAGTAGTGGAAAAATGCTGTAAGTCATTTTGACATAAGTTTTAAAATATTGGGGGTAGTGAGTCTTTGACAAAAAACAAAACCAAAAAAGAATGCAATTCATGTGAATAGGTGAAACCTTCAGACTTCATTGCCCAGCTATCAATTGCTGAGTGAGAGGATTTTAATTTAAATTTTCTAAGAAAAAGGAAATTCCCTTTACTGAATAGGGAATGAGTGATGGTCCAGGGAGGGCCTCATTTTGACTTTAAGACTTACATGATTAGCTGGGTATGGTGGCAACTGACTGTAATCCCATTGGCTCAGGAGGCTGAGGCAGGAGGATAGCAAGTTCAAATCCAGCCTCAGCAAAAGCAAGGTGCTAAGCAACTCAGTGACTCTAAATAAATACAGAATAGGGCTGGGGATGTGGCCCAGTGGTTGAGTGCCCCTAAGTTCAATCCCTGGTATCCTCTATCCCCTTGTATCCCCTTGCCCCACACCACCTCCCCCCCCCCAAAAAAAAAAAAAAAAAAAAAAAAAAAGAAAACGAACACAATATAACTCTGGACTCTCCTCCCTGGAATTGTTAAGTTCTCTCATCCAGAAACTGTAGAAGCTTCTGGCACACCACGGAAACTTGTTGGTGTTGGGTTTGCAACAAGCCTAGGACTTAAGCCAACCAAGTATGTTTGTGTTTGAATCCCCCACTCCTTGTTCCTGTATCCCTCATCCATTCACCTAATTTCTCTTGACCTTGCCACATTTATTTGTAAAATGAGTACAGTGATGGTGTATTCTTATGGCAACTATTAGGTTTTCATGAAGTAACATATGTAAAGAAGTTAGTACCACCATGACCAACTCATAGCAGGCGATTAATAAATCCTGAATACGTTTATTTTTAGGCTAATGTTACAAGAATTGGATATCCTAAAGGGTTTTGGGGATGCTAGAGGATGGCTTGGACTTCAAGCTCACACATATTTAGAATGAGCTCTCTGAGTCAATTAAAATCGGAATGGTGCTTCCGGAGCAATTTACGAAGGCAAATTTCTAAATGTCTGCTTGAAGAATGGACAACAGAAAGGACAATGGAATCTTTAGGAGACAAGTCTATTTACTCAACATCCATTGAATAAGCATTATGTGCTAGACACTGGGCAATGGCTTGGGAGACAAAGATAAATAAAATATTGTTCTTGGCTCAAGATTTTATAGTCTAGTTACTCTATGGACGTGTTAGCAGACGATTATAATCCTGTGTGAAAAATGCCACAGTGGAGTCTATGGCATTCAGATGGCAGCAGGGGGACAAGGAAAGCCTCATGGAAGAAAAAGCTTTTGAGCTGAAATTCAAAGACCGAGCAGGTGTTTTGCAGGCAGACAGGTGAGGGGAGAACATGCCAGGCAGAAGGAACCATGCAGAAAATGCAGAAGCAGGAAAGAGGGACCAATGCAGAGCTGCTGAAGCAGGAGGTGTGAGTAGGAGATGGTGGAGAGGGATGCAGCTGGACAAGTTGGCTGAGCCCTATATGGTGGCCTATATGTCACCTAAGACACTCCGTTTGAATCCTACAGGTGGGGAAAACCATTGAGAAACTATGAATACAAGAATCACCTCATCCAATATGCTTTTTTTTCCTTTTTTATGTCAGATAGTCTGGTTGACAGCACAACATGACAAATTGAAGACAGGGAAGCAGGAAGTTGGATTAGTTATGAGGCTACTGCAAGTACCCAGGCAAGAGACCATTTGGTTCTGACTCTGGTGGCAGCAGTGAAGAGGAAGAGAAGCAAAGGCACATGAGTGTGATACTGAGGACCTGGGACTGATATGAATGATAGGAGCTGTTTACTATGCCAGTTCAGTTTGGAGAAGTGTGTGGCTCACTCACACCACTGACGGAAATTTGGCATATGTGTCCAACATCTTTTGTGATCTGAGGTGGGATATAGATCAAAGCATAACTCTTTTTTGTTTCATCTGGGACACCATGTTGGCCAGCTCTTAGAATTCTAAATAACCTAGACACATAGTCCTGTAAGGTCAATCCTTGTTGATTGATGATGTGGTTATCTCTCTTACAGTGGCTCTGCCAAAGTCAAGGTTAAGGAAGGCCCACAGTCTGTGGACCTTAGTTTGTCATCAAAAAGAAATAACTCAGCCTGGCACGGTGATGCATGCCTGTAATCCCAGTATCTCAGGAGGCTGAGACAGGAAGATCATGAGTTCAAAGTCAGCCTCAGCAAAAAGCAAGGCACTAAGCAACTCAGTGAGAACTTGTCTCTAAATAAAATACAGAAAAAGGGCTGGGGATGTGGCTCAATGGTCGAGTGCCCCTGAGTTCAGTCCCAAGTATCAAAAAAAGAAAGAAAGAAAGAAAGAACCCAGTTGACAAAAATTAAGTTTACGCATTGCCTACAAATTCTGACTTCTTGGAAATTTTAAATAAAAATAGCAATTTCTCAGTGGTCATGTTAAAATGTAATACGACTCACGATTATCCAACTATTCCTCTTTCTTTACATACATCTGTCCATCTACCACTGATTATCTTTGGCTAGCCACAAAAACCACCAGGGAGATTTAACAGATCATATGAATCAATTCACTGACCACTATCATCAAAGAGTTGGAAAATCCAAGATGCAACATTAAAAACATCTTTTGTCAAATCAAAAATCCACAGAATCACATAGTTTACTTGCTGTCCTAATGCAATTTTTATGTTTGTTAATATGGAGTACACAATTGTGTAAATGTAACATACGTATTTTTTTACATATAAGATTTATGTGTGTGCATGCATGGGTGCATGTGTGTGGATAAGATGTTTCTTTTTAAAAGGATACTCCTTATTAAGTAATTAGCATGGACAAGTATTTTTGGCATATGTGTATGTCGGTAAATATGTGTGTGTTTGTGTGTATGAATACACACACACACATAGTCAATCTGATTCTTAACATCCACTAATTTCCATAGCACATGTAATTTTTAAAAGAAAATTTGGTAATACTTTAAATGTCCTATCATTGTGAATTCATTTTATATTCATTGTAATAGCATTGATCAAAATGAATTCATTTGGTATTCATGTAGATGTCACATGTACTTCCATAGGTGTTTCATTGTAAATTAGCATTTCTCAGAGGACACTTAAAATAAGTGTTACTGAAAGTCCTCATTACACATATTGCCGAGATTAGTACATTAAGGATCATGTACTTACATAGTACTAATGCATTTCTGCCACTTAAAATACTACATTACCCATTTCTGATATCTAGCAAATATCTAAGGCAATTTTGAGAATTACTGACATCCTAAAGGAAGTGGTACTTTTATGATTAAGCAGGTTGCCTATATTTTGCTCTGATTTTTCTAAAACTAAAGTTCTGTTAGATGCAAAAAAAAAAAAAAAAGAGAGAGAATTAAAAGTGAAATTTATGTGACGACAACAATGAGATTTAAATGACTATATATTCAGGCACCCAAAGGGGCGGGGGACTCATCTATTTTTATTTTTAACAAGTCACCCTGTTATAAACAAAAGACAAGTGAAGTGTAGAATTTGTGGACCATAAGTTGGTCCAGAACTGATTGAATTCCTGGATGTACCCTTTTTTAACTTGCCTTATCTCAGAAGCAACAAGAAAATAAACACACAAGTTAATAAACACACAAGTTAATGAAGGTGCACCTGTCCTGGCCACTTATGTCATCCTTACAACTCTCCCAGTATTATTTTGGTCAGAATTTGTGCTGAGATCATCACTGATATTGGAAGGGAATGGTAGGCACCCACCCAGATGGCACCTGGGTGCAGGAGAATTTGTGAGCATGTCAGTAGAGGGTTGTTGGTTTTGCTCAAGTCCCTGAGCGTTCTGTAAGAGCCAGGTCTGGTGAGCAGCGTGGTGGCGGCAGCAGGCTTGCAGATCACCCAGGGAAAGCGTTGGGATATACTAGGATATTCTGAGTGCTGGTTGAGGTGTCTGTTTTACACTTAGTCACATTTTTACAAGATCATAATATGCTTTGAAAAATAGAGTTTCCCAGTATACTGTTGGTGGGAATGCAAAATGGTATAGCCACGATGAAAAATACTATCCAAGTTCCTCAAAAAATACCATATATGATCAAGTAACCTGCTTCTGGGTATTTATCCAAAAACGGCGAACTCTGCATGTAGAAGGGATATTAACATTCCTGAGTTCATTGCACCTCTGCTCACCATGATGAGGAAGCCACTGAAATGTCCACAGACAGATGAATGCATGCATGGTGTAGACCCAGTGGATTATTATTCAACCTCACAAAAGGACATTCTGCAATACACAGCAGCGTGGATGAACCTTGTGGACATTAAGCTAAGTGAAAGAAGCCAGTCACAGAAAGGAAAGTACTGAATGATTCCACTTAGGTGAGACATTTAAAGTGTTCAAGCATAGAGTCAAAGAATGGAATGGTGGTTGCCAGAGACTGAGGGGGAGGGTAAGACAGGGAGACATTAATCAAAGGGGTGTAAGTTTCAGTGTAACAGGATAAATAAGATTCTAGTGATCAGCAGGCCACATTGTACCTGTAGTTAACAATACTGGATAGTACCTTTAAATTTTTGTTGAGAGGACAGATCTCATGTTAAGTGCTGCTACTACAATTAAAAAAAAAAAAAGAATAGAATTTCCCAATTAAAAAAATTGTGGGCATGGTGGTGCACACCTGTAATCCAAGTGGCTTGGGAGGCTGAGGCAGGAGGATGGTAAGTTCAAAGCCAGCCTTAGCAACTTAGTGAGACCCTGTCTCTAAACAGAAATATTTTTTAAAAGGGCTGGGATTGTGGTTCAATGGTTGAGTGCTCCTGGGTTCAAAACCTGGTACAAAATAAAATCACTGTACACTAAAGGATTTAGGGTCACATGCTTCTAGGACACATGGGTCCTCAACTGGGGATCCCAAGTTCTTTGGCTATTTAGATTCATTTATCTTCACCTTCCTCTCTGCACAGATTGCCTGCTGCTGTCTACACCTGTCACCATGTTGAAGGGCTGTCCCTGAGATGGACTTTCTCCTTCCAGTCACAGTCAGGAGACATCACCTTATTTGGTGCTGACTCAGTGGGAGCCAAATCTCCAGCAAGCTACCAACTCACACCTGCAGAATTTGCCGCACATCCGTTTTGCAAACACACAAAATGGGTAATTGGGCACACAAATGCCTATTTGCATTGCAATTTGGCATTTGTATACACAGTGATGGATTTTTTCATGTGCAAATGAGAGGGACGCAAGTGCAGAATGGATGTCCTCAAGTAAGAAGGGTGCCTTTAAAAAACATATATATCTTTTCAGAACCCTGCTAAACATTTGAGGAATGCCAGGAAAATAGTCAGGTACATGGATATATTTCCCTTCCTTACTTGCCCACCTTTGCGGGTAAAATCCCCATAGAATGCAGTTTGTTTATTATTTTTGGAAGAAAGGCTACTTTTTCCCAGATAGGCAGAGGGACATCCAGAGTTTTTCACTATAACAAAAGACTTGCCTAACGTGTCATGAAATCAGCTAATAAATATTAATACTTCAGCTCTAATGAAACGTAAGAAGCTTTTACATTCTTAGAATGTTGGAATTTTACAGACTGTCATTCTCTGGTTTTGGGGTGCATTGTTGTGCTCAGTATTCAAGTTATACAGACAGAGACACTGAAACATTTGGAAACATATATTTTTGCAACTAATCAGAATGAGGCAGAAAAATAATAATGGCCTTTATACAGGGAATGCTTGCAGAGTTTTCAGGGGTTCCCCAGGTTCCATCTTGTTCTCTGATTTCTTTGTCCCTTCTGTATGTCCTTGTGTTACAGGACTGGTACCTTTTGGGAAACTGAGGCAGTGCAAAGATCCTCCCTTCAAACCCTGATTCTCACAATCAAGTCACGAAGATTTCAGACATGTCACTCAGAGTAACAGGCATGAGTTTATTGAAGGGATAGGAAAAGGGAAAAGGGGACACTCTCAAGGGAGAGTATGGCTCATCTCAGGATAGGGACAGCATGCCTCTCCTGCAAGCAAGCTTCATTGGGGATCCCAGAGAAGTTTCCAGAGAGTCCTGCCCAGGTCCACTTCTTGACTTTTGACTGACAACAGAATGACTTCAGACTTTCAAGTCCCCACTGCCATGATAACTCTAGGTCACTTTGGCCCATGCTGACTGGTTCTAATTGGATTCTTAACCATAAATTCTTACAGATTTTATGGTTAGGAGGAATTATTGTTATCATCCTGAAGTTTGGGATCTGGTCTATGAAAAGGGTCACAAAATCTCCCCTTTCAGGGTAACTTGGGTCCCTCTTATCAACATTATTTCCAGCCCACATTTCTCCTGCAGATAGCAGGTAGTTTGCTGAGGAGCGTGACATATCCTGTCCATTTAAGCCAGGCAGGTCTGCAGGTAAATTGCTTCTTGGAAAAGAAAGCATGGGGGCATTAGCACAGCAGGCCCATATTATAGAATTATTCCCTTGACCTTGTGTTCCCACCATTCACATCTGTCTGTCCCCTATCACTTGGACTGTTAAGCCTGGGTGTTGCCTGCTTAAATCTTATCATGCCAGAGGGGCCTAAGAAAGGAAGCCAGGAGCATGGAAGGTGTTCTAGGTTATGCGCCAGGCCTGTGCCTTCCTTTGTCAACCCCTGACAGCAACCTGCTGATGCTGGCTCTGGCCCTGTTCCCTTGCATTGGAGTCTATATCATCCTCTGGCCACTTCTGCTACAGGCACCTACGGGGATTACTCTTGGCGCTTTTGGATGCTGTCTTTCCTGTTTAGTGTGGCTCTACTTTCTTGCTTTGTTCTGACAGTACCTGTGACATGTGGATGAAAGTGCTTCTAGCAGAGCCTGTGCTGCAGCCACAAGGTAGATACTGTGTGCATCCACCATGGCTTTGCCCAGCTCTCCTCGCTGTCCTCTGGACATTCTGACTGTCCCAAACTCAGACACACGTGACATCCAGTAGTGCCCACAGTCGGATCTTCGCCATCGGCTTGTTTTTGCCGATCTCTGACTTCACATGCCTGCAGCCAGCTGTGCTTTTCTCTTCCTGGTTTCCTCCTCCAGCTTTGACTCGTTGACCCAGGCTCATCTCCTCTGCATCTTTGTCATCCTCATTGGTGCCTTTCATTTCCTCCTCCGCTGTCGTCCCAAGAATCATCAGGTCTTGCTGTAAAGTCTCCCAGGTTCTCAACCTCTCCTTGCGGTGGCCAGCGCTGCCTGGCCCTCTTACACCTGGATGGTAGGATTTGCTGTCTGAGCTGTCTCTGTGCTTGACTGTGCCTCACGGGATGCTCCTCTTACCCTGGCACTGGAGTGATGATGAGGTAGGGAGATTCCTCAGTACCAGATGGAGTTCTTGCTGCCCATGGTGACCTTCAAGGCACATGTTCAACATGATTTCCCACAGTAATAAAGAGAGCTTCTTTGACAAGTTTTTTTTTTTCTTTTTTTTAAATTCCAGACAGATTTTTAATTTGCTCTCCTGTGCCTCTCTTCTGGTTTGGGATCTTTTCTCACGCAGACTCCCAACCTGCAATCTTCTGTTCTTCTCCATATTCACCTAAGCCCCAAAACAACTCTCAAGGAAAACCAATTCTAGCTCTTTAGAGAAATTGCTTTAAAGTTTATTTCAGCCCCATACAAGTTTTGCTACCTGAATCCTCCAGCACGTGGAGCCTCATACCAGTGGCTTCACATGACACAGCAGTTCCCTGATTTGTTTTACTATTTTGGGGGTTATTGTGTGCATGTGTGTGTGTGGGGGGGTGATTTTGTATCCTTTGTAATATTTAGCACAGTGACAGCCATTTGGAAGATTCTAGATTCTAGCTGAATACTTCTTGACTTCGTCTTTGCATCTTGGAGGGCTGGAGGTCAGCAGAGGAGGCTGAAGGCTGAGCAATAGAGGGTTGGTGGGGGAGTGGGGAGTCACAAGGCTTCATTCAATAATGCTGCTGGCACACCAGGTTATTATTATTGTTTTATATTTAAACTCTGGTTCCTCCCCTTTCCTCCTCCTCCTCCAGAGTAACAAGGGCCTAATAGGCTTCATGTACAAGTGCCTATTTTTATTAAAGACAAGTGTAATCTTTTGTAGACCAAATGTCCCTATCATAAATGCTAACGGAGAAAAATATTAGGACTCATTTATTTATGAACCTGTTAATAATGAGGTGCAGTTATGAAAAAAGGCTTCCTCAGCAAAAGCTCCTGAACAAACAATGCACGCTGGGGAAAAGGAGCTAGTTAGCCTTCTTGACTTAGATAAAGCTATGGAGAAATGACAAGTGCCAGTAATTAGCGCAGCCTCTTCAACAAGATAACCCTATACATCTTTGTCTATTTCAATCACCAAAGACTCCGATCCAGTGTAAAATTAAACCTTGGATGCCATCAATTTCTGTTAACCTCTTTATATTGTTCTGTGTTCATGCCTATGTGATAGATAGATTTTGTCATTTTATTAAATGGTGACATCGCTACAGACACGTGACCTAAAAATCTGTTTGCTCCCTAGTAAAGTATTCGTCATCATCTCCTGGTGTGTTTCATAACTAGGGGACTAGGTTTATTCCAACACACCACTGGGAGACTTGCAGTCTTTAAGAACTTGGCACTGCTGTTTGTTTGAGCAACCCTGCATTTGACTGCTAACCTTGACCTGCCCTCCCACAAGTGATCTAGTTAGAATACTAATCAAGGTCTAGGCTCTGGATCAAGCTGTTTATTATACTCACACAATCCATTAGGAAAACTGTGATCTGGAGCATCTTCCCCCCTACATATTTATTTCCTTCTTCTTACCCAGCACAACCCTGTGGCCTCTTTTAAAGGCTCCTGATTACCCACTGCTTCAGCATTTAGTTTTAATCCAGGCTCTTTTGAAATTTTATTGCTTAATATTCTTTGCTGCCAATAGGCTTTTATTAATTTATTCATTCATTATTGCAAGGAATAACAATAAAGGTTATCATCCAAATTGGGAAATAATTGGAAATTATAAGAAATCAGTTTGACCTTGGGGTCCAGGTTTATGTACAGGAAGTCTTGTGTGGCTCATGACGAAGCTGGAGGAACCAGTGGGCTTGGTATGTTTTAAGCTGTCCTACCAGGCACTGCCTGGGGTGTTCGT
Organism: Tamias sibiricus; assembly: GCA_025594165.1. Lineage (NCBI taxonomy): Eukaryota > Metazoa > Chordata > Mammalia > Rodentia > Sciuridae > Tamias > Tamias sibiricus. Next base: position 46,359,532 of record CM046670.1, read on the forward strand.
GTTGCTCATGGATGAGGGAAACCTCCAACCAGGGCAGTGGAAACATAGCTTCACTTAGAAGAAAAAAGCTGTTTTTATCTTAACATGCTTTAAGTCTCCTGTTCCCTTTTACTAACTTCCCTCCACATTTTATTTCATGACAGTATTTTCTACCATTTAATTTTGCCCAGCTCTGCATTCCCTCTGGTCCTCTTCCTAGGAGGCTCGCTTCCCTGGTTGAGTGACATTTTTTGCTTCAAGGTACTTCCCCCATCTTTCCTGAACTCTGTTGTGATTCTCTCTTTCTCTCTCTTCTTGTTTCGTTCAATAGACATGTAACATAACTACCAGGCCTACTCCCTCGTGGAGAGAAAGTTGCCAAAATTCAGCATCTGGAAACTTCCTCCTCACCTGGAGCCCTGATTGCAGTGGGTCCCTGGAAATTTTGTCCACTATCATTTAAATACGTATCCACACAATATTTTAAAGCACACATTATCCAGCCAGCAGAGCAAAACACCCCACAACAAGGAAATGAAATAAAGCACACCTAAACAGTTTAAAAGCACAGGTTTGTTTTGCGGTAAGTGGTAGGGGGCCTTTGAGACAGGCATTTCTCAAGGACCCTGATCAGGGTCTTCTGCCTTGTTGCTATGATTGTTTTCTGTGACCTGGGGTTTCCTCCTGTGGGTAGGATTAGATAAAAGTCACTCTGATCTTTAAATCTTTAAGGCTTCTAGTGGTTGAAGAAATGTAGCAATGGAGGGGAAGGAAAGAGGGAAAGAAAATTAGGAAGCAGGGAAAAAAAGAAGGTTAGAAGAAATCAGCATTGATATTTTGCAAAGAAAACCTACCCAGGTAGCTGTTATAAGCTAAAAAGGGGTAGAGATCTCCATGGAACAGACAAATGCAAACATGCTCTTTGCTGGTAACTATGACCAGGGCTACCAAGGTTATCAGCACCTCCTGCCCCCACCAAAGGCTGGCTAAGCAGGAGAGGAAACTCTGAAACAGCATAGATATGGATTCTGTTGAAAGCTCCATCCAACCAACAACAACCGCAACAGGAGAGACTTGATTTTACAGAGAGCTGCTGTCCAAATAACATCTCAGGATATTAAAAAGTTTACAGAATTCAATGCTCCAAGTTATATTCAGGTTTTCTTTTCCTCGATCTGGCTCTTCCCATTTGGTAGAATTTCTTTCTTTCTTTCTTTCTTTTTTTTTTTTTTTTGGTACCGGGAATTGAACTCAGGGGCACTTGACCACTGGGCCACATCCGCAGCCCTTTTCTGTATTTTATTTAGAGACAGGGTTTCACTAAGCTGCTTAGTGCCTCCCTATTGCGGAAGCTGGCTTTGAATTCGGGATCCTCCTGCCTCAGCCTCCCAAGTGCTGGTATTACAGACGTGTGCCACTGAGCCTGACTCCCCATTTGGTGGAATTTCTAATGGCCTCCATCTAGAAGCCCCAGGGCTGGCCTCGGAGTCTAACACAGAACTGTCATTTCTGCCCAGCTCTCCTGCACCTGCCTTTCCTCTCACCGTCCCTCCTTGGTGGCGTAAGTTTCTACGCTCTTCCCCAGACACGTCTCAAAAATTCAGGTGTGTTCTGAGTGTCCCTTCCCTATTAAAAAAAGAAGAAGGAGGAGGAGGGGGGGAAAAAGCTCATGTGATTTAATTTTCATTATTTTTAGGTGTTAAGTTTTAGATTAGCATACTATGTCTTAAACTACTGTATTAGAATGCTGCTTGACTCACTTCCAAATTGAAGACCTTTTAAAAAAATTGAAGCAGTCCAATAATTTTAAATCACTCTACACTGTGCATTGCAATTTAAAATTATTGGAGTGCTTCAAATTTTTATAAGCCCTTGAATTTGGAAGTGATCAAGGTTCTAGGCATACTCAGTGTAGAGCAATTTAAAATTATAAGAGCTGTCAAATTTTTTTATATAAGCACTTCAGTTAGAAAAGGGATTTGGGTTCTGGGCATGTGCAGAGAAGAGCCATTTAAATTATTAAAAGTACTTCCATTTTTTTCCTCCCCAAGCACCTGATTTTGGAAGAGTTTTGGTTTGTGCAGCCTAAAGTGACAACTTCCTTTGAGAGAGTCTGTGTAAAAAGAGACTTTCAATCTTCCGCATAGGGCCAGCACCGTGAGGATTAAACTAGGCAGTTGGCTTTCTGGACTAATCTGGAAGACACCAGGAGGGCGTGTTCCCCACAAAGTCTTCTCCATGTATTAGCATCATGTCGCTCGGATGGTTCTTATTTTGGTAAAGGTATTTCCAGAGACCCCTGTTAAAATGCTAACTTCTTACATTAAATCACAGAAAAGAATGAGATTGGTGCATCAGTGAAGAGTTTTTCTCACTGGGGGAGTGATAACACAGTTTTGTGACAGGTCTTTCAGGCAAGACCAGTCTCCTGGGGGTATTGTGGGGTGGTCCTGAGCAGACCCATGGCTACCACGGCTGTGACTGATGATAGTCCAGGTGGTAGCACAGGAGGGAGAGGTCAAAGAGTATGAAACTCACTTTATCTGTGTCAAGATCCCCTCCCCCACCCAAACTAAAATTGATCATTTAAAAAGGTGAATTCTCTGATACTTTTAAACGTTCATTTGCATTATGGTTTGCCCGGGATATCAATTTTCTCTTTTCTGAGAAGTGAAATATTATTCATCTGAAGCATTTTAAGGAGAAAATTGAAAGGAAGGTAGAATCGATAGGTTCAGCTAGAAGGTTGATTTTCCTATTTCATCCTTTGGTTAGGAGTTTTGATGATGTAAAAGAAAAAGAAGGGGGCAAATCTAACAAAATGAAAATAACGTTTCTCTTTCAAAGATTTATTTACAACAAAAGGAAGAAGCAGATAAATGATGTAAAAAGTAGATGCTTTACGATTGTAATTTGGATTAATTTCTTAACTCGGTGAGACTTGGCACCATTTAACATAACATAACATAACATAACATAACATTTCTTTATCAGAAATGTGACAATCACATTGTCACATGTAACTTACCATTTAGAAAATGTTAGTGAGTCCTCAATCCTTTAAAGGGGGAAGGCTTTAATAGGAAAACTTTAACATTCAAAAAGGAATCACTCAACTGATCTTCTTCAGAGGGATGTTGATTTTCTTTGAAAGTTGAAACCCTCATTGTTGAAATGTGAGCACTCAATGGATCTAGCATCTCCTTAAGGGCTGCATGTATTTTATCTATCATTTTCTCTCCCAGGCACCCACAATCAAGGCAGTGGGCCAGTAGAGATACCTTGACCCTACACAGAACATCCTGGTTGCTTTGGGCCTCTATCTCCTGGGCTGCAAAGATCAGAGAAGCCCTGCTCTTTCTGTTGGTGGGAATGGGGACTGAGCAAGCGTTTGGAGAATGGAAACTTGGTAAACTATAATTCCTTGAAGTGTAATGACATTAGATTATGTCTCTGTCTTTGTCAAAAGTCAGTGGATTCACTGTGCATCTGCTGGAGGCCTGTAGCCTATCCAGAGAGAGGACATAGGACAATCACTGGGGCTCAGTTAATCCTAGTTCATCAGATGAGGGCGTGAGCCAGTGTTTCAGAGTCAGCAATGCAAAAACAGCTTCCTGTTTCTTTCAGGCCAGATGAGTTTGAAGTTAAAATGTCATTTCTTCACATTAATCCAAAAGTTAAAAAATTAATAAATATATTAGTTAATGAGTCACCATCTGTTTATTGAATATGAGTCATTGTGTTAGGTGCTGAGAGACACAAAGATAAATGAGAAACAGTTATTCTCAAGGAGCAGCCATAGAAAGATGTGCACGAATGGCAAGACTATGCGATTTTATTTTATTATAATGCTTGTTTATAATATATTCTAAAACATGACAGAATATTTAATACATAGTCCATATTATTATTACCTTTTTATACTGGGCTTGCTTCATTGTAGTATCCCTACATGTAGCATAATTGTTTTATTTACATGGTCTATTTGCTCAATAAATAAATGCTTATTAAATATGAAAAGTAGAAAGGATATAAACCAAGTTCTTGAGCAGGGCTTTTCAAACTTGGACCCAAGCTTAACCTGTAAGCTCTTAAGAAGTGTTGACTCCCCAGGGCCTCATTCCCTAGGATTCAGATTTAATTGGAACAGGAAATCAGCATTTTAAAAAGCTAGCTCCTGGGCTGGGGTTGTGGCTCAGCGGTAGAGTGCTTGCCTAGTATACGTTAGACCCAGGTTCGATCCTCAGCACCACGTAAAAATAAAACGGCATTGTGTACAACTAAAATAACTAAATAAATATTAGAAAAATAAAAAGCTAGCTCCCCTACTTTAAGAAGTGCTGTACTAGGGGACCTCAGGAGGGAGCCATGAACTGCAGGTGGGGACCGTAGAAAGGCTACTTTAAGGCTGAGCTCATCTGTGAACTTGAAGGAAGGATGTGTATGATGGGTGTGGTGCAGACAGGGTGCACAGTAGGTTGGGGGAATTCTTAGTAGAGGGAGAACATGGGCAAGAGCAGAGGCAGGGAAGGACATGGTATGTTCTGGAAGTGTCAAGCCTGGGATGGCCCTACCATCTGCCCTGTGACAAGGTTTGGTGGAAAAAAAAAAAAAGAAGAGCCTGAGGAAGTAGGTGGGGGTCAGGTTGCAGAGGGACAAGCACGCTTCTCCAAAATGTTTGAATTTATTCTACACATCCTGGGGAGCTATTGGGGCTTTGGAAGCTGGAAGTCATGGTATCAGATCGTTTTTTAGGAAAATACTGGAACACTGTGGAAAATGGACTGAATGTAGGGAAAACTAGGGGAAGGAAACCAATTTGGAAGCTGTGGCATCCAACAGACTAAGAGAGGAGGAGGCATGTCTGAGCTGGCCAGCTTGGGTGGGGGTACAGCAGAGGGGAGAGTGGATTGGGGAGATACTTATAAAAAAGCCTGATTAAATATGTTGGAGTGAGTTTGAAGACCAAGGTCCAGGCCATGGGCACCTGGCCTGGGAATATGAGAGGGAATATGAGAGGAGGAGCAGTTTACACCATTGCAAGAGGCAATGGTGTAAGGAGAACAACCGTGTAGAGAGGTCCAGCGGACAGACATATTGGCTGGGAGCTCACTCGCAAGATTTGGCCTGCTGTGCCGCAGTTTGACCCAGAACCCCCTCCTCCCATGGCTCAGGCCCTTGCTCTTGGTTTTCCTTTTGTCCACCTTATACAAAACAAGTGCACATTTTGTTTGACAGCACACATCAAATGCAAGTTCTCCACTTCCGATCACTGGAACTGCCATTTTTTTCCCTCAAGCCTTCTAGAAGAAGGACATTTATAGTTTATGCACCTTCCTCAAAAGTGAAATTTTTGAATAAAAGCCAGTCATAGAATTAAGTCAGGGCAAAGTGGTGTCAGGGGTGAAATTCAAAAGACAATACGTAATAATTGGTTTTAAAACAGGAGCCAGATGGATCATAAGGTCAGGCACATGAAAGGAAAAAGCTTTCTGGAGAAGACTTGGGGCTAAGACTGCAAGGGCTGTTAGAAAAAAGGGAGGATGATAGTGGAGGGGCCTGCAGGTGAGGCCTGCTCCCGGGCCCTACTCACAGTGTCTGTATGTCTGAAAACACTCAGGGAGAGGGAATGGATCTGTCTCTTCCAACCTCTTTCAGCTTCCCCAGAAAGCTATTTCTACTGCATCTATAGTCATTGCTTTGTCTCCTCCAGAGAAACCATCAGTCAGGGAGAAGCAAAAAGGGTCAGAATGCCAATATGTTTATTGGAGACCATTGGTCAGCAATGGGAGAAGCTGAGGGACCCAAGTGTGGCATTGTCTGAGAGTCAGGCACTGATATTTGGAGTAGAGAGGGAAATGAGATATTGCTTAACTCCCCAAATTAACAGTAGTTGGAGCTGAGGCAGAATGTGTAGTGATAAGCTTGGTATCAGGTGACTCAGTAGCCATGGGGTCACAAATAGAACCAAGACTTCCTGGCTTCCAGGCCAGAACCGGTCCACCCACCAATGCCCCAAGACAGGCTACTCCAGGAATTTGCATGAGTTGTGGTGTCATGCACACGTCTTCCAATATGATTCCATTCAGAAACTGTTTCTAGTACTTAGTCTTTCTCTATTCATTGCTGGGTTTTATTCTTTGTTTTCTTGTCTGGAAGTGCAAATTTCGGATGGCCTTTGGGGGTTGGCATGCAAAAGACTGAGCTGTGATTTTTCCCACAAGAAACATATGTGCAATAATTTCCCAGTCATGGCTACCCAAATTTTTACCTCCTGGGTCATGGCTACCCCAATTTTTCTCACTAAGACCCTTTTGTTATAATGGTGATATCATTGTTTTGAAAGAGATTTTCTTTTTAAATCAAAATGTCTGAATAAATAATTTCCATCTCTTCAGATTTCTCTAATCCTGCTCCTTCTGAGTACCTTCTGTGCAGCACTGAAAACTCTCTGGCCTGTTTCCCTGACCATGGTAGCAGGAATCAAGGACAAAACATTCATCTCAAGTTGGTCCACTTATCCCCTCTCTGAAATTGGGAATTGGGAATCAATGGTTCTCTTTAACTTGATCTAGGAGGTGATGGAAATCAGAGAACTCTGGGCAGTCTAACTTAGAGCATAGCCCCTGGGGCTAGTTGGCTGGGGCTCAAAGACCAGCTCCACTACTCCCTAACGGTGCACTCTTGGACATGTCACCTCTCTGCCCAATTTCCACAGTGGAAAAATTAGAATAACAATAGAAACAAAATGCAAAAAAAAAATAAAAATACCAAAATGAAAAAAATAATAAGGTTGTTGTGTTAAATGCATTAAATTACATTAATGTGCTTAGGTACTGTTCAAGTACTTACTATTATGATCAGTTGTAATAGTGCTACATTATGGTGCTGCTATAGTTTTGACCTTGAATGTTTCCCGAAAGTCCATGTGTTAAAGGCGTGGTACTTAGCTTGGCACTGTTGGGAGGTTGTGGAATCTTTAAGAGGTGGGGCTTAGCAGGAGGATTTAGGTCATTTGGTGCCTCCCTCAGAGAGGACTGTGGGACTCTAGGCTCTTCCTCTTTCCCTTCTGGCCACAAGGATAGCAGCTTTGCTCCACCACATGCTCCCTACCATAATGTGATGCCTCCCCACAGGCCCAAAGCAACAGGTCCATGGATTGTAGAACATTTGAAATTGTGAGTCAAAATAAACCTTTTCTATTTATAAGTTGATTATCTCAGGTAGTTTGTTACAGTCATGGAAAATTAACTAAAGTGCCTTTGAGACTGAAAATGAGGAAAGTCGGCAAAGGAAATGGGCTTGCAGAGTAAAATGGAGAATAAACACTTATAAAGTGAGAAGCATTTGTATGCTCCCAAGTGAGAGAGAAGTGTGGAGAGAATGAGTTTGGGGTTGATCCCTCTCTCAGCCCCAGTTTCATTATTTCTTGAGTCTCCAATATACTTCTCCCTCTTGGGTTCTGAGATTTCCCCCTGTAATAAAACTTCTCCCTTGAGTTTCTTTGAGTGAGAGTTTAGAAGTTTGTTCCATGGCCAAAGGATTCCTAAATGAGAACAAGATGAAATCATGGGGGATGAAAGAAAATGGAAATATTTTCTCTGTGTGTTTTGCCTTCTTAAGGGAGGTTTCCTGCCTTAGACCACTCTTCACACCCAGGTCGGTCTCTGGCTAAGCATGATTTTGGCTAATTCAGTTCCAGCACCAAAGACTGATCCCACAGCAGCAAGTACTGCCCCAGCCACTGAGGTGAAGGCTCTAAGCTATAAGATGTGGCCACAGGAAACGTGTTACCTCCTTAAATGTAGTAATCTCTCCACCAGAGAAAGTCTGTCCTGTCTAATTTTAAAACTCCATCATCCAGAGGAGTGTTTGGCACATGGCAGGGCTCAATTAATTTTGATGATGGAATACATAAAAGAAGCAGTGTGGGTCAGGATAGGAATAATATAGGAAGTCAGAGAAGGAAGGGTCCAGTCTTAGGGGTTAGGGAGGAGGTCAGAACTACATTTTCAGGCTTAAGTGTCCTGTGAGACAATTTTTAGACTGTCTCATTTTTACCCTTATTCCTAGCCCTTCTTCATTCTTAGTCATTTGTTATTCCAAAAACTACCAAAATAATCAATGAGGGGAAATCAGGATTTGTACCTTGGTACATTTGTTTTAGATTTCATCTTTCTAATAATTTTTAAAATTAATTAATTAATTGAATTTTGAATTTTATGGTAGCTCAGGGCTTTACTTCAATCTCTTTGGTGCTCAGGGACCTTCTCTGCTTTTAATAAGTGAAGATTCATTGTATTCTCCTTACCTTCTCACCTGGCTGAGCAGGAAGACAGGTGTGGAGAAAATCTCTACCTGTACATTAGCCTTCATCTCTCTGGACTTTTCAAAGGGATGATATTTAAAATATTTTGCCACTAATACCTCACAGGCTCTGAGAAATGGGACAGAGGTTACTGTAGTCAGGAGAGGGTAGCTACAGGTAATCATGTGTGAGTTTTCACTGAATATCAACTTGCTGTCTCTGGATTCGGTTTCTAAGAATTTGTAAAGGAGTTTATTTTCTTCCAGAAATCCATAGATCGCCAGCCTCCTAAGCATGAGATATTTGAACACTGCCAGTGTATCCTGTATGCCCACCCAGTGGAAGCTGCAGACCAGCTGGCAGAGAGAGGCCATTGCAGCAAAACCCATTCCCATAATTGAGTCTAATCCTACTGTTACTTCACATCTCTTCTGGTCAGGAAAATGTAGGCAATTTTCAACACTTGCCTTCATTTCATTACTTAGGAAATGCAGCCAAAGGGGGGAAGAAATGGAGCAGAGATTTTCATAGCAGGGCTCCTGGCCCCTGGCCTCTTGAGCCACTCTCCACCCACCTTTGTTTAGTGGTCACATATACACAGGTACATGGAGATTCTCAGGGGAGGGACACAGGGCTTTTTAGAATCCATTGCTAGCATAAGAATGAGAAGGGACTGATGCCACATCTTCTGACATGCTCTGCACAGAGGCACATGCAGTCACCAGCCAGCTCTTTTTCTCTTGAACAGAAACTTCCCTCCTTGATGATCTCACTTCAGACACTGGCTTTCCCTAAACCCTTCCTTGCCTAGAATCATGCTAATGTTGACAGCTCTCCCCCGCCCCCACCCGCTTTGTTACGTCTGTGCAACCCAGAGAGAATGTGAGGTGAGCTTGTCGGAGATGAAAGATGGCAAGAAATGGGTGTTTGGGGACCAGTTCTTTGGTGACATGGACTCTGCAACCCCTTTTTCACTCCCAGGGCCTCGCTCCCTCTCTCCCTTCTCCCTCTCCCTCACTCCCCCTTCTACTCTCCCTCTCATCCTCTCTGAAATGGTGTGTGCCTCCAGTAATTTACATAATACTCTTCTGACACCTTTACTTTAGTCATCAATCACGGTACCTTCTCTCAGTCTATCTTTTGTCTGAGCATGTCTCTTCTTTATCAGGCCATGCACAAAAGATTAATTTCACAGTTTTTCTCCCTTCTTTCTTTCCTTGCAAGATACAAAGCTCATGAAATGACAGAAGCAAGATAATGAAAACAACAATGCAAGCAATTTTTTTTTGTTCTTGCAGGTTGGATCTCAAGATACTTTTTCTAACCTCATTGTGTGCCATCTGTCTTAGAAAAGGTCTGCTCTGTATTTTTTTTTTTTTTTTTAATACCTTTCTGATGCTGCTCAGTAGACTACCTGGGGGTGGGGTGCAGATTACATATTTAAATCAGGTCAGAGGCTTTGGTTTTCAAAATCTTTGGCACAATTAAAGCAAGGGGCCCATCTCTAATGGCAGCATGGACTACTGCACAATGCCCACGCCCCAATTAATATTAATGAGGTCTTATGCATAGCCAATTTATGACATTTGATTGACTCACCCAACTACCCTTCAACCTGTCTTATAAAGTGAAATATATGGTGAAGAGAGTCTTATTTGCATATGCATATGTTCTTAATATTAATTAGGCTAATGGATCTAAGGACTTGGAGATAATTTGGGAACTGGCAAAGGGGAAAAAAATTTACCACCCACAAAACAGAAAATTGTTCCATGTCCTCCTGTCTCTGCTCTTGAACAAAAGAGTTGAACTGAAAGATCATAACAACTCAATGTTTCGTCCTTCTTTTCTTATGTTCTGCAGAATTTGTAGTTTTAAAAGATAAACACATGAGGGGCTGGGGTTGTGGCTCAGCGGTAGAGCGCTCGCCTAGCACATGCGTGGCCCGGGTTCGATCCTCAGCACCACATACAAATAAAAAACTCATTGTGTACAACTAAAGCAAATAAATAAACATTAAAAAATAAAAGACAAACATATGTACCACAGGCATTAGTATTATTTCCCCCTTTTTTTCCCATCTCATTTAAATTTGGAAAGGCAAAGAGATTGCAGAATAACATAAAAATAAAAGCCTAGTTCAATTGTGAGCCGGTGGCCATGGGTCAGATCTCTCCCGTCGGCTAGGGAGACGCTGCGGCTTCAGGAAGAGTCAGTGTCTCTCAGGAATACATGTCGAATATGGAACAAGGGGTCAGGTCAGGAGGAAGTGTGCCCAAGAACATCTGCTTTAGCTGGGTCACTAATGGAATTTATCCCACAGCAGAGGGCTGGAAGAACCCCTTTGATGTAGCCTAATTAAGCCTGGAGAAAAGTGTCAAAACCTCACGAATCTGATTGTTGGGGTGCAGGGAAACATATACTCTGATTTTCTTTTTTCCCCCAGACCAGCCTGTATATCCCAGCTGTGAGGGTGTTTGACTCCAACATTTGGACAGACAACATTTCTGGACAAGCCCCTGCTCTGTGCTAAAAGCACCTTCAAAATAGCTACCTAGCAGCTTTTGAACAGCAGAATAGTGTGTGTATGTGATCTTGCTTCACGGCACCACAAATAATAATCATTCTAAATAATGAAAATGACATCACTTGAGGGCTTATTCTATACCAAATCTTATGGAAAGCACATCCCACATTCTATGTTATGCTTGCTTTGTAAAGTATGAATTTAGATCCTTAGTCCAGAAATCCCTATTTCTATGATTTGAGCCCCAGAGATGGTTACATGACCAAGATCACAGAGTGGGGACTCTGAGGCCAGGATTCACACCTAGAGGACTGTGACTCTCAAGTGTAACCTCTTTCCCTTTGTCTTCCAAGGTCAGGGCCACTCAGGGATTTTGTGGGCTGGAAGTAGCTCAGCCTAGATTCAATCAAAACAGCAAGAGGCCCATAAGAAGAGCACACTCCACGCTTCCTCTTTAGATAGCCAACAGTATGACTAGTGCCATTACACCCATGGAAAGGAATACAATGATTATTTTTTTATGCAGTTTAAAAACTGTGGGATGGCGGGGGAGGGGGGGTGGAGCTGATTAACTGATAGGCCAGTGATGCGACTTAGAACAACAAATTTTATTTCTATTCAACATTTTGAGTGAAAACTATTTATAGTATAAAGTCTTATAAAGAGCTGGCTATCCCACCACTTATTCTATATGTGGTACATAAGTGGTGGGATAGGGAGATGGGGATTCATGGAGACCTGTACCCTGGGGAAATCCAGGATGGTAACATCAGACAAGGAGTGGAGGCCTCCAGGGTCTGACATGTCTATCAATCCTTCTTATCTCTGTTCCCCTTATCTCTAAAACCTGGTGTCTTGGCACAGTTGGAGCCGAAAATTCTAGAACATTCCAACTGATTTGATTGGCTGCTGTGCCTCTCTGTTCTGAATTGATGTGTGTGTGGCTGTGTAAGTGTCTTGTTGAACAGGCATTTGGGGGGAAAGAAGAGGGAAGAGCAAGGAAGAGCAAGGGAGGTACTTGCAAGGAGCGAAGGGAGCCAACCTTCTCAGAGGTCCCTGCTTTGAGTTCAGCACTCACAGGACTAGTGGGCACCAAGATGGCAAGTCCTTTTCTCCAATAACATTGTGTTCTGCCCAAGTCTATTACATTTAAAAGAAAAAAATAATCTCTGCTGCTGAGAATGCTTTGACTACATTGTAAAGATGTGACAGGTAGTGAAAAAGAGTGTGTATGAAGCGATCATGGAGCTGAAGTGCTTTATTCTCTTCTCACATTAAATATGTGTTCATTAAACAAGGGCTTGTTTGCAGAGAGACAGAGGAAGAAGGAGGTGGAAGGAGAGAAAAGGCGGAAGTGCCCCTGATGCTTGTTACCCATGTTGCCATGGTTTGGCAAGTGTCAGCCTGGCAGGATGTGGGTGTGTGGGCTCTGGATCCACTTGCTGTGTCCTGACCCCAACCCTTATGAGGGTTCTTGCTATTACCTAATCTCCTGCACGCCTGTATGTCCTTCTATATGCAAAGTTCAGTGAAAGCACTTATCTTATAATGGATTCTTGTGAAATTTAAATAGATAGATGTAGGGCACATACTAAGTGCTCACTGCATATTAGCCCTCCGTCATTACTTGCAGAGTTTATCCATCCAGTGGGTACACTAAACTGCCTACCTCTCCCACTAAGTATTCTTGGCATTCATTCAAGAATATTCTCCTTCGGTAAATATGTATTACCCTCACCAATCAGTTTACTCGTTGCTGTGGATTTGAAGCACACATGTGGCTGTTGCCCTCACAGGGGTCTCACTGAGCAGAAAGATCCTTAACAACTGAACACAATAGGGTATGTAGAGTGCACAGGGAAGATTTATGGAAGTCACCAATGGGAACAGAACAGAGAGTGCCCAAGGCCATGTGCCAGGGGAGATCTCTGAGCTGGGCTCTGCTGGATGGGTCACAGAACCACTGGAAGGAGGTCAGGGAGGGGAAGCACAGGGAAGGTAGTAGGAATAGTACAAGCCAACTACCAGAGGTGGGAAGGGCACAGCATGGGGCCCCAAGGACTCAGGGAAGGCTAGAGTAGTTGGACCTTAGGAAAAATGCAGGAAAGAAAATGGCAGAGGGCAGGCAGGCCACAGGTCATGTGACATGTTGACAGTCACTGAAGGAAATGGGATGTATGCTGTAAGCCATGGGAAGCCACTCAGACTCAAGCAGGACCCTTACCTGGGACCAGATGTACCCTTTGAGAAGGTGGCTAGGCTGAAGGGTGGTGGAGAGGATAGAGGCAGAGCACACCAGCATGGAAGGAGCCAGCTGCTATGCAGTGATCACCTACAGGAGCAAGGAAGGGCCAAGCTCAGGGGGTAGGTGATGTTCCCATGTCCACTGGCCTGACAGCTGTCTGCTGGACAAGTGCTACAGCCCCTGTGAATCCAGCCTGTGGAGGGCAGTTAGAGGACTGGAGGAGTGCTCCAGGGCAGGAGGGACCCTCCCACAGCTGGAACCCATCTGGGAGCTGCAGGAGCCAGCTCCAGAGCATTTTCACTTCAACCCTCCGGTTCTACATTCCCACCCCCATCTGCCAAAAGAAAAAAAATGTGTCAAGAGCACTTTAGGAGGAAACACACCAGTGATCTCTTTCCATGCTCACTCTATGTCTCTGCCTCTCCTGACTGTGGAAAAAAAATGGCAGCATCTTTCCTAGGAGGAGAGGGTGCCCTGGACGCTTGCTTTTTCTTCCTGCCATGCCACTCTTGGGGTGAGACACAAAGTCGGTGCTCATTGAATGCACATTGACTGGCTCTGACTATTGCTTTTTCTCCTCCTAAAGGGGCTTGGGTCTACAGACAGTGAAGCTTCTGTGATTGCCAAATGCTCTTTTTCAAAGTGCTCGGTATTTATCAAGGCAAGAGTGGCCGGGCCCCTGTGGAGGAGAGGACATTGCAAAGGGAGCCTTGACTGACCAGCCCCAAAAGAGCTGGCAGCCTGTCATTCAGCTCAGCTGCCGGTCAGGCCCTTCTGGTTCCCAGGCAGGCCTGCAGTTGCCATTTGGACTGACATTTGGGAAGCAGGATGCTTATGGAATCCATTTTGGGTTTGGCAGCCAGAACAAAGAATCTAGGCTGGAATGGAGCAAAGAGGTGTAAATGTAGCCCAGAGCTGGGGGCTATCTGGTGTCTCATAGCTGACCCTGCTGTGGCAGGCAGGAGGGTAGGGTGTTTGGGGAGGCTGTATGTGAGGAGATCATTTGAACTTCTACATTAAGCCAAAAGAGGGGGAGCCAATTGCAAATGAGGCCTCTCAGCAGCCTCCCTCAGAGAAGAACAAGTCCCATCCTTCTCTATTCATCCCTAGGTCAGAAGTGCTGCACCGTTGGGCCCTGCAAGATGAGGTGAGATGGGCATCTTGTATACCCATGGGAGTCAGCGCAGAGCAGTCCTCTTAACCCCTACTAATGGGGCACCACTGTGAGCGTGGCCAGGAGTGGCCCCTATCACTTTGCATCCTAAGGAATGTGGGCGCTTGCATTCTAATCTTTGGGTACCAATTTCCCAGCCTCTATGCCCACCCCCGCTCACACACATACCCTTGTGAGCCCTGTTCTGCTTGAAAACATTCTAAAACATTCTCTGTCCTTCATATACTGGGGGAAAACCCTTTAGGCGTTAGATACTGCAGTAATTACTATATAATGGAGTAAATACTATACTATAATAATTAACTTGTAAACCTTGAAATAACATTTACTGTAATTTAGACCAAATATGAACTGTGAGTAATGAAGCCCGATCCAACATGAAATCATTTGCAGGGCGCTTGAAACATATGCCTGGGAAAGAGAAAGCAGCAGTTTCACGTCGTTACCAAAATGGGCCCAAACGAGGCCCTCGCACACTGGAAGAGCACGCAGCTGCCATTATTTTGAAATATCTTGTTAGCATTTTCTTTTTTCCTTTTTAATAAATTGCTTCCCTCTCGCCTTTTCCTAAACTATCCTTTCAGGCTCTCAGAAAGGAGCCTGGGGTTTGGTTTTGTTTAGAATTTAGTTTTCACTCAAATGATTGCTGTGATTCTATGCAAAACTAACATTGAAAGCTTGGGCAAGTAAGTGACTTGGAACTGGGCAGAGGGTAGGAAGGTTTTGGGCTGCCTACATCAGCAGACAACTGTGGATGCTTCTGGAAAGCAGATTTATGGGACAAAGCTGTTTGTGACTGTAGTGATGCCAGAGTCCTGGGGCACCCAGAACGTAACAAGGTCACGTGTTCACTTAGTACATCATGTCATTGTTTCCAAATTCCTTCTAGGCCCATGCAACCCCTGAATGAACTGGGGTATTGGAGGGGTGCAGAGGGCAGAGTTCCTCCCAGCTTCCTCATAAACTCCCCAAGAATGTAAGGAAGGGGCCTGTAAATTGAACCAAATGAAACTGCTGCTTTTCAAGGTCAAAAACAATGTAGCATCAGCAGCATCACATGGTTCCACCTAACGCAAAACATCCAGCTCCTGTCCTCTGACACCCGCCCCATGCCCTCCTCCATCTATTCCTCAGACTCCAGTTGGTTACAAAAGGTGCCTCTGTTGGTTCCACAGTATGCACCTCCCAATCCTCCTGCCGGGAAAGTCAGACTTTTGGAAAACATCATCTGTCTTTTACTTACTTTTCTACTTCTTCTCTCCCTGGTTTATAAACCTTTTCATTCTCGTCAGGTTGTCTGTCATTCATTGTTTCTCATTCACATTTCCAGCTCTGATTCTGGGTACTTTCGAGTCCACTCTCCTGCAGAATCCCCATTTGGGTGATTAGAATTCTGTCTATCCTTTAAAGAGACACTCAAACGCTACCTTTTCACTAACATTTTCCAAGAGCAAAGAATATTAAGTTGGGAATAATATGAATTGCATTCATGGAACACTGACAAGGGGCATCATACGGATTGTTTTATTTGATCTTCACAAAATCCATAAGAGATAGGTCCTATTTCTCTATTTTGGTTTTGTTTTTTGGTACTGAGGGATGAATCCAGGGCTGTTTAACCACTGAGCTACATCACCAGCCATTTTTATGGCTCTTGCTAAGTTGCTTAGGGTGCCTCACTAAGTTGCTGAGGCTGGCCTTGAACTTGCAATCCTCCTGTCTGAGCCTCCAGAGCTGCTGGGATTATAGGCATACGCCATAACACCCAGCTCTCATCTTCTTTTACAAATGAGAAAACTGACATATATGCTGAGGGTTAGTGACTAGGCTGTCAAAGAGTTTCTCTCTTGTCGTCATGGCCTGGAGCTCACAACCTTATTCTTGGAAAGGACCAGTCTAGTCAAAAGGCAGTCATGAGAGCCATCTCCAGATATTTGAAGGGCTGATTGTAGAATAGGGGTGATTTGTTTGTAGGTGTTGCAGGAGATCCAGTGACCTGAGGGTCTGAATTTGTTACACACTCCCAGGTGTTTCCAAGACCCTCTGCTGTAAGACCCCACATTGAGTGACAAGGCCTAACTTTGATGTCTAAACTCTAACCACCCCCAAAACCATATTGATAACTACCTGCCCTCTTAGGTTGTGGGTAAATAACATTGATTGATTGCTTGAGTATTTTTTCTAATCCAACAAAGCCAAGTTTTGATGATAAGAAAAATAGTCCCTCAAGTGCTCACTCTCCACTAAGGCTCCACCCAAATCACTCTTGCCTTCCTGTCAACTACTGCATTGCTCCTTTGTGAATTCCTCCTTTTACTCCGTTAGGAAAATTTCCCTGACATCTCTCATCACTTCTGTAGCAGAGACTTTAATTGGGACATGGATAGGGTTTTGAGCAAATGGCAAACAGTGGGAATTCAGATCAGTTGGGCCAGCAGTTTCATTGATGAGGGTCTCTGCAGAGATGCACCATTTTGGGAGAAAACATGTCCCAATCTGTCAGATCATTCCAATACATCTTACTGTTTTTTTGTTTGTTTAATTTCAAGTCACGTGGCACCTATGGAAAGATCCCTGTCTACTGTCTCTGTGTGGAGTGGGTGACCACTGGGCTCTCATTCTGGATTGACCTGAAAGTGTTAATACTCTTTTACTGTCTATTATAAGTTGCTGGCACCACAGACAGGGTTTTGCTCCACGCTGGATCCCAGAGACTCTGTGTGTGCATCCTGATATTTAACACAATGGACTGAAATCATATTTATTGTTTTCTTTTTCAGAGAAGGATCAGAGATGGGGGAGTTGAATGCTTTTAAGCAGTTTTGCAAAAAAAAAAAAAAAAAAAAAAAAACAAAAGGCTATATTTTTGAAATGCCAGCTACTACCAGTCCACAGTTCAGACTCTGGAAAGACTCGTTAGCACTTGCACGGATCCCTCCCTCCCTGGAAACTGGGCAGGAATTACACTCGGAGATGTGACCGTTGAAACAGACTCAAAGTCAATGTGCATAATTACTTACCACAACAGTGGTTAATGTGCCCTGAAATATTCCCAGCTCCCCTCGGCCTGGGGCTTGATGTTTGATATTCAGATTTTCTTGATAAATGTCTTGGATGTTTTGCTTACACCATTTCCCAAAATACTTCTGGATTATCTGCACGTACCTCATCTCTCCAGCTAGATGTTGGACCAAGTGGAAGAAGGAAAGCCCCAGAAAGTTGCCACGTTACAGCTGTGTTGGAGAATAGGAAATGCCCTAGAATGTGAAAGCTAAAAGGGCCATTGTAATCATCTTCCTCAAGTACAACCCACTCATTTTGGAAATGAGAAAATGGAGGCCCAGAGAGGTGGAGTGACTTGCCCAAGGTCATACAGCTAATTAGTAAGCTAAATATAAATAAAGTCCCAATTTCTCTGATGTGCAGTTTCTGTATTCCCTGATTTGCTGATCACTTCCTGTGCTTGTCCCTGCAGCATGGAAAAGGGCTGGTCTCATTTGCCATTACCTGCAGGTTTGCTTCTCTCTACCTTACCTGGAACCAGCCCTCCTGATTCTCAAGTCCTCTGCCATGGGGAGAAAGAGATTTTCCACATCTCGGAGTTTTCTTCTTGCTCTTGTCCCAGGCTGTCCACCAGAAGAATGAGTTTGAAAAAACTTTTTTTTTCCTCCTTCCTTTTTGGTACCATCACCCCTTTCTCTTCAGAAATCCTGAACTCTAGTCCTGCTGCAGGGCCTCCAGAGTCCTTGTCACCCATGGCTTCCCTCCTCAGTCTGCGTTCTCCAACCTACCCTTTGGTTGCTCTCTCCTCCTTCTGTGTAGAAGCTCGTCCCTCCTCTTGGCACAGTGCTGCTGGGTTGTGCTCTCTGCCATTACCCGTCTGGAGACCCTGGATGACCTTGCTGTTACCCAAGCCTTTCAGCAACACCCCCAGCCCCAACCCAGAGGAGTGACCAGGGTGCTGCGGGCTCTGGTGCACCAATGATGGAGTGGGGACAGGGGCGAGGAGGGAGGGACCCGAGATGTTCACGAGGCATCCTGACCTTTCTGTCTGTGGCCGGCAGATCCAGTCCTATCCCAGCTGTGTCGCATTCACCCAGGGAGTACCATCCTCTCCAGAGGTACCAGGTCCCAGGAGGACAGGCATGTGAAAGAGATGGCAGTTCCTTCAGTTCCAGAGTGCAGTTCAGAACACACCGGATCCGTGCCCAGGGAGGCTGGGCATCTGCATGGGCAAGAGTGGCCAGTCTGCCAGTGAGGACTCAGGAAAGCTTTGCTTAGAAGGTGGTGGCCCGAGAAGGACCGGATGACTGCAGGAATCTTGTTGGGGCTATCAAGGGTGAGGGTGCTGAGGAGGGGCTGGGGTAGGTGTCCAGGGAAGCGGTATCTCAAGAGAGGAAAGAGCATGCGTAAAGCCTGAGGTGCGAGGCCAGTACCTGCCTGGCAGTGAGACCAAATGCCCGTTGTTCTTGACTCAAAGTGACTCTGGCCAGCCTGGTGACACAGTGATGGATCAAGCAGGACTTAATGTGGAGGGACCAGAAGGCAAGCCACACGCCCTGGTCCAAAGCTGAAAGCTGGCTGTGTCTGAAGTCTCGGTCCCTCACGCTGGTCTCCCCAAGGCCTGATGTGCCCACCCCAGCCACAGTTACGCCTGGACTCTGCTCTGACCTTGTTTTTTCTGTCCTCACAGGGTGACCCCTGTCTGCACTTACAGCTGCCCAGATGTTCTCTCTCCTTCCTTCTGCCTCTTAATCTAGTCTTGCCTTTTCCTTCAAGCTCCCAATTCTTTCCTCCTCTGTGAAGTCTCTAAACATTTCCCCCCCCCCATTTTAAAAATTAGTTCTTTTCAGTTATACATGATGGTAGAATGTATTTGGACACATCATACATATATGGAGTATAACTTCTCATTCTTGTGTTTGTACATGATGTGAACATTTTATATAAAGTGTAGAGAGAAGAATCTCACACCCTCAGTCCAGGTCTGCAAAAGTTGCCAGTTTCATAATTTTCTTTAGATCCAATAGACTCTGATTCCAAGTGCCCGTCTCCCTATAATGATGCTAAGTTCAGTCTCAATGATTATTACATCTTCATCCTCTTTCCTGGGAGTTACAAGCTTCCCTATAGCTGGAAAATGGTGGAACCTCCTCTGGGTTTAAGTCTACCATGGTTGTTTTGGATTTCCTCTCCCTCCAAGCCCATGGCCTCCTTGGGGGTGGGCGATTCTGTCACTCTTGGGCTTTACAGAGCATGTGGGGTATTGAGCTAGGTGGGAAGCCCACTTCCCAGGGCCATGCCTTCCTAGGGGACACTGCAAGAAGGATTCTAAGCTCCTTCTTTCCAGGGACTCTTGTACCGCCAGGGCGTAGGGCATGGATCTCTGCTTTTCCTGGATCTAGTGGCCTCCTACTCATCTCAGGTTTGGAGTTGACTCCTTTTCCCAGTGTCCCCCAAGCACCTCACTTCTCCCTGTGCCCCAGGTTTTTGGCATAACTTCTATAGTGAATTTAGGCTTTCACGGCAGGTAGAGGGGGCACATCTGAATCTTCAGCTTCTGTCCTGCCTTAACACCTTCTGGAGCACAGCGAGCATCATTAACCCCCTTAGAAGGTAAAATGTAGAATTTCTAGCAAAAGAGGAGAGAGCACAGAAAAGGAAATTCACAGTCAAATTAATGTGTTCATAAATTATCAAAATTACAATCTCATTTATCCTTGAAATTTTAGATTTACACGAGTTATCCCCCTCGTAAAACTCTCTCTGCTCTGGATTCATTATCTATAAAATGGCATTGATAATAATAATAATAATTATTATTTTATTATTATTATTTCCAAGGATTGTTAAAGAGTTAAATTACTTAATACCCTTAAGTTAAAAAGAACAATATATGGACCATTGTTAAGCTCTTAAGAACCATGAGCTGCTTCATTCGTTATTATCCACTGGACCATTAACATGCTGCAGGACTGTAATGCTATTCTTAAGAGTATGATGCTCAGCACGCACACATGATGAAAATCCCTTGCCCACTGCCGTGCTCAACACATTCTTGGTGATTCTAACTTGACAGAAGGAGCAAGATTTGTCCCACAGATCCCAGAGGAGAGTCTGCACCCTGAATAACTATTCCAACTATTGCTCACCATATGTCCACAACCAAAAAAATAATTTTGGAGGGCAGGAAATGAGCACACGTGCACGTTTGCCGAGAGTAGCCTGCTGAAATCAACACGTAAGACATATTTACCACCGCGGCAAATGCCTTCATGTGTTTGTAAGTAGCTATTTCTGAACATCCAAAAGGGAAGAAGAGAGAAGCCAGATTCAAATGGCATCGTGTGTTTGTTATTTTGAGTGAGGTTATGTGGAAGGAGAGCTTCCCTCGTGCCTGGAAAACTTTAAGGGGGAGAAATGAAGTATTTAAAGGTATTTTAATGGTCATGAAAGGCACTGGCTTAATAGGGCAGGAAACTACAGTTTTCTTTTGAGTCCCAGAAGGAAAATAACAAGTCTGTAGCTCAGCCTTCCCTGAAGAGTCATAAACTGGACTGCAAAGAGGCAGCCCCCTGAGACGCCCTCTCTGGGTCTCTGCGGCCCCTTAACTGAAGGTCTGTCTGCCTGGGTTTCCAGTGTGCTTATTAATTAGTGATCACAGCTCCCTGCTTAGGTATCAGGAACCTGCATGGGGTTTTGGGAGAAGCTGTTGTCTTCCGGCTATAGGCTTAGGACCTTCCTGAATGAGTGAGCCTACTTAGTTCCTGTTTTCTGCTGGCTTTTCATCCCTTTGTGGTCAGGTCCCCCATCTACCTATCCAATTCTGTCTTCTATTCCTCCCCTACTCCAACACAGAAGTCTCCCATGCTAGTCTCTCCTTCCATCATCAGCCTCACAAGCAGCATATCCTTGTCATTTACATTAGGTTACATCTTATAAAGTCACCGTGAATACTGAATTATCGAATACTGAGCTGTTGCTCCAGGGGAAAGAGAGAGTTAGGTTCCTGCCCACCTCTGGTCACTTTTTCATTAACTAATCAATATGTAGACTTGTTTTATGTGTTTCTGTTTAAAGAGACTTTAAAGGCTGCCTACTGAACACTCTGGGGTTAGGCAGTGATCCATGGATTATCAGCAGAGATGCCTGGGGGTGCAGGCCCCGAGGTGCTCCTCCACTTGCATTTATCTTTTCTGTTCCAGCTTGGGCCTGAAGTGCAAACTCAGAAGTCTTCCTCGTATGTCTGGCCTGATAGCAAACTCCATCCACTATACTGCCTCTTTTTAAAGACCTTAAAACTTCCCTTTGACATCTCTCACTCTGGAATGGGATCTTTCTTTAAAGGTGCTAAGAATTTATTTTTGATCTCTCGAATGACTTGGTCTCCAGAATGACATAACTCTGTTTGAATAGACACAACTGTGTCTTGGAACTGTGGTGGGACCCTCAGGTCAGCATCTTAAGGACACATGCCTCCATGGATGTCATGTGGAGGTCATCAGCAGGCGGTGAGCCTGGCTTACATCAATGCTAACGGCTCCTCCAATGGCCGTTCCATGGAAGGCATTAAGGGACAGAGGAAGAGTCCAGAGAGGACAATTCCAAAAGAGATGACAAGGATGTGGTAGGCTAAAATGGGTTTATGGGATACTGAACAACTCAAAGAAACTGACAAGAAATTTAATCAAGAGAGCATTTAGGTGAAGGCTTCAAAGATGGCAGCATTTTTATCCTCAGATTCTTAACAATTTCTGCACTGGAATCAGTGGTGGCTACTTTAGGAGAAATTTCAATGTATTTCCAAGTGAATTCTTTTGACCTGGTTTCATGAGTTTAATCACACTTGTGTATTAGTTACTTTATCTATCTCCACCTGTTTTTTTTTTTTCCTCTACTCCATTCACCACAGCCTTGTCACCTTGATTTTTAGTGACTCCCCCTCCTCCATCCTATTCCATGCTTCCACACATATAAGTACATATGTATGTACGGGATTAGAATCCAATGCCAATTATTCTACAAATGTATGAGAAATCAATTGTCCACAATGGCTTTGAGTAGCTTTCTTTGGGGCCATGTTTGTGAACTTACATGGCCTGGTCTTTAGCTTGAAAGGAAATACTAACAGGGAAAAATTGGTGCAACTTGAGATGAAAATCTCTGTGAAAGAATGATACCATCTTCACAAGGCAGTTGTAAGAATATACTTATAAATATTCCTAGAAAAACAATCTGGGGTAGGGAGACAATTTCTGTCCATCATTGGATACAGAGAGAAATGAAAGCAAGGGACATCCTGTGACTTCTTAAATACACATAGGGTGGCAGGATAAGGGGTAGACCCAGGACTCTTGTCTCCAAACTGAGCTAACCAAACACAGGTTAGGCTGCATGTGTCTTTTTTCTTTTTGGTACCAGGAATTGAACTCAGGGGCACTAGATCACTGGGTCACATCCCCAGCCCTTTTGTTGTATTTTATTTAGAGACAGGGTCTCACTAAGTTGCTAAGTGCCTCACCATTACTGAGGCTGGCTTTGAACTTGGGATCCTCCTGCCTCAGCCTCCCAGAGTGCTGGGATTACAGGCGTGCACCACCACGCCCGGCATGCTTGTGTCTTTGTAAGCTCTCTTTGCTCTACCAAACCCAGACAACTATCTCTGCTCTATCCAAAGTTCTTCACATGCTTTTCTTTAGGTGGCTTACAGATTTCATCATTCTGTGACCAAGAATGGCCCTCTTCCCAGTACCACAGTATCCAGATAGATGGAGTCACTATGGTGGCTCTGTAAACTGAGCCTCGGTATGTGCAGTGCCTTCTGGGAAATCTGCCTGTGGAAGGGCTAATGCAATTGGATTAGAGTGTGTGAATCCTTTTAAGGTGTATTATCATAAATATGGTCTCATGCTGCAGAAAACCTTTTCTCTGACAAAGTGCTTGCCTCATCCTATTTCATCCCTGGACTCTGTTTTCTTAATTTTATGCTGAAGAATCAGTGTGCCTGGGATGCATCCATCTCCCTTCACCTCTCTCTTTGGCTCATCTTCTCAAAGGCAATGAGAGCTCTCTCCTTCCCACAGAGGCGGCAGAAAGGGGAGGAAGCACACAAACTGATTTATCTCAGCCTGTCAATTGTTTTGAGGACATCAGGATGGAGGGTGCCTACTCCTCCTCAGTCATCAGCAGGCTTGGAGCAAAAGCTCCACCCTTCATGAAAAGCACACAGAGTGGCCCCGAGGATGACTGTCACATACTCATTTTCTGCTTTCCACCATGGCTGCAGGACAGGGTCTGGAGCCTGTGCTTCCAGGCAGCCTCCTATCAGAGCTGAGCACAGAGAGAGCCGAAAGCCTGTCGTCCTCGTCTGGAAGGGTACTTGATGGTATTGGTGCCCTGCTGGAAAGTTTCATTTTGGGTACAAATGAGAGGCAAGCATTGCAAGTGACAGTTATAGCAAATCCAAGTACAGTGGACGGTTCCAACCTTTATTCACAGTATGTGTCATAATAAATGTCTCTTTAGGAAAGAAAGCATGTGCAGAGTCAGACAGAATATCCCAGGCTGTAGCTCTGCAAAAGAGTAGGAGGAAGTGCCGTGTAAAAGTGGAAAGTGGTCAGAGAATGAGATCACAGTGCCAGCTGGGTGGCCCAAATGCCCTCCCTTTGTCCTCTTGGAAACTTAGCATCAGACTGGGTCCATTATTTCTTAATGTCAGCATTAAAGACAACCAAGTTGCCTGTGGATTGCAACTTGAGGGTAAAGCTGGATAGAGAAGACGTGGAGGAACTTCTAGTTGGTTTTCAGCATCTCAAGGATGGGAAGCTCAAGACTGACCTAGAATATGGGCTCTGAAGTCCTAATGACCAACAGAAAACCTGGTCACATACCATATTTTAGCTTCAAGGAAGTAAAACATGTGAGGATCCATGGAAAACCTCAGGTTCTCATCAAGTGACCAGAAAAACCCAGCTTCTGGATTTTGTTTCACTGAAAGAAAAAATTGGGCTTCTCATGAGTAGAATGCACTGTACACCAACATATACTGGCTCATCTCACCAGTGTTTTGTTTTTTTTTTTTTTTTTTTTTTTTTTAATCTTCTAATTCCCTTTATTCACGAGCCAGTGAGGGTTTAGAAGCACCAAGAGTCCCATGTTCCTGGATATTGACTCTTACAAATTTGGTAATTGGAGAGTTCTATCAGCATCATGGACAAAAATAGTCTCACATTTCATAGTCTCAATTATCTATGCAATTGAACTACTTCTCCTGATATTTCCTGAATCTAAAAATTCTATGTGGTGCTGAGTGTGTCCTCAACATGATGGGGAAGAAGGGTTGTTTACATGGAACCAAAGGTAGCATACCTTAGAAACAGAACTAAACTTTCCTTCTCCTACAGTTAAAGAGCAGGGACTGCAAGATTTGGTAGCTGTCAATCATATCAAGAGACCCAAAGATGTTAGGCAATGGGTCCAGAGGTTCATGGTCCTTGAAGAGCTATGTCTGCTTTGGAAGCCTACATCCTGCCTCTAACATTTTCCATAGTTGAGTGCAGAATTCGCAACTCCTTCACCCAACACATAAGCCACAGAAGGAAGGACACACTGGTGGCTACCCAGGGACTTCTTGCTGTTTCAACTTGAATTCTAAGTAAAAGTTGAACCAATAGGGCTTTTATCCATTGTATCAGTTTAGCCTGAGTGAAATTGCTAGTGGAACAGGGGATGGAATATCTTGAAAGGACAAGGCACATAGGAGGAAAAGGCAAACTCTTCTTTATAAGGCACTAGATAAAGTGATCCCTCTGGTTTCTGTCACACCTATTCAACTCTGCTATTATAGGGCATGGACTTGGTCCATTAGCCTTGGTTTTCTGACCCCTGATTCATATGTAATATGGAAATAATACTCTAATTTCCTCATAAAAGGACTAATACTCCCCCTACACACACACTATGAAAGGAGATTCCATTGTTTTTTTTTTTCCCCATATGAATTTAAAGAGACTGGAAAGAGAAGGTGAGGCTGTCCCAGAGTAAGGACAGCACTACTATTTTGTATAATATTATTTTTCTTTCACTATATGATTTGAACACGTGTCTGCACAGACACTGACATTGATCTCTTATAAAACCAATGAGTATACAGGCAAATATCACACAGATATACAAAGATGTGGGCAAGACCAGATGTGTGTTTCCAAATACTTCCAGGCACTCATGAGCTCGTGCACACAAGAACTCTCTCAGGAATCTAGATGACTTGATTCCCACCTTAGGTATTTCATCCAACTCATTCAATCACAGCTATGCTTAGAAAGTCCTCAGGTACCTAAACTCTTCACCTGCTTCCATGTGTCTACTATCCCTTGCTGCAAAGACACCTGAATGTTGACACGAGCAAGAACAACATGGTGTGTGAAAAGGAAAAACAAATCCCTTTCTTCTGCTACCCTGTCCCTTCCTGTCTCTCCACCTCTCATCTGTGTGTGCTGCCTTGAGTCATGGCAAAGGAGTAGCTGCCTTTCATTTCACCCTCTGTGCACCAGGCTGAGGTCTTGACATGGAGAACTTTCCTTCTGTGGGCTCAGAGGTGCAGAGGAAATTGATTGGCAGGCTCCAGCACGAGGTTTTCTACTTCTCTGGGCCACCTACATTGTGCACCTTTTTGGAGGGAAGCACTGGGGGAAACTGCAGAGGCAAAGTGATCATTTTGTTTCCAAACACGCTTCACAGTTTACTTATGGCAGGGCACCATGAAAACCCAACTGACTTCTCTTCTGGGCTCTGCAGGCGAGCAGGAACGCACAGTGCACAGGATTGTGGTGTTATCTTTTTATTTTTTAATTCCAGAACTCACATAAAGACTTGCCCCCAATCTCCTTCTTTTGATAGAAATGTAGACTTTAACAGTCTGCAAGGATGTAGACAGGTATGAGGATGTATGTCTTTAAAGAATGCAGTGTCTTTAAGTTTAGGCTGGGCCTGGGGTAGGGATATGATAGTTTCCAAGTAGAAGTCTCCCAAAAGAATAAGAGCTATTTTCTGAAGCCAAAGAAACTTTGCCCTAGGATTTTTCAGGTGCTGGGCATGTGGGTTTAGAATAGTCTTCTGGGTGCTGGGGGTTGGTGGTCTTCTTTGCCCTCCATGGAGAGTCTCACCCTCTGGCCTATAGCTAAGGCAGGAATGTGTGATAAAGAGTCCCCATTACTAGGAGGGGTGAGGCTTTCTGGCAGAGATGGACTTGATCTAGCAATCTGGGTCCTTGATATGTGATGGAAAAGCTAAAAAAACTATATAACGTGGTTAAACTGGGGATAGAATGTCCTCACTATTTTGCAAGGCACAGAAACAGTGAAAGCTTTATCTCTGAGCACCTTAGACATATTAACCCCTATAATCCTTCCAACTACTTTATGAAGTAAGTGGCCCAAGGAGGTAGGTGGCTTGCCCAAGTTCACTAGGGGTAAATGTTCCCTTTCACAAGGCAGGAAGGGTTATTGGCATGGAAGGGTCCCCCTCCCCGCCACAGGTCTCAGGTCTTGGGCAGGATCTCCCAGGAAAGGCAGCTCCTGCCTCTGCATGGTGCCAGGTTGGGCACACATTCCCACACTCGGCAGCAGCCCATTCTGTCCATGAATGTGCCTTCCAAGAGCACACAGCTCCTCTTTCTCTGACCTTCTCACCCATGGCTGCATCCCCAGTGGCTTGGCCTGCCAGATCCCTGCCGCCCAGATAATCTAACAAGAACACACTCCATACTGACTGCCAGAGCCCCTGCGTGGACCTGCTGATGCCCCGTTTGGAATGTCATGCAAGAGCTGGAATTGGGCCTGCCCTGCCCAGCACTGTCTCGGCTGAGGCTCAACCAGAGAGAAGGCCAATATGTCTTCCCTTCATTCAAATATAACATAATAGGACAGATTTCAGATATGGTTTCCATTTTGTGTTAGATTGTTTTTCCTCGTTCAGAATGTGTTAGCTGCTGTCTATGGTGGGAGTTCAGGAAGGTCCTGTGGCTAAATGTCTAAGGGGTAGTCCAGGGGCAGGGGGAGGGGTGGAGTTCTGTCACTGGTCTGTTGGGTGATGTTCACAAGTTGCTTTACTTCTCCAAGCCTCCATTTCTCTCTCTTTCTTTTCCCCCCACATTTTTTATTGGTACACTATGGTTATACATATTGGTTGGATTTGTTGTTACATATTTGCACCTGCACACAATATAATTTGGCCAATATCACTCCATTTCCATCTCTTTAAAAGGACCAGCAGCACAACAATACTTCTTCTGTAGCCATTGTAAAGATGAAATGAGACGCTGCAGATGACACATGATTGGCATATGCACGCAGAACACAGTGCCTGAGATGGTTAGGCACTTTTGCCATGACTGCTGTTCATTACTGAGGTTCAGGGAACGTGAGGTCATGATTGGCTGGTGGGGGGGAAGGGTGGCAATTCATGGGTTTTGCTAGTCATAGAGGAAAGGAAAGGAGGTTTCTGTAGGGACTGGTGAGGGCAGCAGGGGCAGGTGTGGTGGGAAGATTAGACTGGGGATTTTTTTTTTTTTTTTTTTTTTTGAGATACAGTTTGGATTTGTATTAGGTAGACAATTGAGACTCATTAAAAAAGTTTCTGAACAAAATGTAAATGTGGTAAAATGTCTTTAAATGGTATTCAGGAAAGATTAATCAGATAGGAGTGTGTAGTAAAGATATGTGGCAGAGACAGTCATGAATTCCCCAAGTCAGTTTGCTTTTCTCCTGGGCCTACAATTCGACTATATTTTCTAGTCTCTCTTGCAGCAAGATAAGGCCATGTGACGGAGTCCTGACCAATTGAATAGTACTAGAAGAGATTTGGGCAATGTCCAGATCTAGCCCATATCGCATTCCTTCACATCACCTTCTCTATCTGCCAGTGAGAAGCAGAAGTTCTGACAGAAAACTGCAAAATCCTGTGGGATGGTAGGCGACATGTTGCAAGAAGCCTGGGTCACTGAGTGACCGCATGGATCAGAGTGCCCTCTTCTCTCTCCAACCAGTGGACTTTATGTAAGAAATGAACATCTACCACGCGAAGTTACTGAGCAGCTTGGCTTATTTGTTATAGTAACTATCTTCCCCTAACCAAAACAGGTTAGAATAAAGAGAGACCAAAAGGAGAAACCAGGTAGTTGCAGTGACTCAGGTATGAAGGGAAAAGCTCAGATTAACTGAGTAGAGGTTGAAGTGAGAATAACTGAAACGTGTTCCCTTGGGCAGATTCACATGACCTACTGGTTATTCAGATGGGGACAGTATGTGTATTGAGCAGGCAGAGGGAATGTAAAGGATAAAGTTAGAAAAAATAAAGTCTGTAATTTGAATCCCATGACCAGACAATGGTGGTACGGTTGCCATGAATTAAGATATTGGAAGGTGAGACGTGTCTGGGTAAAGATGATGGAATTTATTTTCTATGTGGTGAATTTGAGCTGATGGTATAAAAGGATTTAGCTAGAAAGGGCTTCCTCAGCCTGGGCACTGTTACTCTCTAGGGTCATAATTCTGGCTGTGGAGAGTGGTCCTGGACTTTGTAAGATGTTCAGCAGTGGCCTAGGGTCCTACCTACCAGCAGATCTCCTACATCTCCCACCCAGGATGTCTCCAAACATTGCCAAATGTCCCTGTGGGTGGGGAAAAAAATCATCCCCACATGAGAGCTACTGTCTAGAGGAGATTGGAGGTGTAGGTGAGTCTGAATGGCCTCACCTCTGTGTCTTTAAAGTTTTGGTCACAGAGTTATGCCGGTTGCTCAGAGTTATGCTGGTTGCCAGAGATCAGCAGCTCGCATGGGGTCACTGGAGGGTGTCTCTGGGATCTCAGGCCTCCCTCAAGCTCAAGAGAGGCCCAGGATCTCTGAGGCATGTGTGTTTGCTTCCGCATATCATCAGCTGAGCCTGTAACAGAGCTTTCCAAATGGCATGAGCCTGTCTCCAGGACCGCAACTGGCAGCGTGGTTTGGGAGGATTCCCTTTTCATTTCCTATGCTTTATGATTTTTTTCCTTCTGCTTTTCAAAGAACATTTTTACAAGCTAGTATTCTATATTGCTCTGCCTGTACTCTGAGAAAAGATAAATATTTTCAATGTGTTTTCTGAGGCATATGCTCCCATTGAGAAAATGTATCCCTTATGGACGTAGCTGTTTTGACCTCATTAGCTGGGTAGATCAGAAGGAATTTGACAAACAGGGCCCTGTATGCCCAGGGAGCCTCCATTAGTTTCCAGGGGAGCTGGGGGTTGGGACCACTGGGGGCACACCTTTGGATGTTCCCAAGGGCTGCTGCAGGTAGCTAAGGGGAGCCCAGTGAACAGGTCCATCAATGACAGGGGCTTGGGAAAATGACCTTACTCCTGGTTCCCAACTCCAGGGTCCCACTTAGCAGGAGTAGTGAGGAGAGACTGGAGCGTGCACTAATTCTACAGAGGCTCCAGGACACCCCAGGGAAGCTCACACGCCATGCAAAACCTCCAGCAGGTAACTACGACTTCTTTCCCTCTGCAAGGCATTCTCAGGGAGGTTTCCTTGGATGGAGAATGATCTATTTGTCACAATTTGACTAAGACTTGCCCAGTTTTAGCACTAAAATCTTTTATCCTTAGAAACTCTTCTGTCCTTGGCTACCTGGAGAGACTTGGTCACTCTTCCCAGGTGAATGGGTGCAGGAGGCAGCTCTTTGTGCCCTGAGAATAGGCAAAATCTGCTGCTCCACATCCCATTTATGACATCCTAAATATTAGACATCCAGCCTTTTTGTCTTCAGGATGCCCTATTTTATATTTCGGATTTAGAATCCCAGTTTTAGATTTCTTAACTGGGCAATTTCAGATAAATCACTTAACCTCTTCACAAGTTTTCTCATCTATGATGTTGAGTAATTCTATTGACCTCTGCATTTGTTGTATGCATCATATTAGATTAGTGTATAGAACACTTGGGTGCATGCAGGCTGCCACAGTGTAGATAGTAAGAAATGGTTATTACCATGATTAGTATCTGGTTCTTAAGACCTTTATTGATGGACAGTAGCTCCTGAGAAGGATGATCTTATAAATAACGTCAGCTGACAAACCAGGCTAGTGTCCATGCTTATCCTACTTGAATTCCTTGCAGCCTTTGCTCAGATGATAATGCTGTGCTACAAGCGTCATGAAACTTTCTCTACATGACTCTGGAGCACCCACTCTCCTTGGTTTCTTGGTTTCTCATTCTCCTTTAATAGAGCCTTCTCAATTCCCACCCTTTACGTGCTGGGGGCCTTAGATATTAGTCCTAGGAATTTCTTGTTTTTGTCCACCCTCATTCTTTAGATGATCTTAACCCACTAGCCCATCTCATACCCATCTCATGACTTTTAATACTATCTTTGCATAAAAACTTCTGAAGCTTCATCTCTATATCTCCAACCTCTCCTCTTACATGTAACATCAGGCACCCGATTTATTCTCACTACCAGGTATGAGAGTACCCTTTGTTTTACATCTTTGGCAAAACATAGTGTCAGACTTGGGTTTTCTTTCCATCTGATGAAAGAAAAGTGATCCTGTGTGACTTACTCCTTGTCCGTCCTTCCATCACTCAACCTAGGATTGGTCCTTGAAGGCTCTCTCCCTCTGAGGGCTCCTTGCAATGAGACCTGTGTATGGGTTGATAGATCTGAGAACTAAAATCCTTAGGGGGAGTTTTTGCAGTCTTTCCTTGAAGCACAAAGGATTGAAGCAAGAAGAGACCCAATTCCTCTTGGTAAGCAGCCAGAACCAAAAGCATTATGGTAAAGCCGGGTGCGGTGGCACACACCTGTAATCCCAGCACTTGGGAGGCTGAGGCAGGAGGATTGCGAGTTCAAAGCCAGCCTCAGCAATGGTGAGGCACTTAGCAACTCAGTGAGACCCTGTCTCTAAATAAAATACAAAAAAGGGCTGGGGATGTGGTCAAGTGGTCGAGTGCCCCTGAGTTCAATCCCCGGTACCAAAAAAAAAAAAAAAAAAAAAAAAAAAAAAAATTATGGTTACTCCAATTCTTTCCAGGGTCACTAGTTCTGTTGTTTCCTTTTTCTTTATTTATCTTCTAAAAATTAAGATGGGATGATATGTAATTGACTTAAGCTATAAACTATCTATCTATCATTTCTGTTTCTATCTCTTCTCCTGAGGCATCTGTCCTATGAATATGTTTGTGTCTCTGTCTTCAGAGGCAGAGCGATATTGGAGGCAGTCATATGTACTAATACTAGACACACCACCAAACAAAAACTCACACTGAAGTGTGAATTTGAGGGCCATTTAACACTGTAAATTTTCCCCTTGTATAACAATTATGGAAACATGCGTGTTAATTGATGATGTGGCGCGGCACCATGGGGACAGAGCAGTGTGTAGTGGTCCTCACAATTCCTCCTCAAGGGCTGGTGGAAAGCCTGTCCATAGTATGTCCCCCAGCCCTTGTACTGGGGGACTTCTCCCACCTGACCTTGTCCAGCATGCGCCCAGATGCACTCTCGCCATTGGAACCCATGTCTGGCTCTTGTTCATAGAACTTGAGCTTTAGTCTCCAAATGCCTACTGCTTTGTTTCTTGGTTCAGCGGGTTGGTTGTTTATTTTTTATGCTATTTTATTTTAGTTTCCTCATTTAGTTATTTCCACCTGGATTAATGGAGGAACATTATTATACCCGAGAAAACAGTCTGTGCTATGGTGAGGACCTTCCTCTTCCTGGTGATGTGGGCAGTGGGCTACATTTCTATGTGAACTTCATACTTACTGGAGACCCAAAGGGTATTTAAAAACACAATTTTTAAAAACTTAAATTAATCCTAGTTATTCTTATAAGGATACAAATCCCTTCTAAAGAATGTGTCTCTAATTATGACCTTGCTGTCTCTCCAGGATGTCCAAGAGAAGGGTGACTGCTAGTCATCATAGTTTGACAACCTGGGTATGAGTCCTGGCTCTGCCCTGATGGCTAGCTGTGTCACCTTGAGGAATGGGCTCACTTTGAATAGCACTTTTCTCATCTGAAAAAAATAGGGATACTACTCTAGTTGTTATGAGGAGCCAAGGAGGTGGTCCAGGCAGAGAACTTAACCAAGGGTCCGGTGCATGCTGAGCACTCGCTCATCATGAGAAGTGTTCGGCTGGCTGCCGCGAAGACTGGCTTTGGGGGACAGCCAGGTGGTGCTGAAATTCCAGTTTCAAATAATAGCTGATGTGTTACTGCACTTGATCCTCATTCATGTCAACTCTATGAGGATGCGCCTCAAGTCCACAGCATGGAGGACTCCCAACCCTCATTGGCAGGGTGGTTCCAGCTGAGCCCTGGAATCCAAGAGCTCCCCGCTCTGCCATGTCACAGGGCTTTTAACTTGAACTCTTGTCCATGCTGATGGGAAGTGGCCAAGGTACGGTTGTTCTAAAAGATAAATGTGTAAAAATGAAAGGGTGTTTTGGAGGTTTCAGGTGCTATGTATGCTCTATTTACACTTTCATCTAGGGATGCGGTACTGTACCTTCTATTGGGTATGTTTTCTGTTGCTAACCGCACAATACCACAGACCAGGTTAGTTATAAAGAAAAGAACTCGTGGTTCTGGAAGTTCAGTGTCAAGAGCATGCATCTGGTGATAGCTTTCTCTGCTGACACAGTTCTGAGTTGACAGGGGCGTCACATGACAGGAGACAGGGGACATACGTGGGCATGCATGTCTCTACTGATCTCTCTCCCTCTTCATAGAAAGCCACCAGAATTCAATCATGGGGCTTTCTCTATTCCTAACCCCTTCCGAAAGTCCCCACTCAAAACACAATAGGTTAGATTTCCACCCTCTTTCTACCTCACAACGGGATCAAATTTCAACAGCTTGGGGAACACACTCAAAACATATTCAAATCAGAGCGTAACATTTTTTTCCTTTAAGGCCTTTGGGTTACAAGATGTGGGCGCTGAGATTATGTGTGTGAACAGAGGTGCACAGGGCTTTGAACTTGAACTCCCGTCCATGCTGACAGAAAGTGACCAAGGTACACGTTGGCTTTTGGAGTCTAGACTTTTCTCCTTTGCCCCAGGATTGCCCCCAAGAAAATGATCCTCTGGAGCAAATGCCAATTTTTGTTGTTGTTGTTACTGTTATTTTTGTTATATGCAGAAAAGAAAAAAAAGAAAGAGGATAGAGAAGATGAGGGAGAAGAAAGGGGAATTGAAGCATTATGATCGCTAGTGTTATTTCAAACTGATCTTAGTTACTATTAAATTAAAATTGCACCTGGATTTGAACTGACAATTTCCTTCCTTTAAAGTGTTCTGGTACACATGATAAATACCTAATTTAGTAGATTTAGAAATTCTCAATGACATGTCATTAGCGGGCACATCCTCACAGCCACATACTCACAGGTATGTATCAGAATGTGTAGGCGTCTCTGTTGCATTTGGTGCCTTTTAAAAAAAAATTCCTGTCTTGGTTTGTGCTTTTGTTTATTTGTGTTGTTTGTTTAATCTCTCAAATCCAGCCACAGCCTGTTCCTTTGAACATCAGTCTTGCCCCCCCTCCACCCATATCCCCGATTCTCCTTTTGCACAATGAGGTCTCAGGGGGTGTGGAGGGTGGGATAAGGCAGGGAAAAAATTAGATTATAACATTTTATAAGGTTGTCAAAGCTCTAATGTCATTAGCCACCTCACTGCAAGGTAAAAACCTTTGTGATGTCATTTAACAGGTTGCCAGGGGCATGACAAACCTTGGTGAGATAAACAGAGAATGGAGCTGAAAATACCCACACACATCTGTGTCCCCACCCCGAGTGCCCATCACCACCCATGGACATTCCCTTCCTGCTTATTAGCCCCTGAAGGGCATTTTTAATATAAAATATATATAAAGTCTTCCCAAATCAGAAAGGTCTCCAAGTCTCCAATTTAATTGGAATGGAAAATGCTAACTAATTGGCATCAAAATTTGATTTGTGGGAGAAACCTCCTTTTTGTTGGAAACACAACGGTGTGTCTGGGAATACAAGCCTGGTCCTTCAAAAATCATCTGTGGGCGCCGCCGAGGAATCAATTAAAGTTGATTTGGTATATCTGCGTTTGACAAATATAAAGAAATCTCTGATTAGGGGAGAAGAAAAGGAGCAATTCCCTTTCTTGCTCTCTCTTTCTCCCTCTTTCTTCTGCCTCTTCCTCTCTTCTCCTCATTTCCCTTTAAAGGCAGTAGGTGTCAGAAGGGGGTGGGTAGTGATATGCAAAACACGGCCTCCATAACCAAAGTAGCCTGCAAAATTAGGTGTCAGCATGCAAAGCTTATTGATGTATGAATGCGGAAAATGAAAGGCGGCAGTAGACAGCCGGGGCTAAAGGTGAGACAGGCACAGCTAGAGCAGCTGTAGATCCACGTCAAGGTGTTGCTATATGAGCTCGGGTTTTTTCTGGAGGGCCACAGCCTAACAAGGTAAGCCTGGCCATGAAATGATGGAACAATACAATCTAGGCACACACAGTGTGAATACCAAATAAATTGACATGGTGTCTCTCCACACCCCCCCCCCCCCCCCACCCCGCACCGCTACCCCCTTCAAAGTCTGCCTGTGTGTTCATTAATAAATTCATATTCTGAGTTTTCAATAAAAGAAGAAAATGCAGTGTAAACTGGAGTTACTTAGTGACACCCAGCTCATTGCTTTTTATTGTTGCTTGCAGCTACGAAGACTTCACAGTGCACTAGTAGAATTTATTACTGTCTGTCTCTGTGGCAAGTTGTCGAAGTGCGCCTTTTGAAGAAAATTGACCCACACTTCATGAATATGATGAAAAATGCCAATAACACTACAAAGACGAAGCTCTTGACATTACTCTGCAAAGAGCTAAAAGACGGTAATGAAAGTATTGCAATTACAAATCATTACCTCCTCTCTAGCCAATCGGCAGCCTCCCTCCTCTTTTTTTTTTTTTTTGGACCACTCTCGAGCTTTGCGGCTGCCCCAGGTGCTGTTTCGCGTGGCATGATGGGAAGTGGAGGGCGTGCGACGGCTCCAGCTGACTTCTCAAAGAAGGAGGCAAGAGGCAGAGAACCGAAGATGGTAGGGACCGTGAGAAAAGTGGGAAAGAGCTCCTGGAAGAAAGAGGGAGGAAAAGAGAAGTTCTTACAAGCCAGGGGTCAGAAGGCCATGACCTCACTGTGAGGCCTCCTCTACATGAAAAGGGAATTAAGAAGATCCCATCTACTTCTTTGCTGAAACCCTGCTCTGTTGGCTGGGTGTCTTTTAGTCTCCCGTAAGGGAAAGCAATCGTTAATCTTTTGTTTCTTATTATTTGTTAGAAATCCAACTCAGACATCAGCAAATAAATTATAAAATACGTGTGTGTGTGTGTGTGTGTGTGTGTGTGTGTTTTAACATAAGAAGCTGGCCTATTTTCTTATCCTAAAAAGTGATGTGAAGGAGGCAAAACAAGAAGAGAGGGAGGGACAGAAGCTAACTTTAGGCTTTAACTTTAGACTTCTCATGTACCTTAACAATGGAAGCTCTTGTCCTTTGTGTTTTGACAGTTTTCCCACGTGTCCTTCGGTTGCCTTGGTGGTCTTTAAGGTCTCGGTTTGCTTTCTTTTTCACTTATTTGAGGTATGCGGAGGAGGTGTATGAGTAGATGCATTTCCTGACTTACAAACACCCCTATTCCTAGAGGAGAATAATGGCTCATCTTACCTGGATAGATGGTGGAGTTATCTTCTGCTGTGATAGACCTATTAAGAATTTTAGCTTACAGAGAATGTAAGATGTCACAAATAGAATCAGGGAAGAGTTTAGGAAGAAAAGAAAGTGACAGCTCCAGGGGGCTGCCTTGGGGAAAGGAGGAACAGAAGTACAGACACAGAGCCGTAGGTATTTGACTTTGAGGGGGTACTCCTGCTTCCAGTCCCCTTCCCCATCTCCTGCTTGGAGATGCTACTGGAAGTGAACTCATTGGAGGTTTGGTTTGGTACTGCAATACCATGTTTAAAAGGCAAATTCTTATAGGACAGAGAGGAGGTTGTTAGTCATTTACACCTCAGTATTCAATTGTTACATCAGATTTGTTTTCTTTCTATCATCTAGCTAAACATTTGAATGGCCGAGGACACAGGCAATTCAAGCAGCATTAATGTAGGAAGAGGTGGAAAGTCAATCTAGGTGGGCCTGGCTAGTATAGGATTTTGAAGACCTTGGAGGAATTGAGTTTGGGGGAGAAGAGCAACAGATGGCAGAAGATCTATCTGTGAGAGAAGGTGCAGTTGGGAGTCAACATAACTTAACCCGTTTCAGGATGTTGCTCAATGCTAGTCTTTGACCAGAATATTAAGAGGAACCCCACTTTCCCTTCCTTCTTTTTCCTATATTGCTTATTACATTGCCCTTTTCCTAACCCATAATTTGGGTTAACTGTAACATTGTCATGAACCAGCTTTTGTGATTAGGCACAAAGATCAAAGTCACACACACACACACACACAATCATGATTTATATTTATTTATATAATGCCAAGATGCATTACACTTTTCAGAAACCCAATGTATTAATTGCAATTCAGGCTTCAGGCAACAGATGGATACTGTGACCCATGGAGGCTAAATGGTTACGAGTGGGTAATAGTTGACCTGGCTTGCTAGATCTCATGGAAAATGGGGAACAACCAGGGCCATTTGGTCCATTGTTTTTCCTTTAGGCAAGAAAATACATACCAATGACACTGAACTTCTATAGGTCTTATTTCTTCTTTTTAATAATCCCTTGCATCTATTAACTCATTTGCTGATCTTCTCACTGAGAACATCCGGGTCCTAAAATTTCTGCTTGTGGAACAAAATGTCAACTAAGAACCTGCTTCAGGGATGACACTAGCTGGAAGGGACATCATCATACCGCTCAACTGTATTTATGGTATCCATTATTAATAGAATAAATAGTCATCTTCCATGGTGCCTCAGAGTCCTTCTCACACTGTGTGCCAGGGAACTCCTATTAATGGATCAAGTTGCCATGTCAGAGTGGATTTATTTGCCATTCTTGGCCTTCAGCAGTTAATTGAATCTCAGTATCCTCAGCAAAATATTCTCTAGGAGTAGTGATTACCCAGTGCATCTCCAAAAGGGGAAATCAAGTCTCTGAGTGATCAAACAAGCAACAGAAGGCAAATATTTTCATTTGTTCATTCCTTCATTCCACATAAATATGGTGAGTCCCTTTTATTTGTTCTGAACCTCTTCTGGGTCATGTGGATACATGAGTGAATCTCTTGAAGACTTGACTATAAAGCAGGACCTGAGAGCTGAGCTGCCTGAAACACAGCTGGAAATCAGCCTACCAAAGATCAGGGTCATCCAGATGGAAGACAAAATTCAAAGAACCCACCATTCTCTATAGGGAAGCATCACTGGGTAAGGATCCTACAGAAGCAAATACAAGATAACACTGG
The DNA here is from genome assembly GCA_025594165.1 of Tamias sibiricus. Classification (NCBI taxonomy): domain Eukaryota; kingdom Metazoa; phylum Chordata; class Mammalia; order Rodentia; family Sciuridae; genus Tamias; species Tamias sibiricus. The sequence continues at coordinate 46,397,252 of CM046670.1, forward strand.
GGCTCCTTACTAGAATCTGGATTAGAACTGCATGAAAGCTTTACTTTGCACTTAAAAATAACATTTGCAATAAATAATTAGTTAGAAAGAGACATAAATGAATATGAGAGTAGCAACTATTAAACAATAGAGGCTGACATTCATACATAAATAGGAATTGGATAAAATTTTTCATCTACAAATATGCATGCCACTATATTTGTCCAACTATCCAAAGACTTTGCATGTACTTTTCTACCTTCTGTCGGAGTGAGAATTTGCCAGATTCTCTTTGTTGTAGAAATCTGAGTGGTAGAATGAGGTTAGAAATGGAAGCTGAATGGGCTGCTTAAGGAACAGGACTCTATCACTGGCTTCAGTTGAGGACCTGGCACAAAATTGGTGTTCACTAGAACATGATTGAATAAAAAATGTTCAGAGGATCAAAGGATATTGGAATTTCTTGACAAGGGTTGATTGATAAGTTTAGTCTATTTGTCCTAAAAAAGCCCAACATGAGCCAGGTGCGGTGGCACATGGTTGTAATCCCAGTAGCTCTGGACGCTGAGACAGGAGGATAGCAAGTTCAAAGCCAGCCTTAGCAAAAGTGAGGCACTAAGCAGCTCAGTGAGACCCTGTCTCTAAAGAAAATACAAAATAGGGCTGGGGATGTGGCTCAGTGGTCTAGTGCCCCTGAGTTCAATCTCTGGTTGTCCACCACCCCCCCCCCCAAAAAAAAAAATCCCAGGATAGTCTCTGGGACTCTGGGAAAAGGTAAACATTCAGAGGAAGTTTGATAAATGCAAATTGAATTTTAGGTGGCATCGGAGAACTTGGGTGAACGAACAAGGAATGATAACTCTGTGTTACCAACCATGTCTTTCTATAGATATATAGATAAGCCTGCTCATATAAATAGATTCTTTCATCTTTTCCTTTCACACTTACTGACCTAGCAGGTGAATTGGGCTAACCTCTTGTTAAGCTGCTGTAACAAATATGGTGTCAAAATTTCAGTGGTTTTAAACACTCTAGAAGTTTATTTTTTACTCATAAAACAATCTTATGTGAGTTTTCCTGATTTGGGGAACAGTTTCCTCTATGTGGGATTAGACTTTTTGTCTTTTGGTCTTGCCATCCTTTCAGGCGTTGAAACCAAAATGCCACATTCCATGGATAAGAACCCTTTTAGACCCTATCTGATAAAGGTGAGGGTCAGGGTGGGACTGGACACCAACTTCCTAGTGAAAATCATGCAGGATGGAAGCAGAGCAGGGGTGTTGGGAGATCACCAGCTGTCCTGTACATGTCTGCAGGTGGGCCTCAAGTGGAATGTTCAACTAGTCAGAACTTCCCTCCTCTCTGCCACAGATTGCATTTCACCAATAGTCACCCTTTGGGCTCATTCTGCCTATAGCGTCTTACTTAAAATTCAGAAGTGTGAAAAAGCAATAACACATTCAAGTTAAGGAAGGTGGAGAGAGAAGTCTGCACCCTTGGCTGCATCATGGCGGAAAACCAACAATGAGATGAGAGACTTTAGAATCTCATTCTTGATGTCCAGACCCCTGTAGCACAACTGTCAAAAGAGTAGTGTGTCCTCAGGAGCTATTCATGAAAAGATATTCTTCCCAGGCCCATCAGGTAGGTGCTATTGATAGAGCAATAGAGAATGTTCCGAGGAACACCCATGCTATTACCAGTCTGTCTTGGCATCCATCCACAGGGGAATCCTTACAAGCACTTCTCAAAGTTTCTTTGATCTGGAGGCTGCAATATATTCCCACCTGCATGCATCATTTGTCCTAACACCATTGGCCCCCACTTCTGGATATTAAAAGCTCAACTTAGGGGGATGTGGGGAAAAATCTATGAAACATGTGATCAGTAGGCTCTGATGTGACCAGCACTACATGTAGCAGAAACAACAGTGTTGAAGCCATCAGCAAGGGTGGGGTCAAGACTGGAGCTCATTTTGACCTAAAACAATCATCTCCACCTTTCCTTGTGGTCTCTTGGCCAACTTAATCTGTGGTAAAGCTGTCATTCAAAAGCTATGGAGACAGCTTGCTTTTTGGCTTTGGGGTACTTACACGGCTTCATTAGTGTCACATACTTCTTGAGTTTGGATTTGCTGTAAAAGTTCTGATTGGCTTCCGCCAAGCTGGTAGCCTTTTTATGAGTGGGCTACCTTGCATTCTAAGGGCTAGGGGTGGGCGTCAAGCTCAGGAGGGAGCCTGTTTTATTGTGCTCCAAGCACCAGGCTTCTTGGTGGAAATAAACACCCAGATTATTGAAAGAATGTAGAGACTTGTTGGCAGTTCTGGGTCAACGTAAGTCAGTAGTTATATATATTTTTTTCTATTTGGAATTACACTGGGGAGAGAGAGACTGGCCTCAGGTGCTTGGCAAACAGGCTACATCTCGTTGTTACTTCCCAATAGAAATTTGAATGGGATTGTGTGCACAGGGTCTAATATTTCAGGCTGTTTACTTGCTTTGTAAATGATGCAGGTTCCCCTCCAGTTTTGCATTTGCACTAAACGAGATGACCATGATGTCTTGGCTAATGCTTTTTAATATCTAAGTCTTGTATGTCTAGTGCTTGGTTAATAACAGGGAAAAAGCTCTGGTGACTCACCTTGACCTCGAAAGGAAAAAAAAAAAAAAAACATCCTTTTAATAATCTGGGAGTTTATTTGGATCGAAGGCATACTGCATGTTACACAATCTTCTTGTTGAGCCACACAGGTCACAAACTGGCACCCTTGTTCTTTATGAAGTCAGTAAAGATGTATAGGGGCCAGGCTCGCTGCTTCTCTGAGAGCCTTCAAATTCATCTTTAATATGTAACCTACTAGCAGAGCAGAAACCCTCAGTAAGTTTAATGGACTTTTCTCAGACAACTTTTCTAAATGTACAACCTTGGTTGCAATTAAAGCTACCTTTTCCAATTGTCTTCAGAGAAGAGCACCCACCTATTTAAGAGCCAACCCACAGTCTCTCAAATCTTATCACTTTAAACTTCCCCCATTCTAAATAGGGAACTACTTGAGGGTAGGGATGGTTCATTGATCAAAACTGAACACAGTAGAGTCAGATTCATCAAATAAACAAAACGAGAAAGGCTTACCATCCACTGCCCTCCAGTTGTTAGGCAGTGTCTAGAGACATTTTGGGAAGGAAGCAAAGATGCTGTGGGTGCCTAGTAGGTAGAAGCCAGGGATGCTGCTAACATCTGAGAATGCACAGGGGAAATCCCCACAATAAGAGGTATCTGGTTCAAAATATCAGTAGTACCGAGGTAGAGAAATTTGGCCATATGCATCCCATAATACTACATCTCTAGAAGACAGCTGTTGGTCTTTGGAAGATTCATTTAGGAACTATTCACTAAAATTGTTTCATGTTGAAATTAAACAAAAGCATCACCTAGAAAGTCCTCTGACAGTCTCTCTTTGTCCTTACTCCAACTTCCCCTTTTCTGTCCTGCCCTCTCCTCCTAACCCCTCCCTATTTTCCAGCATCTAGGGGCAGAACAAAATAAACAAACAAACAACAACAAAAAATGATAGCATATTGCAAAAGGGAATGGCTGGAGTCAAAAGGACAGCTCTTTATAGCTACTAATTTAATCATAGCCTTATCTTTTCTGGACCATTTCTTCTGAAGATAAATATGTTTATGCTGCAAGTGCTGCCCTGCACAGCTTGGGAAGCCCTTTGGAGATGGCATTGAAGGTAAAGAAACACATTCGCAGGATGTTTACTCTAATGATGCACTCAAAAGCATTTGGGATTTTTAAACATATGCTTCCAGCATCTCTCTCTCCTCTATCTTCACATTGCTGCTAAATTGTGGAAAAGCTGTAAATAGAAATAATGGACTCAGTTTATTTTTAATTAGAAGGCTGCTGCTTATAGCAGCAATCGTGACACCACCAAGCATGTCTTCCTTTCATTTGGAAGGAAAGAATGAAGAATTCCTAGGGTTTTGAACTTGAGCCAGGTTCCCTGAGTCTGCTGGTCTTTGAGCCCCAGCAAATCCAATGCCTTTCAGTGGCATGTGGCCGTAGGATGATTCTCTGCATCACTTAGTAATATCTTTAGATGTAGCAGAAAATGCTACTGCTTCTACCAAGTTGAAAATAAGAAACATTTTGAGGTACTAGGCTGCTTTTTAAATGTTTCTTATTTATTCATTGATTCAATAAAATCATACTGGAATTTTTTTCTTTTCAGGAACATTTCTGATACATTTTTAGGCATGTCAATGGAGGTAATATCATTATGTTTCCCATTATTGCTCAAATAAATTTATTCTGGAAATATAACATTTTTTGATAGATTTCTGAGGATCAGTTTTTTCCCCAATTGTAAGATGCTCTGAATGAGAACAAACCTTGTATCCTATCGTTATGGGGTGCCCTGGATTATCATGGATCTTCATCAATGCTGTCTCAACCTCCTAAAGTTAAAAAAAAAAAAAGGTCTTGCAGGAGATGACCAATGTGGAATTCCCTGGAAATGGGTTAGAAAGAACCACATGAAGACCTACCTCTAGGCCCATGTATTGTCCTAAATGTTGTGATTTATGAAACACCACCTGCTTTCAAAGAGATGTCTCTCTTTGCACTTCCCCCCACTGGGTTAATATTTCCCCTTCTGCAATGGATGCAAAGTGTAAAGTGTAATGATCTCTGGAGAGTGAACTTACTCTGGTATCATTCATACTATTTTAAGAATGTCTGAGAAGAGAGTTTGTTGGAACATGAGAACCAGCATGTTTAGTGATGCCTAATTAAGCTTAAATGGATATGCTGGGAGGAAAATGGGTTCAGAGGAAAGGGGTGTTGAGAGATGGTTTAGATTTGCACCGTGCAACACGTGACACACGTGGATCTGAAGCTCCTGACGTGTGACTAGCTACGTTGAGATGCAATGTAAGAACAAAATACATGTCAGGTTTCAAAGACAGTATAAAAATGTAAAATATCTAATAAACAACATTTGATACTGATTACATATTGAAATGACTATTTGGGGATGTATTGCCTTAGATAAACATATCATAAAATTAATGTGATCTATTTCATTTTGCTTTCTTTACATGGTTACCACAGCACTTAAACTTACATATGTGGCTTCCATTTGTGACCTGCCTTATATTTCTACTGTCATGCTGCTTTAGAGTGCTGTCTAGGAGTGATTGGGACCTCCAGAATGTATTTCCATGGCTTACAGGTAAAAGTTATAATTTCACTACTGTTTACCTTAACCCAAACTATGATGTAGGTTTGAGTTCCAGGAGGAGTAAATGCCAATGTCACAAAAACACCCCTGAACAGGGTTTAGAATCTTAGGTAACTGAACTCTTAAGGGGCCAGTGGGTAGGTTTTACTGGATCTCTGAAAACTCTAACATTAAATGGAAAGTCTTTTTGCACGTGAATTCCACTGAGCAGAAATTTCTTGACTTTCTTCCCATTCTCCAGCAGTCTCCACCGCGACACCTGCAGTGTTCACCTCCAGGGACCACTATTCCGTGGACTTGATGGGGACAAGTGCCTCTGCCCAGATTTGGGCATCCTGGTGAGATAGCATGGACCCCAAACAGTGTAAGAACACATGACTCTCAACTGGGCTTTTCTCTCTTTTGTCCTTTAATACTTGATGGCTTCCTGTTGCCTTAAGAATAAAGTCACATAGGCCGGGTGCGGTGGCACATGCCTGTAATCCCAGCACTTGGGAGGCTGAGGCAGGAGAATCGAGAGTTCAAAGCCAGCCTCAGCAATGACGAGGCACTAAGCAACTCAGTGAGACCCTGTCTCTAATAAAATGCAAAAAAAAAGGTGGGGGGGGCTGGGGATGTGGGGATGTGGCCCTGTGGTCCAGTGCCCCTGAGTTCTATCCCAGGTACCAAAAAAAAAAAAAAAAAAAAAAAAAAAAGAATAAAGTCACATAAGTGTCAGAGGATGACATTTAAGGTTGACTGTATATGAATACTTTTCTAGTTCTATGTCCATGTATCTTCTAGCTACAAAAGTCTACTCAATGTTCTCAGCGTCTAATTTCCATTTTTTTTTTTTTTTTTTTTTTTTTGTGGAGGAAGGGTACTGGGATTGAACTCAGGGGCACTCAACCACTGAGCCACATCCCCAGCCCTATTTTGTATTTTCTTTAGAGACAGGTACTCACTGAGTTGCTTAGCACTTCAACTTTTCTGAGGCTGGCTTTGAACTCGTGATCCTCCTGCCTCAGCCTCTGGAGCTGCTGGGACTAACTTCCATTTAAAATGGAAATGTCTTTTCCTTGATTTTAAATTCTTATCACCTTCACCCATCTAAATTCTACTCAATATTAAACTAAATTATAAGACAAGATGAAGGAGAACATATTTGTTTATTTCTTATAGGATTAATATATCAAACAAGCAGACCTCCAAGAATCAGTAATAAAATGATATAAAATATAATGGAAATAAGATATGCAAATGATAACAATAAAAAATTTGAGGAATATTAAGTGATGACTAGTAAACATGAGGATACTCCATCAATAAAACATTGTATTTAAATTTTAATGTGCCAGATACCCTTTTAAATCCTTCACATAGGCTAAACATTTAACCTCATTATTCACCCATTAATAAATAAATAATAACAATTATAAGGAATTTCACTGTTAGTGTTGGCAGGGCGAATGGGTATTCTCATATAGAATTGGTGGGGTTGTACATTGTGCAAACTTTTTTTTTGGTACCGGGGATTGAACTCAGCGTGGCACTCGACCACTGGGTCACATCCCCAGCCCTTTTTTGTATTTAATTATTAGAGACAGGATCTCACTGAGTTGCTAAGTGCCTCGCCACGGCTGAGGCTGGCTTTGAACTCGTGATCCTCCTGCCTCAGCCTCCCAAGTGCTGGGATTACAGGCGTGCGCCACCACGCCCAGCTTGTGCAAACTTTTTGAAAGGTAATTTTATACTTTCTAATCAGAAGCTTAAAGACATGTACCTGTGACTAGAAACCACCCTTTGTTCTATATAAATGTTTGAAAAAATTCATAAAAATATAGATAGAAAGTTTTCATAGTGATAATCTGGGTTGGTTGAGTAAATACTAGAATAATACTATAATATAGAAGTTGAAAAATGAATCAAATTGACCAGTGTGGACTACTTGTGAAAAGATGTGTAATTGTTATTCATTGGAAAATATCACTGTACACATATATATATATATACACATATACATATACACATATACATATAAACATATACACACACACAAACCCAGGGACTCTTTACCACTGTTCTTTTTTTTTTTTAAGACAGGGTCTCACTAAGTTATGGAGACCAGCCTCAAACTTTTGATCCTTCTGCCTCAGCCTCCTGAGTTGCTAGGATTAAAGGGTAATGCCACCATGTTCAATTTGCCTTTCCTTTTTAAAACCAATTATTTGTGTGTGTGTGTGTGTGTGTGTGTGTGTGTGTGTGTGTGTGTGTGTGTTTGTATGTACTACTACTAGTACTGTATTTATTAGGTGCTTACTCTGTGCCAGGACCTTTTATGTTCATTTTCTCATTTAATTTCTAAAGCATATCTAAAATTTGTATATGTATTAATTCTACATATTAGGAAAAGAAGACACAGTGATGTTAAATAACTTGCTTAAGTTCACGCAGCTAGTTGGTGGTTGAGCTGAGACTGGAAGCCAGCCAGATCAATTCAGAGCTGGTTGCCTTAAATTCTGTGTACATGTGGAGTGGTGCACTTATGTAGGAGTGAATTACAAGTCCGAGATGGTTCGTATGGTACTGTTAACCCTTTGGAGGCTGGGATTGGAAGCAGGGAAGAGTGTACTTATATTTTTTGTTCAATACACTTGAGCAGGTTGAATGATGGTCAAATTATGGATGACTTTTATATTTTGTTCTTTTCTACAATTTATTTTCTGTATATTCAAGTATGGTCTATTGTGTATTGAACACGATGCTTTTGTACCAGGGAGTTGTTTTGTAGTTTGCAAACTCTGCCCAGTCTTTGTGAACTCTTTCTCTGCACTTTCGGTAAGAATCCAAGGTGCCCTGGTCTGTATGCCTATATGGAACTTGTCTTTATTGTGCTTATGTTGTGCTAGTTTTGATCAACTCTTTCTCCTGCCCTAGACAGGAAGCTCCTTGAAGACAGGGATGGCACACAGTAGGTGTTCAATTCGTGTTTATCAATTGAATGGATGTGTTGATGGACAGATGAGAGAGGCAGCTGAAGGATTTTCACTCAAGGCTTTGCTCTCATTGTCGTGCTGTCTTTCACCTGGATACCACCCTGGACCACCACGTATTGTATCTAGTTTGATGCCAAGATGAAGCAAGGCCAATAATGACACGTGCAGTTCAATGCAATTTTCTTGGCACAAGTTTGGGAAGAAATGTGGCCAGTAAATTCTTTGACGATTTATCAGTCTTGGATAGACATGGTGAGAAATAGCCTAATCGTATCTGAAAAATGAAACTTAGGGGCAGTAGTAAAAGGTTAACCCTTCTACTTTAGCTTCCTTTGAAGATGAAATAATCCTTGATAAAATTGGAGAAGAGGTTGAAAGCCTTTTGTACATGACACTTAGTAGGTGGTCAGGAAAGGTAATGTGTGTGCAGATTTATCACTGGAGTAGAGGTCCCATTAACTCCTGCAGTACTCCCATGTAGGAAAAACAACAATAACAAAAGCTCACAAGAATCATGTATTATTTTATATTATTTGAGAATTTACAGAAAAAGAGATGTAAACTATAAGAAATAGTAATAAGGAATGGAGTTCACTTGATTATTGATCTACCCATATATATTTTTGTCTCCACCCTTAAAGATAAGGGATTGATTGGTTAACTGGGGAAGCGATCACACTTCCAAAGTATCAACCGGATGCCACTGTTAACTTGGAGTGATTATTTCTTTAAAAATGATTGTTGAGTTGGAAGTGTGCGCTGTGACTACAGCCCTCAGCAATAGACTTGACTGGTGGCAGCCACAGGCAGAATTGGCCTCCTTGATCTGTGGATCCTGGCTTAACCCCTGAATGCCCAGCTGGTTTTCAATAGATGTGCAAAGGGATATGACATGCCTTTTTCTTTCTTTTTTATGTATGCTTCCTGTGGGATCACTCAAATCACTCAATTAATTATAATTGTCTTGCCCTACAGAGCATGACCACTGGCAGATGAGAGGGTGTGGCCCTCCAGGGGTTTTATTTCAAACCTTAGCTTACTGAGAACAAGTCAATCAATAGATTCTCTTCCTCAATATTTAATCAGATGGCAGGAACTTCCATGTCACGGGATCTCACCCTTCACTAGAGAGACACTGAGTCTTTGTGGCCTCCATCAAAAAGAAGAAAAACAGGCTATACTTGCAGGTGAAGAATAAGCAGGATTTACATTTCCCCTACTGTCAAAGACCTAGAGCTGTTCCTTCTTCAACAAGGGCCAGGACATCTCTCAGGGATATATATATATATATATATATATATATATATATATATATATATATATATATATTTGTACTGAGTATTGAACTCATATATACTTTAACACTGAGCTACATCACCAACTCTTTTTATTTTATTTTGAGACAGAGTCTTACTAAGTTACCCAGGCTGGCTTTGAACTTGTGATCCTCCTGCCTCAACCTCCCAGATAGCTGAGATGATAGGCATGTGCCCTTACCTGGCTCTCAGGGCTATTTTGAATGGACAAAATCTTCCATTTCAGGAACAGGATACTTGCTCATAGCATGTTCTTGGGTAGAAGTTGTTTCTTGAGAAAGAGCACTGATGAGTGAGATAAAGTAGGAGGAAGAGAATGAAGAGGAGGAGGAGGAAGAGATTAAGCAGACAGTGATGACAACTGTGATGGTGACCACTTTAATGAGAACCTCCCCTGGGGATTTTGAAGTATCCTTTTAGCAGGTGCTGAGCTCAAGGTAAAAAGTAAATCCTGTCTCCCTCAGGCCTAATCCTCTAACAATTCACAAGGAAAAGCCTGCAGAACATCAGGGATGTCCTCAAAAGAGTCAATTCATCTGTGTGCAAAGGTGGAGGAGAAGTCCTTTGGTGGTGGCAAGTGGAGGGCCACTTTCTTTCCTTAAACTCTCCAAGATTTCAAACTCATCTTTTTGGACATAAGAGTAGTTCTAGCTCTGGGCTTTTGTTGAAGACCATTCCTTAGTGCTTAAGCTGTCCAGAAGAATTTTATTATAAATATAGAGACTATTTAGTTTGTAATGTAAGGACCAATGTGTATTTTTGAGCACTGACTATACTTTGTACCCAGTGCCAGTTGCTGTCTAGAATATTCAAAAAAAGTGCAAAATCCTCAACCTCAGCTGATTTAGTATTTTTATTAGCTGATATTTTCCTACAAAGATAAGCCCTTCAGCCATTTAATTACATGTATTTTTAGGATCCGCTCATAAATGCTTATGAATTGCTAGGTCCTGGGCTAGGCAGACAGTAAGGCTCTAATATTAAATAAGATAGTTTTAACTTTGAAGAGACTGCAGAGAGAATAAATATCAAACCATGTTGCATGCACCATGAGACCATCAAAATTCAGAAGATCGAGATCACAATAGACTACACAAATCTGTGGGGATCGGAGCAGACTCCCAATAAGTTGGGCTCGAGTGGTTCGATCTCAATGTGCACTTGTTCATTTATTCAATGAACACTTGGGAAATCGTACATTGTGTTTGAGGTAGCAGTTGATCCTTGGTTAGGATGTCAATGGCCATAGAGGAAGGGTAATTTCAGAAAAGGGGACACATGAGTAGCAGCAGGTAAGATCTCAACTAGGACCCTTTGTATGTTGGAACTGGAGGAAAAGCTGACTCATGTCCTCACTTCACAGATGGGAAACTGAGGCCAGCAAGAGGGAAAGGACTCAAATCCTGACCTGTCAACAGCAACCTGTGGTCAGGTGCCAAGATGTCTCACTGTCTTTATATCTTTATCTAGAGAATGAAGCACCGTGCTCTCTGAGACAGAAAACAAAAAACAAAAAAACAACAAAAAAAAAAAAAAACAAACTCAGAGCCTTCAGGGCAGAAACCTAATGTGGTCCAATGTGGATTATTGAAAGCAATTGCTGCTGGGAACATGTCAAAGTGTTGATGAAGATGTAGAGGAAAAATAGAAGAAAAGAAGAAAGGAAAGCAGAAAGGGGACGAGAAGGAGGAAGAGATGCTAATCCCAGGCTAGACCTCTACTGAACTCGTTATGTGAGCTGTCTTCTTTAATCATCATGCCAATCCCCAAAGTAGGCCTTGCTCCATTTTACATGAGGGCCTTGAGGCTCATAATAGTTGTGTACCTTGCTCAAGCTTGCACACCCAAGTGGTGGGGCCACGAATCAAACCCACACTTATCAGATTTCCAAGTTTGTGCTCTTACCATTGACTGTAAAGAGAAAAGTACCAGACCACCTTCTGCTTTGACTCCTAACTTCTTCTCTATCAGTGCGAGGGTGATGCTGATCTTCCCAGCCTGATTTTTTTTTGGGGGGTGGGTGGGAGGAATTGGGTGTGTGAACATGCTGAGCATCTGATTTTTTATTTGCAATATCACCTAATCTTCACCTCACTCTTACATTCTGATTATTAGTTCAGATTTTTAGGACAGGAACTTGAGGCTGGAAAGTTCAAGTAAATGGACTCAGGTCACCTAGTTTGTAAAATACAAAATTCAAACCAGATTATTTCAATTCCAAGTCCACGTTACTTCCCTTATATTGTGGGTTCCTGAGCCACACAAGGATGGATCCTTAGCAATTAATTGAGAGCCAACATACTTGTCTACCATTTACAGTCTGGGAAGGAGTCTAGAACCTAAGAATTGTATAAGCTTTGTTTCCTTGTTTGCATCTGAATTTCTTTCCTTCTGTCCTGGAGCAGGTTTTTAGGGGATAGATCTGACCAGTTATTCAAGATGCCCAGAATCCAGATGTCCTACTATAAAGTCAACTTTGCAGGGATGTCTAGGCCTGAAATCTGTGTGCATAATATCCTCCCTTTGTAGAGAAAAATATTAGGAAAAGATGACTATCTACAGGCAAGGAATAGGACAGGCACTTCCATTATCACATGATGACCATCTGCTTAAGGAGTCAGAGCTACTAATTGGTCTCTCACCTTCAATTAAAAAAAAAAAAAAAAAAAAAAAAAAGTACTTCAACTTGGGGTCTTTGTGTAGTTCATGCATCAAAATTTACATTAAATGCAACTTCAAGTTATGGCATGGACCACAACTTCTTTTTTTTTTTCTTCCTTCCTTTCTTCTTTCTATTTTTTCCCTCTCTTGTGGAAATGGAAATGACTGCCAGGAAGGCACAGAGAAAGCTTGTGTGACAGATGGAGGAATTTCTGAGGCCAGGGAAATCTGTAATTTATATAGCTTAGGGTTAATATAAAGCACACTCCACAGATCTTGGACTGCTGTACTTAGGGAGGCAGATCAGCAAGTTGCTCAACGTGGACTGTCTGTTAGTTTTGGGATTTTAGGACAAATCCTTGTCCTCATGAAACTTACAGTTTTTTAAATCTTTACCTCCCTATGTAAGGATGGGCTCTGAAATATAGGTTGAACTTATCATTAGGCAAGTTAAGTACTACTCACTTAGAATGATTTAAGGTTGGCTTATAGACTCTTCCAGTACCCCCACTTCCCCAACAAATAAAAGACATTTTGTTAATTTGTTATAGTGCCTAAAATTCCACTGGAGATGTCTTGCTGATGGGTTTAGAATTTTGAATTTAGAAATAATCTTTTACTAACTTGAAAATATTTTCCATGAGCACTTCAACATGTATGTTTTTCTTTTTGTTCCAAACGTGGACATCTGAGAGCAAACTTATGCGCCATGCAGACCACACAGCAGGAGGTTTTGTAGAGGTTGACAATGACACAGCATTATACAATTGGTATTGCCTGTCTTCTCTGTGGCAATGCTGTAGGGACCTAACTTCACTTAGAAAAAAACCTAAAAGGGAGTGATTGGAGTATATGGTGAAGATACCAGCTTGTTTCTGTGATCAGGAGGGGACCACAAGCACTCCCTGTCACCTGCCATTGCTTTCTGACCATGTAGAGGGAACTGGAGTCCTGTTTACTGTGGCCAGCCGATTCCCCTGGTAGAGTGTGTTCTTTGTTCTCCAGAACCACCATCCCTATGGAGAATCCTTTGCTGTTTGTTTGTTCAATTTTATGTAGTTGAACCAATGAGGAGGAGAATAGTTTCAAAAAGGAAAATTCTTCCAATAAATTACTAAGGGAATGAGCAAAAAACTTGATCAACTCCATGATTCTTTTTTTCTAAAATTCTCCAAATGACTTAACAACAATGACCTAATTAATCCATAGACTCTGATCTGACTGTCATGCCCAACTGAAATATCTTCCAGTGCCTTCCATGTCAAGAACAAAACTCATGTTATCCATAAAGTGATTCCTTTCCATTTTTATCATCATGGTCCCCTCTTATGGTTGTCATTTTCTTAGATTCCTTTTTTTATTGCTCTGCAGGATTAGATATCAAGTTCACAGGCGTTCTTTGTCTAACTAAAGTATAAGCCCCTTAAGGAGAGGGATGGTGTCTTATGTTCAATGAATACATGGCACCCTAGCAGCTTTTGGGGGATTGAATTAAACTGAATTGACTTATTTATCTGCAATTCAGGGGCAATACTAACTTGCCTTCCTTGAGTTGGAATAAACAGTGCCAAAGGATATAAGAGAAATATTAAAGTTGATCAAGCCTTCAGTAGAACGGCTCCACTAGAAACTATAAATTCCCTGCACAGGTTGGATGAAGAGCATTCTTTGAATACACAACCCTGGATCACTGTGAGCAAGTGGGTGAAAAAAGGTGAAGAGTGATTTAGAGGAAAGGAAGAGAAAAATTAAAGAAGATAAGGAAAACTGGAGACTATATTTTGAGACTATAACCAAGAGGACAGTTCATCATCATGGGTTTCCAGGGCCAGTGTTTTGTAGTAAAGTATGGTTAAGAGAAAAAAAACAAACAAAAACAAAACAAAACAAAAAAACACTGGAGTAGAGAAGTTGTTCAGCTCCTGATGTATGTACTCCTGGGAAATGACCAGGACAGAAACAAAGGAACAGTTCTGGGTCTGAAGACACATAGCTGTGGAAATAAGAAGAATCTGCTTGGAGACTTAACACCTAGAGACTAAAAAACATGGTGTATACTTTGAGCAAAAGGTTGTGCAGAACCAGCCAAGATGTTACAACTAGTTACACAGAGAGCTCACCTTTGACTCCTTTCCCCATCCAGAAAGAAGAAGGCCCTCCACAGGGTAGGGAATGTCCAGGGATGGCAGAGAAATGCTACTGGAGAGAGTCTCTTTAGCCAGTGGCTGGAGTTAGCTGCCGCCATCTTCTCCTGTATGGGCTGGAGCCCGTCCACCCCTGGGGCAGATTACACCCTGGATAAAGGCAGGATTGGGCTCAGGAGGAAAACAGAGAAGTGGAGAACAAACTTTTTACCCCATTCATTCCCCAAAGCATTTCCTAAACATTTGAGAGTGAGCTGGTGTTTTGGGGTGTATCACAGAGTTTCTTTCTTTTTGGCCTGTTGGTTATTTTTCACTATCCTGAAGTTTGCTTATTTCTGAGAATGAGATTTGTTGTTGCTGCTGGAGGGGAAAATGGTTTGAACTTGGGAAAGATCCAGAGACCCTTGGCAATGCTTTCATTCTCTTTCTGGGACTGATTCCCATCCATGTCCTCAGGCACAGCACTCTGTTTTCCCATCTATAAAACGGGATAATAACTCTGCCCTGACAGAGATACCATGGGAATAAATCCATTCACCAGGCCTCTCTCTTTGAAGTCCATAAGAATGTGTTATCATTACTATAAACACTCTCACACTCTCCCTTTGAAGGCAGAGGCACAAACCTAGAGGCATCTCAAATACATTTAATTGAGTCCATTTTTCTCCCAGCAGAATTATAAGCAGGGTGGCTAAGGTGGTGGAGTGGGAAGACAACCATTCCAGTGGAGGAGGAATAAAATGGTAAGGGCAGAACTTCAAATCCTAATAGTAAACACAGCCCCCATAATAACGAGGTTAATCATTGCCAGGAGCACCACCTGACTTTTTAATTTATTTTATTTTATGTTTTTTTCTTTTTTTAAACATAAAGCACTCCCTGAGCATGCTGTAAATATCAATGAAAAATTTGAGTGTCCTCTGGGGCTGGAAGCTGATTCGGGAGGCACAGTTTGTGGTGGGAAAAAGAGATCATAAGACCCATTGTCAGGAGTCAAATGAGGAGTGGAAAGTTGGAGAATCTGCCTTGGAAGGCAGGTTTGTAGCCCCCGTGTCTTCACTTTGGTGGTGAGATAGCAATTCCAAAATGAATTCCAACTTTCAGATGCGTGCCTTTATTATTCAAGATTCAACCTTAGCACAAAACCGGTGGGTGATTTTCCCTCTTTCTTTTCTTTTTTTTTTTTTTTTCCTTTTCACTCTTTCTGGACTGATTCTATTAATTTCCCCCAATGGCACGTGCAGCCCTGCACTGACGCAGCCATTGACGATCTCCTTATTCATCTAGTAGCAGAGAGGCCATTTGGATGAATATATGTTCCCCATTTTCTTTGCATTATAAATTCAATGTTGTGGGAAAAAGAGTGAAATGGAATGGCAAGGCCTCCACAGAGAAATGTCCCTATTTGAGAAGAGGAGTTTTATAGGGGGGAACGATTGACAGCCTCTCAGTACAGTGGGCACATTTCTCTGTACAACTGCATCACCACTAATGATAAATGAAGAATGTTTGATAGCTGGCTCCGTTGTCTGACAGCTACAGTTTTGGCCAGAGGGCCGTGGCAGGCTTTAGACTTCTGTTCAAAATGAGTTAAACATATTAGGCATTATGAAAGCACAGAAGCCTCCAGAATGAGCGCTGAAATGAGTGATCCGGGTAGGCTCCTGGGTACACAACTTGCAAAGCAGATGTCATTCTAATAATGTGTGATATAGAACATGCCTGGCCTAAACCCTGCTGGATGAAATATGAAGCCCCGTTGGTGATATTTAATACCATTTTATGAGGTGCCATCTTATAAAGACAATGCCCGCCGTATGTGGAATGCTTAAGGTATTTTGCCAAAGGCATAGGGAGGTATCTGGAGTAAGTAGAATTTTTATTATTTTATAAGCCTTTACTTTGTAATATTTCTGTTTCCACATTATTGTGGGGGCTCGCTGCCCTAACCCTTTGTTGAGGGAACTTGATGAGCAGCTTGCTGGTAGATTGACGGATAGCCCTTGCAGTTTCTGGAAGAAAAGACTAGCTCCTACCTAAATACATTCTTCAGAAAACCCTCAGAAAGGAAATGTAGCTTTGCTAGGAGCATTCTTCGAGTGGGGACTTTGAGGCCAGCATCTGAAAATATTGTCATTTTCAAATGACCCATTTGGAGGGTAATGGAAGATTTGTATGGACGGCAGTTCCCTGGATGTCCTCCCTCCTCTAAATTTTCTGTTTATGAGAATCCTTCAAAGCTTACAATTTGGAGGGTCCCCTTCAGGACTCCTCAAAAGAGACAAGGCTAGTGAAGTTTAGCCACGGCATGGTTGTAGGGTTCACTGCTCCTATATCCCTGGAAAAAAACCCCGATGTCCCGGGGATGGCAGTGACTTCCTAAAGAGGGCCGTGTGGTGCAGATAGGGCAAGGGCATTGCTGGTAATAAGAGTACCCCATTTAAAATATATGGCATTCACATTTGTCTTCTAAGTTCCTTTGCATTTATCATCTTACATTCCCCATAAGATAATTCCAGAAGTTGGAAGTCACATACCTATCTAAGGCACCATTTATTGAAGCAGCTACCTGTTCTCTTCATTTTAATGTTCTGGACAATGACATTTTTTAAGGATCCAGTAAGTGAAGTGTTCCGTATGATTATGAATACAAGGGATGAGAAGGAGGAAAGGTTTTGTTTTTCCTTTTTTAAAATTTTCCCTTAAGTGAAGAAATGTCTTCATTTTTCGAGAGCCTGGACCATCTAGGGAAATAGATATACCAGTGAAACAGTTTCCCAGTACATGTGCAAAGTAACATAACTAAGAACAATTAATTCAAAATTCAGGATAAGCCCTTTGGACAGATCTCTGCCTAACAACTTGTGGGATTCAGCAGCCTTCTCGATGAATTCTAAAACATCGATGATGCCCACAGCTTCTTGCCCACTCTTCAGTATTCTGTTGGCTCCATGCCACCACCAGCAGAGCTATTTGCTAACACATAGTTTGGTTTTTGTTTGACAATGGGTTTATACCAATTGTTCTTGTCCTGGTTACTGTGTGATTGAGTTAAATATTGAGTTAAATATAGTAATTGATGAAATATGACTGCCAAAAGAAGGAAGTTGTCCCTCTGATATTGTAGCAGTCATTTGGGGAATATCAGTGAAAGCGATACATTAAAAAAGTTAAGAAAAGTGAACTGTTGAAAGATACTTAAGACATCTTCAAAGGAGTGGGAGAAAGTTGTTAAAATTAAAAGTGGTTTGCATTCAGATTCAAAAGTCTTAGTTCTTACTCCATGTTAAAGGAACCGAGATTAGGAATCATAGCAGACAAAAACTGAGCATGGTTTACACAAGATTCAAAGACAAAGCTTAGGTTTAGACGAGAAGATTGGCTAATGTTCTGCTTTCACAAGTTTTAAGTTAAACTAAAATGTTTAGCATCTATGAAGATGACTTTTGGAGTTGGGTGCTTTGACAGGCCTTTTCCCTGACTGTCCCAGGGCAGGCGTTCTGTGCAGGGATCTGCATCTATTCTAGTTCACATTGTTGGTGGAATGTTGAGTGGAGTGGTTTCTTTCTCAGATGAGTTAGATTTTCATTGCTATTATTTGGGAAACTTAGAAAACAGTTTGGTATTCAAAAAGAAGGGCAACCCCATGCAGTAGGGGACAGAGCCCAGGATTTGGAACTTGATGACCCAGTTCTGCTACTTAGTACAAATAACCTTGAGCAGGTACGTCACTTAACCTTTCCGAACCTGATTCCTCATCTGTAAAATGAGGATAATGATATCCTTCCCATCTGCCTTGCACCATTGCTCTGACCAATAAATGATGTAATGTGAAACCTTTGGCATGGTCCAAGGATAGGAGGTACTTCTGCTGTGGCTACGGCTACTGCAGAGACCACAGCTGGTATTACTATACTTTCTGCACCCCAAACTATTAATGCTTGGGTGTGCATGTGACTAGGACAGTAGGCACTGGTTCTCTCAGAGGAAAGTTCTAGATGACAGTTTTCAGTCTCCTTGCTGCTTATCCTATGTGGGAGTCTGGGGAAGTCCTCTCATTTCTTACATGTATGAAATGAGAGGCATCTTACTAATAGAGGTTTTCAAGTTGCTTTTCTTTAGAGACTTAGGTATCTGCTTTCCTCTAATTAGTTCCATTATTATATGATTTTATGTGGTGATTGTATGTAAATTTTTCATTAAAAATGAAAAAAAAACTTCCAATATTATAAAGGGTTTACAAATCACTGGATTATAGTTTCCTTAATGTCCCTTTCATCCACACAATGCCTACATTTTTGTCCTTCTGTGAATCATTACAATCTTTCTTCCCTGACTCATAGACCACTGTGGTTGCTGAATTCCCAACTTGATTGCCAGAGCCAAAGAGAACAAATTGTCCAAGCAATTAATTGTCTCACATATGTGTTAAGTGCCAGCTTTCGGCATGTGGCCTGGCCCTTCCCTTTGTGGACAGTGGCAGGCTCAAGGTCCATCTGACAGTAAATTTTATGCCAGACCTCAGGTCTCCCTTACTTTTCAAGAAAAGTGAAGGTACTGACAGATTGGTGATGGCCATCATTTTTAACTAAGGTGTTTTAAAGGCCTGTGTGTCCTTTCTAAAAATATAGGCATTAAAAGGAGAGCATATGATAGAACTTAAAATGAAGCCCATTTAAGTCTGTTTGTAGAAAATCTTGGTTGATTGATCTTTTGATGTAAATATCTTGATATATCAATTTGGGAGAAGTTTTTATTCCAAATAATGAGAGAAGCTATAACTAGATGTTACTATAGGACCAACCTTGACTTCAACAAAGGTATTTTAAAAATATCAGATGAATTTTCCCTTCACTTCCCTTTATTAGAAAGTCCCCAGGTTGTTCCTCTAAGGGAGTCACTATAGGCTGTGACCAAGTCTCTCGGTTGCTACCCTACTTCCAGGTAAGCTACCTCCTTGTGTTTTAGGTTCAAAACCACTCTGAGTGTTGGAGACTCACACACATAGGAAGAATGACAACCCAATATGGCTTGGTCAAGATGTTAGGGGAGATTTCAACTTTTGTATGGATTCTTTCCCTTGAGTCCCTTTTATCCTAAGAATCAAAGAATTGTCTAAACATTTTTAATTTGCGTAGGCTTCTGGAGCAAACTTTTTGAGTACTGACCCCAACAAACCTGAACTTCTCGTTTGTGTTCTGCAAATGTTCAAAAAGGCTATAGGAGTCTCTCCATTTGATCTGCATTTGTAGTGAAGAAGGAAGTGCTACTCTACATAATTTATCTGTACCTCTTCTAAATTCTCACTTTCCCAAAGTAGGGTACCATCAGGGTCTAAATATATACATTTTGGTTGTTATGACTGAGTTAGGACAGGTACAGTACATGGTTATTTATTTCCAATGCTTTACACTTCAATAGTTACTTTTTAGAACAATTAATTTATGGAACCATAATTGTATTAAATACTTACCATTGTCAGTACTAGTGAGTGTCAAATATCTACCCAGGAATATATAGATAAGGAAAAAAAATTTCTCCCGAGGGTTAAGCTATAAAGTCAAAGTCTTCTGGGTCACAGCACAGAGAAGCAAAATCTCTTTATAGTGATGGAATGGCTTTCATGCTCATAAATACCTGACTAAGTTAAGTCACTATAGTGGCAAATCTACGCAAATATATTTACCAGAGGAAAGAGACTAATCACATTTAGGAGAAGAAAAAGATGAGAATCATGGCAATAAACCTTGGCCCATCCAAGAACCATCCAAGGGAGAGGAAGCCTCAGACTGGTAAATTTGAGCTGTGGTCAAGATGGGTGTGTCTGGCCACATACTTTAAAATGCTGACTTTTCAACACATTCTCCTTGTTCTGATTCATCTTAACTCTGGTTAGGTATAACCAGCCTTTGTGGGAGGGGCAGAAAGCACCTGAGCATCAGACCCAAGGATTTTGGTCTGAGTGAGAGGAACCTTTCTTACTATAACTAAATAAATAAATGCTTACTCTTTACCCATGAGGTCTGCTGAGCGTGGCTTTCACGTGTCTGATCCCTATCAACCTCGATTGGATCCATGGCACCTGATGTCCGTCGGGGTGGACATACCAAGGAAGTGATTGCTGCCTGTGAGGACTCATGGAAGACAGCCTGTTGGGCCCTCCCCAGGTGGACAGATGCTTCAGTGTGTCTGCATGGTGGTTTCATGTCCTCTAACCAGAATTCTCCACTTGTGATAGGTGAAGTACATGCAGGCAGATCCCTGGGTCTCTTCTTCCCTCCGTTTTGGCACAGCAAGAAAAACGTGCATCTCTAACTTTGTTATCTGTCATGCGTAGACCTAAACATCAGGTCTAGGTGGGGATTAACCTTATTTTGCTTTCTTTCTTTTTTCATTTCTTTAACAAGTTTTATTAAGGTTTAAATGGTATATAAGAACAGCACACGTTTAAAGCATGCAATTTGATAAGTTTTGAAATGTTTATATTCTACTCCATCCCAGAGGAACAACTCATTGTTTTTTGTTGTTGTTGTTGTTGTCGTTTTTTAAATTTTTTTTTTTTTTTTTTTTTTTTTTGGTCCTTGACTTGTACTTTAAACTATGCCCTTGTCTTATGTATTTGTATTAAGAACAAAATACTTTTTTTAAAATTCTCTTAATCCAGTTGCCAAAATTGACTTTTCTGGTGTCTGCATTTCACTTCTTGCTGTAAGGAATTTCTATTAATTATGGTCTTTTTGTCTGGATCATGTTTGATAATTTGTTACCAGTATTGTTGTATTATTTCATGTATCTGCTGGGCTGTACACTTGTGTTCCCTGCCGTACCCCTGACACCAGCCCACCACCAGCCAGTTTTTCACCTTTGCTGATTTTCAGGCTCTGCATGGCAAACAACTTCACTGTAGGTCCTTGATAATGCCTGGTTTCTACCTGGCTGCATTTCTCCCCCTTGCCTACCTCTGGAAAGGCATCTAAACAGTTGCTTTAAGTCCCTGGCCTAATGGGTTTTAGCTTTTGGCCATCTTGGCTGTTAGTCCCTACTATCACCAGTTGACACCAGTGTTGTTAAGAAAGCATTTAATATGCAAAGGAAACCAAGATTTTTTTGATTGTTTCTCAATTCCAAAAGTCTCCCGAAATCACAAGAAACCTCAATGACACCTCAGCATCACGAGACACCTCAGTGGTGCCATTATAAATGCCATTGGCCTATAGGTAGGTTGAATTGACCTACTGGTTAATAGAGAATTTTGGATTAAAGAATAAGTTGTGATAACATCTAGATCCCAGGTGATGAGAACAGTTAGGAGAAGAAGGTTACAACAGGAACTATGGGCATATTTTTAGGAGAGTCACTGTGGCTTTCTTTCTATGTAGTCTTTGTATACTGAAATTTTTCTTTGTATGGAGTAGGTCAAAGGCACAAGTAACCACTGATCTTCTACCTTTGCCTTAAGCAGCATCAGGATGAGAAGTTTTTTTAAAAAAATCCAAGTCAGTTCTCTGACATTTACTGAGTTACCACCACGGCCAGACACTGAGTTATTTGGTGTTAAGACTTACCTGACTGAGACCATCTCTTCTCTCATGTTGCTTACAGCTTGGTGAGTGGGAAGGAAAACTTCCTGTTCTAACATCAGAACGCTTTTTTTTAGTCAGATTCTATTGCTGCTGTGACCAAAAGACCAGACAAGAACCATTCTAGAGGAAGGAAAATTGGTGCTTACAATTTAAGAAGTCTCAATCCATAGACACTTGGCTCCATTGCTCTGAGCCTGAGGTGAGGCAGAACATCATGGGGTGGAAGAGTGTGGTGGAGGAAAGCAGCTCAGAACATAGCCACCAGGAAACAGAGCTCTGCTCTCCAGGGACAAAATATAAACCCTAAAGTGTCCTACCCTCTTTAGCCACACCATATCTGCTTATAGTTACCACTGGATTCATCCATTCAAAAATGGATTAATGCACTGATTATGTTAAGGCTCTCATAACCCAATCATTTTGCTTCTGAACTTTTTTGCATTGTCTCACACATGAGTTTGGGTGGGACATCTCATATCTGAACCATAAAATTCATTTTCGTGCTTCTTCCTTGTTTGAATAGATATTTAGGATTCCTTTAAGTCCTCAGGCCCAGGATCCCCATGTGCTTAGGGGGCTTTTCATGCCTTGACTGATCTCCCAGGCTAATGTTGGGCCCGACTTGAAACAGATATCTGCTTGATCATTCTAGCATTGACAACACCTCTGCAACTCTGATGTTTGAGTGACTGCTGACTGCAAGCACCCTCTAGATGAACTATGTAGTCTACTCATTACTTTCTGGTTTGGTGGTAGAACATGCTGGGCTGCATGGGACTGGCAATAGCTGTGGCTATTAATGAATTTTTAATCCTGGATAGTTTTTTTTTTAAATTGCATTTTGGAGGCAGGGTCAAGTCAATAGGGTGGCTCAGGCAATTCCATGTAGGAGGTCTTCCCCCACCTGTGAGAGGAGAAAAGTGCAATATGTACAAAGAAATGTCCCTATGCGCTAAGATATTCTCTTGCCGGTTGTAGCCAGTGTCTCTAGTCATTTATTTATTTACTAGTATACTCATTTATATTTCTGGCTAATGCTGCACCAGATATCTTGAGCTGTCTCAGAATTCTTAAAAACTAACTTCAATTGATGTATTTCATAAGCATGTACTATATAGCTATGTAAGAAAAAAGTATGTCTTGAGACTTAAAATAAGGTTTGTGAAATGCCTATTTTATGGTATGGGGACAGTATCTAATCTACATGAAGCATCCCATCAATGCATGTAGTCCTTTTAAGATGGGTTAGCTTTGCACAGAAGAAATCTCTGTATTCCAGTAAGTTATAAAACTCCTAGCCTTAGCAGACCCCCTTTATGCCTTTCTGTGACATAATTGACGTTATGTGTGCATGCTTCCTGTGCATGTTTTGGGGGAATGTGAGTGGTGAATAGAGAAGAAAAAGGTTATTAACAGTACAAATTCTTCCTACAGCTGGTAGTGGTTGGTGGCATGGTCACTATATATAAGCAAATTAATTTTGATCTCTTTAATCTTTTATGTAGTTTAATCATTTATCTTCCTTTAGATTTCTCCCTTGAACAGAATTTTAAAGACTGTGTGGCAATGATACTTGGAGATATCAATATCTCCTTAGAATAGGAAAGAAGTACAAATGATAGCATCGTTTGCACAAATGCATTTGGGTATAAATCATTAGATTGTTTTGTTCATTCATTCATTCAACCCCTGTTTATTGAGCCCATATATTTATATGTTAGACTCTGTAACAATTAGGAACACAAACATGAATTTGGCCTGGCCTCTCCCTATGGTGTGATTGATAAAAAAATGAACTGCTGGCACAGTATCTACCCAATAGGAGTTTATTGACAAGTGTTTATTGACAAAATAACTATTTCCCAAAGTGCAGTCTGTGGAACACTAGCCTGGAGATACTCCATGGGAAAAAATGAAAAAGATTCCTGGTTTAAAAAAAATGTTTGGAAAATGGCAAATATTGCCTTTCTCTTTTGAGAATTTATAAAGTGCAGCCATGTATTTGAGGCTTTGAAAAATATGAATTTTGTTTAATCCAGCATTCCCAAAGTTCATCTAATCAGGGTTCCCTTTTTTAAACATAGAACTCAGGGAATACTGGACTAGATGAAAATGTAAAGTAATGTTCCTAAGACCTGAGAGTTCAAAAAAGCAAGTAAAGGCTTTAATTCTTTTCCTAGCTTCATGAGTGAGGCCTCAGCATTGTGCTTTGTAGACTAAAAGCAGAAGAAATGTTTTGACTTGGTGGCATTAATATATTGGTTTATATTTTTATTTTTAATATTTATAATATAAAAACATCTATAAACACACGCATATACATGGTTTATAAAGTAAAATGCCAGTAGGCCAAAAATATACCAGTCTTAAAAATTACCTATTCTCTCCTTCAAATGTAGTTCTTTTGGAATCACAAGTAAATTTTAGGTACATTTCCATTCCAAGTTACCTGGGCAATTTTTATATTATTAACCACACATGTAGAATTTAATGAGAACTGCTCCAATAAAACTTGCCCTCACACCACCTTGGATTGTCAGTTTCTATTTCCTGAACAGCAATAATGGGGGTTCCACTCAGAATCCTTCCTGAATCTTCAAGGAATCCTTCTATGTTTAAGAAATATAAATCAAGGTTAATTGAAGAAAAATGAGAGAAAATGTGTTTTTATGTTGCTTTGATAAAGCTGAGGCTGAGCAATAATTGCCAAACAATACACAGGTGAAAAATGGAACCTGACACCTCAAAGCAGCACATGCTGATTGCATGGGATCTCAGGATCGCCCAGGACAGCTTGGCTCCCTGCATAGTCAGGCTTCCTTGGAAAGGCTTGAAAACCAGATGCACACTTCCAAATCAATTATTTTAGCTATCCAGGTATTGCCTTGAACAAGACTTTTATTTTTGGCTCCTAAAGTTGACCTCATTACCTTGGCAGGGTGACTCAGTTTTCCCTTTTTTGCAGCCCTTGTTTTTTCAGGTTCCACGAGATTTTTTTCCTTTTTTCACCCTTCTTTCTTCTGGATATTGTTGCCACCGTCAAATGGGAAATACATAGAAATAGGAGATTAAAAATGTAAATTTTATAAACAGAAATCAAAGGTCCTAAATCCTTAGCAAAGAAAAGCCAACATAAGTAAGAACATTAAAAAATATACATAAATAGTGCTTCTAGGCTGAATACGTTAAATAATTCAACAGTTAAGTCATAAGCGTTCTTAAACTTAAGTATAAAAATGCCCTTGACAATATTTCACAGCCGTGCATTTCTTTAAAATATTTAGCATTCTCATTAAAGAGAATGACTTTAGTTTATATATTAGTTACACTCCTGCTTGTTAATATGAAGGAATTTAGGAGCAAAAAACCCATTCTTATGTATATAAGCAAAAGGCAATTTACATACAAAGTTGGACAACGATTCACTTTTTATTTATTTCTGGATCATCAGCATCTATGTATGGCCATACAGCATTTAAACAAATTTGTTCCTTAATGTGCAATATTAATATTCTCTGCCCCAAAGTGCCATTTGCTAATGCCATTGTGAAGACAGGTTCCTTCATAGCCACACGGAAGTCCCTGCTTTAGAAAGACTTAATGAACCTTACATTTTTTGGAATACTGCACAGTGTAATGCCTATTACATATTCATTGCCAGAATGGAAGATTTCCTTTAACTCTGCGATTCCTGGTCTAGTTCTCTGTAAAACATTGTCAAAAGTCACCAGAGACTTTCGTGGAAAATTGTGACTCTTGATAGCGGGATGTAATGGGGAGGTTTAGAGTAGAGAAGCCAGGAGTCTATCGCTCCACAGGGAGACGTTCTGACAGACAAATGGATGGATAATACAATTTTTGACATAATGGGATGAAAAAGTTTATGCCAGAAAGAACTGAATTAAAGTTATTACTTTAAAAGAAAGTCTGAAGTTTGAAATCATCAGAATTTCCAATGTGTGCTTCATTTTACTGCTTATATGCAGAAGAGATTTTAAAACAGAGATGCTGTCAAGTGATTTATAGAGTCACTAACAAGGCCGCCATAAAATTTTAGTTACCTCTTTGGAAATATCCACAATAATAAACACAATGTTTGTTTTTTCCTCTCTCATATTTTTAATAAAGAAGATCTCACATTGTTCCTTTATGTTTCTACTTTCTCATTACAAAAAGCAGAGGGATAATTTTCAGAGGTGCAGGATGTCATCCCAAGGAAGATACCATTGTGCAGAATTCTACCTTTTGTGAAGAATGGTCTGCAATGTAATGACAGGTTCAGAAACCAACAGTGACAAATGGGCAGCAGGTCTGTGTCCATGGGATGAGGGTCCATTTGGAAGACTTATCAACCTTCTCTGGGTGCCAGTACCAAAGCCAGCCTAAGATACTGTGCCCCTCCTTACAACAAGCACCTCCCCATCACTCAACTGCATATCTGGAAGCATTAAACTCCCTTTGTTCTCCTGCCTGCCTCCATTTTATTTCAGACCCTTAAAGAAATCACAATTATATAGTGAGTTTTCATGATACTCTCCCTCATTTAAATTAGTATCTACTATCCTTTCACCAAGCACAGTACCTTGTGTCTACCCCATTACCTCTCTTATTTCTTTGTATGGGTGATATTCATTTAGTATCTCCTCCTTTCTGTACGTTGTCTGAAGGTCACACCATGACTTCTCATCTTTATACCTCAGTGCTACCCAGCTTGGGGCTAAGGTGAGGGGCATGAGGTGCCCACGGTGCAACACTAAAAGATGTGCTGTCAGTGTTGTGGGGTTAATGCACCCTAGAACTGCCTTTGCCTCCCATGCCTTTGGCCTTGCTGCCATTGCAGTGCCTGGTACATAAAAGTTCAATTCACACTCAGTGTCAGACTGCCCTATTAGCTGTGTAAAACTTACAGCATACCTTATTTTATCCAGGTAGATACCTTAATAAAATTTTATCTTGCCCTTAATGTTTTCAAAGGTAGACAATTATCACTAGATCACATCTGCTAGAAATGGGTTTTATTTAATTGCATAGGAAAATGGAACAGCTGGACCTGGGGAGGAAACCTTGGACTCAATTGGTAGAACTGTCACAATCCAAAGCTTATTTCTAAGTGATGCTAAATCATGGTTAAAAAAAAATCATATAATCCAATAAAATTAGGTATTTGGAGTTCTGAACTTCCCCCCCCCCCAAAAAAAAAAAAAAAGATCAGGAAGTGAAAATGAAAGAAGGGATAGAAAATTTTAAAGGAAGGAAGGAAAGAGAAAAAGAGAAGAGGAAAGAGAAAAACCTCAGAATTCACCACCCTCCCTTTACTGAATTCACTAACTGGCTTATATGTACCAAGAGGCAATCAGTCACGTGTATACAGCAACAAATGTTCTGGCAGTCCAATGACTTACAGCCACTACTATAGACTCCTGGTGCCTACCATGAATGGGGAAGGGAGAAAAATATAGACCTTGGGAAATGTGCTATTTAAAATAATATGTAACATTCACAATGTAATAGTAGATCAAAACATCATGTTGTACATCATAATATATACAATTTTTATTTGTCAATTATACTTTAATAAAACTAGGGGGGATAAAACAAATAACAAATAACAGGAAATAGTAGAATGATGTCATATGATTTTTTTTTTCTTTTAAAAATGCTACGCTGTTCAGAACAACTACAAGCTCAATGTGCATCTTGGAGAACTAAACTGCAATTATTCATCTGTAGCCTCAGCCATCAACTATTATTCTAAGGCTTCAAAGGGATATCCATTTGTATTATTGCTGGAATATCTAAGAGAAAAAATTATTTTGTATTAGAATCAAGAAATATCTGCTTGGAAATATGATGATGATGATGATGATGATGATGATGACGACGACGACAAACATCCATTAAATTCCTACAGTGTTTTATGAAATTCATTCTTCAGTGTTATCCCATTTGATTACCATAGGAATCCTATAGCACACAGGAGTTAGAACCTCCAGTGTATCCACATTACTTAGTTTTCTGTGTCTGTTACAAAATATCTTTGAAAATAAACTTAAGGGAGGAAAGATACATTTTTGTCTCATGGGTTCAGAGGTTTTGGTCCATGGTAAGTTGGCTCCATTGATCAGGGGCCTGCATTAAGGCAGGAAAACCTATTTTCTCTTAGTGGCCAGGAGAGACAGACAGACCAGAAAGAGAGAAAGGAAAGGGCCAGGGACAAACTATACCTTTAAAAACCTGTTCCAGTGACCTACTTCCTCTATTGAGGCTTCACCTCCCAAAGGTCCCAACACCTCCTAATAGTGCCACAGGCTGGCCACCAATCCTTTAACATAGAGTCTTTTGAGGACATTTTAGATCCAAACTATAACAGTATTAAAAAGAACAGAATTTCAGAGAAGCACAGAGATTTAATTGAGGTCAGTTGGTAAGTACATGCATATGACCACTCTGTCCTCAGACCAAATGAAAAGAATGTTCCTTTTTTTGCTGTCATTTAAATGCATCAAAAAAATCACACCAGACAATTGAAACCTACATCGAGTTATTCTATAAAGTATGCCAAGAGATACAGGCCTGGCTAATGATACTTCAATTGCATGTGTTTGCATTTACACATTATATCCATTAAAAATACTTGTGGGGTTATTTGGTGCTTCCTGGGGTGTCTTCCTGGTTTTAAAAGGACAAAGCTGGTATGAATGGAATCCATACCAATATTTGAGATGACTGCAGAGCAGAAAACCTAATATAAGCTCTTTTTTGTATGGGGGAAAAATGCCATGCTTTCCTAATTATGACAAGTACAAAAGCCACTGTTTTTAGTCAATGCCCTGGAGCCTTACAAAGGAATGGACTGGACAAGCCAGCAGCCGCCAATGAAAGGCACTGCACATCTACTAGGGCTCTAGAACAGGCTGGCACATTGCTCAGCAGCACATCGGGTGGATTTGGATGGCATTTATTGGGAACTAATCCAATAATGACCTGCCAAAGCCCTTACACAAAAGCACTTGTGCCCAGTGTCAATCATTTACCCTCCGACAGTTCAATGAACATCCTCTCTGGGATGGCTTTCAGCCATGCAAACACCCCAAATGCAGCAAACAAAGCCATGAGACTTGAGAGAGAGAGAGACACGACCATGCTACTGCAAAGCATCAAAAGGAAGTAACACTACTAGCAAGGCTTTGCCAAGTGTTGCTTAGCAATACAATACAGGCAGGCCCAGGGCTGTCGTTATTGCTCACAATGCAGTTGAGGACTACCACCCACACTGAAAATACATCATTTAGAGACCTAAGGACCTGCCACAATAGCAAGAGAATGGGATGCCAGAGAGTTGGGATAAACTCTTGGATTCCAGGAGAGAAAAAGCATTTAATGGTCCATAGCATCCCAGTAATCTCATCTTCCTACTGTCTATCTTTCTGTTTCTTTCTCCCCCTACTTCCCTCCTCTTACCTCTCTGTCTCTTCCTCATTTCTCTTCCTGTCATATGCTCATAGATTCAAATGTGTATTAAAAAAAAAACATACACTATAGGAAAACAAGTAACATCTATCCAGTGCTAACCATCTACATGGTTAAGTGGTTTCAGCTGTCTTGTGGTGATTAGGAAAAACACAAGTTTTGATCAGATTTTCAGATTGTCACATACTACCAATAAAGACCCAATAAAGACCATCATAATCCATAAAGATTCAGACTGACAGTGTCCCCTTGATTTATTTGAAGACTGGGCTTCATTTGTGAGCTTTTTGTTGGCAATGTATAGAACTATGTAGGAAGTTTTTTTTTTTTTTTCACTTCTTTAGTGATCCTGAAAAGAGTTTAAATTTTGACCAAATGGGGGATTTAGAATGCCTAGGAAGCAGTGAAGTATTACCTTGCTTAGAAATAGCACTGCTTCAAATGCCAGGCAACATCTGGTCATTGGGTTCCAGAACTCAGAAAAATAAAGTCCATCAAAGTCCACTGTATTACAACAGGTGGTTGATGAGAGGTGCACATTCGAGCAACCATGTAAAGAGAGGCACCAGTGACCCATTCCACAACAAGAGAGAAAATGAGCCTGAAGATGATTCTGGGGGACCACACCTTTGAAATAGCACAAATGCAAAAGTTGCTATGCTCTGTGCAAACTCTGGGAGAGACCTGTCTGATCCTTCCAACTAGTTGGAAACACAATTCTATTTCCATGGTGACTTCTACATTCTCATTTATTTTCTCTTTCTTTCTTGGTAGACTTCCATTATGTAATTTCTTAGATTGGGAACGTGATCGTGGCTGTGGAGTTGGATGAAGACGTTTGGTTAAAACTATAATTAAAACAAATTAAAAACAAATGAACAAAATGAATGTCAATGAAAAAAAAAAAAGAGTGCCTACTTAGGGTTAAACTAGCTTTGTGAGTGCCGTGAAAACCTCTCTGAGCAGCCTCCACAGGGAAATGAGGCCTTCTTTCCCTGTCTTTGGAAAAGGGCAGGCTACTCACTTCCTGGGCAGTGGGGCCAGTGTCCATTTGCTCGCTGACATCTTTACAGCACAGGCTAGGAGCAAGAGTTGACATGAGAAGTAGTGACGTCCACCTGCAGGTTGGGCTTTGGTGTGGGGTTACTGTGAGGTGCTCACCCACTCTACCTGGGCCTTGGCTTCTCTGTCATTAAAATGGGAAGACAGGACATGCCTCTCTGAGATCATAACGGTTCTATAGCTCTGTCCTCCACAAGCCATTGAAGAAAATTTCCTCCCAGGAGTCCTATTTTATTTTATTTTTGCCTTCTATTCCATGCCCTATATTATTTGGATGCCCTTTATTCAGCCAAACATCTGGGTCCCCTCACTGAGCAGCCGGAGAGCTAGCGGTGTGTGCCTCCTATCTCCTTTGTCTAGTGGGAGGAGGGCAGGGGGTACCTTCTCTGTTCCATGATTCACAGCCAATATCTCTTAGAACTGGCTTTCAAAGGGCTAGTACATCCCAGCAGGAAATGTGAAAAAGAGCAGCGAATAAATGGAGTCATCTCCACTGTCATTACCAGAGGCATCATCATCCTCCAACAATCGATTAAGGGTGTGACACTCAGCTTGGCACTACTGAAATAGTTAAAAAAAAAAGCCACAGCTTCTGCCCTTGAGGGGCACGGGCGACTGGTGATAGCTTAGTTAATACACATAGGGAAAACACAGAGACAACAGTAATTGTATAAACATCAAACAATTAACCACCCTCACTAAACAGAGAAAAAAAAGAAGAGCTCAGTTGACAAGACACAGGCCAGGACTCTAAATGGTGGTGGGGTGGTCTGGGGTCGGGGCTGGAGGTGCTCAATCTGGCAGTGGCAACACTTTGTTCTATGACTAAGAGAAATAAATCATTTAATCCTTTCTGTGAGGTGTGGAATGAGGGCAATGATACCCTGTCTCAAAAACAGGGAGTGAGAGAGAACTTGGAAGGATGGCTGTGAACTACTGAATAATAGGAAGGACGTTCTGGCTTGGGAGGGGGAGGGAGGGAGCTTTCCTGCCAGGCCCTGTTACAGGGTACACCTGTGACAGGTGACCTTCCTACAGGAAGTGTATATGATCCAGAGAAGAGCAGATGTGGACACACAGGTAACTACTGTGAAGCAGAATGGGGTCAAGAGTAGGGGACACCAATGTCCTCCACAGTTTAGATACTTGTCCCCATTCTCTGTGACCTCCCAGTCTTATCACTGAGCTCATGTCCCTCTTACCTTGGCGCTCCTTCTCCCCTTGATTTCCATGACATTACCTTGGCTTTCTTTTGAACACTGTATTATAAGCAAATGTTTCAACCTATTGACTCATGGCTCTACAATTATAATGTGTAAACTGGCTGAATCCATTCTGGGATGTGCATACGTTGTAGTTGACTTAATCATTCCTACAGATATTTACATTGATTCTGGCTTTACTCTTGTAATTTTTCATTTAATAGACAAGCAGCTCAAAGAGTGTGACCATTTCTTGAGATGCGCTGAACATTGTAGAGGTCTCTACTTGCTTACATTGTGGCCAGGCACATGTAAGTAACTTCCCAGCACCTCCAAAATGTCTCTTTAGAACACTCGTCCGGGCCTCTTTGTCCCGCTGTCACGTCATCCTTCAAAACTCTAACCTCAGTCTTCTTGGTCTTTTACCATAATTCTCCTCAAACATGGACTCTCAAGTCTTCAATTGACATCTCAGCTGATGCTCTTGAGTAGATGCTCCTATCTCTGAACGCTTTAGGTTCAGCCATTCAACCTACCATCCACCACACACCTGTCAATCACTCAGGCCCACCCCATGCCATCTTTGTACACTTTTTCCGGAGATCCCAAGATGAAGAAGACATGCCTTCCCCTTAGGGCATAAGAAGATGCGTGGAGATGAGGAAAATGGATAAACACCAGATGAAGGACTGTTTCTACAAAGTGATGGGAATCTTGGAGGAGTGTGGAAGGCGGAGTTAAAGACAGTTTCCCCAGATCAGGTGACTGACACCTGTACAGAATTCTGAAGGATGTGTACCAGTTAGCCAGGTTAAGTGGGATGATAAAGAGTGTCAGTAAGAGTGGGAAGAGAAGGAAGAAGGAAGAGAGAGAGAGAGAGAGAGAGAGAGAGAGATATTAAGGTATATTTAGGGAACTGCAAGCAGATGGGCAAGTGTGTGTGAGTGTGTGTGTGTGTGTGTGTGTGTGTGTATGTGTTTTCACAAGTGTGAAGTGCCAGTTGAACCTGGAAAGGGAGATGATCATGGAATTGTTTTGCTCATTACAATGCTGTAGTTTGGCCCATGTGTTTAAGGCAGAGTCTTCGGCTTGGTGCTGTTGGGAGGCAGTGGAAACTGTAAGATGTGGGACCTAGTGGAAGACCTTCCAGCCATTGGAGTGTCACTGGGGTCCCACTGTCCTAGGAGAGGATCCTCTTTCTCCTTTCATGTCCCAGCTGTGAGGTGAGCAGCTTTGCTGCAGCATAGCTGTCAGACTGAAACCTCTAAAACGGTGAACCCAAATTAACATTTTCTCTTTTTTTGGGGGGGGTACTAAGATTGAACTCAGGGGCACTCGACCACTGAGCCACACCCCCAGCCCTATTTTGTATTTTATTTATAGATAGGGTCTCACTGAGTTGCTTAGTGCCTTGCCGTTGCTGAGGCTGGATTTGAACCCACGATCCTCCTGACTCAGCCTCTTGAGCTATTGAGATTATAGGCATGCATCACCACACTCAGCTTAACCTTTTCTCTTTATAAGTTGACTATCTCAGGTATTTGCTACAGCAAAGGAAAGCTGACTGGAACATACAGGAGAAAGTTGAAGCTTTCTTGTGAAGATAGTAGGTTGAAGGATCTGATGCAGGAGAGCTTGCAGGTGCCAGATTTGCTTTTGAAGAAGGCTACTCCTCCAACAGTGTGGAGGATGAACTGTGGAAGGGCAGGGTAGTAGTAGGGAGAGAATGTATGTCCGTGGTGAAAGAGGTGATGGTGACCATAGCACAATCAGTGATGGCGAGGAGGTAGAAAGTAAGGAAATACAATCACAATTAGAGATGTAGAACTGAGAGGAGAATTGATGCTATATGGGAAGGCAAGGGGGTTGGTAAGGGATGAACAGGAGGCATTAATGACTGCCAGGTGTTTCTGTTTAGCTATACTTTCAAACAGCATCAGTACAGATGGAACCAGTTGAGATGACCCAAGGGGAATTGACCAACAATTAGATGAGAGGAAGATCAAGGACCAAATGCTGAAGACCACTGACATTTCCATGATAGGTCTTCCTCTATTATGGGTGCTACATTTATCAGGGCTCCAAACTCAAAGGGTCCATCTTTAATTCAAGATTCTCCAGCAATCCACGCAGCTACAACTCTGTAGCCCTAAATAACACTATAACAATTTCAATACATGCTTGGTAATATAAGGTGAAAGGTACATTTTATTATTTTTTTATTAATGGTGATTAGAGAGGCTAACTCACTTTCCTCCATTTGTGCAGCTAGTCAGTGGGAGAATTATGATCTGACCCAGATCTGTCTGATGTCAAAGTCAGGCTCCTTCAGCACTGCCACTGTCATCATTTGAACTCTCACCGTGAACACTTCCATTTGGTGTGACAGTCCTCCTCTCTGTAATGCTACTCTACTTTGTTTCTATCAGTTCTCTGGACTTGCTCTGGGAGGCCTCATCTCTTCCTCTTAGACATTCTCTGATTCACTTTGGCTTCCATTGTTCATCTCCCTTAGTGTTTTTCTTTAAAATATGGTTTGTATTTTATCCTTTCTGGTTTGGACTTTGGATCAGTTAAGACAGAATAAATGAATGCCAACCGGGTGACAATTGTGACAACAAGCACTTCCTAATATATTGCCACATTGTGACCTGGATCTTGGTCATGTAGGTCCTCAGAGAATTAAATCCTGTTGTGTGTATTTCATTTCCTCTTAAAGCTCCATATTGTTAGCTTAGAACCGATCATGCACTTGTGTTTGATAGTGCTCATTGTAGGGGTAAATCAATTGTAAGTCACTTGAGTGTTTACTGAGCTCTTTCCATGTATTTGTCACTATCTTGAGGAGCATAAAATATAATTAACACAGGAATAAATATATTTATGTTTAAACCTCTATCTATGTTTATCCACCCATCCCGCTACCATTTATTGAGAACATATTGAATGCTGACATACTGCCAAGAAGTTCAAATATATTCAAGGTGGTTACTCTTGCTTTTAATTTAGATGTGAGGAAATTGACTCAGAGAGATTACATGACGTTCCCTAGGAAGTACAGATACGGTGACAACAATGGCATTGGGACTCTCCAAAACTTAGAGGAAGAGAGAAACAAAGGAAGGGAAGGAGAGAGGAAAAGAGAGAGACAAGGAAACAAACTAAAAAGGTTTGAATTAAACATTTAATGCAGACAATCAAGGGTGGAGTTAGAAGTCTGGCCTGGGCATGGGTCTCAAGAGGGCTGTCCAGCAAGCATGGACCAAATATGGTCATAGAGGCACACACTTGTCTTTCACTTGGGAGGGACATGCTCCTCAAAAATTCACCTGTTCCAGAGCATATTCCAGGCCTCAAAAGAAATGTTGGGAAGAAAAATATCATGGAAGATCAAAAGAAAACCAACAGGCAGCCCACCTTTCTCTGAGCTGCTACTGGTGAGGCTCACTTGTACAATAAGGTAGTTGCAGCTGACCATATGATAATAGCAGTCAAGCTGGGAAAGCTACAGCCACTGGACTCTGCTGAGTGCATATATATAAAGGCACCAAAGTAACAACTGATACAATAATACAAAATAAGACAATGTCAGCTATGGGAACTGATTTCCTCCAGTGACCTGGCTTTGGGGGACTGCTAAGATCTCTGCTATGGTTCTGGATTAACAGAATTGTTCACTTTGACAAGACTAACCTTCTCACTTCCCTGACATTCAGTTTCTTGTTGGGACAAGTGGCACTGGACTTTCTGTCTGTGCGTGTAGCAAAGCCACTTAGGGAGCCATGCTTGGTGATTTTCTTTCTTTTTGTAGAGGGCCAGCCAGTGCACAGTTTAGGTTTTGCAAGCTATACAGCCTACACTGTGGCTACTCAGCCCCGCCACGGCAGAAGGACCGTGGCATAGACAGAACCGATGCGTGGCTGCATTCCACCAAAGCTGCATTATGCGCACCAAATTTTGAATTGAATTAATTTTTCTTGTGTCAGTAAATAGAATTCTTCTGATTTTAAAAAATCCACTTGAAAACCTAAAAACCATCCTTAGTTCGCAGCTGTACAAAAATGAGTGGCAGACTGGGCTGCATTGGCCTCTGGGCCACAGCTTGCTGACCCTTCACCAGGGCACAGAAACCAGGATGGCTGGATTCTTCTATGGACCGATGACAGCTTCCAGAAGAAGGTGGTGGGCTAACCCCGTGAGTGGCACCGAGCTTCAGCTGTTAATTGACATCATTTTTGAATTCCCAGCTATATTTCAAGGTATGAGACTACCTAAAGAATTTTAAAGTCATTATGTGGGTGAGGGACTGTTAAAAATAAATCCTTCCAGTTTAGAAGTGGTGGAGAGGGAATATCGGGTGTTAAAGAAATCCAGGAGTTTCCAGGCAAATGTGGTTCAAGAAGCACAGGGGTGGCCACCCGTCGCTGCTAAAGGTCGTCGGTACCACTCTGTGTCTTCTCTTTATGTATTTTATGCTGCTCATAAAACAAACTAAAGCAATTTAATTTAACAATCTAATTAGTAATGGATTTTTCATTTTATCTTTTTAACTATATGTGATACAAAGATGAGGTCTGTTAGTGACTCTGTCCAGGATGGGGTATTTATCTATTAGTAGTTTGGCATTAGAGCTCCTAGCAGCAACATCTAGATGGTGCAGGATGTATTTCTGTCTGATTGCTGAAAATTTGACAGGCATGGGAAGTACAGCCATAGCTTCCTACAAACAAGACCTCCAGGCATTGGGGTCCTCTGTCAGTCTCACCTCAGCCATTATGCTTCTCCCTTCTTAGTGTTCCTGTGGCCAAGAGGAAGAGTGAAGCTATTGCTACTTAGCATCTAGGTTCATAGGGAATCCAGTGTTATGTCTCTGCTAATATTTGTTCTTTGTAACACTGTTCCCTGTGAGCCAAGTATGAACTCCCTTTCTTCTCTTCCTCTTTGGCTCTTTCACATTTGAAATGGTGGGGGAAGACACGGGGGAGGGGAGTTGGGGGATTGCCCACCAGATCTTGAAATTCAACACCTTGGGATTTATTTCCTTAATTGGTTTTACACCTCTGAGCCACAGCATGAGGGGCTGGGGCAAAGCCAAAGCTTTGCGTGAAGACTAGGGATCTCGAAATGTAACCAAGAATTGAGAGCGCCTGGTGACGGTGGGGAGGTTGGTGATATTGTGAAGGTGCCCTGGTGTCTGAAGACAAAGGGTGGACCAGAGGCTGCAGGGATGGGCTAGATTCGTAGTTTTCTGGCATAAGCCAAGAGAAATGGCTTTGTGACTTTGTGACTTTGTGATTTGATCTCTCTCCAGTCATTTAATACTCTTGCCCAACTGGACCTTATTAGTGCCCTAACAGCAACGGTTCCCACAGATGTAACGTGCACTTGAGAGAAACAGTTTTTCAGATCTGAAAGTAGGAACTTTCAAATAAATAGTTCTTTCAAAACACAAAAAGTCCCTTAAGCTATTAAAAAAAAATTCCTTAAGATGTCTATATTACCATTCATTCCTGTGACAAATCTGTCCTTTTGGGGATCTTCTAAGGATTTTTTGTTTATTTGTTTGTTTTTAAATAAGATGCCTCCAATTGCCTGAGCTAGATTTTTTAAGGCAGCTCTAACAGGCCTATTGGAACAAAAAAATTGCTCTCCAATAATGAACATTTGACTTATATTTTGACATGTAACCATCTTTTTTTGAAAAGGGGCCATTATG
The DNA here is from genome assembly GCA_025594165.1 of Tamias sibiricus. Lineage (NCBI taxonomy): Eukaryota > Metazoa > Chordata > Mammalia > Rodentia > Sciuridae > Tamias > Tamias sibiricus. The sequence continues at coordinate 46,434,612 of CM046670.1, forward strand.
TACCCATCACAGGAAGTCATGCAGAACCCAGCCTCCTCTGCTGACCTTTCTTCCAGAGCCTGGGTTTGGGAAAAGAGGGCTTCAGCTTCTGGTTATGGGCATTGGTCAGTGTTGGATGATTGTCCTGAATTTGGTCTCTGCTCCAAATTTAAGGTGGGCTCTAGGTCGGCTTCACGGGTGTATTGCAGCCTCTCAGGCCTGGAGCCCATCAGCATCTGAAGCTAATTGTAGGAGTTCTCCTTCCCCACCCACAGAGATGAACACACAGAGACCAATTTGGTAATTACTCTGCATCCTCATGCCCCTCGGAATTGCTCCAGTGATGGAATAAACTATGCTGAGGGGATATTTACTCAAACATCGGTGGAAAATTATTTGCATAAACTGAGAACTAGCTCCACACAGCTGGTTCTCTTCCTGGGGATGGAAGAGTGCAGAGGTGAGAGCTGGTATGTAGAAGGACAAAGTCCTGAAGGTGAGGAGATCACAGGAGAGACATGGTCAGTCGGTGACGTGGGTTTGATGCTGTAGAGGGCACAGAGGAAAGGCTGCAATGGCTTCACACGCTCTGGCTGCCTCATTTAATTAACTTTGGATGAAGCCATGGCTGTGTTTTTTGTCATTTAAATCAATAGTATCAGACCCTCCTGTGAATAAGCCTGGTTTTCCTTTTCTTGTTGGGCTTAGATGGTTCAAAACCTGCAAGGTGCTAGGATCCAGAGGAGGGAATTTTCAGAGACAGACAAAGGGAGAGGGAGAGGGGAATGGAGGAGAGAGAGAGCAAAAAAGAGAGAGAGAGAGAGAGAGAGAGAGAGAGAGAGAGAGAGAGAGCTATTAACACGTGGAGATGCTGAAGTGGCTGCAAACATTGGGCTGTGTGTTGCAGACTTCACAAAACAAAAGGTGGCATAGAGGAAGCAGGTTCACGGAGACCAAGCTCCTTGCTCACTCTGGGAAGGTAAAGGAACAGCCACAAAAGGAGTGTGGGCGACCACTGGCACCTGTTATTGGCCATTAACAAACAACCATGTACTGCTAATCTGTGATCATAAAAAGGCCATCTGCTAATGCTCAAAGGTCATTAAGATGCCAGCCATGTTTGTCCTGTTCTCATTGGTTGGGCTGATCACTTCTAAGCAAAAAAGAAGCTTAAATGGCTATTGTGGTGGTGCCTGCTTACTCTGCTCCAGCTAGGGGCCTGACAATGTTTCCATTACAGACCCCTACCCTTGGTGGTTTAATGTCCAGCCATAAAAATAGCAGGCTAACCGTGGATGCAGTGTGTGTTCATGTATGTGCAGAATATTCTTTTCACAAAGTGGAACTGTGAAGCACACTAGTTTGACTATTACTGGTCAATGATATTCGTCAGGAAGGAAAGATGATTTCTTCATTTGAAGCTATTTTTCTTTCACCTGACTGATGGACTTATTTTAGATAATAGCCTGTCCACTATCCTTAAAAACTGTTTTCCCTGATAAAGTAAACATCTGCCCAAAGAAGAGTTATCATTCCATCTTGAAGAATTATCCTGACTCTTCCAGGCAGTTGAGGGGTTGAATTACATGTGGGGTGACCAAAGAGCGGATCACAGTACTGAAGATATATCCCAGAAAGGGAGCCCATGAATTAAAGCTTGCCTCCCCTCTGCATTCTGCTCTTATCCTCAAGAGTTAGCACATGGCTTACCCAATTTATCTTGTTTTTCTAACCTTTTCAAATAGATTTGTATATGTAATTCTCTCCAAAGACAATGGTGGATAGGATTTCTTTCTTAGTTCTTTTTCCTTCAAGTATCAGTGCATTGAATCTGGTTCACAGGAACTTGGCAGGTGGATAGGAACTTGTTAAGTGTCCAAAGGTATCTATAATACTATAGCAGCTAGCTAGAACCGAATGATCCCCTTGTTGTATATGTATACACATGCAGGTGTGCTATATATGTGCTTAGGGCTATCCCTGAGGAAGGAAGTTGGTATTATTTCTTTCTTCTAGGAATTTTTGGAGGAAGGAAAGCTAAAAATAAACCTCAGTGTATAAACTAATTGACCAAAGGACTCCAAAACCTCATACGATTTTAAAATTCTATCCACAATCTGCCCACTGTGGCAGGTAACAAAGGTGGCTCTTATCAATGGGTGGCCTGATAGACCATATGTTCTACTACCAGGTGGAAAAGTCAGAGCCCACCCCTAAAATATGAATTTTAGCAATACTTTGTGTGTGTGTGTGTGTGTGTGTGTGTGTGCATCTGTGTGTATTTGAGAAACAAGCAAACAGATGCCAGATCTTCAAGTTTATAGAGGTATAGACCTTTGAACTTACATGTGATTTTTAAAAACCCAGTTTTTCAAGTCCTGTGAGATTCTTTAGTGGTGGCTGTTTGGATTGTTCCTGCTTCATTTTTGATAACGCCACCGTTTCTCAGAGCACCCTTGCCTTTCATGTCTGCCAATTAACTAAGTAGTCAGAGCCTTGTTTTGAAAAGTTCTGAGTAGTTAGTAAGCTCTTTTTTTTTTCTGAGCCAAGTCAAAGTGTCCTCTGGAGGCTTCTGAATGAGGGGTCTGTCCCCTGTCCCCTCCCCGTCTGCCTGTTAGTACAGGCCTGGGCTTAATCTTTCCCTTTCAACCAGTTGCAAAGGGGGAGGGAGTCACAGAGTAGGGGGTGGGGTGGTGACCGCAGGTGGCTGAAGAAAGGGGTCTTGTTCTCCTGATGCTAAATGGCTGGTTAGCACTGCTTTTACTGTGAAATTCAGCTTCTGTCACTTCGTGGTTAATTGCTTTATTATTCTCAGATCCAGATTGGACCTGATTTAGTTCTATCAGGAGCCATGACTCTCCCTGGCATTTGGCCAGGAGCCTTTCGATCCTTTGATCTGGGATTTTATAATCACATCACCGTTTAGTTTGCAGCAGGAGGCCTGGAGCTTCCGCTGGGCTTTCTGCTTAGACATACACAGGGCTGCTCCTTGGGTAGGTGGAGGATGACTGTGAGGAGGGCAGATTGAGGAATGGGACCTTCTCCCTAGCTCAGTTTCTCCTCCCTGGTCTTAGACTTTATGGGTTTAGTTTGCTTATCTCTCTCCATTGGGCCCCAAATAGCAGTGGTAGCATCTATTTGGACTTGCCTCTTTGGTGGGTTTTATTTTCCAGCCATCTCAAAGATGGACTCTTTTGCCAAAGCTTTTCTACATCATCTAGCTGTCCTCAGTGTGAAAGAAGTCAACAGGTAGTGAAAATGACGTCCCCTAATTGTGAGCAGAGGCAGACGGGCTCCATCAATTGTTCCAGGATCCAGAACATGCAGTCCAGAGGCTGGGTTGTTAGTGTGCCTGGTGAGGATGAGGAGCAGGAGTAACTGTGGCCTGGATTTTTAATAGGCAAGGCTATAAAATGCTGAGCAGGCCCAAGTCACAGATGCACCACAGAGCTCTTTCAAGCCCTTATTCCAATGCTCCACTTGTAACTATTTTTAACCTTATTAAAAAGGAGCGAAATGCTTCAGCTTCACAAGCGCATGCTAGAGTCTTGCAGTAAATTTCTTTGCTTTATAACTCCACCTTTGATTCAGAAGGCCAGCGGGCATGAGAATGTGGATAAACATAAATCTCCTCCAGATCTGCTTGTGGGAACCAAGTGCTGTTAGGGATGTGCTGAGGACCAGCCCCGGGTCTCCAGCTGGAGCCGAGGGGTAGACGAGGCTCTGCTCTTTGGATTTTCAGGCAGCTCAATCTTCCATTCAATCTTGCAGAGACAGAATTGGTGGCATTTGTGTAATAGAAACACAGACTAAAGTCAGAATCATGCACCCAGGCAGGTGATGTCTGATAACTTGAGCTCCACATGACCTGTTTCCCAGCACAAGGTCAATGGGCCCGTGGAAGCCAACTGCTATAGCAGAAGCAGAAATGGGACTGGGACTGGTTTTAGAGAAGTGAAGGTTCTCTCTCTCTCTCTCTCTCTCTCTCTCTCTCTCTCTTTCTCTCTAAACTTCTCCCATGGAAGCTTCTCTTCCATCAGTGGCAGAGGCTAAAAATCTTATTTAAATTTTCTTCTAAGCTTTCTTGTTGGAATGATTTTGCTAACTTTTGAAAGAAAGGTTTTTGGGAGCCAAGTGTATTCTTGGTCGGAAGTACTTGCATGGATCTCTTCTTTGTTGGGATTTTGAACAGAAATAAGCTCTTGCTTGTTACAATGCTTTTAGTTTAGGACTCTACTCTGTGAAGACCTAAGCTGGACTTTTGTTCAGATAGGCAGTCAACAAGGATGCCTGAGAGGAGATGACATGAGCTCAGAAGATTCTGGTTTATAATTTCAGCAGTCATTTGGTGTCTTCAATATGTCTTTGCCACCCTCTAAGGAGGGTTGTGTAAGACAATCAAGACAAGGTTACTGTCTTCCAGGATCTTGGCATCTTATTAGAAAAGCCACACCCAATTATCATGGAACTGTATAGAACAGGTCAGAAAGAAAGTATTCTGTGGTTCCAGGACAGGTCAGGAAAGGTTGATGCAAGCAGGGTCACTAGATTCTCTGCTAAAGTTACATGTAGATTATAACAGACACGTGTGTTCTATTGTTGCTGATGTTTGATTTTTGTTTGCTTTTGTGATGTTGGGGATTGAACCCAGGGCCTCACACATGCTTGGCACGCACTTTGCCACCAAACAACACACCCAGCTCCACATCTGGTATTTTTGATTATTGATGATTACTTCTTTCCATTTACTTCTGGCAACAAAATTCTTTTTCCTATGGGAGAATCCATTCCATATGATTGATACAACTGGGATAACTTTACCACAGGGCTGAGTATCTGACCAAGGCTTAGCCAATCAGAGCATTTCACCACTTTGGCCATACTGATTGGTTCAAAGATGGAATCACTGTAGCTGACCATAATCCTCCAGAGAGGTTCTCCTCAGAACTACAGGGAGGCTTGCCAGGCTACAAATGTGAGAGAGGGGCTGCTGATAGCTCTCCTGTCATGCTGTGAAGAGAGCCAGTCTGAGCTGAATAAAGCTAAACAAAGCTCTGAGATGGCAGGAGAAACAGACATCATTTGAAATTCTATATACATCTGGGTCTGAAGTCAGTCATGTAGACCACGATCTACTGGCTTGTCTCGAGTTCTGTAACTTAGAACAGGCATAATCTGGACAATTTAGGGTTGAGCAAGGGGTCAATAGAAATATTTTGGGGGAACAGGACACTGTTTTCTATGTTTGTAACTGACAGCTCATATATGAATACCTTTGCCTAGAACAAAAGAAAATGACAACATAATCTGCCACCTTGGCTAGCTCATTTCTCTTGAAGATCATCTGCATGGGGATGTACCAAATCAAAGCAAAATGAAATATTTATTGTTACCAGGCCCAATGCACTAATTTTTAGAAATATATTTATTAAGTTGAATCTCTGCTCAGATCGTCACCAGCTTCTCCAGATCCTTCTCATCACCACAACTTCTAGGTAAGACAAGTTTTGAAACATTTGACCAGAACTTGCAATTCAAAAATATTTATCTAGTTCAGAGTCAAGCAATATAATAAGGTAGGGGATATACTGATGAACAAGCTAGACTTGGTATAGGCTCTCATATAACTTCTGAGCTCAGTAAAATAGGAGAAACTGGTATTATTTGATGAGAAGAGCTGTTCCATGACCTTACATGGATTTAATATGCAATGATTAAGATCTCTCTTAAGACAGTTTGTCTACTGGGCCTTAGGTCACACCTTCCTCGTAGCTTTTATTCTAGAGATCTCAACTCCTTTGTGGAGTTTGTTTGCTGGCCTAGCTGTGCTTAATGTCATCATCTATTGGCCTTGATTAAGGTAAGTGTTAAATTTCTAAGGATTGGGCCACTTATACTAACTCCCTTTGTACAATGCTAACTAAAGGGTATGCTCAAATTAAAACGAAATTTTTAAAAATGAAAAAAGAAAGAAAGAAAGAAAGAAAAAGGAAGAATGAAATGATGAATATTGGTCAGTTTCAGCTCAAGTAGACAGAACTTCCCCATGTTCCCTTTATAACACTCTCCCACTGTCTGACTTAGCGTGGAATGTCAATAATTGTGCCATTGATGTGTGTACATTTGTGCTCCTAAATATGTGCAGAATAAGATAGCTCATGGACCATGTATAATGGAGGTGTTAGATGCTGGTATGCTTCTCTCATTGGTTACAAAGCCTGGTTCTATGACTTAGTAGCTGGCTCAAGTTGCTTAATCACTCTGAACCTCAAATTCCTTATTGATAAAATAAGACTGGAATGTGCTTAGCAGGATGCTAGTATGTAAAAGAATCTGCAAAACATGCCAGAATGAGTACAGAATTTCCCCCTTACCCATGGGAAATACATTCCAAGATTACCAATGGTTGCCTGAAACTACAGATGGTACCAGAACCTGGTGTGTGTATGTGTATACTTATATACTGTATAACTTTATACATATATGTATACTTTATACATATATACTGCAGTTTATATATACAAATATATTGTAGTTTATATATGTATACATATATATTTATACTTATGATAAAGTTTAATTTATAAATTAGGTACAGTAAGAGATTAACAGCAGTAACTCATAATAAGAGCAATTATAAAAATGTATGGTGATAGAATTGTCAAGATCATTACTCTTGCACTTTGGGACCATTATTAAGTAAAATGAAGATTACTTGAATATCAGTACTATGAGTCTCAATAGCTGATTTGATACCTAAGTTGACTACTGAGTGATTGACAGGTGGGTAGTGCATACAACATGAGCATGCTAAACAAAGAGATGATTCGAACCTGGGGCATCACAGAGCAGGGCTGTGAAAGATGCTGCTCAGAACAATTTAAAACTTATGAAATGTTTATTTCTTGAATTTTCCACTTAATAGTTTCAGATCACAGTTGACTGAAACTGTGTAAATCAAAACTGAATAGGAGGGGGCTACTGTATGTGAAAGTATGATGGGAACAGAATATTCACACACTCTTCAAAATATCTCCCCAAGATACATAGAAATTACAAAGGGGGGAAAAAGGAAAAATTTACAGTGGAGAAATCTGACAAATGCCACTTTTATCAAGTGATAAAAGTTAACATCATTAATAATGGGGCCAAATCTAAATCATGTGCCTTCTGATAGGATTCACTGAGGAGGACACAACACCACATTTGTGATACTCTTGCCAAAAAAGCTTAATCTGAATCTAATCATAAGAAATCATCAGACAAACTCAAATCCAGGGGCATTTATAAAATAAATGACATGTGTTCTTCAAAAGTATCAAGATGATTAAAGAAAGACCAAGGAACTATTTACTATTTCAATGATCCAGGATTGGAAACTAGATTAGAATAAGAGAACCTTAATAAGACAATTGGCAGAATTTGAATATGCTTTTTAGATTCAATGCAGATTGCCTAATTTTGATAATGGTATGATAGTTATTTAAAGTGTTAATAGTCAAGGAATCTAGGAGAAGGGTATGCAGAAAGTCTTTGTGCCAATTTTATAACATTTTGAATGCCAATATTATTTAAAAGTGAAAACAAAATACACATGTAGTGAGCACTCCACTGACCATGTGTGGTTAGGAAATCTTCTGCAAGCCACTGAGATGAGACCAGCAGCTCTGAGTGTGGTGCCCATGTCTACCTCTGCTGGGAGTCCAGTAGCTCTGTGAGGGTGTCATGCATACGCTAGGACCTTCCTGGGCTGGTCTTTAGCCCTCTCCCCATGTTATATCCTCCATCTCCACAGCTCCTTTGACAAAGAATTTGAGACAAGGGAACTCTTATCTCAAAATTGCTCTCTGGCAATTTTCATAAACTGGGTTCCTCCTTTTAGATTGGTGAGATTGACCAGTTGACAAAGATTTAGCCAGAGGTCTCTCTATGGCTCTGCCATTAATTTTGCTCTGGAATCTACCCCTAGGTTTTCACTCACTGGGCCTTGCCCCCCAATCATTGGGAACTGAGAGGAAAAATGATGGACTTTTGAAAACATGCTAACTATCCAAATGTGACATCCATGTCAACACAGGATGCAACAGAAGACAAGGTAGAAGAGGTGATTAAGCCATCAAGGGGGGCATAAGATGAGGACATGTAGTGCTTTACAAAGACTCAATTCCAGAAAGTCCAAATCAGAGAGAGACCCTGTTCTATAAAATAAGTAAGATTATGGAAAGTAAACACAGGTTCTTCAGCATCTGTGGTAGAAAAGACCTGCTGTTGTTTGAAACATAAAAGGACCAGTTCTTTTTTTTTTTAATATTTATTTATTTGCTTTAGTTGTACACAATGCATTGGTCTTTACGTGGTGCTGAGGATTGAACCCGGGTCGTGCACATGCTAGGCGAGCGCTCTACCGCTGAGCCACAACCCCAGCCCTAAAAGGACCAGTTCTAAGCTAATGAGACAAAGGGTTCAGCAAGTCAATAAACCACATATGAGTCTTATTACCAAGTAGTAATTCCCATCATGATGAGGTTCAAGAAGAGTTTGAACAAACTTTCAGAAGTTAGATATAAAAGACAAGTATGTGAAATGACAGAGAGCTAGAGTGGCCACCAAGGGGCAGGGTGTGTCTTCCACCCAGACATCCTCTGATGTACCTCTTATAATTGGATCCAAGACTGTGTCATTTTCCCGTTTTTAATTTTGTGCGTACACTCGTAGCCCCTTGAAAATGGGCTTCTCTAGGAGAGTGAATCGATGGTGATGCTCTCACAAGGAATGTTGTGAGGTTAACAAATACAATTTGTAATGTGCACTGCAAATGTAAAGTGCCATAAAAATGCTAATGAATGGTAATGTGTGTCCACTCATTAGCGGCTGGCGCAACAGGCCAAGGATAATAGAAAAAGAGACTGCCTTTTGAACACACAAAGTGCTGTCCTATTCATCTGGCCTCACATGGGCCACCATGGCAGGCTCCAGCTCAGCTCTCATTATTCACCCAAACAACTTCCTTTCCCTCTCTGTCTGGGTCTGCAAGCTGCTTTCTGTGTGAAGAAAGATTCCCTGGAACCTTTTGGCGCCATCAACAACAGCCATCAACAGCAACAAAAGTTTGGCTTGAAAATTCTTTCAAGGAATGAAAAAAAAAAAAAAAAATCGATGGAAATCTATCATTATAGATGTTTTGGAGAGAGAAAACAAAACAAAAACAAAAACACACACACACACACACACACACACACACACATACACACAAGATTCCCGGATTTGTTTTGCATTTGGGTAAGAAATGATATATAGCTACATAGTAAAACAGTTTTATTAAAAAAGATCTTCTCACCCTGAATTCAAAATACGAATTGTACCCTCTTATCATCCAGTCACTTTGGAATGAAAGTTAAAAATGCTGATACTGTGGAACTAGCCCTTGGTATTATATCTCATAGCTGATATATTTGTCTAATACTTTGGTTTTTGAAGGCCCATTACTCAGGACCAGTGCGCAGAGCTGTTCATTTTAATCCTTTCTGGTTACTGAAAACAGGATTGCTAGGAAGGGCTTGTAGATAAGATTACATCCCCTGCTTTTTTGTGTAGGTGGAGGTAGTGGGGTCTGAACCAGATAGTGGAACAAATGAAGTTTTCATCACCCTAAGAAAAGACTTCTGACCCCAGATTTGTGGGATTTTATTTAGGAAAATGCTGCTAACAGTAGGGTTGTGTGTTGATCAGAATGGATTCTTTCTTTCCTGGAGTGGACAATTTTAACATCCCAGTGAGGATCCAGATACACCTAGTAGACAGGAACATTGACCATCTCATTTTTAGCCATAGAGAAGATGTAGAATTTCATATTCTTTAGTTGTCCCAATAAAACAAATATCTTTCTGTTGAAACAATATGTTAAGGACTAATCAGGAAACTTGGGTGTCCTGTGCTGTAAATAACAAGAGGAACTGTGGAGTTCTTTCTCCATGGTCTTTTTGGGTCCCATGAGCAGTTCAAAGGGAGGTTTGTTAAGTGACACAGATTAAACTGTTAACAGTGCTAATACTTGTTCAGTTTATACAAAGCTGTCCAGCAATTATATCAATGCTTGGCAGTGTTATCATCTTTATTTAATCTGCTATAAGCTAGATTTATAGATTTTGTAGCATTCATAATGCTAAGCATAAGAAACATTAATAGCTTTACTAATTATATCACTACTTTACAGATATAAATAGTGATAAAAATGCCAAGTAAAGTGAACTAGTAAACTATTTTTAAGAGAATTTTAAAACCAGTCGCTGATTGATGATGTCTTGGGTAAGTCTTGGGATTTGAATGGAGAAAAGAGCCTTCTTTGAAGATTGAAATCTTCGTTCCTTGCCTGCTCATAATGCTTGGGAAGTAATTCTGTCTTAACCTGACCATGGTCAACTGAATCATGTATTTTACATGGGGCCAAGAAAACAACATGTTTGTTGTTTTGGATCAGAGTAAAATGAAAACCAGATTACAGAGAAGAAGAAAGAAGGAGAGAGAGGGGAGAGAAACAAATGATCATGAATGAAGAGGGGGAATAAGAGAACTGAGTAACTAGCTTTGTGCCTCTCCCCCATTTCTTTCTGTTTATTGATCTTGCTCTGGGTTCTCCAGCACACACCTTGTTATAAATGAGGGTATTGAGTGAAGAAAAAGAGTTAATAAATCCACTGCCTTTGCCACAGCTGCTAATGGAAATCCATGAGCAGTTTAAGTGCTGGTCAAGTGAATACCAAACGGGGAGTAGAGGACATGGTGGATAAAAATGGGTGACAGCAGGACTGTCGCTGAGCTGAAGCAGTGGGCAACGTCCTTGGTTGGATTGCAACTCTTAGAATCTCCAAGGTCCTGCCTGTTGACCAGATCAGCACCAAAAATAGAGCAGGGGACACCTGCTTTTATAAATAAAATTCTACTGGTCCATAACCATACCCACAAATTTAAGTATTGTCTATAGCTGCTTTTGTGCTACAACTCAGAGTTATGGTCTGCAAAATTGAAAACACTATCTGTCTATGACTTGAAAAAACTTAAAGAATGCTGCTTTCTTTTCTGGAGCTTAGTAAACATTAACTAATTGGATAAATGAGTTGGGAGATTTTTTGTGGGTGGTTGAGACTGTGAATTTTTTATAATGATTTTTTTTACTAACTGCAATATATGCCTGATTCAAAGCTACCTCAAAGCTGTCTGAGCATCTGAAGGTTGAAATGGGAGTGGGGCGTGGGTGTGTAAGAGAAGGTCCTTTTCTTTGTGCGAAAACAAGAAGCATGACTCTTTAAGAAAAGACATGATGTTGCATTTGATAATTCCAATTTTAAATGTCTAATCTTAAAACCATAACTCAGGGATAAAAGAGCATGGGTATTTTTTATTTGTGATTTGTGTAGTCTCTTATTGCATTTCTCAGTCTTCTTAGAGCTAGCCGAAAGGTTCATAGTAGGAAATAACTCATCTGAGCCAAACTGAATGAATTCCCCATCACCACCTGAAGAAAATCCCTAACATGGAAATTCATTTCAGCATAAGAGTTCTCTATTTTTGAAATGTTTTGACCTGATTTACCAACTAGACATAAATAAAAATGAGAGAGCTGTTTACACACTAAACTTAGGGTAAAATATTTGAGAACTAATACATACTGGATGCAATCTAACAGTATTTGTAAAATATGCATTGTGTAGCTGATGCTTTCATTTTCCTGTTAACCATCCTCAAGTTTTCCCATCACTCTTATTCTCAAAGCCGCCTCTGTAGAATTTTCTATGCTGGAGAATCTAGCTGAATCCTGTCCCTTTCATGACTATTCCTCAACCAACTCAGCCAAGGATCTTGGAAAACCAACAGACTTTATCATCAAAGAGACTCAAGTTCACATCCTGGCTCAGGAGCTGAGGGGCCCTGAACAAGTTACTCATCCCCTCTGAAGTTCCACGTCCTCCTTTGTGAATGAAGAACAAACCCAAATCTCAGAATTGTTCTGAAGATGGAATGGGATGATGTAAGCAAAGGACTTGTAATATAAGAGATTTCCAATGCATGATAATAAGAATTAGTTCTGGGGGGTGGAACACTTCTGTTTTGAATGACAGAATTGCCTGTACCTATTAAATGACATTTTTTATATTTTGTCCTCCATTTTTAGTGTATCTTTTCTTATACCTATTTCCCCTACCCAATTTGAATTCTGAGCCTTTAAGAGTAGGTACCATGTTCACGTATGGTGAATGTGGCAAATAATAGGTATTTAATAAGTATCTGGATTGATTCTGGGTCTTTGGTATGTTGGTGATTGTAGAGAGAAACTAGAGCAAAGAGAGAGATTGTATTTTTTAGGCTCACTAGATTACCCCAAACTTAAAAAACCTTTAACCCAAGGGACTGTGTTGGAGTAGGAGCAGAGAACTCTGCTTTGACCTGATGTGTACATTGGGAAAAGGGGAGTGAAGGATGGAGTAGAGATAGTTCTAATTCACCAAGGCCTGCATCTCTGGCCTCTTCCCCACCAACAGCCCCATGAAAACACTTTGCCCACAACAGTGAGAGTAGATTATTGGTGGAGATCATCTATTTAACAAATTAATTATTCTTTCAGTAGGAAAGATGGAGATTGCTGAAATTAGTTTTAAAAACTATCATCTTAAGTATCCCTCTCTTGTCTGAGCATATGTCAATATTTTAAGATACAGTTTACATATAATAAAATGCTCTCTTTGTATATCTATAGATCTATGAATTTTGACAACTTTCTGGAATGAGTAAACTTCATAGTCTGTGAAAGTTACTGATTTGATGACTGACCCTAACATTTTGCCTTTTTGAGAATCCCATATGAATGGAATCACACAGTACCTGTCCCTTTGAGTCTGGCTCTTTTACTTCTAACCTGCTCTTGAGGTTTATCTGTATCAGTTCATATAGTAATAGCCATTCCCTTTTATTACTGAGGAACACAGCATTAGCTGAATGTATTGTGATTTGTTTGTCCATTCACCACTTAATGGACATTTGGGTGGTTTCTGGCTTTTAGAGATTATAAGTGAAAGTGCTTTAAATATTTGTGCCCAGGTTTGTGTGCATTCATGTATGAAGACATCGGGGTGAAATTTCCCTGGATGTGTGATTGCTGGGTCATATAGTAAGCTTAACTTTATAAGCTTCTGTCAAATTACATTCCAAAGAGATTTTATTGTTTTGCATTCCCTCCAGAAATGTAAGGACTCTAGTTGCTCTGTATCTTATAAGCATTTTGCACTGTCAGTTTTCTTTTGATCTGACCAGTTCTAATAGATATGTAGTAATAGCTCATCATTTTAATTTGTATTTCCCTCATGGCTAATGATGTTGAGTGTTTTTTCATGTGCTGCTTTCCATCTACATATTTTCTTTGGTGTTGCATGTTCAAATATCTTGTCTATTTTGGGCGGGAAGAGAGGAGTGCTGCTTGTGTTTGCAGCAAGTATTTGTAATTTTACCATAATTTTTCTGGTTAACCCATAATGATTCGGTCAGTTCCCATCAACTTAGAATATTCCTTTTAGTTTCTCAAATGTATAAACTTTATTATAGGCAAGAAAGATAGACAAGAAAAATTACCTAAAATTCCAGTGTGAGTAAATTATCAAGAAGGGTTCCAGGATAGCAGTGATCTAGCCCTTCGTCTGGTCTGTTCTTACTACCTTCTGCCCTTCAACTCACTTCTCATCCCTTCTCAGCTTAATTTCCTTTCTTGCTGATGGATCATACACCAAACATGCTTTTTTTTGCAGGGTCTTTGAGCTAGGGCTCACTTTACCTGAAAATTCTTCCACTCCCTCCCTGGAGATCCATAGTTTTTGCCTGAGTCTGCTTCTCCTCATTTGGGTCTCTGTCAAATGTCACCTTATTTGTTAGGTCTTTCTGGAGCAGCCTGTGTAAACTACACCCACCTTCTCCTTCCACATACTCCTACCATGTATTTCTTTGTAGTATTTATCACAACCCGGTATTCTATATTTTTATTCATTTGTTTACTGTCTATTTCTTCTCTCTGAAATGTAAGTTCTATGAAAGCAGCAATTTGACCTATTTCACTTCTCTGCTCGACTCCACGATCTGAAAAAGTGTCAAGGATGTAGCAGACATTTACTAAATTGTAGGTGAGATGAATAAGTCTTAAAAAAAAAAAAAAAAAAAAAAAAAGTCAGTGAGGGAAATGCTAAAGAACTGTCAGAGTATTTAGACAGCCCTGCCCGTCATTCCAGATCTGGTTTGCTCTCACCACTTGAAAGTTTATTAAGCTGTTTCACATTTGACCCACGTGAACTCCTAAACCAAGCATCTTTGGCCTAAGTCTGTATTACATTTCCAAATGGTCCTTTAAAAACGAATCCCAAGATGGCAGCAGAGGTGGCAATGATTACCTTTGTTTGAAGACCGATGACCTGAATTTTCTTTTTCTCCGTCTGGGTTATTCATGCAGCAAAAGCAGGCTCTATGAATCTTAAGATTCTCCCCCAGGTACAATTAACGAGTGAGCTCAGACTCTTCTTAGGACTTCCTTGTCCTTTTCTTGGACTGCCCCAGGCTTGTTTATTGGCTGTCCTGTCTTTCTGATGTTGCCCATACAACAGGACATTTCCTTGCTTACTCCTCTGTAGGATTCCTCTGAATCGCCTGGAGAACCATGGGGAAGAGTAGTTCTCTATCAGGCTGCATGAGGCCTGCTTGAATGATAGTTTTCCAGGGCTGGGACCTTTAAGAAGTTACTCTCCTTTGATGGAGCATAGTGGCATCAAAGGTGAGTTCTCCATTCCTTTTCACACTTTATGGTGGTGTCCTTGACCCTAAATAGTCTATCTGATTAAAATCCGGAGATATTCCTGAACATGAGTATGGCTGAGTCATAGAGTTTGGGACTAACTGGGGGGAGAACAGACAATATCCAAGAAAAAATAACCAACTTCACAATCAAACAAATGAACAAAACTTCCACCCAATATTCAGCAATAAATGGCTGTTTTTGAAACCAAGAATATTTTTATGGTTACCAAGAAAGGCAGAGAAAGGGAGAGGCTTTCTAAAGATATACTGTTTTCTCTTTTTGACTTGGTATATTCTGATTTTCCAGGGTATTTTCAGCTCAAAAATTATGAGGATAAAATGGCAAACTAACCTATATTAGAAAAATACAAAAAAAATATTTGGGCCTATTTGTGGCTAGCACTTCCCAAATGGGAGCAAGTGTCATAAAGAGCAAGGGGACAGCATGTGTAGCTTTTCCCTTGGGCTGAGTTCTTTTATAAAGTGTAGCCTTGCAGAGTCTGGTTTTCAGAATTCTTCTAAGCTGAGCATGTTTCAGAACTGCTCTTTGCCTTCTCAGTGATCTTAAGCAAAATTATGAAAATCTTCCCAAATCCTGATTTTATAACACCAAGAAATAGTGACAGTGATGCTTCAGGAGGTTAATGATGGTCTAATTATCTTGCACCAATAAGGAAAAAGAGTCAGCCTTTTGGCAAGATTATGTCAGAACTAGTCAGATAATATAGATATTTCTACCTCCACACATTTTCTAAAGGGGGATGTTGCTGCTTTAATTAAATGTTATATGAATACATTTCAAATAGATCCAAACACAGGGCAAACTCTGTTTCAGAACTGCTGTTCCTACATTTAAAATGTATTTGAAATGTAATTAAAAAAAAACAGATAGTGGGAAAGAAAAACTAAAATAACTCGAAACAAGCAGAATATAGTAGCTCATCATTACACTAATATATCAAACAATGTGATCTTAGCTTAATTATCCCCTTTGAGAGTTGAGAAAACTAAGCACAACCTTCAATTTACAGCTGTTTGGTGCCGGGAACCTGAATTATTATTTAAGAAGAAGAAGGGGGGAAAGTTTATTTATTGTGACCTCCACTCAATTTTTATTCATCGTGGAAAATCTGTATATTCACAAATGAGGGCTATTCATCGCGAGATCACAGCATTCTTCAGCTGTCCAAACCTACATCAACTGCACTTCTCTAGCTTTTGTGTTCGTCTCGAAGGCTCTTCATCCAGATTGTTCATCATCTTGATGGTCGAGCTTTATCTTGCTTTTGTGCAGCTGCATTCCGCTTATCCAAAGTGCTGAGGGAGAGAGAAAAGAGCGAGCGAGCGAGCAGGAGAGAGTGAGCAGGAGAGAGCGGCAGAAGAGAAAGGAGAAAAGGCAATGGCCGGTGCACATATGAGGATAATTTGTAGTTTCTCAATAATAATAATATAAAAAAAAGGAGGACAGGCTAATTACTGGCTTAACTAGGGCAGCCTGTGGATCTTCATGTCAAAAGGACTGCCGTAATTATTTGCCATCAAAGCACATTCATATTGTGGCACAAAAGAAGGGCCTTTTGCAAATGGATCTTGCTAATAAACAGGGCTGAGAGGAGCATTATGTGTCTCCCTGGTTGCAGGCACATTAACACAGTGACATGGAGCATAACTCCGGGCCTGAGGAAAAAAACACCAGAATGATAATTATCCCCCTACCCTCCCCAGCCTCCCGCGCCTTTCCCTTTGTGTTGGACCAGGAAGCTGAGCATGACCTATTGGAGGGCCCAAGGCAGGCTATTAGTGACCCCTGAGCCCTGACAAGGTGCCTCTGTTCTTTTAAAAGCTGCCTCTTGATGTCAGGAGGGCCACGTGGACCAGCGGGCTCTGCTCGAAATGGTCCAGCAAACACTTCAACCTTAAAGACACCTGGAAGGTCATGACCAATTGAATGCAGATGAAGACAGGAGACAAGGCTCTGTGGAATCCTGGTGCGGCTGCCCCGCACCCCCCACCCCTTTCCTCCTCTTCTTTGTCCACACTTGCTCAAATGCATGCATTTATGTCCTCGAAACTAAATTCCAGGGGGAAAAAGTTCCCTCTTGTTTTCTCCTAGTTAATGAAGACAGTCGTAGGGAAACGTTCGCCTGCCATAGAATAATTTATGGAAGGAAAATTATGGAATGGTACCATGTAAGAGAGCTAGGGACAAAGAGGTAAAGGTGGATGCAAATAGAGCGCCCTAGATTAACCCTTCTTCTAGCAGATGTAAACACACTGGTTCCCCACAGGTAGGGGGTCACTGCAGGGCCAGGGGGTTGTGTTTAGTGAACAGCACTGACTGCTTTTCCTGCTTCTTGCTGGGCAGCTGGTAAAAGACTCCTCAGCAACGGAAACTTCAGCACACAGCCCAGTGCCTAGCCATTCACCTTCAAGCTGGGCTGCCCAACTTTGGAGATTGGTGGAACTGCAAATCATCTCTGAAGGCTCCAAGCTTGTTTCTGCTTCTACGCAGAGTGGCTGCTATTGAAGAAAAAAGGGCCAGTAATCAGCCTAAAAAATGTACCTGATTGTCTTTTCCCTTTACTTCCTCTTCCCTTTCCGTCTTGTGATTGTTCTGCGAGAGGTGTCTTCTGACACTGAGTGGGCAACACAGAACCACAGAAGATGGGTGAAAGTATTCTATTTTACATGCACCAGAAGCAAACCCAATCCCTGGAACCCTTATTTTACCCAGCAGAGAAATTAAGAGTGGAAATTTGCAATGCAAAAGAATTCTTGCTTCACAAAAGCCAGCTTCCCTGAGCATTTAAATATTTAATTATTTGAAAGGCTGGAGGTAGATAAACTTCATGTTAAAATGTTATGAGCCATTTCTAATGGAAGATCTACCAGGAATGACTTGGAAATATTAAAAGACAGTATGTGTGGGAAAACAAGATTAAGGGGTTTTAAGATATGACTTACAACAGTTCAGGAGTGTGCCCTGTCTGAAGGGTGGGGGTGTAGGGTTGTACACAGTCTTGGGTTGTAAATATACCAATAATCAATTGATTGATGGATTGATCGATTGATCTTTTTCTCATGCCTGCAATTTCCCCCTTTTTCTATTTTTTTAAATAGTCTTAACATATAGGAATTGGAATGTGGACACACTAATTATAGATCTAGATTTTTCCAAACAGTTAAGAATGGTAAAAAAAAAAAAAAAAAAAAAAAAAAAAAAAAAAAGTTGAAATCACACTATTCCTTATTTTATCTCTCTAGCCCAGACTTCTTTCTCTGGAACCTTAAACATTTATATCCAACTGCTCACAAGACCTGTACATTTGCATATCTAATCGACAGCTCAAACTCCAATGTATCTGGAGTGAAATTCCTGATTTCCATTCCTATCAAATTTGCTCAGTTCCTTGTTTTTCTTTTTTTAATTTTTAATTTTTTTCTTTTCAAATCTCCATGAATGATAATTGCTACTTTCCAATGTTTAGGTCAAAAATTCTGTCATCATTCTTGTCTCTTCGTCCTCTCATTACCTCCACCCTGTTAGAAAATACTATGGTTCTATCTTCCAGATGCGTTCAGAATCTGACCACATCTCAGCCACTCCACTGATACCTTGGTCTGAGCCACTGGCCTCTCTGGCCTCCATTACTCTAATAGCATCTTAAGAGGTCTATTTCTTCTTTTATCTACTGTTAACTCAGCAAGGAAACTGAGCCAACTTCCAAACTGTAAGTCATTCATGTTGAAACATTGTTACAAAGGACCATGAGGATCTCTGAGGTCATCTCCTACATTTTCTTCCCTTGGTCATTCTTCTCCCTTTACTTCCCATAGCAGAGTGAATTCATATTAGTACAATCATCTCTCTCATAATCAAGTCTTTTCTCAGAACTTACTTTCTCAATGACATACACTCTAACTGCCTTATTTAACACTACAGGCTGCCTATCACTCTCGTATCCTGCATCCCTGTGCCACTCCTGTATGCTATATTCTTTATTTTCAATTTAACTTATGGAGCATAATAAACAATTTGTTTTATTTATTCAGTTATTCTGTTTGCTATTATTTTTGTCTCAGAAACTTTAAAAAAAGTGTTGGTAGTGTTCCTTGCCTTTTTTTTTTTTTTTTTTCCCATGATGTACTTCCAAGTACCTAGAATAGTGTCTGGGATGTAGTAATTGCTCAATAAATATGGCATGAATATTGAGTAGATAAATTTTAAAGTTGAGAAAAAATGGAGATCAATAGTAATGATTGAAAAATAAAAAAGAAACACCAGAAAATGTTTAGAAGTAAGAACAAAAGTTGCCGTGTGTTATGGTTTGGATGTGAGGTGTTTCCCAAAAGTTCACACCCGAGACAATGCAAAAAGGTTCAGAGGAGAAATGATTGTGTTATAAGAGTCTTAACCCAATCAGTGAATTAATCCCCTAATAAGGATTAACTGAGTGGTAATTGAAATGGTAGGGTGTGGCTAGGGGAGGTGGGAATTGGGGTGTGGCTTTGGGGTGTATATTTTGTATCTGGCCTGTGTAGACTCTCTCTCTGCTTTCTGATCATGATGTGAGCTGCTTCCCTCCGCCACACTCTCCCACCATGATGTTCATTCAGCCTTGTCTTGAGCCCTGCTGAGTAATGGAGCTAGCCTTCTATGGACTAAAACCTCTAATACCATGAGCCCTCAAATACACTTTTCCGCCTTTAAAATTGTTTTGGTCAGATCTTTTAGTCACAGCAGCAAAAAAGCTAAGACACCATGATACAACAAATCTGGAGTCATTACATTACCTTACAGTGAGATAGATTGAACTTTGCTTTCTTCCAATCATGTTGGTTCTATGTACAGCCGTCTTCCTCACTCTCACTTCAGGGAGGTTGAGCTAGAAAGTAGGAGAATAAAATAAGATAACTTGTTTGTTTGGCTTTGCTTTTTTTTTTTTTTTTTTTTCTTTTCCTTGCATAACCAAAAATATTTTGTAACTGATTTTGTTTTCTTTTGCAAATGCCCTTCCTCCTTTTGCCACCTGTTGAATGGGTCAGTTATGATATCACGGCCACCCAAAGTGGCTGCTTCAAGAGCTCCTGCTTTTCCTCAACAAAATCTAGAAAGGAGGGGAAAATATGAATTATCTTCAAACACATCTACTTTGGCCACCCCAAACTATAGCCTTAGCAATGTCTGTTTTACCCCATAGCTTTTTAATTGGGAAGAACTTTCAACATTACAGGGCAAACAAGTACAGTTCAGCTGTCAACTCTTAATTTTCAGCCCAGGGCTCAAGTCAGAAGTCTCAGTCTCTCTCTCTCTCTCTCTCTCTCTCTCTCTCTCTCTCTCTCTCTCTCTCTCCCCACCCCCCCCCCGTCTTTATCTGTATATTTAAATATCTTAATCAAAGATTAGAGAAGAATTTGAAGAGCAGCATAAGAGTAAAGATAACTATAATCCATTTGTTACTCATCACAGGATGCTTCTAAGACAAAAAGGATAACAGGGAAAGGAAAGAGAATTAGAAATGGATGCCATTTTGGGCTTGGGTGAAATCCTCGTGCAACCAGTGGTCCTGCAAAGGGTGGCATGAATTGTGCGGCTTCCCAAATCAGCAGAGCTACTCAGGATCTGCAGCTCCCCTCAGCCTTCAGCACTACCGAAGTGGAGCAGGCTGGAAATTGTTCTTTATCTCAAAAGGCCAAGTTCATATCTGCTCCAGACCATAGAGGCTGCAAGGCTCCAGTGTGTGAGGACCAGCACAAGACCTGGAGTTGCCACCAGGTGCCAACTACCGTCTGTCCCAGAAGAGGCCTTAGGGGGCTGAAATTCTTACTCTTAATGTGTCGAGGTGGAGTCTTAGGATCTGCTCTCTTCCCCTTTCTTTTGCAGGCTCCATCAGCAACCTGGAGAACAGGAGCAACTTCATGAATCAGCTTACACGGCTATCCTGGAGATCATTTGTTAGCTGAAGTAAAACAGGGATTAATTGCCACTGTCTGTTTGTGAATCTCTTGACTAAGGAGCGCTCTGGTATACATGTAAGAAAGGTGAAAATCTCATAGACTTGTGAAATCCAAGTAGTAGCGCAGTAGTATTGCAGAAGCTTTAATTCAACTGAATGACGATGATACAGGAAAAAATAACTAGGGTTTTCCAATGAACACTGTGCAAGGTTTGTTTCCTGATGGACAAGCAAGGCTAGACGATGCATCTAAATGTGGCTTTCCTGTGAAGTTCTTCTTTTAGGTTGCCTCCCTCCCCTGCCTTTTGTATAACTTTAGAAGACATCCTAGTAGAGAACCTTATGAGAACTGCTTTGGGAAGACCTAAAAATGCTCATTTTCTGTGCATTACATTCTAGGGAATGGTATTGGTATGGCATGTGTTACATATCTTTTTTTTTTTTTTTTTTTTGTAGATGGACACAATAACTTTATTTTATTTATTTTTTATGTGATGCTGAGAATAAAACCCAGTGCCTCACACATGTAGACAAGTGCTACACCACTGAACCACAACCCCAGCCCAGGGTGTGACATATGTCCATGCTGACCCTAAGTTTCCCAAAGTTTGCATTTGTGTTTGGTTCTTTGTCCATGTTTTCAGCTCCTGAATGCACTGTTCAAAATCATTTACTTTGCTTTAAAATCATATGTGTGATATCAATTATTGACCTAGAAAAATATGCCTTCATCAACTTTCACTGACACCAGCATATGCAAAAGGGTCTTGGTTTGAAGAAATGATACACACTCTTTCTTCCAGATCTGAAAGTAGAACTAATTGGGGCTCCCATTGAGCTGGGTTAAACAGTATTCCCAGAGACCCTCCTGCAAACAAAGGGGGGTTTCTTTTCCCCTTCTATAGCCTCCTTCTTAAAACCAAGTGCATCTGCCATGTAATTGTTTCCATAAGGAGAGGCTTCATTCTGTGTCTGAGTCCTTTACGCCCTCATGTCCCTGAGCATGCCTTTCCAAAAAGTAGTGTGCAGAGAGTCAGTGGATGAGTGTCACAGTCCCAGACCCCCAACAAAGGACAGAGGCAAATAGAATCCCAATGCTTAGGGCTTGGAACAAAAGCAAGACAAAACAGAATGGTTACTTTAGAAGGCTTATATAAGTTGGCTACTCATTAATGTCATAAGCAATATGGATATATTTACTCATATATGAAAGCTGACCATCCACAGAATGAGAGAGTATAATCCAGATATTTAGCTCAGGTTTTCAGGGCGAATTTGTTGTTGTTATTATAGTAGTAAACAAAATTATTTATTTGACTTTTTTTTTTTTTTTTTTTTTTTTTTTTTTGTACTGGGGATTGAACTCAGGGGCACTCAACCACTGGGCTACATCCCCAGCCCTTTTTTGTATTTTATTGGAGAAGATAGGTCTCACTGAGTTGCTAAGTGCCTTGCCATTGCTGAGGCTGGCTTTGAACTCCCGATCCTCCTGCTTCAGCCTCCCAAGTGCTGGGATTACAGGCATGCACCACCACGCCTGGCCAAAGTTATTGATATTTGCTCTCTTCCTAGAGGGTAATGTGCATGTGTTTGTGTCCTTTAGATCCATGTTTCAAACCTAAGGACACACACACATTAGCACAAACCTATGCAGAAAAGATATGTATACATATATGTGCGTATATTCAGAACAATGTATGTGTATATATGAAAATATAAAATATTTACAAAATATTAATATTTGTATTAATATAACATAAGTTTAAATGATAAATATAACTGTATTTATAATATTTTAAAAATATTTATTTATATTGAATTTAACATGTGAAAAATTTCCAGGCCTTTCAACACAATCTTCAGCATGATTATAATTTGTAGTGTCTTTTATGAATTTGGTGTGGTATAATACATTTTTTTCCTTAAAACATTAACTTTTCATATTTCAAAGGTAATATGTGTTCACTGTAGAACATTTGGGAAGCATAAGAAAAAACAAGGAAGATTTTCTTCTTTAAATCACAAAAATTCATAATATCATTATGTAAAGGTAACTATTATTACATTTTGTTATTTTTATGTAGGCTTTATAATCTTGATTGTTCCCAACTTGTTATCCTCTAAGAAGACAGTGGTGTATCTTTAGGTGAAACAAATACATTGTGGTATAATTATAATTGGTCCATTCATCGTGCTTTATTAAGATAATTATTTTTTAACAATCTTCTTCTCTGAAATATATGCTTGTTCTCTACCCACCAACCATCATTCACCTATAAACCAAACCAGCCATCCATCCATCCATCCATCCATCCATCCATCCATCATTGATTCGTGCATACATACATATAGCTTTCCCCTGAGTACTCAGTGATCTTATTTCTCCAGGTTCCCTTGGGATTTTGTTCCATACTGATGTTCCAGTATAACCAGTCTTATTCAATTTTTATGGGTATATCCAAACTCCCTTTTGCTAATGTACCAACATCCCAGTGATATTTTGCTTTCATCTCTTAGTCCTTTAGCAACACAACTGAATATTTTGGATTGTGATAACTCTTCTGCTTCTGTAGCTTGCAATTCTGAGCCTTTCCTTTCTGGGTAGCATCTACACTTTCTCTCTCTCATGTCTTCATATCAGTTCACCTCCATGAGGATCCTTCCATCTTGTTACCCCTCCCTGTCTTCCCTTTTATAACCATCTCTTCCCATTTGACCTGCGTACAACCATCAATCATTTCATGGACCTACTATCTAACAATTTCAATTTATTATAGACTTTGCCCCCTCCAAGTCCAAGTCAGCCCAAACCCTTTTCTCTCCTTTTGGTCACTGCTGAAACATCACTGACTGATTAAAACATGATCTCCAACCTCAGCCAAACTTTTAAAGCTGCTCAAATTATCTTTTTAATTGTGAGTTAACCCCTTGCCTTTCTTTCCTGATTTTTATCACCTGCTTAAAATAACCAACACAGTCTTAGTCTTCATTCTTTCAGTGTTAAATCTGTCCTACTGGGCCGCTTCCCGCCCACGAGCCCTAGCCGGTGCTGAGCGGAGCGGTGCCAGGTTGGGCCCTGAGTGGAGCCGGCTGAGCCAGGCTCCGAGCTCCCACCATGGTCCGGAACACGCTGTCTTCGCGCTTCCATCGGGTGGACATCGAGGAGTTTGACGAGAACAAATTCGTGGACAAGCATGAGGAGGCGGCAGGAGAGCCAGGCCCGGACCCTAGCGAGGTGGACGGGCTGCTGCGGCCAGGGGACGTGCTCCGGGCGTCCATGCAGCTTTGCGGAACTCTCAAGTCGACACCAACAATCAAGCTGCGAAGGAGCCAGCCCAGGGTGTGGTGCCGAAAGTGCTCACAAACTTTAAAAGCCGCGAAATTGAGCAGGCTGTGCAGTCACTGGACTTGAATTGTTAATGAAGTACATTTATAAAGGGGTTAAGAAGCCCACAGAAAATAGCAGCGCAGTGTTATTCCAGTGGCACGAAAAGCTGAGGATTTATGCCAGGTAGGACATGGGGGCAGGTGCCACAACATGGCCTTAGCTGTAGGAGGACTAGGCTCCATTATAAGAGTTCTTACAGCAAGAAAGACGGTTAAAAAAAAAAAAAAAAAAAAAAAAAAGACTCTATGTTTCCTTGAGAAGAATTGTGGATGCCCAGGCTGGTGAAGAAGGGATTGACCATGGACCATCTTCCAAGAACTCCCCAACTAAGTATTTCAGGACACATATCTGCTGAAATCGGCTGAAATGTATTTTATTTTTGAGGTGGAGGGAGAAATCATCTTACTGTTTCCTAAATCCTTTGCAGGATCCCAGAGTCTGCCTTTGTCTACAAAGCGATGCAGAACTGACATCACTACAGAGTGATGCAGAACTGTCTACAGAGTGGCTGGCCAGTGTTGGTCATTGTGTGCACTGCCTGTTTGTTTAAAATGGGGGAGGAATGATTTGGGCAGGTGCATATCCAAGGGCCGAGGTGAAAGGGAGAGCTTGTGTTTTTGAAGTGGAAAAACCTGAGTTTGTACAGATATCCTGTCTTCCCAGAGAAGGCAGACTTTCTTGGGTTCATTGTAAAGTGCCTGCTGCATCAATAAAGCTCTTGGCTTATTAGTAGATCGTTGTGGTGTGTTTCGTGTATGTAAAAAGTGTAATGAATGGGTTGGCAATGAATGAGAGTTTGACCGTTCTAGAAACTCCATGTGGAAGGGGTGGGTGTGTGACCCTCTCCAGCCATCCCTGGGGAGCGAGCATGGAAGTCGGCAGGCCTCTTGTCACACAGAACTATATAGTAAGCCTTGGCTGCAGAGCCACTGGATGCTTCAGAGAGGTGTTTTGTTGAATAACTATTGTTTCTTACTCATTTGATTTGTAGGTAATTTTGGAGCTTATTTAATTTAATAAAGTGCCAGATATTTACTAATTAAAAAAAAAATTGTCTTCCTATTTTTGAGGAGGACAGCATGATCTTTGGAGATGGTCTGGCATGGTGGGGAAACCGAGAACTCTGTGCTACACTAAGTTAAACTTTGGGTCCCATCACTCACTATCTGTATCATCTTGGCTAATCACCTTTTGATAAACTTGATGATTTCATAGGATTGTTGAAAAATTCAGGAATATGGTATGTTCAAAAAACCTAGAATACTCAATTCTAATTCCTCAATTATAGCTATTTTAATTTTTATTAAGTAACGGTGTTCTTAACTTCTTTATCCAAGTTTATTTATATCTTTGTGTTCCTTATCTCTTTCTACATTGATTTGGAGGAAACAGAAATTTCCTTCAAAACTAGTTCCAGGAGCCTGCACCCTCCATGCTAGACCACAGTTTCATGGAGAATTCCTTCCTTCCATCCTTCCTTTTCTTGGCTTAACAATTTGAGTGGCCACATCTTCCTCGTGTGAAGACCCACTCTCTCTCAATCTCTTTCTTCTCCACAACCCTTTTCTTTTTCACGCTTTGGTCCTTTGCACCTCTTTAAATCTTTTACTAAAACTGCTTATAAATGTTTCCAGTGACTTGTGAATGGCAACTTCTCCTGGAGCTGGATGTTTGGGGAGCAGGACATGAATCCCCTCCTTTCTGTGCTTCTGTAAAATTTTGTTTCTCCTCTTAACATTTATGACATTGGGCACTTACATTGTATTGCTGTTGTGTGTCTGTCTGTCCTGTTAAATGATGAATATCTTCCAAGGAGGGACTGGGCTTTATTTCTAAAAGTTCAGCTGAATGATACACACACACACACACACACACATACGCACACACACCTTTGTTGACTCTAAAGTCTGTTGTCCCAAAGAAAAAACTTAACATAAAAATATTGTCTGTGTATACACCTTGAGGTTCCAAAATGCTAAGTATAGACATCTTTTCATACTTTGTGAGTATTACCAGGACATCTCTGATATTGCCATCAGCCTGTCAGCAAATATTATTGTTACCTACCACATGCTGGTCCTATCATGAATAATGAGGAGTCATTTGTGAATAAGACCTAAGACAACACAGTCCCTGCCTTACAGAACTGGTTGAGGATTTGAAGATTTATGAATTCTATATACCTAATCCCTCCCCATAAGACATATACAACACTTAAATTTTACAGCATGGTAATTAGAATTCCTTGTAGAAGGGAGTTATATTAGAAGTTTCTGTAATTTTTCACTTGGGTAGAGAATATATTTTCTCATCTGGAGCCAAGGATTGAGTCAATAAATTCAATTTTAGTTTCAGTATCATTTTTTGTTTGTTTTTTATTTTTTTGGCTTCTACATAAAAGTGATTGTATAATATGTGATTATGTAGAGTTATGATTTAAATACTGAGCCTCTGTTAACCTTGTCAGGCTCCTACATGAAGGTTTTGTGCAGATGACATGAATCTAGAAAGAAGTAATAAGCACTGGGGAAAAATACCCAGTTTGGAAAGTTTTACTTTTGTAAGGTTATCTGTTGATAATGAAATATGGAAAAATTTCCACTTTGAAAGGGTGAGTTTTAAAAATAGTCTACAAAAATACATGTATAAACAGAAGTAGTCTATCATTGCTTCAAATCTCAATATGTGATTTTTTCCATTCTGAGGTTTTTATTCTTAGGTTCCTGAATGTATATATATATATATATTTTTTTTTTTCCTCATAACTCAGTAGCCAGCTATTGATTGAACAAGAGATACATTTGAAATATCCTTATCAAGATCATTATGCAACTTCTGAAAAACTGAGACTCCTACTTTGAAAATATTTAAGATGATGTAATGCATTATCAGTACAAGATGATAGCGCATAGCTTGGCTCGAAACTTGTATTGTTGCCAGAGAATGAAACATTAGTTCCTGCCACCAGGGATTTTTAAAAAATATAATCAGAAAATAAATATGATATGATCACCCCAACCAAGGTACTGGAAGAACTGAAGCTACCAGTTAGTGTCTTCCCGCTGATAACGTTGAACGAATGACAGTTTTATCAGGTCTTTGTGTGCTTCAGGTAAACTGTGAGCCTCGCCATCTTTGCTGTGTTGCTGATACTTCTATTCTCTTTGGTTCCCTTTTTGCTTTTCTGGCTCCATCTTTTCAACAGCTTGGCAAGAGCAAAGTTTATGAGACTTTGGCCCCTGAGAACTAAGGACAATGACAAAGGGAACAGTGTTCTTCACTTCTGATTTCAAAGCAGCTTGTACAGTTTTACCCCTTGAAAATGCTCAATGGATACTGGTGGGACTGAAGGGAGGGGCATGATTGCTTTGCAAGTCTATGTGGTCCCCGTGATCTGAAATCATGGTGGGTTCCACCTCCTCCATTCTGCTGCTGTTCTCTGTAGAAGATGATCATTTCAGGATTTCATAGGGGACATTTGAGACTCTGAGAGAAGACTCTGAAGTGATGGCTTTGGTAAAGTTTATGTTCAGTTTGCTTAGACTAGTTCCCTATCCACCTGGCCTCCTTGTTCTTTTCCTGTGTTTCTGTTTCTTTATTCACTCCAAGATCTTAGTCCATACTCTTCTCCTTTAAAACACAATGCCACAGATTGAGTCATTAAGAATGACACACAATTTCAGAGGCTGGGAATTCCAAGATCAGGCTGCCAGCATCTGATAACAGCCTTCACATGGGTTGGGTCCTCACATGGCAGAAGGAGGAAGGGCAAGAAAGAACCAATACCTTCTGCCAGACACTTTCATAAGGACTCATAATCTCATTTATGAAGAAAGAGCCTTCATGGACCAATCACCTCTTAGAAGCCATACCTCATAATATCAGCAGTACTTAAATTTTAGAGGGAACACTTTGAAAATGGCAGTTAATTAGATTTTGCAGGATAGGTACTGCTTTGCAAGAAGGAGGAGTGCTCTAACTCATATAATTTCAGGTATCGTTCTTCATATAGGAGAAGAAGGTATTTGAATCCAACAGAGAAATCCTAGGACCTCTTGAAGTCAGTCAAGCAGCCACATCCTCTGCCAATAGATTAAGTAAGCCTTGAAACTGGATGTTATTTGATGTTGACCAGGGACTTAGGTTGGGCTTTCCATTATTTATTACACTTTTAAAAGTGGTAATAACAAATACTTTCTAAATTACTTATATAACAGTTTATTTTTCTTTTGACTCGTACCACTGCCCCAACCTGCCCTTCTGTGCCCATAGGCACACACTTCCTGTCGACAGCATATACCAACATTTTGTTTGGTCTCCCTGTTGAGCCTTTTCAACATTTGGGCAAAGGTCCAGGATGATAATGTGTCTCCTGTGCAATCATCCGTAGCTTATTGAAGCCACACTGCATTTGTCAGAATTTGTCTGTACTCGGATCCGACCAGGGACTGTCTCTGACAGCATATACCAACCGTCAGGTCTGGGGCCTATCTAGAAAAAGCTGGAAAACATTTTCCTCACATAACTTTTCTGTAGCCAAAAAAAAAAAAAAAAAAAAAAATTGTCCTAGACATTTTCATCTTTGAAAGAATGTAGATGTATAGGTTTAATTTCTTAATCAGGGTGAACTTTTGTTAATGTTTCATGGCTCACATCATACCATGGACCCAGTGGTGATATTAGTAATAAAGACAATATCATTAATATCACTACATCAATATAAAAAGAGTTATAGAGTTAACATTTATAAGAAGAAAAAAATTTTCAGGTTAACAGTTGCCTTCCCTGCCATTAACTCACTCATTGGCGATATTTTATGTACGCGTGCAGTATATATATCAGAAACAGTATGGCAAGAATAATCAAAGACACAGAAAAACAAGCAGTGCTTCTCCTTTTTCTTTTTTCTTTTTCTTTTTTATACTTTTAATTTTTCCCTCTTCTTCCTTTGGATAAAATTTTATTTATTTATTTATTTATTGAAACTCTGAATCAGCCTCCAGCGGGGGGCTATGTCTTTTAGAGCCAAAATGCAGTATTTGAACTTTGATATCACATAACACTTTCCAAGGCTGTTTGTCTGAAATGACTTAATTTGCACTGCAGGACCAGCCCTGAACCCACAAATACTCCAAAAAGCCACAGTGAACCAGGGCAGCAGACCTATTACTAATTTTTTATTAAAATCCCTGAGGCACCCAACACAGGGCCCCAAAGCAGCTTTAATAATAGACAACATACAGCACATTTTTCTTGTATTGCCATGTAATCAAATCTGAGGCTGCTGTTCACTTT
This sequence comes from Tamias sibiricus, assembly GCA_025594165.1. Lineage (NCBI taxonomy): Eukaryota > Metazoa > Chordata > Mammalia > Rodentia > Sciuridae > Tamias > Tamias sibiricus. Next base: position 46,464,057 of record CM046670.1, read on the forward strand.
CTTTGTTTTACCTAGAGGACCAACTTCCAATTTAGTTGTGGCCTACTCTAAACTGATTTTTCATTGTAATTAATGCCTACTTTGGCCTCAGCCACTTATACAACTTTCCATTAGAGGTTTGCAGCCATCCACAGAGCATTTCACTAAGTTACCCTCACAGACCTGCTATAACTGCAATTTTGTTAAAGTCTTTCTTTTTATTATTTTTTTACAAAGAATTTTTAAATTGCTTAGCTAAAATGGCTTTTAAAATTTTTTTCTTTCTTTCTTTCTTTCTTTTTTTTTTTTTTTTCTTTTCCTCTTCTCTGTGCTGTACCTATTAAAATGTTTGGGCCAGGGTCCAAGTTGGGAAAGCACACATGTGCACGCGCGCGCGCGCACACACACACACACACACACACACACACACACACACCATTCACCCCCTCTACTGCCCTCAACAGCCTCAGCTTATAAGTGATTTCAGAAAGGCTAGGGGAACTTATTTAGGCTCAGGGTCTTACGTGGTTCATTTTCTGTCTGTGTTTTGTGCTGTCCATTTCCTCTGAAATAGTGCCTGAGGTTTAAGGTTCCTCAGCAGAGGATGTTAGAGACCTCTGCAAACAGCCAGGCAGCAGCCTTCCCACCACTAACCTTAAAAAAGATTATGGCGGCAGGCCCAAGGTCAGGCTGAATAGATGAAAAAGTATATGCCAGGCCTTTGCTGCTCCCTGAACCTTTCTCTGTTGGCTAGGCTGACATTTTCAGTGACTTTTCTTAGAGCCTTGTTTAGACTGGCTTCCTAGAAAATTCTGGATCTGCTTATGACCTATCTTCTCCCTCCCACCCTCTGGCATTACTAAATCACAAAGAACGACTCTCAGAAATTAGAGCCCTCTGGCTCCTTAGATGGTCCCCTTTCAACCCAAAGAAGTGGTTCTCAGGAGGACCCAGTGAATAAGTGAGGTCCACCTACATATCACCGATAACATGCAGCTTCTACAAAAAGGAGCTCGGTGGGGGAAATTCCATTAAAGGCCTTTGCTGTGAATATTCTGAAGAGAAACTATGACATCTTTGTGCAGTTTTAACTCAATATTTTAAATACCAGTAGTTTACCCTATAGGATTGATGGGGAAAATAACCTACTTTCTGTTAATGAGTGATGGATGTTCTGTTCTTAGCTTGTTTAGGTTACAAAAATTCAGTTAGCCGTTGAATATAATTCTCCTTCAAATATTTGTAATCACTTCTCCTTGGATAACATTTTACACTGTTGTATAATGCAGTTGGCCTTTTAAATAACATTTATTGACTCTTTTGATCACATCTACCATGAAAGTTGTTGAAATTGGGAAGCTTGCAAAGGCCTAATGGGACTCTGTTTCTGTGTTTTGGAACTAAACATTCTCTCCTTTGCTAAAGGAGAGCATGCTTGTATGTTGGGGAAGGTTGAGATCTAGGTCTTTCCCAGTCCCACTGCTTATTTATTGAACAAATAAGACTGGCTGATCCTAACTAGGTGATGTGACCACATCAAATTTTGGCAAGTCCTTTCTATTTCCCAACAAGAATCATTGGAAATCAACAGGTAGACAGAAGCACTCATATAAGTGGTTGATAATCCATAATTTTTTAACATATAAATGTGGTAGAAAAGTTGTCTTTTATAGAGGAGGTTAGACACACGATAAGGAGAGTATTTTGTGTCTGAAGCTTCAGGAATCTGGGAGTCTACTGATACTCTCACTTTGTGTATCGTGTTTGCATTTGTAAATGTAAATAATCTAAACTCATGTAAATATAGAGTGATGCTGAAAAGAGGTGGATTTGTAGTTCATCAGGTGGTATAGTTTGCTTCTAAGTTGAAGGGACCTTATATAATCTGGATGGAAATAATTACTAAAGACCACAAAGGAATTTCAACCAACACTGAGAAGTCAATTTCTAAATGTTTAAGTTAAGAAAAACTCCATCATAGTGGTACATTTGACTCTTCCATCTTTCCCACAATGACCTCGCCCACCTGCTGTCTGAACGTGACTGCTCATCATATCTTTCCTCATTCACGGACTCCCCACCCACCTGAAACCAGCACCCTGGCATGCCCACTGCACACTGATTGGCTCTATTTTTAAAGAACTGTCTGGCAGTGACTACCAGAGACTGCTTAGTGCCAGTTCTAGCAAATAAAGACAGTCCTTTAGAAACATGGAGATGATTTTATTCCAAGTTATTTTCAAGTTCACACATAAAGCTTGACTCTCTGGCTCTAGAGACCCTCAAAAGAACAACTGGAAATTCCTTTTAGTAGATTTTCCTGAAATGCCTGTGAAAGAGTGAGTGTGTATATACGTGTGTGTGTAAGGTGAAGGGCAGGGGTGTGTTCTATTTGGGACATTGACAGATATTAGAATTTTCTAACAAACAGAACAACTGAATATACTACCAGGTGCTCAACCAAAACATCCCTTGCTGGCATTTAAGTGGAATGAAATGGATTCAGCACAAATGCGTTTTGTTTCCATGTGAATGGTATATTTCCTTGTCTTTCTGACAGGGGGCAAGGTGCTCACCATTAGGCAGGGATTGGGTGATTGTGATTGCGCTGAGCCAAAAGGCACGTACGCTGGGCTGTTCACAGCCCCTTTCACAATACAGAATACAACAGCAAAGACTCTTGAGTAACAGGAATGACTTGGCACCCAACATTTTTAGTGCAAAGGGACTGCAGAGATCATCTAACTCAACACCTTCAATTTGCAGATGAGGAAAATGAGACCCAGAGAATTTAATTAAATTGCCCAAGATTCCATAACCCATCAGTGAATCCACAGTGGATGGAACCTATCTTCCCGCAAATTAGTCTCTCCCTCCATCTGCGCAACTGCTTTGTAAGCTTCCCATCGAAACCCAGGTCTGCACTAGAGATAGAAATGTGGAAATTTGGTAAAGCAGTTTAAAGATGTGTTTAATCTGCATCCACATGGAAAGCCCCAGTATGAGTCCCCAAATAACTTTCCTGCTAGAGCAACCATTTGAAATAGTCCAGTCCCTTAAAAACTGCAGCTTGCCCTGGAGAACATGATGCCAGGAGGGAGCAGGGGTGTCTATTCAGTGGACTTTTGAGATGTTATAGTGCATTGAAGTCATCTAGAGAACTATTTAAGATGCAGACTCCAGACTGCTACTCCTTGACAGAGACTCCATAAGTCTGAGGTGGTGCCTGGTCAGCTGCACTTGACTGAACAATAGGTTATAGTGTTACCCCATGTTTTATCATTTCAGTGCTAGGAACACCTCTGTTGTGTTTGAAGGGGCCACCGGGAAGTAGCCAATAAACATACATAACTACATATGTAAATATATTGATATCATATAAAAATAAGATATAATAAATGGGTACTTGGTTATGTGGAACTGTATTTTCTTATATGCATAGAGATGGCTTAAGCAGACTCTAGTAAGAGCCAGGCATGCCTGTAATCCCAGTGGCTCAGGAGGTTGAGGCAAGAGAATTGCAAGTTCAAGGCCAGTCCCAGCAACTTAGCAAGGCCATAAGTAACTTAAGTGAGACAATGTCTCAAAATAAAAATAAAATAAAATAAAAGGGCTGGGGGTATGGCTCAGTGGTTAAGTGCTTCTGGGTTCAATACAGGGCACCAAAAAGTAAAAAAAAAAAAAAAAAAAAAAAAAAAAAAAAGACTCTAGTAAGGTGGAAGACATTGTGTACAACCTTTACTTGAACGAGGACTGCAAAGAAAGGCGCAGTAGACAGAGAGCAGCTGAAGAAGGAAGGGCTGCCCATTAGGTCTTAGGGCTGCTGGGAGCATGTGCTGTTCTCTGTGCTATGGTGGATGGTGGATCACCTTCCGTTGCAGTGCACAGCTATGGAAGGGAATGATACAGTCCGATTTTTTGTTCTAAAGAGATGCAATTTTAACAAGTTTCCAAAGAGATTCTGACTCAGGTGCTTCCGACTTGACCACACTTGGAAATCTTCAATTAACCTGGAGTCTTCAGTAATAATTTGTCTTTTGGGGTTTCATTTTTCTTATCTATAAAACTTAATTCCCAATCCTCCCTACATTGCAGAATTGCAAAACTCAAGCATTCCCTTGGGAATCGTGAACAAGGGTAAATTTATTTATTTTTTTCCTCTGTCTTTAGGGCCAAACTAGGAGATAATTGGCTGAGAGGTAATTCAGAGTTGGGCCACTGGGTTGGAAAAGTCATATAGTTTAGAAAACCCACTGGGATCCAACTTATTTTTCTTCTTTCCAGTATTCATTGTAAGTGGATTTCCCTTTTGTGTGTGTATGTGTTTCAGACAGATGGCAACTTTACAGCATGATGTTAGAAGAAAAAGTGTTTGGGAAGGGAAGAAGGAAGGCAAACAAGAAAAGCAAGCCTTGAATAAGCAATTTTTCTTAAAAGGAACACATTCTGGGACAGTTTATTTTTGTGATCTGCCTGGAATTTGGGGACAATGTGCTAGAATTCTCTTCTTGCCTTCAGTTGGCAAGCTGCCTAAAAAAGGTGGGGACTTGGAAGAGAGACACAATGTTTCTATTAAAATAAGCCTTTATTGAAAGCAGGACCAGTGGCTAAAGTTAGTCTTTGGCTTTTTTAAGGCACTGTGGCTGGGTCTACGTGAACACTGAAGTGAAGAATGGAAACTATTTTCCAGCTTGGGCGCCCGGCTCAAATATCTAAGGATAGTCAAATCATTGCAGGCCAAATAGTGGGATTTTTTTTTTTTTTTTTCCTTAAGAGAAAGTGAATTATTTGGATAATTTCCTACTTTATTTATGGAGTAAATGAGGTCTATATTTGAGCTAAGGGTGAGTTTAAAATATTCTCCTCTTCCAGAAATACTTCTCTGTGTTTCTTCCATTTGGTTTAGGGTTGTTAGTGTTAATATAAGGACAAAGCTCCCCATGGTGTAGCACCATCTTAGGCTGTGGTCACACCAAACTGTTTCCCAATGTTACTGTCTGCCTAGGTGTGTAGGGTTTGCTTCTAAACCACGTTCTTGTCCTCACAGAATCCCAAAGTAAGTATTTCTCCATCACTATCAGCAGTTTTTCTTTTAAAGTTTTCTGTTTGAATCAGCCTTAAAATTTTGAAGTGATGGTGGGTTCTCCATTTTCCCTTTGCATGCATCTCTGATTGTGTGATCCATTGATTCTTTCTTTGACACAACTCCCAAATAATGATGGTATTCATTAATGCTTATGCAAACCTAATATAGATAAAAGGTAAAATGTATATGTATATGCTGTAAATTAATCTCAATTTTCCCAATGTTATTAGGTTGATGCAATTGTTGCATTCTTTTATAGGTGAGGAAACAGAATATTAGATGTTAGGTCACTCATTTATGGTGACAGAGACAAAGAATGGTAGAAGTGCATACAAAATAGTTACTTTCTTCAACCAAAAAAATACTGTGTGAGTTTTATGGGCTAGGAATTTGCTAGACACTGGGATTTCAAAAGAGAACAGGATAAAGGTAAAAATGAGATGAGTTAAACCATAAAGTTTTATGGAGAGGTATTAAATAATTAAAGATATAATTCATTTACAAAGTTCAAGATTAATTATTGTAAAGATGTCAATATTACCAAATAATTTTTATAATTTAGTGCAGGTCCCAAAGGAGATTATTGTATTTATAATAATCAATGTAAAATTCATTTAGAAAGTACCATTATAGTCCAAAATACACAAAACACTTTGTAAAGTTGTCAGTTTTCTAATTGACAATGAGATCTACTACTAAATTAAAACAATCTGAACAGCGTAGTGGATAGATACATGCATGGAGCTTAGTAGATAGCCATTAGCCAGACTCATATCTGTGGGGATTTTGAATGTGGCACTTGTATCACAAATTTCCAAAACAGCAAATCATGAATCACCTTAGAAAATTGCTTTACAATATTGAAATTATTATGGTTTGAATCTGGGACATTCCCCATATTCTTTGTCTTCAATGGAGCAATGTCCAGAGGTAGGGCTTCTGGGAAGTGACGAACCATGAGGGCTATAAAAACAATTATAGAAGTTGGAAAGAGATCATGAGAATAAACTACCTAAAAGGTCAAATAGTTATGTTCATAACAAAAACAAAATTGAAAGACAAATAACATTGAGGTAAACTTTCCAATAATTATGTAAGACAACAGAAGACTTATTATGTAATAAGTTCCTCTGCAAAGATGAGACAAAAATCCTTATCCCCTTTCTAAATATGGGATAAACAAAATATAAATAAATTAATATGTGTATATTAATTGTATGTAATATAAGAACCTCTCAAAAATATTCCGATGAAAATAATGAAATCCCACATTTTATTGTTAAGTTAGCATGGACTTGAGCTATGGTGTTATGTTAGTCACCAAAGTCATGTGTGTGGGAGAAAGGACTTGCTTACCCTGTGATCTAGGAATGTGAACTTATATTGTCTTCCCACTTGGCAGATTTATAACATGAACACAGAACTTTAAAATTTTAACAACTATGATTTGACAGTAGTCTTTTCAGATTTTACTCCCAGGAAATAATCGGAGATATATTTTAAAAATTATATACAGAAATGTTAGTTGTATCATTATTTATAAGAGAAAAACTTTGGTAATGAAAAATGTCCAAAAGAAGAAAATAGTTAAATTATGGTATGTGTAGTTCTATTATGAAATGTATAGCTATTTAAAATTATGTTTTGAAAGAATATTTTACATTTTGGGAAAAACTTGATAATAAATAAAACAAGCAATGTCTAATTATATATCTATTTCAACCTTTAGAAAAGTCTCTCATATATATGGGAAGACATAACAAAACATTAAAAGTGAGAAAATGGACACCTTTTAATCTGTAAAGTGAGTAAATCTTTACATTATAGATGTCTATATGTTTTTAAGAAACGTGCCAGTTTTATAGTTTGGAAAAAAAAATACTTTTTTTTTTTTTAAGAGAAAAGAGGGTGATTCTAACATTGAGTAGGTCAACTTCCAGCCTGATGGTAAGAAGAGTTCTTGAATAGCATTTGGCCTCACAGCAGCCAAGTCACTCTTAGAATGCAGCACTTCCTGTATATCTCTCCTCATTTTGTAAAAGCCAGTGTAAGTTCTGCATACCTAAAGGAATATTTGGTTCAGATTGTTATTTAAATTGATTTAATTTCATTGAATTTTGTTTTATCTCTAGGAAAACATTTTTAAATGGTCCTATAAAAGACCCTCTAGAACCAAGCTATTGGCTGATCAATTTGATTAGCAGTTAGGAATTATAAATGGAAGATAAAACGGGTCTTTTCTTGTTAGGCAGCCCTGGTAATAAATGGCAAGTACATATTTTTCTGAGGCTTTTATTCTTAGAAAGAAAGCAAAAGGATATAATAGGTTTTTTAAATACATGCCACATAATTTATTCTGACAAACAGATGTATTTTGTTGTTGCTATTATCATTTGATGAAATACTTTTTAAAACTAGTCCAAGGTGGTCCATTTTCAAATATAATACATACAGTACATCTAGCAGTTAACAAAATTTGGATGTGTAGCATAGAATGGTCATTATTTTTACTGAAAAAAAATAAAGGCACTAATTACTTACAGACAAGATACTTAGCACAAACAGATAAGCTTCAAAATGAAAAATTCTCGGTTTATGATAATTATGTTCTCTGCTTTGTTTTCAGAGACTGATAATTTGAGGCTTTAAAATCACCAGGAAGCCATTAATTGGAATTCTTCAATAAAAAATAAATTACATAGAAGTTCATGATGAGTTGTAAAGGCAGAGAGACTGTATTATACAGTGAGCGACATTGCTTCACTATTTATAGCCTGGTGCAGATATGTCTACCAGAAAACTGTAAGGAATTTGAGATGTGCAGATAGCAATTATTCACAGATACAAACTATCTACAGATATTTCAAATAACAGCTTTTAACAGATTTCTCCACCAATAAAAGCAGGGCTTTAATTTGAAGCAGGGTTTTGCTAACATGTTGCTTCTTGTTTTTGACATTTTCCTTGGCTTCCTAAGGTCGAATCAGATCATAGCTGCAGGAGAGAGAAATCTTCATATCACACAGTACAGTATAGCTCTATGTCAGAGTATGATAGCCCGGTGTAAAAGCACGCACATTTTGGAGATGTTACTTTTTCAGTGAGGGTCTTGGTTGCACTGTCTGTACAGGTTAGCTATAACAGTAATAGCTTTAGAATATTGCCCCTCAATCTCTCTAAAGAAAAGCAAATAACTGTAAATGCTAGTTTACCATGCTCAGGGCTGGTGGCAAAAGTTAAGGGAGAGATGGAGATGCCATCTATTTGGGATAAAACAAACAAACAAACACAAAAGCAAATCTAATCTGGGTAAGAAGAGTAGGTAGTAATGATAACTCTCTGAGTTTTGGGTGCTGTGTGAGTGAAGGTCAGGTTAACCCATACATACTAGTCTAGGGTCAAACAGTGAATGTGACTCTGATACCAAAGTTGGGATTATTTCAACTCTCTCTCTTTTATTTGATATGGGCAAAGGAGCAAGGATGTTGCCCATGCCCATGGTGTAGAGAAAAAGAATGTCTAAAATAGTGATAATGGCAGTTTTCTAGGGAAGAGAGAATGATGGAACATGGGGGTGTGAGGAGGAATTAGAGATTACTTTTTTATTTTCTTAGATTATGCACCTCCACCATTCAGTCAGTAATCCCATAGTGTGAACCACTGTCTGCTAAGCATTATAGAGGATTTGGGCAAAAGTGACCTTAAACTATTAGGAATTGTTGGGAGATTGGTGAGAGTGATCAGATGCTCATGGAGGTGACATCTTGGTTCTGTGCAATGAGCACAGATTTTGTAATCTGTATGTGTCAGAATATGTTATGCTTCAGTACCAAACAATTCCAAAATTCCAGTGGTTTGACACAACAGATGTTGCCTTCTCCTTCTTCTATGTCCAGTATAGGTTGCCAGGGGTTTCTGTTCATCATAGTCGCCCAGGGGCAATGCTCAGTCCCTCTAGGAACATACTCTGTGTCCCCCCTACAGGGAAGTGGGAATGTGATGAATTGTACACTGATGCTTAAAGCCACCAGACCAGACTAACACATGCCACTTCTGTTCACACGTCATTGGTCAGAGCAAGCTTGTCACATGGACACTACTAATTTCAAAGGAAACTTACCATGGACTTGGGAAGAGAACTAAAACATTTGAGAACAGCCTAGATTAGTTTTTGATGGCCATTGTAACAAATCACCACAAAGTGGGTGGCTTAAAGCACATTCATTCTCTTACTTTTGTGGAGATTTAGAAATCTAAAATAAAGAGCAAAGGTCTAAAATCAAAGCATAGGCAAAGCCATGTCTTTTCTGTGAGCTCCAGAGGAGAAGCTATTTCTTTGCCTTTTCCAGGGTGTGAAGCTGCGCTTCTTCCATTCCTTGGCTTGGTCTCTTCCTTCGTCTTCAAAGCCAGTGGTGCAGCATCTGGCTTCAGTCATCACACTGCTGCTTTCCTGAGATGTGCAGAAATCAATTCTGTCTGCTTCCCTCATAGAAACACACTTGTGATTGTATTTAGGATTCACTTGGACAATACTGGATCCTCTCCCCCATCTCAAGATTCTTAACTTAAATCACACTGGCAAAACCCATTTTGCCATGTAAGGTACCATTCAAAAGTTCCAAGCCTTAGGACCTGGATCTCTTTGGGGGCAATTATTTATCCTGCCAAATTGCCATAGTCAAAGCCCTACATATGCTTCATACATCTATGACTTATTGGCTCTAAAACCATAGAAAGAGAAACAATTCTTTATAGTTCAGCTTTCTCATTTATGCATATGAAGGATGAGGGTTTAAAATGCCTCATGGTAGTCACAAGGATTAAATCCATTATCCATGTATATGTTTTCTACAATGATTTTTAACATTTTAAGATTTTGTTTTGATGATAACCTGAAAGGATTTGTACACAGACACATGTTGGCATTCTGGATCATCGGGATGACTAATGAATACTGTTTCTGGATTCCTGTCTGGGTTTGCATCTACTTAGGATCATAAGCACCATGGCCATCTACTATTTACTCCATAACTACTGTGCTTTTCAGACTTTATTGCACATCAGGGAAAGCAGCTGTTCTGACACCCTATGCCTAGAGATTCTGACGGAGACACTCTGGAGGGGAGCCCAGGAATATGCATTCTTATCACCACTAGAGCTGATTTTCATGTGGGTGCTCTATAGGCTTCGTTTTGCAAATTACTGAACTGGTAGTCTTGTCTGAATGCTGTTAGTTTATTACATCATTGTGTCAAGATGAGACTTACGTTTCTTCAGCAACTGTGCTTTCCAGAGCCATCTCTTCCACATAATAGAATATAAATCCAAGAAGTTCTACATATAATTAATAGCAGTAAAAGGAGAACTCCAGGGAAACATTAAAAAAAAAATTTTTTTTTTGAGCCAAAGTAAAAATGCTGGTATTTTGAAGGGATTCATCAAATGCCCAGCAGAATTAATGAATTAAGACTGACATCTAGACAAAACCTGGTGAAATATGTTTTTTTTTTTTAAGTTCCAACAATATAGACATAAGAATTCTAAAAGCTTCTGGGAAAGAAGGAGGAGACAAGAAGAAATCCATGTGCAAAGGAATGAGGAGCAGATCGTCATCACATTTCTCCTCTGTCACACAGACGGAACCATGGGACAAATCATCAAGATGTTAAGTGTACTGAGGCAAAGCGACATTTAAGTAGGACAACAAAGTACAGACTTTGCATAAAACCTACAGATCTATTTTGGAAAACTGTCTCAAGTATGCAATTAGCAAAGCAAAACAAAGAAAAAGGACAATAAAGGAAATAAGAAATAGTATTTAGAAAAAAACATAAATTTCATTCTAAGTAGTTGTTGATTTATATACTGATGATCATAACACATTGGTCCATGAGGGAATGAACTGGGGAGAAAGAGGTAGTGCTTTCTGAAAATAATTTGAGGAAATAAAATCTCACTAAGTTTGAGTCTTGGCAGGTGGGACAAATGGTGATTAACTCATAATATTAATAGAAAAATACAAGTTAAATAAATGTGTCTTAAATGTTTGAGGGCAAGCATTAGAAATTAGGATTTATGATTTAGAAACCATTAAAGCAAGAAAACATTATTGTTGTAAGGAAAAGCAAGATAAACCAAACAGCAAAGAAACAAACCCAAACTCAACAGAAACAAAGAGAACATGGTTTGTTTAAATATAGATAAAGTGGAAGGACTCCATCTCAAAATATAAGTAATTGCATTATATGTGGATAGATAAATTTATCATTTAGGATCCATGTTCCTACTTAGCTGTGGCTTCTACTGCTAATGATGATAATGATAACCCAGCTCATGGTCTCTTAAAATAAACACACCTAAAACCAAATAGCACAGAAGGACTAAATATAGGACTATGAAAAATATAAAAGGCAAATATCAATGTAACAGAAGACATTTCAATATTGATGTAAGAAAAAAATCAGATTAAAAATAAATTTATTAGATACAATAAAATTATTGTATATATATTAAAGATGAAATTCCCCAAGGAGATCCAATAATTGTGAATTTTTGTGCCTCTGAAAATATTTTTAAAATATATCCTCAGCCAAAGCTTTTAGAAATATGAGGAGAAAGTGGCAAAATATCTAAAAAGAGATGAAAACTTTATCACATTGCTCCAAACAAGCAAATTGAGCAAAGCCATTAGGATTTAAATAATATAATTAAAAAGCCTCATTCTATGTCTTTATGTGAATATATAATTATGCTCTTACTGAGTATAAATGTACTAGATATATATAACACCCATTAAACATAGATTCTATATTCTTAGATTCCAGTGAAATACTTTAAAAATTGAATAATGCATTAATCCACCAGAGAATCTCAATAAAGTTGAAGAAGTCACTCGTCCAAATTCTCTGACTATAGAAGATTAAAATTAGAAATGAAACAAAAACTGAACTGATAAAATGTTCTCTTCCCTTCAAAATTAAAAACTAAAACAAGTAACTTTTCTCATTTACTTTATGAACAATTAATTGACAGATATGATGAAGTAACACAGACGAACCTTGGGGACATGATGCCTGGTGTCACAGGCCTCTACTGACATGTGGTATTTAGAACACTCAAACCCACAGAATTGAAGGGTGGAATGGTGGCCGCCAAGGGCTGGGGGAAAGGGAAATGGAAGTGACTATCAAGAGCATAAAGTTCCAGTTAAACTAGATGATCAATTCTAGATCTCTGCTATTCTACACTGTAGCTGTGATCAAGAATAATGCAATGTTTGTCAAGAGGGTAGATCTCACCTTGTGTTCTTACCACAGAAAAATTTAAAAAATGATCTTTTAAAAAGGAAATTTCAAGAGGATGTATAGAATACTGTTTCTATAAATTTGAAAACTTAGATGAAATCCATCTCCTAGAACTGATTAAATAAAATTGATCAAATAAATATTAGAAAATTGTGACCAATCAATAATAACAAAAATAATGAAATGTGTCAAAGTTTTAGTTCTATAAAAAACATTAGACTCAGAAATTCCCCCCAACTTCCCACTGTGATGTTAGGGATGGAACCCAGGGCCTCACTCCTGCTAGGCAAGCACTTGTTCCATCACTGAGCTACATTCCCAGTCCATAGACTCAGAGAGTTTTACAGTGTACTCTTCCAAAAATGTAAGGAATGGATAATCCTTTATGTTTCATAAATCTTTCAGAACATTAAGAATTATGGAAAAGTACCCAAATTACATAATAACAGCGCATCAGAATAAAACTATAGGCCAATATTTATTTCTACCACAGATGTAAAAACCCTAAATAAAATGATAAAGCAAAATAAAATGAATTAAACAGCAATATTTCAAAAGAATGATATATTATCACCAACCAGGGTTATTCTGAGAATGTAAGGATATATAATGTATGGAAATATGTGAAATTTACTGTATTAACAGGAAAAAAAACAATAAAATAACCTAAGAATTTGGTGGGTTATAAAACTAACCCCTATTAAATTGTCATGAACTTTGGCATGTTCATTTGCTGCAAACTGGTAAACTATAGCATGTGCATACCTGTTATCCCAGCAAGCATTTTTTTTTTTTTTTTTTTTTTTTTTTTTTGGTACCGGGGATTTCAGGGGCACTTGACCACTGGGCCACATCCCCAGCCCTTTTTTGTATTTTATAGAAGCAGGGTCTCACTGAACTAAGTGCCTCATTGCTGATGGCTTTGAACTCGTGATCCTCCTGCCTCAGCCTCCCAAAGTGCTGGGATTACAGGCGTGCGCCACTGGCTCCCAGCAATTCCATTTCTAAATGGAAACATCATGGGAAAAGATGCTTTGGTAAATTCTTTTGATTCTTCTACATCAGGCAGAAGTAGGCATGTTCTCTGTGGAGAAGGTGATCCCTCAGTTCTTCAGAACATGGGAGAACTGTCCCTTCCTGCCCATGATCTGCTTCTGTGTCCAGCAGCATCCTTGTGATGTGTGGTAGATTTTCTTTAGTGAGTCTTTCCGCCAGAGGGAATGCTTTGTTTGTTTGGTTGCTTGTTTCTTATGTCAAGTTCCATCCCTGTTCTAAAATGACTAAACCAGCTACTGCTTGGTGAAAATAATTACCCTATGCAAACCATTGCCACTGTCCTTGGAATTCTCAACATTTGACTCTTCTACTTTCCAGCTCTTCCAAATGCCTAGATTTGCAGAACACAGGAAAAAGCTTTTCATAATGCTGTATTTGTGGTGCTAATCCCTCCATTACTTCCATTTGAGGAATTCACATCTTTTTACAACCTAATGACATAGTCGGCATGAGTCTATGGAGACAGGCTAACAATGTCAAGATAAAATGAAGCAATATTGGCCAGCGTCTGTGCAGAACATGTTTCAATGCCAAGATGAAGTGGGCAGAGTCAGGGACAAAGCCACGCAATAAAAATATTGGGTCTCTGCAGGCCCGGAAACAGCTCATAATTCTTGTTGAATAAAACTCACAGTAAATCACATGAAATCAATTGATAAGAGATCCAGGGCAGATTAAAAATTGTCTCCTCCCCTTCATTAATAAGGTGGCTACAGTCCAGGGTTGACTGTTGACATTGCCAACTTTGAGAAATGCCTTCTTACTCACTGAAAAGAAACTTTCCTCAATGAGACATTATCTTCTATTCCCTTTATTAATTTCATATTTGTGTGTTGCTGTTGAGAAAGAAAGGAGAGATATTTGCATTAACCTGGAAGCTCTGACCAGGAAATGACTTTCTGACATCTTCTAATTGTTCATGATATGTTCTATCTTCCTTTTAAAATGCCATAATCAAGCTGGGTGCGGTAGCACATGCCTGTAATCCTAGCAACTCAGGAAGCTGAGGCAGGAAGATTGTAAGTTCAAGGCCAGCCTCAGCAACTTAGTGGGGCTCTAAGTGACTAAGTGAGACCTGTCCCTAAATAAATAAATAAATAAATAAATAAATAAATAGGGATATGGTTGTAGCTCAAAGGTAAAACACCTCTAGATTCAATTCCCAGCATACACACACATACACACGCAAAAAAAGAAAAAAGAAAAAAGTCAGGAAATTAACATTTTTTCCAAAAGTGCATCTATTCAACTGTTCAACTGTGTGTTATATGATGTTCACAAGCATGAGCCAGGGTTAGCAGAGGTGCCCTGGGGCTTTGAATTCTGTTGCAGATGACGTTCTCTGCGAAGCAGGGTCTGAGAAGTATATCAGCACAAAAGTTGATTGGGGGGTGTTCTCAGGAATAGGACCTAAGAGGGCTGGAGTGAGCAGGGTTGGGTCAAAGGAGCAGCTGTCCTGCAATGCAATAGGGTGCTTCTGTAGAACTGTCTCTAGCCTGGAGCAAAGGGTAGGTTCTCCATAGTCCACCTTGGCCTTCAATATTGCTGCCCCAGGAAGGCGGCTTGATTTAATGAGGTGATTCTCTTCTACCAAGAGCTCTCAGAAAGGATTCTTGACTGTCACTCACTACATAGCCAGCATCTGGGGAATTGAGTGCCTCCGTATTGGAGTCTATTCCACCTAATGTTAGTTAATGCTCCTGTTAATTGGGTTCTTACCTGAATATTGATAGGTATGTCACTGCATTATGTATCTCAGTTAAGTCACTCAATCTCCATCTACAATGAAAAGATTGAACTCATGACTAGGTCCCTTCTCTCTCTCTCTTGAGTTCTATGTATGAAGGATTTACTTGCTGGAATGTTTAAAACATTGGTGTTTAAAATAGAAATGCAACAATTGATATAGTCTCTCCAGTCTTTGGCCGACAAGCCCACTTTGTTCCTTATACATGCTTTTGTTTAAACCTCTCTTGGGTGGCTCGGGTGAAAGGAGGTCACATGCATCTTTGACAGTCTGAAATTTTCAGGAACAGTTCCAAAATTTAATTAAGTACTGATTGTCTTCTATGCACATGAGAGAGAGGAAGAAAATCTTCAGAAATAACAGAATTAAGCATGCTCTATTTTGTAGCCTTGTAATGACCTCCAGCAAATGCCTGACCTAGTTCTGAGGGCCTTGAGTCCACTTGCATGAACACGATGCTTAAAAAGCTGACTCGGAAATCAAAGTCAAAAACTGGCACCATCCATGGTAATGGAGCAGGGAGGGATGTCCTGCACTATGAGCAGAAAAGACAAAATTTAAAATAAAATGAAAATTGCCTCCAGTCACTTCATTTAGAGGCAGCACAGGAATTGCGTAGCATTTCAGTCTGATGGCACCTTGAATTAAAAAGAACTAATCTGCAACGGATTTTCTTATTACCCTGATGGTGTTGGGAACAGATATTCCCTAGCTCCATTAAAGCTTAAGGGCAGCAACTTCTGCTTGCCCCCAAAAGGTTAACTAGTAAGCAGTGCTCTGTGAAACCCCCAGAATGTTATACATGTCAGAATCTCATCCTTTTCACTTCTACTAACTGTAGTCCTTATTGGTCAGCAGAGTCAATGCTTTTGCTGTTTTACATAGAAAGCCAAGTTCACATTAAGAGGCAAAGAAGGGCTTGTGTCAGAAGCCTTGGACCCACAGTTGGTTCCTTTGCATCTGAGGAGAACACCAGGGTGGGGGTGGAGGCAACTTTTCGACCTTGTCAGTGTTGGTAGTCACTTATTATATCATGGTGGCCTCCCTGCAGTGTGGTTTATTGAACAGTTGCCTTGTGATGTGTTTCATTATCATTATCAACAACAAAAAAACAAACAAATTTCAGTGATGTGAATTTGGGGAATGCTATTTCCTACACCCTTGTCTTGGATTCACAATGAACATTAACATGTAAAAGATTATGATCATTCTGCCTTAAAAACTCTGTTTAATCTGGGTTTTTCAGATTTATCTGATTTACGGTGCTTCTCTCCATCCCTCTTTTTGATCACACCTTTAGATTTCTCACCTTTATAATTTTTTAAATGTACTGCAGATCAGAATTTAGGAAATGCTGTTAGAGTTGGATTGTCAGAGTGTCAGACTGTCAGGCAGGGCCACAGGCCACTTCTGGACTCAGGAGCAGAGTCCTGAAGTCCAACCTTTCTGCCTTCTTCAGAAATCCTCCAGTCACTCCTTAAAGGGGGACTTCAGGTTAAGATTCCTCATAATTAATAGTCAAATCTCCTTTCCCCTCCTCTTCTCTCCTGCGCCCCTGCACCCTCAGCTTTCTTGTGAGCCAAGGTGAGCACTTTGGGTATCCCTTGAATTGCATAGGATCACTCAGCTTGCTCATAAACTCTCAGCATGTTACAGACATCTTTAGGTCTCTTGTCTGCTTTGTTCATAGCAAAACCTCAATAAATATTGATGGGTAGTTGAAGAATTCAACATTATGAACTAGATCACTCTCATTAAATCCATGCCAGAAGGAGCATGATTAAAAACCCAACTAAGTCACAGGCACAGGAATTCTGGGGAGAGTAGGGGTTCTAGAAAATGGTTTTCCTGTCTCTCTGGAACTTGGTCCATAAAGTACGGGACTCGGATCAGCAAGACTGGGGTCCAGAATGACATCAGAGCTCAAATAAATGTGCCTAGATGACTATATTCCCCAGAAGCCAATCATAATCCATCTGACTACCTATATTCTTTTAGTCAAAACTACACATGAAAATCTCATTACTTTCATCCACATCTCATTTTTGACCCCCTAAGGATGCTGTTTTATTCTGAAAGCCCCTGAGAAACTCCCTAAGGTACTCTGTTTGCTGTTTTCACCACTTCCCCCACTTATAAAGTTTTCTTATTTTGGTCCCTTGAAAAATGCTGTAACAGCCTCTTACTGCAAATAGTGGCTACTACCCTCAAATTTACCTCTCCCAAAAGAAAGACACAAAAGCAACTCCTGTGTGAAATGTAAGGAAGAGGTGGTAGCAATTACCCCACTAGGATTCATATGGTATCATAAATTTCTACAAAAATGGGGATTACCCGGAATCTGCTTTACTTTCAGGCAACCTGGTTGCTTTACAGGACATTCTATTTCTGCTCCTTGCAGAGCATGGGTGGGTAGTTCTTCTAGATATGAATCTACTAGATTTCTCTAGATACATCTATCAATGCACAGACAGAGAGAGGGATGCAGCTCTATATTCTCTGGGATTTTCATATACACTTTTACTTTGTGAGTATAAAGTATATTTCCTCTACAAATTACATTTATTCTGTTGGAAAAATAAATGTTTCAAACCTGTGCAAACACCTACAGATAGACGCATGAATACATAAAATGTTCAAATGCTTTCAATATGTATTTTTTCCACCAAAAAAGGATTGTGGGAAATTTTATTTTGCATCGCTCATAGTGGAAGTAAAATTTAATACAGAAGATACAAAATTTAAAAATTCAACTTAGGACTCCAAGTGACATAAAATACCCAGCACAATAGTTTCAGTTTCTCATTCATAGCTTTTTAACCAACCAAATGACACAGACTGCATGCCACTCATTGCAGGCTCCTTGTGTCTGGGGTCTCTCCCAGGATCCTGCTGATGACATGAAGAGCATGGGCTGGCACCATCAGGGAGGGCTTCCTGGTGAAGTTAGTATTTGGACCTTGAGCAGTGGTTAACATTTGGATAGTCACTGGGTGAGAATGGAGGTGGGGTTTCGCGGCTTTGAGAATAGTATTCTCTGTGGCGTAAGGATAATGAAAGCACCAGTCTCACCACAGTGCTCCAGTCACAAAATCAAAGGACAAACACTCAACCAAAAGTAACAGTAACGGACAACAAAGCTGGACAGATTCACTTTGGAGAACCAGCACTGCCAGTGACAGCTCTGCATTCCTCCTACCCACTGGCCACTTTTACCTATGCTTGCAATATGCTCACCTGGCTCATCATAAGTTGTAAGGTGTGTCAAAGTAATTTGATTCTAGGAAAAGTATAACAACTAGAGGTTTTGTTTGATGTACATTTGTTTATGTGAAGTGGCTACCTTCATAATCGTGTGTGGTAGGCATTGCAGTGTTCCATGAAGCCGTCTACTTTCCACACCTGGGATTTAGGGATGGCTGGGCCAGCTTGCAGTCAGTGGGAGAAGAATGAGTAGCATCCAATGCCATATGCATGACAGCCATCTGCATGGGATGAAGAGCATCAACTAAGGGAGCATAAGCCAGACACACAGAGCCTGATCCAGTAATTAGGAGTTCATCATTACCCGGGAGCTCTGTTCTGATGGTGACTGTTTTTGGAATCCAACATCCTGATTCATACCTGAGCCCTGAGAAGACAGAAA
The DNA here is from genome assembly GCA_025594165.1 of Tamias sibiricus. Taxonomy (NCBI): domain Eukaryota; kingdom Metazoa; phylum Chordata; class Mammalia; order Rodentia; family Sciuridae; genus Tamias; species Tamias sibiricus. The sequence goes on from CM046670.1 coordinate 46,482,875, forward strand.
GCTATAAATAAACGCCACCATTTGGGACCCAGGGAACACTGCCTTTGAACTCCTCTAACAGAGTGCCACATGGAGTGGAGAGAATGCCTTTCCACATGTCCCCTCACTAGTATAGGGCAGCCAGAAGAGATGCACTGTGCTCAGCAGAGAAGCCAAAGAGACTGAGGAGCCAGGAACTGCTCAGATGCTTTGAGATCTGAGAAAGATCCAGAAATACTGGAGGCAGAGGCATCATGGGGTGAAGAGGATATTTACAAGGCATTGACTTTCTAAGCAGGTTACTGATTATTTGGGTGAGCAGAGTGGCTCTCATTCTCTTGCATGCCAGTACAGTCACTGAATGGCAAGAAAGGAAGAAAGGGAGTATCCGTAGGACTCCAAGCCTGACTGTGTAACACCCAGTGCCACATGCATGCATTTGACAGGCAGTGGGAGGGGAAATGCCTGAGCATCTCAGCTGTACGTGACTGGTTCTGGAGCCACAGAAATTTCATATGGCTGGTATTTTGAGGAAAATGATTTTCTATGATGAACATAGTTGCAGGTGGAGAAAGGAACAATTAAGGACATATGTTGCAGGCCAAGAAGCCAACTTAGGAGGGTAGAGTTGGATGTAGCCATCATTGTAGTTGGAACCAGAAAATCTATGTTCATTCTCAGGCTCTCCCTGTTGGTTGCTGTGTGCAGCCGGTCTTTGCATTCTGAGCCAGAATCCGCACATGAATTGGTCCATGAGGTGTGTGTCCTGGTTTACTTCTCCTCCTCTTCTTCATTACCACCATAGCTCTACCAGTCAAGATGATCTTCTTCCTTGTCCAGAGCAGATGGGATGTGCTCTATGCCAGCCATCCCTCTGAGAGTATGAAAACCCTCAAAGAATGTTCTATGGGCCTTTTCAGCTATTACCACTGGGCAACATGAAAGAAAGAAAGGAAGGAAGAACGAGAGAGAGAGAGAGAGAGAGAGAGAGAGAGAGAGAGAAAAGAAAGAAGGAAAGAAAATAAGTGTGTGAGAGTTTACAACACACTATTATATAAAAGGATTTTTAGTAATTATTATTTCTCACCTTCAAATTTAACTTTCTGACTCCCCATCAAGTTCCCTGGACACCCACCCCCCTGTTAGTGTTTCTCCTGGAAACTGGGCCTGTCCAACCCTGCTTTCCCTAACACCAATACTTATGGACCCTCCCCTCCTTTTTTGTGGGGCTTTTCTCTTTTGTTGCAGTGGCCCCTGGAGGAGAAGGGTAGTGAGTGCTTAAGAAGTCCTGGGGGCCCACAGAAGCCCAGCCAGGAGCAGCATGACCCCCACAGGGAGCTCCAGGCAGGCCCGTGTATTCGTTGTTGTATCTTTCTGCTTCATGCAAGAAATGTGGGGTCCTACTGAAGACAATTCCAAGTGAGGCTATGTGATTACTCCACAAACAGGGAACATCTCCTCAGGGCCACATTCTGAACTTCAGTAGACTGGCTGTGAATTACAAAAAGGGACAAGGAGATAAGATAGGAAGAGTGAGTCTGCATTTGTTTGTGGGTCTTTTTGACATGTATGTGTTTGTTAGAGCAATGCAGAAAATGTGTGTGTGTGTGGGGGCGGAGGTGGGCAGCAAGGAGAGAAGTCATTTTAAGGCCATATTTTTACTCCTTGAAAATATAAGGTAGCCAATTGGGTCTAGCACACATAGGAAGCTAAGGAGCATCAGTTCATTTCCTGGTGAAAGTAACTCTAAGTGTGAACATATCATCTGCACACATATGCATGTGTATAATGATCTGTTACATACTGAAATCTATAACACAAATCCTAGGGCAAAATACTGAAAAGTTACTTTCAGCTCTGGTTCTTCTCTCTTCCCTCTTTTGTATATTTGTTCTTTGGGGGAGTAGGACTGGGGTTAATGCTCTTCCTGAACACAGATCCTATTCTTGCTTCCTATCCTTAATCGATTGAATGGAAGCATTATGTGCTTCTGTCGGTGGGTTGCACTGCTTAGAGCTTCATGGCAGTAAGGCATTTCTGCAGGAAGTTATTTTTCTGTCCTGTTTTGCCTTGGTGGTGGAGGGTGTTCCATGAAGGAATGTGAGAGTTCATTAGAGTTTATTGTACGGGGCAGCAGGGGAAAGTGAAATTATAGTATCCAGGGGGTAGGGAGGGAGAGAGGCCACTGCTGGACCAGAGCTGACCCCAATAACATTTTATGAGGGTGAGTCAAAGCATCAAGGAGGATGCGGCCAAGCTGTCACCCTCTTGAACCTGTGACTATAGATCATGACGGAGAAGGGAGGCCAGGTAAGCTGGGTCTCAGGCTGAAGTTACAGAGACAGATGCCACCAGGAAGGTATTTACACTCAACTATGGTTAGGGTGATCAGGGGCATTAGGGGAAAACACAGTGTAACAAATATAGTAAGGATTAATACCTGGTGACCCAGAATAATGGGAGACGGACGCATATCCTTCATGGAAAAAAGAATCAGCTCAGTGGGTCATTTCCACTCGCTGGGTGGATACCTTTGGCTGTAACTTCCCTCTGTCCTCATCTGTTTGTGAGAATTAGGAATTACTCAGCATGCCAGGGAAATGTGAAAAATCCAGTTTGAAAACCAGCCCCCCTCATGGAGACACGGTGATGTCCCATCTTACCAGCTCTTGAACCTTGACAGTTCACAGGCAAGGGGTGTGAATTGACCAAGCTGTGATCCACGCTGCTGGTGAGAGATTGGTCTCAACTAACCACTCCCTGTCAATGCCCATTTGACTCATTTTTCCATTCACAGGAGAGGCCAAGGTCAGGAAAAAGGTGAGTGAGACCAAACTTGACTCTTCTCTGTGCCAGTGACACTTAGATCTTTGCATTTCTCAATGACACTATTGTTCTAGAACATTTTGAATTCCTCTGGTGACCTCAGCTGTGCCAAGCTCAAAGAGAGGGAGAGAGAGAGGGAGGGAGAGGGAGGGAGAGAGAGAGCGAGAGAGCCATCCCTGTCCACCAAACAGGAATAGAACTAAATTGGAAGCACTTGCCCAAGTCCACTGCTTCTGACTGATGTCCTTATGCTTTCGTTTCCTCTGCTGTCTGTATTCTATGCATTTTTCTTGTTACTTATTTTTGTTTCTTTTTATCACTAATAAACATATCTATCTCTGAATTTTATGAGAGAAGATTCATGATCTCTTCTGTGAAACCCTCAAACCCTCTGCATCACCCCTTTCAAAAAAATGCAGACCGCAGCCACAGCCAACGGTAGAGAGCAAGTCTATGCCCCAGAAGGTATTCAGCTGTTGGCACTTACCCTCTGCCCCCAGTCTGCATGGCTTGTGAGCAAACACTTGGGCTGTGGGCAGCTTTAGCCGTGGCAGGTGGACCCTGGAAGCAGCATCCCATCAGCAAAAGAGTGCTGCATTGTGTGGGAGCACCGAGTGAGGTGGAGACACTCATCGGTACTGGACAGCTTCCCAGGGGCTTCCCATGTGGTCCCATTGTGCCTGACCTGTGTGTGGTCACTGTGGAGGTTGTTCCATTAGGATTCTTGCAGAGCGAGGCCTTCTTGGATGGCATCCAATATCTTTTTGTGCAGACCTGGAAATTAGCCTCAATGAGGTTTCTCTGTGTGTAAAGAAGAGGCTACATAGAAGAAGCTAGGAGATGGAGCTGATTCAAAGGCCCTGGGGTCTAGACCTACACTGACTTTGGCATTCAGGAGTCTCATGTGATACACGTCCTGAAGACAGAAGCAGATAGACCCCCTTGGTGACATTGGGGTGGCTGCCCGTACCCCCAGCAGTGCTCTCTCCTGGGCTGGATGTAGAAGACGCAATGCACATACATTCAGCGGTCCCTGCCCACTCAGCTCCAGACCCCACTCTGCTCTCCCCAAGGGTGTGGGACCTCTGGGCATATGCTTAGGTGACATGTTATTACCTTTGGTTTCCATGGCAGGGAGAAAGTGGCCCTAGGAAAAATGGCTGCTGCCTTATCTGTCCTTGGGTTATCTCCTCTTCCTGGTTCCTTTTCCTGCAGAGGCACTTTGTACAAGAGGATCTATCTTCCTTTTTCAAGTCTCTCTCTGACCTTTATTTTAAGTATCCTGTGACATGTGTACATGTGTTTTTATTGCAAACTGCCTCAGATCCATTTGGATATGGATGTTATACAAATTATAAATAAATAAATACATGATAAAGAGAGGATCTCTTCCCTGCCAGCTTGCTACTTAAAAAGCAGCAAGTTTGCACTTGTGTGACTCGGCTGCTGTTGTCGCTTTTGCTGGGTCCCATGCCGGCAGCCAACAGGAGTGAAAACAAAATCTGTCCCTTTCAGCAGCACACATTCCTCTCCTGAGCCTAGGGGAAGAGGTGGCAAGTATCATCTGCCAATCAGGAGCCAGATAGCCTTCCCTTTACTCACTCCCACATTTTTCATGAATTCTGCTAGTGTTTTCTAGAGTCCTGCTGGTCGATAAGGCAGCTGCAGCTCTTCCTACCACCAGGTATAGAACATCTGTGATTCATTCCATTCCCATGACTCCATGCAGCCCCTGGCTAATTGGCCCATCTTGACCCTCTGCCTATCCTTTTGGCACATTTTCTCATGAGAAAATACTCCTCTGTTCTCCCTTTACTCCACGTGGGAACTTCTGGACTCTCGCTTTAATAGCATCTAGCCTTCCCTCACCCCCATTATTTCGAAGAAGGAGACCTGCTTATTGTTTTGGTAGTTCTTTAGTATACCCCTTGCTTAACTCTTCATCTAGCTTACTCTCTCTTGGAATCATTTTTCTACCTCTGAAACCCAAACCCTTTACTTCCCTTTTCATTCTGAGCAAAGACCATGGACCCCACCTGATGGATGATTCTGGGTGATTCCTCTCATCTTCTTTCATTTGGAGTTCTTCTCCCTGTGTCTCTGTTGCAGAAGTTGTCTTCTTCCTTCTCAGAGCGAAATCTTTAGCTTCGTCCTAGATTTCCATCTCTCTTCTCTACTCCAGTTCCTTGTTCCCAGCAATTTACCCTTTGTTTTCCCATCACTTCCCTTACTTCTTCTCCATGACCTTTGCCTCTTGCCTTTATATTTTAAAGTCCTATTTTTTTTTTTTTTTTAAAAAAAAGCCTTTATTTAGCCTCGTTGCCTCCACAAGCCATTTTCTTCTTGACATTTGTCTTTCAGTCTTTGGGAAGGAATCCTACATATGTTGACATCCCTGCCTGCCTCTGACCCTCACACCACCCCTGTGTGACCATGCACCAACCATGCAGAAACTACTTTCTTACATGTTACCCAGAACTTCTCATTGCCAAGTCCAAGTGACAACTCCCTTCTTGCTTTCCATGGAATATTTTCTAGCTCCTCACTCTGTGTTTGGTTTCAATACAATTCCTTAGGTCCTTTCATCTCTTAGATGGTTCTTTTCCCATGTCATCTACTACTTCTTCCAGTCTTTTGCTTGGTCTTCTCTTTTGAGAATCAGTTCTTAAATCCCAATGGTCCGCTTGACAACTCTTCCTAAATATTCCACAGACCCCCAAAGGTTTTATTGCACCAAAAACATCATGTGCCCCTTGCTCTAGATGCTTATGTATAATATTTCTATTTATAAGTTCATTTTTATTCAATTTGATATTGCTTTGTGGATAAATGATTTTATTTCTGAACATAAATGAGTAGGCCACTATACATATATCCTTTGGCTTCTTTTTCTTTGCTTTTCTTGTGGTGGCTAAAGAAACTTGCTAGATTTCTAGAGGTGTCAAAGAGGCACTATTGACCTTTTTGATGATACAAACAGAAATAAAGATGAAATACTAAGAAATGTTAATTATAGTCTCTTTATATTCCTCCCAATTAAAAAAAATATTATGATTAATTATACATAACATAAAATTATCCATTTAAAACATTTTAAATTACATAATTCATTGATGTTAATTACATTCACAAAATATGTAACCATTATTTTTTCATCAATCCAACAGAAACTCTGCAACAATTAAGCAACAGTACCCATTCTTCCTTTCCCCTTAACATTTTATCTATTTTCTATCTCTATGAACTTGTTGATGCTAAATATTTGATGTGATGAAATCATACAATATTTGACCTACAGTGTCAAGCTCATTTCACTTAGCATGTTTTCATGCTGTGTTGCAGCATGTATCTGAACTTCATTTCTCTTTATGACTGAATAATATTCCTTTGTAGACATATATCACATTTTGTTTATACACTTATTTACTAATATAGACTCTTGGGATGTGTTTACTTTTGGGCTATTATGAATTATATACTGCACTAAACATTAGTATATCAGTATCTGTTTCAGTCCCTGCTTTGAATTCTTTTATGTACACACCTAGGGATGGAATTCCTAGGCTATATGGTAATTACATATTTGGCTTTTTGAGGAAAAAAACAAACAATTTTCCATAATGGTTGCATGATTTTACATTTTTATCAGCAATGGGTGAAGGTCCCAATTTCTCTTTATCTTCAACAACCTTTGTTATTTTCCATTTCCTCTTTCTTTTAAGTTATAGTCATCCTAGTAAATATGAAGTGATATAGTAATTTTCATTTGCCTTTTCTTAATAATTGGTAGTGTTGAAAGCAATTTTTCTGTTTTGCCATTTGTATATCATCTTTGAAGAAATGCCCATTAAAATTCTCCATGAGTTTTTGAACTGGGCTGTCTTTTACTTGTTGAAATGTCTAGATACAAGATTCACAAATATTTTTCTCTGATTCTGAAAATGGACTTTTAACCTTTTTCAGAATGACCTTTCAAGAAGTTTCTCAAGAAGTTTTTTTTTTTTTTTTTTTTTCTTTTTGGTACCGGGGATTGAACTCAGGGGCACTTGACCACTGGGCCACATCCCTAACCCTTTTTTTATTAGAGACAGGGTCTCACCAAGTTGCTAAGTGCCTCGCCATTGCTGAGGTTAGCTTTGAACTCTCAATCCTCCTGCCTCAGCCTCCCAAGTGCTGGGATTACAGACAGGCGTGTGCTACAGTGCCTGGCTCAAGAAATTTTTTGTCCTGATAGAGTTTTGTTTATTTATTTTCCTTTCAGTGCTATGCCTAATAATCCATTGCCAATTCCATGGTCATGTTTCTCATGAAAATTTTGTGGTTTTAGCTCTTATATTTAGGCTATTGCTCCATTCTGAATTAATTTTTATACATGGTGTGGGGTTGGAATCCAACATCATTCTTTTTTTTTTTTTTTTTTTTTGTGTGTGTGTAGGGGAATGCAGTTGTTCTAGCACCATCATACCCCCATTGGATGAATTTTAAGTCTTCATCTAAGTCAATTGGTCATAGATGTATTGATTGATATCTTGATTCTTAATTCTTTTCCATTGGAATATATATCTACTCTTAGGTCAGTACCAAACTGTTTTGGTTACTGTATATTTGTAGTAAGGTTCTTTCCTGACATACTAAGAATTGAATTTGGGGCCTGACGCATGCTAAGCAAGTACTCTACCATTGAGCTCCATTGCAGGAGCCCTGTTTGGGGAGATGGCTTGAAATTGCAGTTGACTATGAGCCATGGAGATTTGGGCATTGTCGCCTTCCGTAGTTTCACTGGACTTGTCCCAGGATCTCGAGTGACTTGGCCGAAATTGCTGATCGGGTCAGCGGCCTGGGGCACGGTATGAGCTTGGTCTTATTTCTCTTTTGGGATTTTGCCTAGAATAGCCTGATTGATTATGATAATTTTGCCTGGAATATCCTGATTGATTATAATATCTACGTTTAGCCTTTGTGAAATTTCGAGGGGAAGCACCTCTCATTGAGGCTGCAATCACATTTCCTGTGACAAAGGCGTCATTTATATCTTTACATAGTTGTATATATACGGAAAGATCCTTTTTAGTTCTCCATGGCCTGATGGCTGCTTGGCACCATTTATTAGCATTTTCATAAGCTAATTGAACAACTAATGGCATAGCTTGGTCAACATCTGCAAACACACTACCTGCAGTTCTCAAAAGTCGATCAGCAAAGTCAGCATACGGCTCATTAGGTCCTTGAATCACTTTTGACAAGCTACCTTGTAGATCCCCAGGTCCTTGTACAGTTTTCCATGCCTCTAAGGCAGCTGTGTGTTTATCTGAGCATATACATCTGGGTCATAATCTGTTTGAGCCTGTAAGTCTGCGAATTGCCCTTCTCCTGTGAGCATGTCTATATCATGGTTTTCAAACCCTGCAGCCGCGTTTCTTTTAGCCGTTTCTATACAAAGTTCTTGGAATTGCGATCGCCAAACCAAGAATTGCCCCCCGCTTAATGTTGCTTTACATAGACTTTTCCAGTCTGAGGGGGTTAAGCTAAAGGTGTTAAGGGACTCCAGCATACTCAACGTGAAAGGAGCTTGGGGCCCATAAGTCATTACTGCCTCTTTGAGATTTTTTATTGTTTTGAAATCTACTGACTGATGGACCCTCTGTCCATTTTTCTTTTCAAATGCTGGCGGTTCCCAATGTATCTGTGAGTTGTCCTCGAGAGCGCATAAGCGATCAGAAAGACTTTTTATTTGTGTTTCTAGGGTATGCAAATGCCTAGTAATACCCTTCATATTTTCTGTAATGGATTCCACCCATGGGGGAGTAGAGGACACAAGTTCCTCTACCTGACGGTCCTTTTTCTCGGTCTTTTTTAGTTTCTTTTTCCTCATTTTCTCAGGATCACTTTTACTAGATTCCTCACCACTGCTAATTTCACTGACAGCAATATCCTGAGGCCCAGGTTCCATTAAGAGCAAGTATCCTTCAGCTATCACCAATAACTCCCGAATAGCTTTAATAGCTTGGATTTTTGTCATTTTGGGGTCTCTTCTAATACTCTCTTTACTGGTCTTAGTTGGCCCAGTGGAAGCTACGCTTTTTTGATCACTTTCACTTTTTTCTATATACTCCTCACTGAGAACAGAGTCAGGTATATCAAGGAGTCTTTGCATAGCCTCTATCACTTGGGATTCAGTTATATTCGAACCCATCTTTAGAGACCTTTCAGTTCTTACCTGTCCGCTCCGAAGTTCCCCTTACGGGCCGCCACCTGTTGCCACCTGAAGCGCTTGGAGCAACGGAGCCGCGGGAAGAAGTTCAGAGGCGAACTGGAAACAAACAGCTTTTTATTCTGATAACTTTTCTCTCTGGCTCTAACAACGACTAACACGCACCACACATACCACCAAAAATGGCGTTGACCCGATCAGCAATTTCGGCCAAGTCACTCGAGATCCTGGGACAAGTCCCGTGAGACTACGAAAGGCGACAATGCCCAAATCTCCATGGCTCATAGTCAACCGCAATTTCAAGCCATCTCCCCAAACAGGGCTCCTGCACTCCATTCTCAGTCCTGATTTGTACTAAGTTTTGAAACCAGGAAATGGGATTTCCCTAACTTTGTGCTTATTTTTTCAAGATTTTCAATTTGGTGTCCCTTGAAAATCTATATGAATTTGAGGATCAGCCTTTCCATTTCTGAAAAAGAAGGCTATTGAAATAGTGATAGGGATTGCATCAAAATTGTAGATAGCTTTGGATCATATTGTTGTCATATCAATTTTCAGTATTCCTGATCATGAATACATTTTTTATCTCTTTGTCTTTAGTTTCTTTCAGCAATATTTTGTAAATTTTCATATGAGATTCTTTCATCTCTTTGGTTAAATATATTCCAAAGTATTTTATTCTAAAGATGCTGTTGCAAATGGAATTGCTTCTTATTTTCATTTTGGAATTGTTCATTGCAGGTGTATACAAAGTCCACTAATTTTTGTTCATTGATTTTGTATTCTATATCCCATGTTTTGGCATTTTAGTTTTAAATGACCTCTGTTTATTTTCTTGTTCCTTTTGTCATTTCTTCTTTGACTTACTGGCTAGTTAAGAGCATATTATTTAATTTTCATATATTTTCGGTGAATTTTCTACAATACTGTGACTGCATTGTATTATAGTTAGATTAGCTATTTCGGACGCTTTCCTTTCTGTATTTATTGAGGTTTATTTTGTGATCTAATCCATAGTACATCATAGAGAATGTTTACATATGCTCAGAAAATGAGTGTTCTGGTTTGGTTGAGAGGAGTATTCTCTACCTATCTCTTAGGTCCAGTTGGGTAATAGTTTTGCTGTAGTTCTCTGTTTCCTCTTCAATTTTCTCTGAAGATGCCCTATGAAGTATTGAAAATGGTTTTTGGAGTTTCCCAAACTACTATTTCTCCCTTCACTTCTGTTCATGTTTGCTTACTGTGTTCTGGATCTCTGTTTTATATACGTTCATAATTGTTTTATCTTCTTCATAAAATAAGCCTTTTATCAAGATTCAATGTCCTTCTTTGTCTTTTGTGATAGTTTTTCTTTTTACTTCAAGCCGATTTTGTCTATTAATAATAGCCATCCTGTCTCTTTTTTTTAAGTTATTATTTACATGGAATAACCTTCGCCTTTTTTTATTCAATTATTTTTGTTTTTGGATTTAAAGCGAATCTATTGTAGCTATCATGTAATTGGATAATGTTTTGAAATTAATTTTGCTAATCTGTGCCTTTTGATTGGAAAATTTAATCCATTTACATTAAAGTAATTACTGATAAAGAAGGACTTGCATCATTTGCTGTGTGCTTTCTGTATGTTTTAGATTTTTTTACCCTTTATTGTCTCAATTACTGCTTTCTCTTGTGTTTGGTTAATTTTTATAGTGAGCAATTTTTATTCCATTTTCATTTTTTTGTATGGATATATTTTAAAATAGTTTATTTGTGGTTATCATGGGGATTGTGTTTAACAACCTAAATTTATAGCATTATTGTTAACTTCATATAATTATAACTTCATAATAATGATCAAAACTCTACTGTTGTACAGCTTTGTTTCCTACTGTTCCTTAGGTGATTTTTGTCATAAATTACATATTTACATATTATAAGTCCAACATTAATTTATAATTACTTTTTTATGCTTTTGCCTTTTAAATCCCATAAAAAATAACAAGTGTAAGTACAAACCAAAAGTACAATAAGGCTGGATTTTTAAATTTGCTCATATATTTATTTACTTTTACCAGGTCCTTATTTCTTATACATCTTTGGGTTAATATCTACTGTCCCTGGCATTTCTTATATGGCAGGTCTAAATATAATGAGCACCTTAACTTTTGTTTATCTGGGAATGTCTTAATTTCTCCCTTGTTTGTGAAGAATAGTTTTGCCAGATGTGGAAATCTTGGTTGATGATTTTTTCTTTTAGTACTTTAATAGTATCTCACTACTCTGGCTTCCATGGTTTCTGATGAAAGACCAATTGTTAATCTCATTGAAGATCCCTTGTATGTAATAAGTTGCTTTTCTTTTGCTGTCAAGATTATATTTGTCTTTTCATAGTTTGATTCTAGTGTCACAGTGTATATCTCTTTGAGTTCACCTTAAACTCAAACTCTGAGCTACTTGGATTCATATATTCATGTCTTTCATCAATTTTGGGATATATTCAGCTAGTATTTCTTCAAATATTCTTTCTGCCACCTTTTCTCATCTCCTTCTGTGACTCTCATAAGGTGCATATGATCTCACTTTGTTGTTGTTGTTTGAACCTAGGGGTGCTTAACCACTGATCAACATTCTCAGCACTTTTTTTTTTTTTCTTTTTTAAAATTTTGAGACCAGCATCTCTCTAAGTTTTTTAGGGTCTTTCTAATTTGCTGAGGCTGGCCTTGAACTTACAGTCTTCCAGACTTGGCCTCTCAAGTCACTGGGTTTACAGGTGTGTGCCCCATGCCTGACTATATTGATCTCTTTGATAATGTCCTATAAGCCTTTTTGGTTCTGCTCCCTCTAAACTTTCTTTTTGATCCTCATTCTGGATGATTTCAATTGTCTTATATTTCAGTTCACTTTATTCATCAGGTTCAAATCTACTGTTGGATTACTTTAGTGAATTTTTCATTTCAATTATTATCAAAGAAACACTCCACACCTTTTTGCTCCCAGTCAGTAGGCAGTATATTATGTAATTTGGCTGCAATGTTTTGCCCTAGGCATCTGAAAGTTGCTAGTATGGATTGCAATATCTTTCAGTAATGCCCACTGACTTTATGAACTGATTCTAATTAGGGAAATCAGAGATGTTTGTCCTTTATGTATCTCCTTGTCTTGTTAGAAGAGACATAAAAATCATTTGTGAACAGTATATTCTCTCTCCACAACAAGGACAAGAGTCCCACAGAGGGAATTGCTGCTTTGATATCATCACTGTGCTGTTGAAGGAACGGCAAAAGGGCAAATTAAAATGACTGGAAGTTTCCTTATGGTTTCTAAGTTGACTTTTTCTTAATTTAGCATTAACTTGATTGCTATAAGTCTTTTGCTATTTCTCAGAATTCTGATAAAGTTCATTCCGACAGTTTCTGCTTGTTTTTCAATGTTTCTATGGGGAATGAGAGCTTGGAGCTCTCTATTCTGCCATTTTGCTGATGCCACTCCCACACTAAAATTTTAACTGCTTAATCCTTCTGGAAAGGATTCCGAAATTTTAGAATGGAATGGAGACTTTGAAATTATGTAATCTGGTAGTTTATAATCATCTTCCCATAGAACAAGTAATTCTTTGGAATTCACCTATAGTTACCTCAAAAAATTTTACACTGTTTACCATCCCTCTTCCCTATTTTCACCTAGAATCACTTAGAGTTTGTCACATTTCTAAATTTTTTTCTTAAATGGTAAATTTTTATTTGAAGTAGAAGTTTACTGAGGGAGGAGGAAAAGAAAAGGGGGAAATATTGGGGAAAGATATTGGCCAAGTTATATTGACATATTGTGTGCACAAGTGAATATGTAACAACAAATCCACCATCATGTACTACTGTCAGACACAAATAAAAAGATAGAAAAAAGCTTCTGGCAAAAATTTTTATGAATTCTTGATTTTTTCAAGTACTTAGGTAAGAACTAAGCAAAGAAGATTTAGATTCCTCATTGAAAAGTCATCCAGTTTCCAGCTACTCAGATAGATAGCTTTACTGAGATACATGTTTGGCAGAATACTAGTTGTCTTTTTTCAGCGTTCAACTACAGTAAAAGAATCATATTATGTAGGGGAGGGGAGAGAAAGGAGATTGATTTGACAATTCTCAAAGCTTTTCTATCATCCTGAGAAATCCAGTTCTGGCTGTAAATTTAAATCCTCTATCAGCTCAAGTAGCCCCTAGAGGTATGCAATTGAACATTCTTGAAAGGCAACTTGTCAACTATTTATTGTTATTGTAGAATGTTTCTTGGATTCACTCCTTTTACCACTATTATCCCTATAATTAGCAATTTTTTTTCATCATCACATATAGTTCTCTCCCTTAAGAAGAAATCCATAAAATACAATTTCCCTATTTTGTTAAATTTTCAACCCCATTTACATATGGCTACCAGCTCTGACTATATAATAATATTAGAAAGTGAACCTCTTTCCCATTTTCTACTGCTTTTAAGCAACAGAAAGGAGCTTAAGTGATTATTGAAGAGACATTGGTAACCAAGAAGGACATACCACATGTGCTACTAAGGTAGATCTGATGAGAAACTCTCAGAGTTGGAGAATTTTTTGCTAAAAATAAACAGACAAACAAACAAAAAATAGTAATCTTAAGAAGTTGAAGAAGACACCATAAGATGAAAAGACCTCCCATATTCATGGATAGATGAAATTAATATTGTTAAAATGACCATATTACCAAAAGTGATTCACAGATTCAATATAATTAGCATTGAACTGTCAATGTTATCCTTCACAGAACTAGGCAAAAAAAGCCTAAAATTCATATGGAAGAATAAAAGACTCAGAATAGCCAATAGCAATCTTGAGCACAAAGTACAAAGCTAGAGGCATCACAATAACCAACTTCAAATTATACCATAAATCCATAGTAAGAAAAACAGCATGGTATTGACATTAAAAACAGACATGTAGACTAATGGAATAAAATAGATGGCACTGAAACAAACCTTTACAGCTATAGTCATCTGATTTTGACAAAAGGGTTAAAATCATACATTGTACAAGAGACAGGTTCTTTAACAAATGGTACTGGGAAAACTGGATATACATATGTACAAGAAGGAAACTAGATCACTATTTCTCACCCTGTACAAAGGTTGACTCAAAATAGATCAAAAGCCTAAGTATAAAACCAGAAATTTTGCAACTATTGGAAGAAAAAATAGGGGAAATACTTCAAAATAGAAAAGTCAATGTAGGCAATGACTATTTGAAAAGGAACCCCACAGGTCAGAAAATAAGAGAAACAATCAACAGATTGGATTACATCAAATGAAAAAGCTGAGGAAAACAACAGAATGAAGAGAGAACCTACAGAATAGGAAAAAACCTTTGCCAATTAGTCTTCTGACAGAAGACTAATATCCAGAATATATAAAGAACTCAAGAAAAACTTAACATTAAAACTCAAATAACCTAATCAATAAGTAGGCAAATAAATGAAACAGTCACTTCTCCAAAGAAATGCAAATGATCAGCAAATATATGAAAAAATGATCAGTATCTTTAGCCACTCAGGAAATGCAAATCAAAACCACACTGTGATTCCATCTAACTCTAGTCAGAGTGACAGTCATCAATGATACAAATAATAATAAATACTGAAGAGGATGTGGGGGTGAAGGAGCTCTTATACACTGTTGGTGGGAATGTTAAGTCAGTACTACCACTATAGAAATCAGTATGGAGGTTTATTGAAAAGCTAAAAATAGAACTACCATATGATCTGTGTATACCACATACCTTGGAATACATACCCATGTTTATTGCAGCATAAGTTACAATAGTCAATTTATGGAATCAGTCTAGGTATCTACCAACACATGACTAGATAAAGAAAATGTGGTTTGTATAACACAATGGAGCCATATTCAGTCATGAATAAGAACAAAATCATCATCTGTAGGAAAGTGGATGGAACTAGAGAACCTAATTTTGAACAAAACAAGCTGGTCTCAGAAAATTATTGTATGTTTTCTCATATGTGGAAGTTAGAGGAGAAAAACGGGTATGCTGTGAAAGTAGAAAGGAGACGATGAAGGTAGAGAAGGGGATCTAGTAGAGGGAAGCAGGCAGGCCAGGAAGGTATTGGGAGTGAAATCGATCAATTTGTGTTTTTAATGTATGTATGAGTAAGCCACAATGAAATCCACTATTTGTGTAATTACTATGCACCAATTAATGAAAAAGAAAACCACAGTATTCATTGGATAAATTTCACTGCAGTTCTTAAAGAAAGTGATCTGGTCTGATCTGGTTAACATCTCATACTTTCTCAAAGTCCCAAGATTATCTTTCATAGTAATTAAGTAATTTCTTTCCACTTCTGCCTATGTGTTATGGATATAATGAATTTTACTTTCTTTAATACAATTATGCAAACACATGTATATCTATACATACATACACATATTTTATTAGTTGATTGTACAAAAGTATGAAAAAATATGATAATGTCTCACAGAAGTTTGTAGAAGCAGTAATTTCCAATCCAAGTGATATTATATCTACATAGAAAACAATCAGCTTGGAGGTTTTCTTGCTGACTGGTATATTGACATGATTGTGATACCTCCAGCTGGCTTTTTCACACTGAATGACAATTACACGCATGCCCCATGATACTTGATGCTCACAGAGCATAAAGAGAAAAGAAAACAGTGATCTTAGGTCCATGAGGGAAGGCTATAACCACGGACAAAGTAAGCAAATAGAAACCTAGCTAATTGAAAGGGAGGATAGTTAAAATTTAGCAATGTTGAATTGGGAATAGCATCAATGTCAAAGGGAACTTGCATTTCTCTGGGTGATTAAAAAATAACATGGAAAAAAATAATTTTTTCCTCCAAATTTATGGCAACAAAGTAGTCAAGGCTTCCCTCCCACTCCTGTATCTTCAAAGAGAGTAATTTAATATATAGTTTTAGAATGAATTTCAATTAAAGCTAATATTTTCTGAAAGCAGAAACATTTTGGCTTTTGGCATATTTTAACTGACATTATAGGTATGTGACTTGTTATGAATATGGACACTGTGGATAGGTATGTAACTTGTTATGAATATGGACACTGGTGGCTTCTGTTTGATTGTTCTATGTATCTGAGTCTCTTTCCCACTTAGTTGCCCCCTTCCCCACCCCAGTAATGATACTTATTATGGATAAGATAAGCAATTATATGTACATATTAAATTAATAACAATGAGCACTTGCATATTAAGATAAAGATATTTTGAAATCCTCTTTTGCATGTTTCTCAGAAGTACCTGTGCCTTATGCAGCCAATATGGAAAGCAATATGGAGATTCCTTGGAAAACTGGGAATGGAACCACCATTTTATCCAGCTATCCCACTCCTCAGTCTATACCCAAAGGACTTAAAAACAGCATACTACAGGGACACAGCCACATCAATGTTTATAGCAGTACAATTCACAATAGCTTAACTGTGGAACCAACCTAGATGCCCTTCAGTAGATGAATGGATAAAGAAAATGTTGTATATATAAGCAATGATTATTATTCAGCAAAAAAGAGAATAAAATCATGGCATTTGCAGGTAAATGGATGGAGTTGGAGAATATAATGCTAAGTGAAGTTAGCCAATCCCCAAAAACCAAATGCTGAATGTTTTCTCTGATATAAGGAGACTGATTCATAGTGGGGTTGGGAGGGGGAGCATGGGAGGATTAGAAGAACTCTAGATAGGGCAAAGGGGTGGGAGGGTAAGGGAGGGGGTATGAGGGTAGAAAAGATGGTGGAATGAGATGGACATCATTACCCTAAGTACATGTATGAAGACACAAATGGTGTACTTTGTGCACAACCAGAGATATGAAAAATTGTGTAATTGTGTAATATGATTCATGATGCATTCTCTGCTGTCATATATAACAAACTAGAATTAAAAAATAAATAAATAAAAAGAAATACCTTTGCCTATAGTGTGAAGATTTTGGACTGGAGATTCAAAAAGCTCTAGTTCATGTCTGTACTCTGTCCCTTATCTGCACTCTGTCCCTTAACCATGCAATTTTGTAAAGTCACTTTTCTTCCCTTGGTCTTTTATTTTATTTATTTTTTTCTTAATTTGCACAATGAAGACAGGAACTTCACTTTCTAACCTCTGAGCTAATTTGAAATCATATGTAGGAAACCATTTCAAACATGTGATGTGCCAGTGGAGCAGAGGGTGCAGAGGGTGATGCTTTCAACTAGAAATTAATCTTTTCAGAAATCATTATTGCTATGTGGCATTTTAATTTGTAAAAGATGAAACATGATCAAAAAGTAACCCCCTTTTTCTTTTTTTTTTTGGGCAGGGGGGCTGGTGGTGGTGCCAGGGATTGAACTCAGGGGCACTTGACCACTGAGCCACATCACCAGCCCTATTTTGTATTTTTTTTAAGAGAGAGGGTCTCACTGAGTTGCTTAGCATGGCTTTTGCTGAGGCTGGCTTTCTTTGAACTCGTGATCCTCCTGTCTCAGCCTCCTGACCCACTGGGATTACAGGCATGTGCCTTCGCACCCAGCCAAGTAGCTATCTTTAATGAAATAAGAAGCATTTAATCACTGTTTTCATCTAAGTTGACAATGGGCAAGAGTGGACAGAGAGCTAAACAGGAGATAATCAATTATGAGAGTTGTGTGTGTGGTTTCACACCACTGCATCTGCTTTTTTATTAGTCAAGTACAAATACTCTATTTACTTAGATTTTGATGAGTTCTGTTTTCATTTATGCTATTGTTCTCTTGACCCTTACACTTACATGCGAGTCTCCCCCCCACCCCCCACACACTTCTTTCTCAACCACTTTTTCTCCTTTCACTAACTTAATAAAGGTCTTCCTGTCTGCTTAGACCTCACTTCTAAGAATTCTCCAATTCCTTTCCCTGACTTCAGTCTGCCTTAGGTAGGTTGTCTGTGTATTATCTTAACACTTTATGCCTATGTATATCATTAAACCCTGTGACATTGATATAAGGTGCTTTACCTTAGTTATAGTCCAAGACCCTTGAAGGCAAGGGTCACATGCTGTTCATTTCAGGGACGGGCAATTAGTAGATTGTTGGTGAGTATTCTTTACTGGGTGAACAAAAAAATGGATGGATAATATATGAGAAGCTCTTTGCAAAGAATAAAAGACAATGTGCAACATGATATTTTTCAAACTTAACTGGAGAAAGAAGCAGCATTTGTCTAGTGAAAGAGCCTTGTATTTGTAAGCAGGATCAGTTACTGGGCCATTTCTACTAATTTGGTGTGAAACTCTAGGAAAATCACTTAAGCTCTCTGCAACTCAATTTCCCAACCAAAAAGACTCAATATTTCCCATTGCCTGACTCACTTGGAATGTCACAAAAGCAGAAATTATAGCAATTATGTGATGTGGCTATTTGTTTTAAATAAAGGTGCGTCATGCGTTCTTGGGGGATATTTTTATACTTGTTCATAATCAAATGCATATCTTCACTTTATGTTCAAAATATTCATGAAAAGTATTCTCAAAACTATTTTAAATTGAATAACATTTAAAATGAACTAAAGGAATTTATATTTAAAGCATACCAGTTTTGTAGAGTACTGAATTATTTTGAAGGGCAACAATTACTTCTAATTTGTTTTATAATTTAGAGTTTTCTTATAATATTAAACTCTCAAAGCAGTGCCTTCCTGCACCGCCCCCCCCCATGTCTTTTCTGTCCAGGGAGCCATTGTTGAATGGCGGTGAAGAAGAAATATCCCCCACTGAACCACATTTATTGTCCTGAGGAAACTGAGCTTTTGTTCAAGAACACAACAGCTGTATTGCAAACAATAACTTTCAAAACAGTGGACAGATATTTGGTTTTTTTTTTTTTTTTTTTTGAAAAATAAATAAAGAAGTATAAGGTGATGCTTTCAGAAAAATTGGAGCGATCTTGTTCCTAAACTAAGATAAAATGTAGATCTTTTAATAATTCCCTAGAGGTTGCAGGGGGCTTTCTTTTTCAAAACTAAGCTACAATTTTTGTTGCTGCTGTTATGCTTGTTTGTTTTGGAAATTGACTCCCTATACAGCAATGACTTCAGACTATACTTCTTGGGTAATTATAGTGTTATTTACCCTCACTTTATTAGATCACTTGCCCTAACCTGATGGGGATGTAATTTGGGCTTTGTTTACTTTTCAGTCAAGGTATAAACTACATGTTATATTTTCCACAGCTAAAATAATTTCACATTTATGCACCTTGTTTCCAAATTTGCATCTGAACCTAGAACTTTTAATTTCTGACTTTAGTACGTGTTAAATGATTGTATCCATGAGAACAATAAAAGGTATTTATATAAATATATCATAATAATTAGAATCATGTGATATGCTAATCAGAGTTACTAAGTAGTTACATTTTTAAAAGAAATCCACATGATTTTTATTTATAATGTATTTCAAAATTCTTATTTTGAATATATGAAAAGAATTTAAAAGATAAATGTCCTTACTAATTATTTGTATAAGAATAAAAAAAGATGAAGGAAAAGAGAGAGAAAAGGAAAAAAAAATCATGTACTTATTTCCTAATTGCTACTTCTACATACTTGGTTTTTCTATTATTATATGAAAAATATGAGAATTATTTTATTTTTAAAAAACTTGTGAAACAGAAAGAAAATATTATTATTTATGGTACTATAGTCTAAGAATTAATAAATAAAAGGCACCAAAAAAAAAAAAAAAGGAATGTAAATTATGCAGTGCTTAGACTTTCCTCTATGTGACACTGGCATGGAACTGGGCTCCTTCTCCTTTCATATGCTCTTGTGCTTCTGTATGAAATTCTGTATCATGGGACAATGGCACCTCTATCTTAATGACCACATTTTTTTTTCCTACCAGTTAGATCAAAGAGTGCTTAACATACAAAAGACTGTACTCACGTGGAATCTTAGTACCCATCATGATCAAGGTGCAAGAATTTTCTGACTGCCTTTGAAATTTTCTCCTGCCCTTTGCTTTCAATGTCCATGCATTTTCAACCCTGGGCAACCACGAACTGCCTTCTGTTACCATAGACTAGTTATCATAACTGTCTTTTCCTGGAACTACCTACTAGAGGTTACATTCTCTTGTAGGGACACAACTATGTGATTGGGTTGGTGAAGGCAGAGCTGAAGTATTTCTTTAAATCCATTTTGTCATCTCTATTAAGCCCCAGAGTTTTGTGGAAGCAAGGTTTATCCAAAATTATAGTCTAGTTAGTCACCTTCAGAACACGATTAGTCAAGAGCTATAAAACTGGAATAAGATTTACATCTGGATCCAAAAATTTGTTAGGAGGAATTTCGAGGTTTGCAGAAGTTTTGATGAAGTAAGTTTCCCATTCTTCCCATGAACTTGACCCCAGTTAGCCATCACTAAAATCAGTGGGGCTCTAATAATTATTTTTGACATGTTCACTATTCAGGATTAATTTGGTAACTTTCCTTTGACCATGCAAACTTACAGGATATACACTCTTATTTTTAGGAGATTCTTGTTGCAGTATTTGTTCTGCTTCGAACTTTGAAAATGGTGAAGAGACAGAGCCAAGACTATACATCATTATTTGGCGTTAGTACAGAAGTTCTGACCACTGGACATTTGACTTTATATGGCTACAAGTCAAGTTGGTGAGATGTTTGCAAAAGGACTGGAATGAAATTGCCTAACTAGCCTCCTATGCTCGTGCCACAGTCCAGAAATAAACATTCCATTTCTTTCTCCAAATGTATTTGTGTTCTGGATGGCCAACTGACAACTAGTGTCTTTTTTTGGTTTTCCAATTAAATAGCAATTGTTCCTCGATGAAGAAATGGCACTGTTTAAAACTTTCTCTCTGAGCAGTCTCTTGGGTAAAAAGGAAAATAGATTTCCAGGCTTCAGTATGCAATGGCCCTGTTCAATGTCTTCGGTGACTTCTACCTCACATGTTAAAATTTTGCCAAATGGGACCTTAACCTGTTCCTAGGTAAAGTTGGGATGGTCGCAGATGAGGCCTCTCCCAGGCACAGACGTCTTCCCAGCTTATAGATTTACCTTTTCTTTACACTATTCTGTGAAGCTGCTTTTAAGCTTTCAATGCCTGGATTTCCATTCTTCCCCTTGTAAAGATTTTAATTAGCTCATCTCTTTTTAACTTATTGTTTAGAAATTTGGAGGGGTGGTATAATTTACTCAAAGCAATAAGTCAGGTTTTTTTTTTTTTCCTGCCTCCTCCCATTTTTCTTCCATAGGCGAGAACTATAGGATATGCAGATTATTAAGAGAGGAAAAATAATATCTGAGAAAGGTGGCTTTCTTAAAAGGCACCAGTAGCATTAGTGTCATGTCTGAAGCACCCATTTGTGTCAACTGTACAGACCTTTCAATGGAAAATTGTGCTGTGCTACCTTTTAAAGTATGAAATGCTAATTTGGGATTTACAGTTTTTGAACTGGAGGGCTGCATTTTGCATGGGATTTTGTTTAATTTCCCAGTGAAAAAAGGCATTTGAAACACAACTGCCTACAGCCAACTGTCAACAAAAATCAACTGTAATAGCACAGAGCCTGTCACTGATGTATGTGGTGATGTGGTAATCTTCTCAATTTAGCTGGATATTTCTTCTTCGTACAAAATAGCTAAAAGTCTTGCTAGGCATTTATGAATATCGGGAGGTGTTATTAGGCTGATAATGGGACCAGATTAAGGAAGTGTACACTGGTTCAAAGTGTCAGTTAAAGAGACACAAAATGGGACGATGCATGGTCCTAGGGATGAGGGTCTCTTCGTCTTTCAGGTTTGCTACAGATTTGGGCGATAGCATGCTGAGTTCCATCTGCCGTGAAAGTGGCTTTCTGGGAAAAAAAATAAAGTTGTTATGCTATTTTTTTCCCCCAGAAATCTGTTTTTGTTTATCAAGAGGGTGAAATAAAAAAATCTCTGAAAATGGAAGTGAGGAGGGCAGGCTATGGAAATCTCCTGGAGCGAGGCTCATCAGTGTTTCTCTTCCTCCTCTTTAAGAGCCCGTGGTTGAGGGTGACATCTTTTCCTCCCAAGCCACGACTGTCTAAGAGCTGGGAGAAGAGCATTCTTTAAGAGTCTCTGTATTTTTAATAGTAAGATCCCTTTGAATTCTAAGTAACAACTGGAAAATGCAAGGCAAAAAGATGAAGCTGCATATAACCTACTCTTTGGAAAGGCACAAAGTTGACACTTATCATTGGTTGTCATCAAACGGTGGCATTAGTGAAGCTTCTTATATCAAAAGGGACTTAGAATCAAATGGCACTTTATGTTATCACTTGCCATTTTTTTTAAGGTCTTTAAAGTGAGCCATCTTCAAATTCTGTGCCTGTCGTTCATTAGCTGTGTTGTGGCTAAAATCTCTGTGACCACGTTTTCTCCTATGAAAATTGTACTAAGAGTGGTACCTACCTCACAGAAGTTTGTTGAGAATTAAATTTCTTAGTGTATGTAAAACATTCTGGACAGTGTAGACCTATAATCAACATCACATTAATTAGCTATCTTATTATGGCTACTATAACTAACAAACAGCATAGAAAGGGGAATCAGATATGCTATGTAACCCGCGTGGTGGAAGGTGTACTCATTTTTTTCTTCATCATTATGTTTTTGTGCTGATGGGAGACCAGCATTATTTAAGCTATGTGAAATATGTTCTAAGACATTTATGAATAGCACCATGACTGAGGGGAATTTGACAGTGTCCCATGTTGTTCGTGTACTGTCTATCCCCTGCCCTTCTTCCTGGGGCTCTGCCCTTGTGTAGCCCCTGCTTCCCATATAACCCAGATCCACTGTCTTCTCTGCCTTCCTTGGGCAGTGATGGGGGTAGGGCTCTGATGAATGTGGGTACAGACATGCATGTCAGTGACGTGTCCTGACACACTCCCAAGACTGAGCCAATCCAGTTCTTTCCTCCAGAATTCCATAACTGAGCATTGAGACACAATTGTCAATTATCAGCAGTTGCACAAATTTAAAGACTTCATGGAGGAAAAGAGGGTTAACTATGGTCTTGGCAGTTAGCACAAATTAAAGTTATGAAAAAAAACAATGGATCCAGAGAAAAGCAGCAGCAAGGGGGAGAGGGGAGAGGAGGAGCCTCTAAGGCTGCCTGTTTTTCTTTCTTTTTTTTTTTTTTTTTTTTTTTTTTGTGTGTGTTTCCTGAGTTCTCATGACTGCCTTTTCACTTTTTCCAGATCCCCTGAAACTTGTTCCCCTAAAAGAATTTCCCTTTCTTGATTTCTAGCTAGTATGAGCTGGGACTTGCAACCACTGAGGGCCTGAGGTGCCAATTAAAGTAGATAGTAAAGTTTACTAAGAAGTGCACATAATAGAATTAAAGATGAAACTGAAAAAAAAATGCTCCATGGGAAAATTTTTATTTATCATAATAAAAGTCTTGGGAAAGAAGGGGTGGTAGAGGTAATGGAAAGGGTGATTTTCTTTTTAGGTCCTTGTCGACTTGTGACAACGTTGCTGCATACATGGTGATTACTTTGTTGACAGATGATCAACAAGTAATGTAAGTGAACATGGTAACATGGACATTACAGACTGTGAGAAGCTCCATGAAGGAGATAAATAGGATAAACATTGGAGGTCTGTTCTGGAGGTTTGGTGAAGGTTGTTCTTTAACACCAAATGATTATTCTGGGTAACTGCCAGCAAAACATTCCCACATGACCTCGATTCATTTCCTTTCACTATCTGCTTTAGCTAATGATTAGGGTCCGTGGATGGTTCTCTGATGGAGGAGTGTGATCTAAGACAGGTATAAGTACATGTAAGGTACATACCAGGCTGCCATATGCAGCTATAGACTACTCCTACCAGCCTTTTATCTTCAAAGATGACACCAAAACCTGTCAATAGGCAATCGAGAGTTTTCTTTTTTCTCTTTTCTCTTTTTAGAATGGATTTGGATGATGGATAATGGAACATTAATGTAAGGAACCTACATTTTATGAGGCAATGTGTAATATTAAACTCTAATTTAATGAATAAAACCATGCACTCTCACCTTGTAATCCGTGTCATTTACGTGGGATGTGACTGCCTGAGACTCAGCCTTCTGTCTGGATTTGGGACAGATTGGTTGTCTCTGGACCAAAGGGTGCTCTATTCTACAGCTTGCTTCTTCTAACATTAAAATCCAGCCTAAATACAGACTTTTAATGAGCAACTTATATGGAAATAATTAGTAAAAAGAGAAATTAACTACCATTACCCACTTGCTTTTTTCTTTTTAGAAATGATTTGCTATTCCGTTTCAAGCTTTCCTACTATTTTGATGAGAATGTACATCCAAGTTGGAGAAATAAGTGCTTTTTTGTTCTCATTATCCCTCCTGTTAAAACTGCATAGCTGATTTCTAGAGGTAGACATCCCCTTGAGTACCCATGATGGGGAGGAACAATGGCTTCAAGCTCATTGAATACCCAGAATAAACCTCCTACAGGGGACCAGACCCATAATTGTAAAAGCAGAGAGGGATCTAGAGCATTAGACGGGGAATATGCCACACACAAGATTGTAATTGCAAAGGAGCAGAATTTATTGAGCATGGAAAATCCTGTCACTAAATAGATGAACAGTCCTCTTGAGTCCTTCCCAGGATGCCACACAAGTGGGTCCAGCAGGAGCTTTCTCTTCCTCAGGGATTTTTACTTGGGAAAAAGATAAAGTTAGACAGATACAAGTGTACTGACAAGCAAGCCCCAGGATGGATAACTGAGGGCCAGAGTCCCGTGGATGACTTCCCTAGAAGGTGAGTGTTCACTGGTGAGGGCATTTCTCTAGGGGTGCTGACCTTGACATCCTTTGGTAATGATTATTTTAGTTCTTCTTTTCTGTGCAAGTGTGATAATAAGGAATGCCATCACCACTCCATTGTCCATCAGAAATGATATGCTTTGAAATGATTATTAGAGGCGAAGTGTGGTTACCTTCTCGTAGTTGGATTTATGCCCAGGAGAAGACTTCTGTCTACTTGTCTTTTTAGTTAGACTTGGACAAGGGTGACACGAGTTAGTTTTTTTAATGAGATCAGCATCCTCTGATATTTGCCGTCCCTTTATTCAACAGATTCTGATCTGGAGCCTCCTTGGTGCAGAAACCTCTAGAGATGTGTCAACAAACAAGGCCAACAAGGTCTTTGCACACATGAGATTACATTTTGGTGAGGAAGACACATTATCAAATGAATATAATGAACAAGGTAATTACAGTTTGTGACAAATACCAGGAAAGAAGGAATGAGAATTTGTGTTTCATGAAAGGTGGGGCCTTCAGTGCAAGGACCCCCCCCCTTCTCTCACACCCCATCCCCTCCTCACACAAATTCCCCAGCTTGCCCCCCTAATCCTTGACATGAGCCACTGACTTTTTAATTTTTCCACTTTACATACACAGCTATGTAATTGCAACTTCAACCTCTCTGCCCTTTCCGAACAAACTCTGTCCCTAAATCTCTCCAATATAGACACTGTGGAGTTGCCAATGAGCCCACTAGTAAGCAATTTCCTTGACAGATATAAATTCTATTTCATTAATCTTGAAGCCAAAACGGACAAGTAGCTGTACAGTAGTTATTACTCATATACTTGTCCGTATTCCTTATTCAACTTTGAACTCCTTGAAGTGGACACTCATCTTGGGCATTTTGTCTCCCATGATACTCAGCACCATGCCATGCACGTAGTAGGAACTCTGTATATTGCTTATTGAATTCAATTGAATTAACAAAATTCACCAACTCTTGCCAAAGGTATTAGCAAATGTATGTTTGAAGAAAATTAACTAACAATTAAGATAAAAACGTCAGTATTCACATGAATTTTGGCTGAACAGATACATTTCCTTACTGGCGAACATAAGGCTTTTCAGACCAACGAATCTGGTATCCTATCATCCCTTGCCAGCACGCCATGGCGGATGGAGGGGAACAGTGTGGGCTGAAGGCAGACGTTGGCAAATGGTTGGCGCTTGAATCTCTCTTGCCAGGGCCATAGGATCTCGATCTGTGTTTCAGGAGGTATGAGAGACAGAAACTGAGAGATCTCTAGCAAGAACTCCTATGCAGGTGACAAGGACATTTCTGTTTTGGTCTGAGATTTATCAGAAGCCTGTGCTGCTCAACCCCCGACACCACACCACTAAATAATTTTAGGCTGCTTCTCCAACTTGTGTTTCAGGGAGCTGATTCAAATGATCTCTTTGTTTAAACCTTACCTTGTATGAACCCTATACTTAGAGCTGAGGATACAAAGATGAGCAATCACCTTGCCCTTAGTAACCACTATTTCATTTGAGAGGCATATTATGTGTTATCCCTGGCCTGAGGGTTCCTCTTCCTTTGTCCACCAACTTACAGGCACACACACATACTCACTCATGCATGTTAGTATTTTCCTGCTTGGAGTAAATCAGAGTAATTTTGTCAGGTCTAACACTTTGGTTGTGGGGCTGGAGAGGACTCCAAGCTGTGGCAAGGAGTAGGTTGCAGGGCAAGGACCAGGAAAGGCAACTGGTGTGGAAGAGAGAGATGATTTGGATAGCTAGGCTGGGTGATATGTACCTAAATCATGCATGAGGTAAATTCCTGCAAAAGGAATTTACAGTGGAAACACACAATTCATCCAATCATTCATTTGTTCATTTATTCAAGAAGTGATTGTTAAATATCTACTATGTACCAGGGACCAGTAATACCATGAAAAGTAGAAAAAAGAAAGGATCTACATAGAAATCAGATATTAATCAAATAATCCCACAATTGCAAAATTAGAACTGTGACATGGGCTAAGGTACTTGACACTGTGAGAGATTATAACAGAGGTATTTAACCTCTTTGGATGACTTTCCTTCATTTACCTGGTTTTTGCTTATGTAATATGTGTTAGTGGACTGGGATGTTGAGGGTGGATTTGCCCTCCATTCTGTTTCCCAAGGTCAATCTTTGCATCAGTGTGTGAATGCATGCACGTGATTTAAATCAACTTGATCTATCGTCTCATTCTTTTCTTCATTTCTCATGTTGTTTATTTATTTATATATTTCACACCATTAGAACTATTTTTAATGGAGCCATATTTACTCATCGTCTTCAGGAGATGGTAACAACTGCATCACAAATGCAATTTCTTCAGTCACTCACCAGACACTAGAGGCTGTCTTCAATGAGCTGGAAAACAGGGCTGAGTGGTGTATCACAAAACTTAGCTTTTATGTTGAATGGTCCTATTTTGAATTGTATTATGGCAAAATAAAATATACTGGAGGCAGCATGATGTGTGGATAGAACAAGGATTGGGGGGCCTAAGAAGCTCCACCACTTACCCATGAAAGGACTTCATAATTTATATAACTTCCTGAACCTCAGTGACTCTCTCTGTAATATGGGAATTATAATAGCTACCTTGGAGAATTATTTTTTATTTATTTTTTTTTTGGTGTGTGTGTGTGTGTGTGTGTGTGTGTGTGTGTGAAGGCTGGTAGAATATTAGATGCTTTTAAGACAGTGCCTTGCGTTAGTAGAGGCTCAATAAATTAGGAGAGACTTTCCTTACATTTAGATGCTTGGGCCTTTTTATCACGAGTCTACCTGCAGCGATTCTGCCAATTTCAAAGAGGGTGTTCTTTACCATGGGATAAAGATTAAAGGGAAAATTAAGAAAGAATTCCCATCTGGACCCTGGGAAGGTAAGATGCCCATACCCCAGTTTATAATAACATTCCACCGAAGAGGGAGTGGAAGATGAATGTGTATTAAAATGATTCAAAACACAAGCAGACTCTGCGAGTGTTATACACAGATGAGTTAATTGTTTTGCCTTAAATATATTTCCTGAAGAACAGAAGCCTGATCACAGCACACATCGTTATGTATTTTAGACAAACAGCACTTTGAATCAAATTATAGTACATGCATAAAATATTAAAATAAGACATTTATAACAAATCTTTCTAACTTAGTGCTCAGCTCTAAAATAGATTTATATGTGGATAAGCAATAGGTGCGATAAATGTGGTACAGATACCACAATTTAAATTGCAAATCAACAGGGCATCATGGGAAAAAAAGATGCAGACTTGAAGTACTGGAGGAAAAGATCCAGCTATGCAATATTTTTAGGTCTGCTGCCTGATTTTGTTTTGTTCTGTCTGTGTCTGGACGCCACATTTGATAAATTTTAGTATCTGCCCTTTAATATAGTTTCTCTACAATCTCAATTTAAATTATCTAATTAAAATCTTCATGTAGAGCTCCTTTTGTTGATTACTGAACTGTTGCCAATATGCACTTCCTGGAGTCTTCAAGTTATTTTAGGTAGTTGGAAAATTTTAGGAGGACATTATTTCTTCTCAGTTTACAAAATATAAGGCAAGTGAAATAGGGAACAATGTCCTCACACAAGCATGAGCTCTGCCTGCTCTTTCAGATCACCTTGCACCTTGGACTCTGGCCCTAGAGAGTATGTATGTGGTGAATAAATGTGACAAAAACTGGACTTCAGGAAAAAATCCCTGCTGAAGAATATTAAGTTTGTCTCATTTCTTTTGAAGACCTTTGGGGCTATCAAGGTGAATGTAGGGCTGAATGTTTCTGGCTTAATTGTCCCATGAGAATACAGTAAGATTCCCCCAAAGTTGGAAGCCCTTGGATGACCAAGGCTTGAGGTTGCACCTTGAGAGTTGCATGGTCTCCAATTCTTTTGGGGGAAGAATATTCTTTGCTTCCAGCATCACTGTATGTATATGTATGTATGTGCATATGTATGTAGATGGATAGCTAAGACTTACCCAGGCAACTCCATTTAAGACCTAGGAATAGAGGGCAGGACAGGCCGTCACAAAAGGTTGTGATAGGCTTTCTCAGTGTTCACAACTTAAGGGATCTCTTTCAACCAAAAAAAAAAAAAAATTTTTTTTTTTGGTGTAGTTTGTAATGCCTTTATTTATTTGGCCTTTATTTATTATAATGCCATATATGCCTTTATTTATTTATATAATAATGCCTTTATTTATTTATTTATTTTTATGTAGTGCTGAGGATCAAACCCAGTGCCTCACACATGCTAGGAAAGCACTCTGCCACTGAGCTACAGCCCCAGCCCCTTTCAGCTAAAACTTTATTTTATTTTATTTCTTTTTTAAAATTATTTTTTAAATATTTATTTGTTTGCTTTAGTTGTACACAATGCATTTATTTGTATGTGGTGCTGAGGATCGAACCCGGGCCGCGCACGTGCTAGGCTAGCACGTGCTGAGCCACAATCCCAGCCCCTCAGCTAAAATTGTATTTGCAGCTACAGCACTGAAATATCTTTCCTTAGCAAAGAATAGTTGTTTTACCTGGAAACCTCTCTTCTATGCCTGATAAATATGCTGGAAATTTCTCTTCCCATTGAATATCTGTATTAACTTTTCTTCACAGTGAAAGCCTACACAATCATATTTTATCTTCTTATAACTTATTATGTTCTATTTTTTAAACATTTTTTTCAATTTTTAAAAATTTTAATTTGTTATATATGACAGCAGAATGCATTGAAATTCATATTACACACATAAAGCATGATTTCTCATATCCGTGGCTGTATACAAACTAGAGTCACACCACTGGTGTCTTCATACTTCATTACACCATCTTTCCTACTCCCATGCCCCCTCTCTTTCCCTCCCTCTCCATTGCCCTATCTAGAATATTTAGTTTTTAATGTCTAAGTTTCTGGTGTAACTAACTCACTTTCTTCCCTACTCTGCTTATTGTAAATGTTTTCAAAATTTTTCCGGAGTTGTTACAATCAATAATAAAGGAAGAAATAAATGCTTTCTATTCAAGATTTGGGTTTTTGTTTTCCAGTAGTATCATTATTTATTTCTGGCTTTTTGTGATATGTTCTTTTGGTTGTCTATCTCTCTGCATTTCCACCTCTTAGGAGTGTGGTTTAGTAGTCTATGCATCAGCATTTACTAGGGACATTTGGTGCTTCTTAGCTGAAGTTTCCTCATCTGTGAAATGGAACAATAGCTCACTGCTCACAGGGAAGAAATGGGCATTCTTTGAAATAATCACTATATTTTCGGGCACAGTGGTACACACCTGTAATCCCATCAGCTCTGGATGCTAAGGCAGGAGGATTGAGAGTTCAAAGCCAGCCTCAGTAAAAGCGAGGCACTAAGCAACTCAGTGAGATCCTGTCTTTAAATAAATAAAATACAAAATAGGCCTGGGGATGTGGCTCAGTGGTTGAGTGTCCCTGAGTTCAATTCCCGGTACCCAAAAAAAGTGATCTGAAATGACCACTGTACTAGGAACATGGGCAGGGTCTGATAAAATGAGTCCCCACTTACTTACTTTAGTTTAATAAGTGCCTTGTGATCCAAGTTTCTAGGACACTAAGAATGCATCACTGATCACTGACTTTATCTTTTTTAAAGGGAGAGCCATTGTTCTCAGTGTACTTATTTAAAAAAAAAAAAAAAAAAAAAAACTTACACACTCAGGATGCTTGTAGAATTACCTACAAGTTCTTGACCTTTGCATTGGCACTTCTCCCTGACCAAAATACCCTTCTTCCCACCATTTCCACTCCTCATTCACTTAAGCCACCTTCCAAGGTCCTGATGAAGTGTATCCTCTTTTAAAAAATCTTCTTTGACTACTCCAGGCAGCATTAATTTATCAACTTTATGCATTCTATTGTCAATGTAACCAACTTTTAGTCAAGTGGCAAGTATTCATCTGATGTTTCAAATTCCAAGGCTTATTTTCAAGTGATTTCAAGCCTATACATTGGTTCACCCACTGATGTCTAAGAATTTTGGAGGTGGTATCCAGACTTCATACCTACCTTGAAACTCCCATAAGCCTTGCTAAGAAGAAAAAACAAACCCACTCATTTATTGATTGACAGACAAAGGCTTGACTGGTAGAAAAACCTTTAATGCAGTAGTAATTATTCATGATAAGGGATGATCCAGCCAGAAATACCAGGTGCCATCTTTACAAGTCTCTATGGTAAATAATTAGTACACATGTCATAATTTAAGAAGATTATCATCATGTAAAATCTCATCTTATTTAACTGCTTAGTTTGGGGAGTTAGTAAAAATAATGATATGGATCCTTTTAGAGATTTACATATCTAGCTATATCTATAGACAATTTTGAGGCAAATATCTATATTTAGATTCTTTTGATATATATATATATGTTTATGTATCTGAAGTCTAGATATCTAGTTACAAATATATCTAGATATCTCTATATTTATCTATCCTCCATCTATATGTGTATTTGTACGTATATATATTTCAAAAGAATCTTTTTCTTCTCTCTGTCAAAACAGATATAGATAATAGATAAATAGATATAACTAGATCACTAAGATGCTCAGTTTCTATTTGTAGTCTTTTCTCAATAAGGCAGTGGGACATTGGTGCTTTCAAGTGAGCTTAGAGACATTGAATATGACATTCATGTCATTAAAAATAGTTAGCTGTTCTTGGCTACGTTCACAAAGAAGTCCCCTAATGCTTCCTTTAATTGGCAGGATCCACACGTGGTATCTATTTTGCAAATGTGCTCAGCATTGAGGGCTGGAGCTGTGTATGTGTCTGCATATGTTCTCTGTAGGTGACACTCCACCCGGATCAGACAATCAGCGCATTGTACTAGGACATACTGTATGCAGACAATGCCTCCCCTACAAGTCCCCCCACCCCCTTTTTTTTTAAACCCTGAAATATGGTTGATATGGTCCATTGCAAAATGAACCTATATTGGAAATGGCAAAATTGTAATGTAAAATATGCCGGGGTCAGTGGGGTGTGCTGTTTTTTGCATATATTTTTTCTCCCCTGACCCATGCCATTCCCCTGCATACAGGGAAAAAGCTTCATCTCACACAGAAATGTGATGTCCTTTACTGCCAGAGGCTGTTGCTGTTTTAAATGAGGAAAAAGCACAATGCATGAAGAAGGAAAATTAAAGCATATTCATTTTGGAAATTAGATATGGTGTCAGGAGACTCTCAGAAAATAGCCCCGTTTGAATGGAGCCCCGCACTACAAGACAGTTCACTGAACTTTTGACCACTATTTATGCTATGGAAGCTTTTGAAATAGGGAAGAGTGCAAAACATTTTATAGCTGCTTAATAGCTGAGTTCATTTTTCTTTCTTCCTTTTTTTTTCCAGCAGACATTTGTCTGTCCCTTTGGTGTGTATAAGATATGCAAACACCATGTAGTTTGTTGGCAGGCCTTTGTGCTAACGTTTCCAGGTTGGTTCCAAAACACACAGCTACTGGATGAGAGAATCCCCTGGCTAGCCCAGTGACCTTCCTTACCCTCCACCACAGCCTGCTGTCTGCCTGTGGCTAGTCCAGAATGGCCAGCTCTGGCCAGGGTTCCTCAGGCCCTGGGAGAGACAGTGACCTCTTTAGGGGTCATTCTGCAAATGCAAAGAGAACACCTTTCACGATTCCCAGGGATTCTTTATGCAAAATTGAACAGAGATGGGGGAGATGATGGAAAAGGCACTTTGCCTAATTTCTCCCTTTCTATTATTTGGAAGAACAGTTCTCAATTTGTGATCATCCCTGTTCTGCTTCATTGCTTCCCTCCTGCCGAGCACATCACACCAGTCAGGTTAAGTGGGATTCAAGGGCCCTCCATGAAGGACAGCCCAGATTTTTGATTCAACACTGAATAAGGAAGCACCTGAGAAAAGAAGGTAGCAGAAGAGTTAATCCTGAGTGCAGGGTGGGGTCATTTAGAGGTAAAAAGAGAAATCCAATCTGTACTGGTATTATGAAAGATATGCCTTAACTTTTATTCAGTTATGAAGCATGGAGCTAAATATTCTAAATATTACAAATTACAGGTTGTGAGTCAATGTCAGCTTTATTATTGTTATTACTATTAATGCAATGATATCAAACCTAAGGGGTCACTGTGTTTGTTTAATTTATTTTCTGGGAAAGCTTAACATTTCATTTCCACGTGAGATCCTTCTATGTGGCCTCTTGGTGACTCGCCCACATTGGCACACTTTGGACTCTGCCTCTCTCTGGATGTGGGAACTCCTTATACTTCCTCTTTCTGATCATTGCCATTCTTGATTCTCCCAGCTTTACCCCTCGCTCCACTCTCAGTCAACTCATGGCCTCATTTCCATTAGAAGGTGATGCAATATTGAGGTTTTAATAGTGGCTTGAGGTAGGGTAAGGACAAGGGATGCTGAGAAAAGGCTTAACAATGGAATCACTCTATGCCATAAAATACCTATGTGTCTGAGGCTGGCCTTCTGGGCGTGTTCTCAATTTGGGAAAAGGGGACAATACATCCCAGCACATGTCTGCGAGCCTTTAACAGACTCGTATGAGGGGGAAAAAAAAATAACTTCAATGTGGGGACATGTTGCTATTTTCTATTTTCTTCTGCCTTGTGCTCTGTGGTTTTAATGAGAGAGAAAAAGAGAGAAAGAGAGGGAGAGACCATCACTCTCCTCCCCCACGCTCAGCATTATTCATTAGGAAAGGATTTTTTTTTTTTTCTCCTTTGGACTGGAAACTTCTCTCCTCTCACTAGCCAGTAACAACCCTTCTGTTCATCCTTATGTCAAACCTTCACAACTGCACTAATATGATCTCTGACAATTGGAAAGGAGCTGGGAGAGTTGTGAGGGCCACTGGAACTCAGGACAAGAGCTCCTCCTGAATGGCTACTTTCTGCCAGGGCTCGGAGGCTGAGATGAGTTTGCTGACCCAGGAACAGGCTGAGAGAAACCTGAGAAGTGCTTTAATCAAAATCTTGGCCTCCAGAACCAACACCCCCCCACTCCCCCATCCCCCCCACCCGCTTTGTTTCCTGTTATCCCTGAGGCTTCTTGGCTGCTGCCAGTAGCCATGTTGCTTTTCTCTGGCTTTGTGAGAGGAAAGTTCCAGGCGCCCTGGGGGACCCACTTTGTGCTCATGTCCATCCCACCCACGAAGCCTGATGAATAAAAGTGAGAATGTGGAAAGGGGGTCAGGCCATGAGAAGGCAGAAAGGAGAGGGGGGTCAGGGCATGTTGGCCATGGTAGCTGTTGGCCAAAAAGAGGCATCGAAATTGGTGATATGAGGTAAGAAGTACTTAACAGCTGGAAGATGGATGTAGGAAGAAATAAGTGATCAAGTTTGGAAAAATCTCAAGCCCTGTCAGGCTGCGTCACCTCCCCTCCCTGCCTCTGAACACTTTGTTGAAGTGGACCCGTGGACTTGAATGCCCTGTCTTCGTTTATCACTCCAGCCTTGGCAGTGGATTATCCCCACAGTTGTCACACCATTTGCGATGGTCCGCTGTTCTCCTGCCATTGTGGTGGCTGATGGGGACTGGGCATTTTAAATGATGAAGAAAAGAGGAGACAAGATCAAATCCAACACTATTAGCCATACTGATTTCTTTCTTTTATAAAGGCCTTTGGAAGAGGATGAGGAGACAGGCCTGGGCAGGATTTTTGCTTTGCTTAATTACAAATGGACATATTACAGCAGACATTAATGATTGTATTAGCTTAGGAATTTCAAATATGACTCAAGTCTGAATAGCATGCTATGATTATCAAGTTTACATGCAAATCTATCAAAAAAAAAAAAAAAGGCCCCAATAGATAGGATGGCCTCATTGCATACTGGGGACATAGTGATTAAGGTGTTCTCTGGGTCACAAGGGACTTTGTTAGCAGCTCTAGAGTATTTCTATTATTGTGGGAGTAGGCAATGAAGAATTGAAACTTTTCATAGTTCAGTTATTCTTTTCTTTATAAAACTGAGTTTTGGGTAAAAGTTTCATGATATAAAAGGCTAATGAGAAGGAATTGACAGAATAAAGAGAGAGGCAGAACTGGGTTCAAATCTCAGGTCTTGGGCAAGTCAGACTGTTTGGCTCCCCATTATATCATAAGAAATGACCTAATAATCTTTGCCAAGCAGCATTGTTATAAGGATTGAGAATGGTACTTGGATAATACTTATTCAGTATAGAAATGGATTTATGTTACTATGGTTATCATTAGATATCTTAGAGTTAGAAGAGGCCTTTAGGACCCTCCCCATCTTACAGAATAAGAAAATAAGTTTAAGGGAAGTTAAGAAACTTGTTAAACAATAAACAAAATGGCATCAGAGCTTAATGTGGTTCACATCCTCTTGCTGCCCTCACTAGTGAATTTGCCTCTTCCTTTCCATTTGTCAGCCTTTTATATTGTCCAAGATGAGCACAAAGAGTTTTTGAACTGTTTTGATGATCTTTCCTTGTCCCATTGGATTGTTCTAGTAAATTCTAGCACCTTGCATGGTGCTTCCTTCTCTGATGTTATAGTCTTTATTGGTCTAGTCCTCCTCCAACTCTCTTTTGCTGGAATATTTTAGTATCCACTGATTGATTCCTGTCTTGGCCTTGTTGTTCCCACAGAAAACAAGGAAGCATACTTGAGTGAATGGACCATGCAACACATTTTCTTCTAATTTTGTGATTCTCAGCTTTTTTTTTTCTTTTTTTTTAATTGACTACAGCAAACTTTATTTTTTCCTTTCTTTTATTTTGTTTCTATTTAATAAGTGGTGAATACAAGTTTTCAGCCCTTTCATTAGCTCACATCTTTAAAAAAGACCCCTTTTATCTATTAATATAATTATGGGAAAAGGTCATTGAATATCAGAATAATAATAATATTAGACTAGAGGAGAGTTCTAGTCAAGAAAAAAAAAATATTAGCAAAGGGTGTAGGCATTGTTCATGTGGACCACTTAAAATTGCAAGGGACCATCGGAGAACCATAAATGAATACGTAGGAACCATCAGTCTAAGGGAAGGGTAGGGTGGCAGTGTGAAATTGGATCTCTTTAACCCATCAGGAGCCTAAAAATGGGTACAGAAATGTTGAATTGAGTGCACAGGGCCACTATTAAGTCCAAATAAGAGGACACAGAAAAATGCCTTGGATATTGTCAGGCTGTATTCAAATGTAATAGATTTTGATATTACCTATGTTGATAGGTATGTGTTAATGTTTTGTAAATGCTTACTGATATGTTTACCATAACACACACCAGTACACACACACATCAGCATATAAGTAGAATAATCATATTGTAGTACTGGGAAATACCAGAGAAGTAATAACTTTGGTTTCTACTCATAGTCAAATGATCAATATATCCTAGTACAATTTCAAATTAAAATATAACAAAGGACTTTTGAAACACAGAGGAAGAAGCTATTGTGATCTTTTAACAGAGTTCACATGAATCCTTCCACCATCTGCACTCACCCTACCTCCAAAGAAGTTTGCCATAGTGCTAGACTTATATTCACAAAGAACTTTTGATTGACTGATTGTCCAGATGTGTTGGGTAGCTTCTTAAAATAAAATCTTCCTGTCAAAGCAGTTATGCTAGAAGCAATAATATGGAACTGTATAAAATCATTAAAAAAACAAAAACAGAACAAAACATTTTTGTGTTGGT
Source organism: Tamias sibiricus (assembly GCA_025594165.1). NCBI lineage: Eukaryota > Metazoa > Chordata > Mammalia > Rodentia > Sciuridae > Tamias > Tamias sibiricus. The sequence goes on from CM046670.1 coordinate 46,519,479, forward strand.
CATTGTTAGCATATGTTTGATTCCTGACTAAACATTGAGCCATAGTCTTTCTTAGCCCAAGTATGGCTGAATGTGCTATGATCATGGGATCACACATGTGTTTCAGGCCACAGCAGCTGGACAAACATCATGCTGAGGCATGATTCCAGATGAGAAAACTAAGATTCATAGAGGCTAAGAAACTTACCCAACATCACATTGCAAATAAATGTTAAAGCCCAAATTATAAAACAAATCTGATTCCAAAACCCACACTCTTTCTGACAAATGTACAATTATATGAGAGTTATATATCTTAGTGAAATTAGTAAGGATAATATAGAAATAATGAACTTCTGCCTTCTCTCTTCTCCCCCAAATAACTTCCCTTTCATCTCTCCCTTGAATGGCTCTCCAGTCACAGTTGAATTGCTTTTTCCAAGGTCCAAAGACAGACTCTAATTTGGGGGCAATTAGTTCAGGTGTTGTGTAGGGCCCAACTAACCTATGCTTTCTCAGATATCAGACAAGTCAAGTTACCCAATTATTTCTGAGAGTAATTACTGTGTTTTCATTCTAGTCCATTTCTACTCTTTGGCCCATTGTTTACCTCAGAGAGGAGCGAAGAATGAATTCAAGTTACAGTCTGACATTACAATGAGATTGCCAATAGAAATCAATGACTTGTCCCATGACAAGCTAGAGTTTATGAGGCAGCCTAACGGTGTCCTTATATCTTTGCCTACCTCATTGTACTGCCATTCAAGCGGATTATACAATTTTACTGTTATAAAGGGTGTAGTCAGGGCAAAAGGGAGTCTAATTGAGTTTAATATAGCTGGAACTGGTAGTACAGAAGCCTTATAAGGCAAAAAAATATGACAAACAGGATGTTTTAATAAGAGTGGTCTGGGTTGTCATTTAAGGTTGATATTTATATCCACATTTATTCATCTTAGAAAGGAGACATAGACAGAGTGGTTGAGGTCCAAGAGCTCACCTTTTCAGCAGTAGGAGCCTAAATCCTGGTGAAATTGAAAGGGTTTTACTCAGTATGGTGAAACACTATTTAATGCATTTTCTACTTATGGTACTTCTGAAAATTTGGGTAAAGTGGTTTAAAATGCAACAAAACCAAACTGGAGACTGTGAAGTCACAAAAGACACACATAGTCCAACTGCTATACCATCCAATATGGTAGTTACTAGTCATGTGTGGCAATTGAGATTTTGAAATGGGGCTGGTTTGAAGTGAGATGTGTGCTGTAAAATACATCATTAATAATTTTATGTGCCTTACATTTTGAAAAGATAATATTTTGAATACATTTGGTTAAATAATATATTAAAATGATTTCCTCTGGTTTTTTTATTTTTATTTTTTATTTGTTCTAATTAGTTGTTATACATGACACCAGAATGCATTTTGACACACTATATATAAATGGAGTATAATTTCTCATTCTTCTGGCTGTACATGATATAGGATCACACCAGCTGTGTAGTCAAATATATACATCGGGTAATAATGTCAGATTCATTGTACTATCATTCCTACCCCCATATATTCCCTCTCCCTTCACTCCCCTCTACCTAATCCAAAGTAACTCTATTCTTTTTATTTTTTAAATGTAGCTAATATATAAAATTACATATGTGGCATGCACTATATTTTTAGTAGGTAACAGTGGTCTAATGTGATGCATAAATGATATTATCTAGGAGCCAAATGTTAGCATTTTGGCCTCCTTTAAATCAGAATGCCAACATGCATCCTGCTTGTTTGTGTGGGATGTGGATTTGCTACCACCTTTGTGAGGTGCTTCTGCATATGTATCCATATTCACACAAGTGTGAAGAATCTCATCACCTTTGGTATAAGAGGAATCAACCAATAAATCCAAAATTGCTTTTTTTTTTTTTTTACCCTGTGATCAGGCTTTAAAATCAGGAGATCTATGGCCCACATAGAAATGTTTTCCTGTATCTTTTTGTTTAAATAAAATTCCCCAACCCCAAAGAGCATGATACGGAATAAGCTACTGGAACAATTTATTCTTTTCTCTCCATGGATTAGAGAGGTGGTACTTGGAGCAGCTTGTTAAAGAGAAGAGCTTGGCCCTTGCCCTTGCTCTGTGTTTAATGATCCTCTCTTCATGTGCCACCTCTCTAATCTGCAGAGAGATAGGTACAAATTGTATCTATAATGTTATATTACTTAACAGTATAATGTATGATAAATCATAGAATTGCATCCCTACCTTGTAATTGGTGAGATGTGTTGCATGAGAGATCTCCTAATTCAATAGAGAGTGGTTGCTCTTATGCATAACTGCCTCTCTGGATCAAACCAATTCAGCCTGCAAGTGATGAGGAGAGAGTTAAAGCTTTTTTAATTAAAAAAGCAAAAATATGACTTAGAATGGCTTTATAGGCCCCCGGATTCAAGTGACTGTTTAATAATCCTCTATTTGAATGGAGCCTCTTTTTGCCCCCCCTCTTTTTCTGTGGGAGGCATGGTGGACTATCTGTGTGAAATGGGGGCCTAAAGAGGACATATGCTATGTGAATTTGTGCTCTCCTAAATTGACAATCATTGCTCTGGATGTGTTGCCCCATTAGCCTTGTATGTTTATTGTCTTCCTATTCTTACTCCTATGTTTTATTCTCAATATTCTCTGTTTTTTTTTTTTTTTTTTTTTTTTTTTTAGTTCATTCTCTTTTTTTCTGTATGTAGTCCACTCCCTGATGCTTTAGAGTTCTTTTGTAAGTATTTCATTTTCTTTTCTTATTTCCTTAAACTTATAGGCTCATTTTACTTTTTAGCATCCCCCGTTATGATGGTCTCTTTTCCCAGCTTCTAACCTTAACTTCTCAAGTATTATTGGCAAAACAAAGAGCATTTATCACTGTGGAAAGATGGCGTCTCATTTCTTGTATTGTGCAGCAAGGTTTTAGTAGCAATCCACCCGTGTGCAGAAGTGAGAGGGGACAGTGGCGTCTAGATAGTGATTTAAATAGTGACACCTGTGTTCCTGGACACTTGAAAACCTCCTACTAATACTGCGCATAGTGTGATCATTGACTCTTTGGAAATTAGTTATGAAGACAACTAAAATACAATTTGACAGGCAAGTTTAATTAAGTCTGTTACAATTGTTATGACTCATCCAAATTAGACTGTTCCAGCTGGTTGGGGCAGAGACACAGCTAATCTTTCAGGAATAGCTGAGGAAAGTTGGGTGGAATAACTGGTACTAGGTTTGCTGGTGCCTGGAAGAAAATTTGGTCTAGAGCTTGATCTTCTCCGCATCTCAGTCCTGCCCTCTTTCCATTCCCTCACAGCCTGTCTCAGAAAGCTCTTTCAGAGCCAAATTCTATGCTGCATTGTTTGGGACTGAAAAATAATCAGTAAAAGTTGTCATACACTCACTGCTTACAATTTACCATTTATCATTAAGCAAATGAGTGCAATTCAATGACTTGATTTTTCATTTTTAAAATTTCCAGCTGTATTTTTTTTTAAAGAAAGATAAAACAGATTGTGTGTTCTTAATTTGATCACTTCTCAATTCTGACTTTCTGAAAAGAGTAGAAGGGCAGCTTTTTGACACGAGACATTGATTCTGTCCAAACAGACATAGGGAACAGCACCCAAATTGCAGCCCATCTTAGTCTACTTGAAAAAGCCATGGGCTTGGAGGAGGGGTTGCCTCCTGGTTCTCCATTACATCTGCATCGCCTTTCCTGTGTTCTACCTTACACGTCTTAATAAAGAGAAACAATTCATTTGGTAAATAATCTATAATACAATTTCCAGAGAGTACTCTGCCATTTCTCAACTGCCAGATATATTTTATTTTTACTCTGCATGTAACCAAGAAAAACAAGGTTGCAAAATGATGCTAGGTTATATGTTTCCGTTATGAGATGTCAATAGCCCTTGATTTTGTTGCTATTGTCACTAATTTCTGCAAAGTTCAAACAAACAAAAAAAAAGGATCATAAAAACAAATTGCCTTTAAGCACCCTAACATTATTCACAAGGTATTCTTATGAGAGGACTTTCAATATATTTGCCATAGTTTTTGTAATCACTTTTAATCACTAATATTCAGGCCTTCACTGCTCAGACTGCTTTTTATTTCTTCTGAGTGTTTTTTTTTTTTTTTTTTTCTTCCTTGTGTTTTCATGCTGACATTTTTACTGTAAAGTCAGATTTTCATCTAGGACAATGGCATCTTGTTTTTAAAGCAAACAAACATGAGACAATTTGTTTTGAAAATATGTGGGTTGATGACAAAGTCATAAGAATTTCAGAGAAATGTCAGCACCCATGTGGGGAGAGCCAGTTCTCATGCGATTCTTATATGAAAATGGAATCTGGTGCCTTATGTACTGACAACCTCCGCATGGTACAGAAGTTTCTTTGTTTCTGCAGGGTATTGTCTTCTTCTTTTCACTGTAAGCCCACTTGATGGTTTCCAAAGATCAATTCTACTTTGCTGTGAATGTGTCTCTTAACCTTTCCCTAGAAACCGAAACAGTATACAAGTGCGTCCCACAAAAGGAGGAACTCTAAGATGAACAGCAAGAAAGCAAAGGGTTATATTATAATTCACCTAGAAAAGAGCATTTTCACTAATCAGTACCCATATTATACATTTGTAAAAATGACTGCCTGACAGGTGAAAAATCTATTTTTTTGACAGCGTACATTTAGTCTTAAATCAATCCAACACAATAGTTCCTTTTCTTGCTTTACACAAACTCTCTTTCACCTCTTGATAAACTGTACCCCTGTGAGCCGTTGAATGTTCCAGACTCCTACCCTTTTCTGTGTTGCGGCAATATTTTGAGGGCAATGCAGAGCAGATTCATTTGGCAGAATGTTTTTATATGCATATCAGTGCAAAGCTAGGATCTAATAATTTTGTGGATTAAAGGCTCAGTCTGAAACTTTGTAATGCGCTATGAACACCTGCATTGTGAGTTAGACTTCTGACCTGAGGCCTCTCTGAGGTATTCTGTTTTAACCTGGTGCATAGAGCACAATGGCAGATTAAGTAATTTCCCCATAGTGGTGCGTCTACTGGAGTTTCAAATAGCCCAGCATAGGTATTCAAAGTCTTAATATATTTGGATATTCCAGACTGTATTCCCTCTGTATATATATTAAAAAAAAAAGTTCCTGGCAGGGCAGAATGGTGCCCTCTGACCTCCTTATAGGAGTATAAATGGATGCCCTACTGAGCTGAGTGAATGCTAATTATTTTGTCGCTCCTGAATCCTTAAAAAATAAAAGAAAAGAAAGACAGAGAAGAAAAGATGGCCCATTTGCATGCTAAAAATATGCAGAAGATTGTAAGAAACAGAAGCTTAAGACATTCTGACACTCTCAGGTCTCAGGATACCATTGGGGATTTGATTTACTTTTCTCTTTTGCTTGGAGATATTCTTTGGCCTAGGAAATTTTGGCTGGAAAAATATTTCTGAGGCTCACCTGAGACAGCGTTTGTGAACATCAATACCCCAGGGCAGCCAGAGAAGTGCACGCGAGGCCCAGAGCTGGGACTCTCATGGTGGCAGTGTCTTCAATTCAACTCTTTAACAGGAGACAAAGTTTTCATGGTCTTCTCAGTGCCAACACCTTTGTGAAGTAAAGGTCAGATCTACATAATGAAACAAAAAGAGGGCCCGGTCAGGGGGAAGGGGAGTTGTTTAATCCAGGAGACCAACAAACTTCAGAGATTTGATTGAAAACCCAAATTCTTCTCTGGGAATAAGCATCTAATTAGAGTGGAAAAATCTAAATGTACCCATGACTTTTTTGCTCCTTTCCCCAAATGATAAGTCTCCTTATTAAACACATTTTTAAACCACAGAAATCATGAGCTCGAGCAGAACACTATATGGGCCAGTCATTCTCTACTCCTAGGAAAAAAAGAGCTCTGGACAATATTGTCATTACAAGGAGAGAAGACTTGGTGATATTGTGCTGACAGCACATTAGGAAAAATAAACAGGGAAGTGTGGCCTGAAAGACCAAATCTCAGGTACTGTAGTCACTGTTTCCCAGCCTGTACCCAGGGTCTCTCTAGTGGCCAGTCCATTAGAGTTGGGAGTGGCTGTGCAATCCAAGTAAGAAGAAATGTGCTTGTATGTGTTTGCACAATTGTGTGTGCATGCATGGTTTTGTGTGTATAGGGTGTTTATGTCTCTACGTGATATTTGTGAGAGTGTATGCAACATGCATTAGTGTTAGGGGCCTGCAGTACACATAGAAAAGTATGTCCATGTAATGGCCATGCAGATTGTGTGCATGTGCCTTTTATTCAGGGGCAGGTGCCAGGGATTGAACTCAGGGGATTCGACCACTGAGCCACATCCCCAGCCCTATTTTGTATTTTATTTAGAGACAGGGTCTCACTGAATTGCTTAGTGCCTCACCATTGCTGGGGCTGGCTTTGAACTCATGATCCTCCTGTCTCAGCCTCCCGAAACACTGGTTACAAGCATGTGTGTGCCTTTTAAGGAAAAAAAACCCCATATATCATATATATATATATATATATATATATAATGTATTATATATATGCATATATATAATGTTATATATGTATATATATATTGTATATATGTATTATATGTATACATATATATAATATTATATATATATATATGTATACATATATATAATATTATAATATATATATATAATATAATATATAATATAATATATAATATATATACCATTCATACTTACTTAAATATATTTCTTCATAATATAATATAATATATATACATATATATAATATATGTCACATATATAATATATAATATATATGTCACCATTCATACTTACTAAAATAGCAAATACCTTTTTCTTCATAATATTATATTATGTATTATATATATACATATATATAATATATGTCACATATATAATATATAATATATATGTCACCATTCATACTTACTAAAATAGCAAATACCTTTTTCTTCCCTCTGCTTCTCCTACAGTCTGACTCTTTGCTCTAAGTTACTTCAGTTTGTCACCATGGAAAAAAAAGAAAAAGAAGAGTTCATTCCTCTTAATGTTGGTGAGATGAAAGTAGTTGTTCCCTTCATGTGTTTTGATGGAGGCATCATGAGGCAGAGCACACAGTGGCCTCGGAACCTGCTCCTGTACATTGAGCTGAGGGAAATGGGAGCATTTGTCAAGCAGGTGCAGGCCTAGATCTTATTTAATAATGCTCTGCTCCCCTCATTACTTTCTTTACTCTTCCCCTGGCTTTCAGGTCTCTCTATCTCAGCCATTCTTTCTCCATGAAACTCTTTCTACCTGTTCTCATTTTCCTCTCAGAACTTTCTAACATGGTCTGTCTCCCCCCAGTATGTCCGCTTCTAATTTACAACTCAGGTACTGAAACTTCCATATCCCAGAACCCTGGACTCCAAGGCTTAGATTTATAGAAACTTAAGGCCAGACAGGGTCTTGAGGATGTTCTAATTCACCTTCCTCGTTCACAGATGAGCATGTTTAGAACATCCTCCTGGAGGGTACCTGGCTGTGGGTCTGAGCATGTAAGCAATATCATAGGGTTGACAGGAACACTTCACTGAGTCCTGGCCTTCTGTGTCATGGCAGCCACGGGAAACAGGACACAAGGCATTTCCTTGAGGAGATTAAATGTGGTAATTTGCATTTGGAAAAGTGCTTTGTGGCTGTAAAGTGGTAAATGCTTAAAGAGTAAGCTGTTTTTCTCTTTTCTTTTATAACTAATAATGTACCGGGTGAAAATTGAACCATGACTTTTAAAACTATAAAAACTAGTGAAAACTGAAAAATCTAGGTGCATAGTCCAAAGAAGCTTCTATTGTGTCTCAAAGTTCTTTAGTAGTAAGTTTTTAGAAAGCTGCTTTGAACATTCAGCACTACAGGCAGGGAGGAGTCATTATTCACACTGTTATAGAGAAAGAATTCCAGACCAGGGATCGACAGGCCCAGAGTCCATTCTGGCTTTGAGATTCCATCATATTCTTTGGTGACTGAAATGGCTGTTAAATGCCTAAACCTTTGTAAATAGATCATTTTCCTTCACCCTAATGTGACTCTCCTTATCTGCTGCCTATTATAGTGAACAGAAGCACTAAGCATCCGGTCATCCTAACAAGAAATGCAGGAGGCCCTTCTCCCTCTTCTCTCCCTCTTTACTCCTGCCCTTTCATCAAGGTGTTTCTATCACCAAGGCCAGTCAGTCTTGCTCCTTAGTATCACTTCAACTATCTTCACAATTGTTATGCTCATCTTTAGCTCTCTCATCTTGTTGCAGTTTTTTGACTGATCATTAATCTACTTTTCTCAAGCCCTTCTTCCTTTTTTTTTTAATGGTGCTGGGGATCCAACACCAGGACCTTGCACATGCTAGGCAAGTATTCTACTGCTGAGCAACATCTGCAACTGTTTTCTTTTTATTTTAAAACAAGGTCTTGCTAAGTTGCCCAGGCTGGCCACAAACTTGTGATCCTCCTGCCTCTGCCTCCCAGGTAGCTGGGAATTACAGGAGTATGCCACCATGAGTGGCCTCCAGTCTTGCTTCTTACTCTTTTCAATGTCAACCAGGTTAATCGTGTAAATTATACATTTGATTAGTTCACTCCGCTGTCTTCTTTCCCATTTTGACACCTTCATTGCCCAAATCCATTCTCTCTCTCTCTCTCTCAAGTCTCATTCTATTCTAAAATCCCTTTGCCTGGAAGCTTTCTCTGATTTCTCTCATCTCAGGTCACCAAGATATCTGTATATCTCCCATTAGAGCCCTTGTCACACATTACATACAAGGGATGTTCCATACTGCATCATAAGCTATACAAGGTTAGGGACCAAGTATATATAACTTGTATAACCTTAAGGCTCACTCCAGTGAGCTCAAGCAACTGGATGTTGAATGCATGAAGGCATACATATTAATGACTTATTTTGTGAGATTGAACAAGTCACTTAGTTTATTTGGGTCTCTATTTACTTTATGATTAACATGAGAACACCAAGTTAAAATGAGGTGAAGGTGAATTCCAGTTTTAAAGTTACAGGAATGTGTAATTATATGCTTCTCGATAGCCAAGAAATGTGATAGAACTTTCAAAATAGCAATGGGCTGGGAATACCATTTTATTGAATTTGAGCTTCTTCACCGAAAAAGTTTATAATTACCTCCCTTGCATCTAGTTCCTACCTTCTTCTGACTACCTTCCTACAGGAGGCAATTAATGGCCACCACAAATGCCAGAAATGGAGAAGAGTTCACAACCATACAACTTGGTTTTGTGAACTTAGTGGACATGGGAAAAGAAGTTGCAGCTTTCCTGGAAAGAATTTGAATCTAGTCTAAAAGAGAACAAATGGCTCAGAAGGAAATGCATTTTTTGTTTGTTTGTTTGTTTCAGGATAATGAAACAGTTGCTTACCTGTGATAGCCTAAAGATGGGAGTTAGTCAGTGTTTCTCCAAGTTGAATCTTTGCAAGTCGAGTCATTACTATTTACACTGTGGCTCAGTCTTAGGTCTTTAATTTTATTACCAAGTGAGAATATGAATTTTTGAGGGTCTACAGCTCATTCATGTGAAAAAACCATTGAGATAAGACTGATGGTAAAGAGAAGCAGTAGATATTTGAATATGAAATATGCAGAGAAGAAATTTTTGAACTTCTTGTTCTGAGATTTTGGATGATCCCAAAGGTGAGAAATGCACATAATCTACTGTCAGAGAGAGCCAGTTTTGGGGAGACATAATGCAAATCAACAGGCATAGACACCAGGTTTCCTCCCTAGAGAAGCTGAGAAAAGGTCAAAGCTTTATACTGGGAGAATGATCCAATTAAATACCAATATGAAGCCAGAACACCATGTGCCCCCCAAACAAAGCTAGCCATGCATTCTTATCAGTATTTCTTTGAAGACCCCCTCAAGCTTGACCCTGTATCATTGTCTTTGCTCTTCCTGATTCGGAAATATAACCAACTTTCCAAGGTTTTTTGTCCTTGACTTGTCATTTTTTTATCCTTTTCTGCTTTGTCGTGCTTATGTTTTAACATATCTGCTCTGTGGTATTTTGGTATTGGAATTAAAAACTCTACACCAAGAATAATTTTCCAATTTATTGCCTTTCCGGACAAGAATTTATTCCTTAGACTTCCTGCCAATCTGCAGTTGTTAATAAATAGTACTATACTGGTTTGGAGAGCTGGGTACTTTTAGACGGGGACAGAAAATCATGAAAGAATGAACAATTTTGATCCGAAACTGAAATTCAGACAAAGGATGAGTGGTATTCTTTGAGCAAACAGTACACCAACATGGCTGTACATTTGACAGAAGTGCCAGCTTACAGCAAACAGGAGACAACTCAAGGAACAAAATAAAACTAGGCCTACCTCTGCTTATTCAAATACCACCCACAACTTTCTGGGAGAAGAACATATGCAGAGCATATTTGAAAACATTATAAGGCATGCATAAAGTACAATATTAGTCAATTTTATATGCTCAGTCGCATGAAATCTGTGTGTTTAAAAAATATAATAATTTGCATTTCATGGCTTTTGATAACCTCAGGAGTGCACTTGAAATTCAGCACATGCCCACAGCACCTCCCAGCTCACCCCATTTTTAACTGAAGACCAATGGTTTCTATTAAGGGATCAGGCAGGGCCTCTGACAAGCCAGTCAATAACTATGTGAGGTTACTTCATTAATGCTATAATGGCTGATAGAGTGAGAGGCAAAAAACAGGTTCCTGACAGCAGCAAATGAAAATGATAGAGATTCCTGAAGCAATGCGCCTTTCCTTTGTCATTGTCTTTTGCTTCGCTTATTCAAAATGTGGCATTTATGTATTCAGTCTTGATGAATGTTGCAGGCTTTAAGTACTTTTTCCATCTCTAATGCAGTGCCGATTGCACATTGTTCTCTCTTTCTCTCTCTCTCTCTCCCTCTCCCTCTCTCTCTCTCTTTTTCCCTATAACCTCTGCTGTCAAGGCATTGCAGGCTGAAGGGTTGCAGGCACTGGCTAAATAGCTTTTGTGCTGTAAACGGTGAAGGTGATGGGACAATGCATCATAAGTGCTGGCTCAGTTACGGAGCAGGGTGGGTGGTGGGAGCTGGACCCTGTGGCTAAAGAGGTGCAGGTCTCCCTGGCCCTGCCATTCTCTTGTCTTTAGAAACAAGGCAGAAACCTCTGAGAAAAGTGTAGGCATCTCTGTGGAGCTCACACAGGATGCCATTAGGAGAGGAAAGCTCACTGTGAATCAAGAAGATGAGTGACATGGAAAGGGCACTCTGGTTAGCTGTGTTCAGGACCACGCACAGGTCTGGCTAGGGTGCACTGGCCTCAGTGTTTGGCTGTTAGAGGCAGAAGTTCTTCCTGGCTTCTAGGTGCCTTGACAGGCATAGACTACACTCTGGTCCTTGAGGGGGTCATGCACTTTGTTTCTGTGTACAAGAGAGGATGCAGACTGGCAAGTCCCTGGCATCAGCCAAAGGGAGCCTGAACGAAGCCAGAATGAGAAATGCGGGCATTTCTTGGATCTCTGGTGGAAGCCTTCTTGGACAAGGGCCAAAGAGAGGCAAAGGGTAGACACTCAAGGGAGCAAGAGTTGAGAGCTCCTTAAGACACACTCCAACTTCTGATGGGGCCAGATTTTCAGCATCCCTTGCCCCCATGCACTGTGAGAGCTATGAACCATTTTGAGGGGTGAGAATGGGATAAATCAACTGATACATACATGCATTTTATTTTAATGGACTTCACCAGGGAATTGATCTGCTTTGTGGGATGCTTTTCTTAAACTGGCGAAACATCAGAACTGCATTGGCGTGGTCAAAGACAAGCCAGGCAGGAATGAAAAATGTAATGGGCCAATTCTCTCTGCTTCCCCTACACAACTTGGGTGGCAGGACATAGCCTCAAATTGCCACCATGTGTCTTAAGAGTCTATAACCAAACATATACAAACATAACCCAGCTACCCCTCAATTAGATGCATGATTATAGTCTGGATGTCCAGGTGACTTGCATGGCCAGAAGCACCTTAGCAGAAGGGATTGACCTTCATTTTTCTGTGACTCCATCAGATTCCATCTCTGTTAACTACAGAGATCATGCAGGAATTGTCTATTTGAAGATCAAGCTGGCCTGACCTGCATGGTATTTTAGTGTGGGCAGCCTCAGTTACTTTGATAATTGCAAAAATCTATTTTCTTTGTTTCGTTTTCTCACTGGTCTTACCAATTACTTTCATGATAGGCATTGTTTTAGTCAGCTTACTTTTTTTTTCCTGCTGTGACTAAAAGACTTGACAAGAACAATTTTAAAGAGGAAAAGTCTATTTGGGGGCTCACAATTTCAGAAGTCTCTGTCTATAGATGGCCAACTCTGATCCTCAGGGCTCAAGGTAAGGATGAACATCATGTAGGAAGAGTGTGATAGAGAAAAGTGGCTCAGCACATGATGATCAAGAATCAAAGGGAGAGGGAGAGAGAGAGAGAGAGAAAGGGAGAGGCAGAGTGGGGGGGAACCACTTTGCAGGGATAAAATATAAACCCCAAAGTCACATACCCCCAATGAGCCACCTCCTCCAACTACACCCTACCTGCTGCAGTTACCATTCAGTTAATCCCTATCAGGGATTAACTCTCGTACCTGATCATTTCACCTCTAAACCTTACATTGTCTCACATGAGCTTTTGCGAGACACCTCACATCTAAACCATAACAGGCATTATTCTGTTTAGTAAACATTAAGTATTGAATCATGACATCTCCCTTCCTTCAAATTCACATTAAATTCTGTTTTAGTCAGTTTTTTCGCTGCTGCGACTAAAAGGACCCAACCAGAACAACTGCAAAGGAGGAAAAGTGCTCACAGTTTCAGAGGTCTTAGTCCAATAGAAGGCTGGCTCCATTCTTCAGGGCTCAGGGTGAAGCAGAATATCATGGCAGAAGAGTGTGGCAGAGGGAAGCAGCTCACATGGTGATCAGGAAGCAGAGAGAAAAAAGACTCCACTCACCAGATTCAAATATATACCCCATAGCCTCGCTCCCAATGAACCACTACCTCCAGCCACGCCCCACCTGCCACCCATTACCACTCAGTTAATCCCATCAAGGATCAACTCACTGATTAGGTTAAGGTATAACACAATCATTTCTCCTTCAAACCTTCTTGCATTGTCTCACAGGTGAGATATTTGGGGATACCTCACATCCAAACCATAACAAGTCCTAAATCCTAGTAGACTGGAATGTGACAGTATTTGGAAACAGTCTTTAAAGAGGTAATTAAATGAAAATGAGGTCATTAAGATGGGTCCTAATCCAATATGAATGGAGTTGTTATAAGAGAAAATTAGAACTCAGGTACTGAAAAAGACGCAGGGAGAAGACAGCCACCTACAAGTCTGAAGGAACCAACCTGCTGACACCTTGACCTTAGACTTCTCATCTTCAGAACTATGAGGCAAAACATTTCTATTGATGAAACCACCTGTTAAAGTAGCGCTGGCTGACTACTATAAGAAACAAAGAGCTTTGTGTAATGAGGGTCTCAGAAACTGGCCTAAAGCGATAGAATAGCTTACTGGGTCCAGTTCCTCATCATCTTTCCCCAACAAACAGCATCTTAGTGAAGCAAGTACATTCTCTACACCCATAATGTTACTTTTTTTTTTTTTTTTTATGTTAGGTATCCCTAAATAATGCACAGAACTATATTGTATGTTTTGAAAAGTTCACCTAAATAGCTTTGAATTTATATGAAATTATATGACTTCCTTTATTTTGCTGTGTTGTAGCTTTGACATCTCCTTTGATAAATATAGAAATAATCCCTTCACTTTAGCTGCTGTAGAGTACTCGACTATATCAATATACCACCATTTGCTTCTCTATTCCTTTACTGAAGGATTCTGCATTATTTCTATTTTTTGATGACAATGAGTGGAGCTGCCATGAACATTCTTGCATGTGCTTCTCTAAGACATATTCCCAGAACAGGAATCACAGAATCATAGCACATACATGTTTTCAGCTTCACAAGATGTCAAACTGCTTGCCAAAATAGTCATAGCAGCTTCTCCTTACAACAGCAGAGTACGAACCTTCCCTTTTTGTTATAATCTTACCAACACTTAGTATTGTTGGGGTTTGAAATTTTCTCACAGTCTGATGGCAATACATGGTGTCTAATGGTTGTTTGTAGGGGGACTCTTAGAAACCACAATTACAGCCAGGCATGGTGGCACACAGTTGTAATCCCAGTGGTTCGGGAGGATCACAAGTTCAAAGCCAGCCTCAGCAACTTAGTGAGGCCCTAAGTAACTCGGTGAGACTCTGTCTCTAAATAAAATACAAAAAAGGGCTGGGGATATGGCTCAATGGATAAACATTCTTGGGTTCAATCCCTGTACCTAAATAAATAAGTAAGTAGAAAAGGAAAAAAAGAAGAAAAGAAAAAGAAAATCCACAATCAGAATGGCCAGCATTTATTTAGCACCTAACACCAGGTGCTCTGTTTGGTTTACATATTCTTTAATTTTCACCATAGTCCTATGAAGTAGGTAGAGCTACAATCACCCACATTCTGCAGACAAGGAAACTGAACTCTAAAAGAAGCTACTTGCTCAAGGCCAGGCAACTACTAAATGATTTAAGAAGAATTAGGATTTATCTGATTCCAAAGCCTGTTGTGTTAGCTTGGGTTTCCTCAAAAGTAGACCCTGCAACAAATGGGCTTGGGTGCTGGTGGTTTGTTTAGGAGCTGATTCCAGGAAATGCACATGAGATTAGCAGAAGAGTCACAAAGGCTGGTGGGGTGTTTATGAATATATTACCACATACAGAATTGTCATTCTATTCTTCCAGAGGCTTCTCAGAGGGTTGCAGCATCTTGGAATTATCCCACCAATCTATGAGAAACCTAGGTATTCATCCACTGACCCCCATTCCTCATTGGTTGAGTTTTGAACATTATGCAAGAATACTAAGTTCCCCTGTGCCAAGGAGAGCTCTTAGTCAGAGGAGAGAGATGTGGGTCCTTGACAGTACCCAGCTCAGCTGGAGGGGAACAAGAGGCAGGCCAAATGTACTGGGAGGGCACGAACACCCACACTATCCTAGTTCTTTTGCCATCTATCCAAGCAGGAGAAATCTCTTCACCAGCTTCTTCCTTGGATAACCTGAGAGGCAGTAACTGCATTTTAATCCCTGCACTGTAGGTTGGTTTATAATTGATGGGACTTTTCCTATAGAAATTGATATACAGTATTACATTTCATCAAAATATTCTAACTTGTTACGCGATGTTTTTTTCTGGTGTGTGTGTGTGTGTGTGTGTGTGTGTGTGTAACCTTTATTATTTCTTGGTTTTAATTTCTTTGTATTGATAACAGGACTCATCACACACTTTTGATAAAGTGGGGAAAATGTCAATTTCCTCACTGCTTTCTTGGGAAATACGAAAATAAAATCTTTCTCTCTAAACTCTGAAGTGTTTCCCATATCTATAAAGATGCATTTTTCACTCCAAAAAACTTCAATAAGATCATGGGCATAAAACTGGCCTATAAATAAAAATTTTATAAAAATCTGACTGCAGACAATACAAAAAAGACAGTGTATTTAAAAGAAATAGTAATAGCACTTAGAATTGTATGATTTGTGTTTTAAAACATTTCATCAAAATTGTTTAACAAGAAAATAATGTGTGTTGGAATCTCATTCATCTCTCTTATAGTTGTAAAATCAAAATCACAGAATGATACAAAGGCTTTGCCAAGGTTATGCTACGAATTGATGACCCTTGTCAGACTTGAATTCTGGACTGCAGAAGCCCAAGCCTATGCTTGTTAACCTACGTTAGAGTTTTTCAAGTTGTGGTTCAGACAATTTTCATCACAATTGCTGGGTAGCTGGGCTCAGTAATCCTGTAATCCAGCAGCTCAGAAGGCTGAGGCAGGAGGATCACAAGTTCAAAGACAGTCTCAGCAAAAGCAAGGTACTAAGCAACTCAATGAGACCCTGTTTCTAAATATGAAATATCGCTGGGAGATGGCTCAGTGGTTGAAGCCTTCTGAATTCAATCCCCAGTAAAACTCTCCCCCTGCCAAAAAAATTGATGGGTGTAATTGTCATTATTTGTTTATTTATTTACTTACCAGGGATTGAACCCAGGAGTGCTTTACCACTGAACTACATCCCTATCCCTTCTTTTACTTTTTATTTTGAGATAGGGCCTTGGTAAATTGCTGAGACTAGTTTTGAACTTGCAATTCCTTTGCCCTAGCCTCCAAAGTTTGGGATTACAGATGTGCACTACCATGCCCGGCTGGGTATACTTTTTAAATGGTTAAGTCCTGGCCCTTACCTCAAGAGATAGGAACTGTGGTGATAAAGTTTCTTATATACCCAGAAACAAAGGGCCAAACCTTCTTCTAGGCCAAGTGTTGACACTTGGATGCTTGGATGCCACCACTGCCATGATGTTCTCAGCACCCTTAGAGATGATCAGAGGAGTGTGCAATTCCCCATGATCCACTACCCATGCTCAGCAGGTGTCTCCACATAGCCAGTCAGCCCTGCCCTTCCCAGCAGATTTTTTTTTTTTTTTTCTACCAGGGATTGATCTCAGGGACACCCAACCACTGACTACATCCCCGGCCCTATTTCGTATTTTATTTAGAGACAGGGTCTCACTGAGTTGCTTAGTGCCTTGATTTTGCAGAGACTGGCTTTGATCTCACAATAACCCTGCCTCAGACTCCTGAGCCACTGGGATTACAGGCATGAGCCACCGCACCCAGCCCAGCAGAATATTTTTTTTTCCTGCCCATAGTGGTCATCATTATGTAGAAGTCAAAATTCCTCTACAAGAAAGAACACATTTGTGGTCATCTTTTCATTGCCAATGATATCTTCAATCAAGACAGATTTACCCCTAGATATGGATCCAGGTTGATTTATGAAAATCCAGATAACCTTCTACTTTCCCCCCATCTCTATAAACAATTAACAAATGAGTCCCAACAGCATGTCTGTAATATAAAGGATGACTTACAATGGCATTGATGAAGTGTCACTTAAGCAGGTTTTAAATACTTCCTGTAAATCTTCTAATGTTTAAAGAGGCCAAACTATTCAATTTTATTTTCTCTGCCTATCAAAGCTGTACTATGGGCAACATGTTATATAAATCCTTTTGGGGCAGCCTAAACTGATTTCTGCACTGTCAAAAAGAATTGTAGATTAGATAGTCAGAGTACCCCCTTGATATCCAGGATCATTGCCAGCGACTGTGGCAGTTGTCCAATTGAGAGATGATAGGGATTTAGATAATGATGCAACAGCAGGATAGTCAGAAGAAATTTGACTCTATATATTTTGGAAGTAGAGCTAACAGAATTTCCTGATGGATTGAGATGAGGGGCATAAGAGAAAAAGAGGGGTCAAGGATGACATCAAAATTTTCTTCCTGAACCACTAGAATAATGGAATCGCAATAAACCAAGGAGGAAGCTATGTACGGCACAGGTTTTGTGAAACCAAATTTGGGACATTTCATATTTGAAATAGCCCTTAGACATCCAGATGAAGATGCCAAGTCAACTCTCAAATATGAGGTTGGACTTTGGGAGAGAATCTGGACTGAAGATAAGAATTTGGGAATCATGAACATATTATTCAAATCTCAATCCACAAGGCAAGATACTCTCACTGAGAGAGTAAATTGTAGATTGAGAAAAGAAGAAGATCCAGGTCTAAATTCTGGGGCACTTACAAGGGATCAGGAAGACCAGGAAGAATTGGTCAAGTTACTGAGAAGGTAAAAACAATGCGATATGTGTGATGTCCTGAGCATCACAAGAATAATGGATTGGATATGGAGGCAGAAGGGGTGTCTTATCAAATGCTGGTGACAACCACTAGATTTAGTCAGGTGGAATTCATTGATGACGTTTATGAGAGAAGTTTGTATGAATGATGGAGGTGAAAAGTCAGCTTGGTATGTGTTAAACTGACATGGGAGAAGAAGAATCGGTGCCTGCATGAATAAGTTTCCTACTTGAGACCTCACTTGCAGTGTTTGCTCCAGAAGGCTGGCCTTCAGTTAATTTGGTCCAACATCATGGGCACATGGCCCTAAGACCAGGAATTTAACTACTTGAATAAAATGCCAACAAGCTGGAAAGGATTCATATGACCAATTTACCAGGCTGACATTTTTTAGGCATCTTCTGGAAGTGCTTCCCTCTGTTTGTGAGGAAGATGATTACCACTGGTCCCCAAATAGCCTGTTCGGCACCCAGCACAGTGCCTCATGCATAGCCAGTATTTAATAGCTTTTTGTGGTCTGAATGGATTTGTAAGAGAATGAATGTGCTTGGGTATATTTGGAGCAAATTATCCATGTTTGGTCAATTTTCTTTTTCAAATAAAAGATCTGCAAATGATTGCTGGCAAAAATAAATAAATAAAGCCAGGGTGGGGGAAAAAAAAAAAAAAAAAAACCAACAACAACCCTGTTTTAGACAAACACATTGTGTCCTGAAAGATCTATTCTGTCATGCCAGCAGTCTCATTGGCTGTGATTTGTATATTAAGAAGATTTTAATTGCTCAGGTAAGTGCCTGCACCTGCTAAGACATTGTGTATTAGAGTACTTTATTCTAATCTTTTACAATACAGGGCACACTTCACCCATAAAATTATTCTCTGCACAATTATCACTCTGTTTTACTGAGGTAGAAAGTGCAACTTAACACTTTGGGTTTCACTCATTATTATTAAAATCATGGAAATTAGGATCATTGGGTAATGCTTGTGCAGTTAACTGCTGAATATTGCCCCCGTCCTTTCTGTTCCTCTTTTGCTTGCACCAATGAGCAGGACTTGAGTGAGTTTTTACTTTATCTGCAAGCACTGTGGGGGCCTGATTGTTTTCAACACAAAAGGTGTTATAAACTCCCAGCAGAGCTTTTCTGCTGGGGCTCAGGGAACATATGAACTAGCTGGCTTTCTTCTTTATTTTTAAAATGATATTTTTTTCTGATTATGAAAGAATTGCAAAAGGAAAATTAAAAATAATTACATACAGAATGGTGAAAAGTTTAGAAAATCTGAAGGAAAACACAAAAATATTCATAATCAACTGTTATTCATCTGTTTTTCTTTCAGGTATTTTCTTTTAGCTTATACATAAATATAGAGAATGCATAGAGTAGGAACTTGCTCACATACTCATACAAGCATTTACTCTCTCAGATTAGAATATAAGCAAAAGAGTAGTTATATTTATTTTTCCCCTAAAATAAACTATAGCAGGGGTTAGCAAGCTACAGATTGCAGACTATATTTATAACCTGTTGTTATAAATAAAGTTTTATTGTAAAATAGTCATGGTCATCTGTTGGTATATCATCCATGGCTGCTTTAACGCAACAACACTGGAATAGAGTGGTTGTAGTAGAGGCCACATGATCTGCAAATCCTAAAATATTTGCTGTTGACCTTTCATAGGAAAAGGTCTGTCATCTTCAAATTACTACATAAATATTGTGCCATGTAGCTGGCACTGAGAACCAGGTGTTTTGTGGCTGGCATGGTTAGCAACATCATTTCAATGATTGCATTGTGACTTTATCTGGTGGCCAGAACACAGATTCTGTGTCTTAGCTGTATTCTGGTTTGACACAGCTCATCTATCCCCCACTTTGTGGTGACAACATTTCTTCACCCATTTTTATCCACTATCCTGCCTATATCCCCAAGATTGGCATCTATGGGTAACACAAGAGCCTTTTTTCTCTTTCCCCTAGGACACCTGTGATCAAGCTTGGTGTGCCTCAACCAACACCCAAACAGATTCTGAGTCAGCAGGCATGGGGTGGAGTGTAGGATTCCACATTTCAGGCAAGAGCTCCTTGATGATTCTGAAGTAGTTTAAAAACCTCATCTTCAGAAACAACTTCCGGGTCCTTTTCTTTTCTGTCCACCTACCTGTTAAAGTAACCTGCTGTCTCTTTCAATCATTTAGGACTTTGTTTTCCTCCAAGAATTGAAAAATCCACTGGGGGTGATGAGGTTAACATACAATCCCAAAGGAGTATGCTTTCATTCCACTAAGATTGCTAAAATATGATCATGAAGGTCTACTTGAACCAGCTCTGTTGAACACTGACTGCTTAACAGGTGCTATCTGAATTAGATAGCTAACCTAATTGCTAAGCCCACAAGACCAGGCCACAGCCAATATGCTTTGGTCAGACATTTATCTTATCTTCTATAGTTCATTTTTTTCTTTTGTTTCATCTAGAGGCTTCTATTTTTCAACACTGAAACCCTCCAAAACCTCTTTAGATAGAATATAGACTATGTTGGTGGGAACACTGATGCGTACTTATAGCAGCACTATTTAGGTTACAAGTAAAGTAACTCCTCATCAAAAGCCTAAATAAGTTTTCTTGTTTGAGAGTTCCATCTCTGTGCACTGACTGCAAGTATGAAATGAAGTGGTTCCATTTCTTCTCTAACTTACGGCCATGTCTTTATCATCCTTTTTTTTTAATATATATTTATTTGATTTAGTTGTACAGAATGTGTTTTATATTTACGTGGTGCTGAGGATCGAACCTGGGCCGCGCATGTGCTAGGCGAGCGCTCTACCGCTGAGCCACAACCCCAGCCCCTCTTTATCATCTTTTATAGATTTGTAAGCCCTCAAGTTAATATGTCTTTTATCTCTTGCCCCATCTTTAGGCAGTGTGACCCTGAAAAGCAATCTTTTGAAAAATTACTGTTTTTTGAGAATCCCAGTATACTCCATATGGATTTAGGCATGAAGGGGTAACACAGAAGTGCCATAAAGAAGAGTTTCTGTCCTGGAAGATATGATTAAAGAGAAAAATAATTGAGTAACTTATTTCTGGGGCACAACTCACACAGTAGGGTTAGACTCTTGGTGTTCCATGTAGTAATATTTATTCTCTCAGTATTTATTATGCTGCCTGTCATACACAGGTGCACTCATAGTGAAAACAACAACAACAACAAAACCAAAACCAACCAACGAACAAAAAAATGATACAAACTTCAAAAGCCCTTGCTCTCAGGGTGCTTACCTTCTAGCGAAGAAGACAGACAGTAAACAATAGCATATTGAGTTTCAAGATACAGGGACAACAGCGATAAAGCAGACAAGGGGGGTCAGAGAGTGTGTGTTTAGGTGTCCTGGGTGGGATGGTGCTTAGCCTATTTGGAAGGTACCTCAAAAATGCAGAAGTCTGAATGCTCCAGCTTTGAGACCCTTGCTGGGAGCCCAGGCTTTACACCCCTACCCAACATCTCTAGCCAGCCATGAGGTGCTGCTGTTCTCATCATACAGGCAAAAATTCAGGTCAAGTGATAAAATCTTTATTTCTTTGCAAAACACAGTCTCAAAAGGAAAGTTATAATTTAAAGACAGAAAGACGTGAGGGAATTTATGAATGGCTGTGTACATCTCCCAGTTCCAGGAGAGGCTCTGACGCTTTTCTGGGCAGACTCATGGATGTCTTATTCCTTGTCTCTCTAATCTCAGCTCCTAAGGGAGGCCTCCCCTCACCACCCAATAAATTACCCCATCACCACATTACCTGCTTTTACTTAATTTATTTTCATAGCACTTACCCTAATTGATATTTATTTATTTGCCTACCTGTTAATTGCTGTCTGTCCCCACTAGAAAGAGAGCCCTAATAAAGTGGGGAAGGTGTTTGTTTTGGCCCTGACATGTAATAAGTTCTTAATAAGTGTTTGTTGAATGGAAGAAGACTGCTAACCATAGGAGAGAAAAGTCTCCCCAACAAAGTCACTCTTAAAAATTATCTCAATCAAATTTAAGATTCTAGTTCCTTTAAAAAAAAAAAACACAACTTCTTTTAATAACAATAGTTCACTAATTTACAGTAATTCAAAGTAGAATGGTTTTTATTGTTAAAGTTTTAAAATTCTTTAGTTGTTATCCAGACACATAAACATGCTTATATTTTGTGAGACTTTTGTAGAAAAAGTTTTTCCACAATGAAGGCAGACCCCACGTTCTCTTAAATAGGAATATGTTCACATTTTTTTATTTAATAAAATACACAGAATTCATCGACTTTTCCTGTGAATGTTTCCACTTGAATAACAACATTATGTATATCATTGAAAGAATTATTTTCCCATAATTCAAATAAATGGAAAAGTACACAGAATAACATCATAAGTACTCTTGTACTCACCAACTAGCTTTGTTGAATTTTAACATTTTCCATATTTGCTTTATATCTATATTTTAGATAAACATTTCCAATATATTTATCCCCCCATATAACTGTCCCTTCTCCTACTCCACCCCCGCCTCCTTCTCAGAGATTATGATCAACCCTCCATTTTTTTTCTAATTGTATGCATTTATATAGCTGATTCCAAAACAGCATAGAATTTATATGTTGTTATATAAATGATACCATACTACCTGTGTCATTTTGCAACTTCAGTTTTTGCTTGGTTATTTGTTATTGATCCTTTTTGATACAAATACCTAAAGCTTATCATAGGTGAATAAAATGCTATTTTCACAGAAATAACACCCAAATTGGACAAATTATAATCAAGTTCTCAAAGATGAACGTGTGGGGTCTTTTTTATGAGCACTGATCTCATTCATGAAGGCTCCATCCTCATGACCTATGTGCCTTCCAAGGGCATATGTTTTCTTTTAATGCAATTTTAACTGCTTCTCATCACCCTTATTGAATAATATGAATTCAATTAAGTTTTAAATCTTTTAAAATTTCAAGGATGACTTTCCTTTTGAACCATCTCAGTGTTGATGCTCTTTAAAATATGCCATTAATATTTTTGATACTGGGGCTGTGGTTGTGGCTCAATGGTAGAGCACTTGCCTAGCATGTGTGAGGCACTGGGTTTGATCCTCAACACCACATATAAATAAAGGTCCATCAACAACTAATAAAAATATTTTAAAAAATTTGATATTGATTTATGGCTTGATGAAATATGGATATATGCCATTTTCTTTTAATGATTAGATACTTTGGTATTTATCAGGTTTTACCTTGTGGTTTTATATTTGGCAAATTTTGCAGAATTTGTAGCTATTGGACACAGTGGTCTATCAATACCCATTCAATCAAATTTATTCTTTACTCAAGTGTTATATATAATTTCTATTCTTGGAAGGTAGAATTCTAAGATGACCCCAAAGGTTCCTGGCCTCTGTTTTACACATGTTTCTGTGCAATGTGCATGAGCTTGTAACTACGATGAGGTTTCACTGACCTGATTAGTTTGGTAATAAACTAACTATGAGTTAATCAAAAGGAAGGTGGGTAGGAATCAAAGGTGAACTTTAGGAGCTGAGAGCAACTCCCTCTTAATATACGGCAAGGAAAGAAGGATTTCTGTCCTGTAGTTGTAGGGACTGAGTTCCGTCAACAGTCATAAGGGACTGACTTCCATCAATAAACTCCAGATGGAAATAACATCTTGACCTCAGTCTTGTGAGACTCTGAGCAGAGTATTTAGACTTCTCATTTCCAGAAAAGCTGATGTAACAAATGACAGACAATTTAAGTGTCTAAAATTGTGATAATCTGTTTCATAGCCACAAAACTATTATGCTATAGATTTGGATAGGACTTATAAATCATTAAGGAGTATGTTTTAATATTTCACATTATTGTTTTGCTTGTTAATTTCTGCTAGTATTCCTAAGCAATTATACTTTTTCTACTTGAGGTCATGATATTTGGGTTATATATATATTCAAAACAGCTAAATGAATTTTTCCTGTTATGTAGTGACCCTTTTTATTACTAATTATGTTATTTGCCTGAAAATTTATTGTGTCTAATATTAAAACCTACATCTTTTACTTATTATTTTTCCAGTATGTCATTTTTATCCCTCTATTTTCAGTTTTCATTTTATGTTTTGAGAAGTATCTTTAGTGAAAAAATATAGTTGGATTTTTAAAATCTGGTTTAAGACTACTTATTTTTATGTAATGAGTTTTTTTTTCCTGTCACATTCACTATGATTTACTTATTTATTTTGACTTTTTTTATCATCTTATTTATTATTTTTTTTTATTTTAAAAAGTCTTTCCTGCCTTGTATTGTTTTGATTAGATTTTCCCCTCTCCTGCCTTCAATAATTTCTAGAATTTAGAAATTATTTTCTATTCTTTTAGTGATTACTTTCAAATATTAGTCAGCATTTTTTTACATAAACTTGAAAATTAATAATTAATTTCATAATCTTAAATACACAAGGATATTAAATAATACAAGGAGATTGGTTTTTTATAGATCTGATCATGCCCTATTATCTTGCTCATTATGACTTACAGTTTAGCTCCACCTTGATTTGATAGCATTCTAATTAATCATTTTTATTAATATTGATTTATATAGTCAAACTTATTTAGCTATGCAGATTTTATTTGTCTGAACTTGTTTTGGCACCTTAAACCTTTGTTCTTTGTAGGATTCCTTCATTCTGATGAATATTCTTTTGTAATTTTATCTTCATGTTCTCAATATTGGCCCAACACTGATTTATTTTGACCTATTCTATAATGGTAGTTTAATTTGCTATAGAATTATAAGTTGATATTTTCTTTCTTCCATCATTTTGAAGTTATGATTCCATTATTTCTGGCTTTTTAATTGTTTATCTTTTGAAGTCTTGCATAGTTTTCCTGATAAGAGCTGGGGGTCTTTGCCCCTTTTTCTTGAATCTTAATAGTTACTGTGTCTACTTGGCCAATAGCAATAGAATATGGTGGAAATGATACCATGTCATTTGTAGAACCAGGTTGTGAAAGTGTGATGGTTTATATTCATCCCTTTTGGATTTGTGATGCTCAGAGAAACTTGATTGTCTTGATATTCCTGGGCTGTGATGAAGTTTGTGTTAGTTATGTAGAATTAATGCGTAGACTCAATCCCCTGAGGCCGTGTGACAAACATGGAATGAAAACACCATCCTGAAATGTATCCTCTGCTGATGTGATATGGAGAAGATGTAAGACTGCACATGCATCCCATTTCATTGTCCCAGTCTACTCTAACTGTTCAAGCCACCCAGTTGAGGCCTGAGTTGTTGTTGAGCAGAGAATAGCTATCCTTGCTGGGCTGGGTTAAAGTTCTTGACCCATAAAATCATGAGCACAACAGAATGGTTGTTATTTTAATAACTAATTTTGTGGTGGTTTGTTATAATTAATACATATCTGGAACAATAGCATTTTCCCTTTGTACTACTTAGATCATACTCTCAAATTATACTTTTATTAGTGTGTTTAGGGTTTATCTTTTTCAAAAGAGTAGGCTTTTAAGGGTAAAAAGGAACATAATTTGTTTTACACTTTATTCTCTATGGCCTACCACACATAGATATTCCATAAATATTTGGTGAATAAATATTATAAAAAGTTTATATTGCTTAATTGTTTTGTTCTAATCATTGCTATTTAAATTTCCTTAAAAATATACTTATTTGGAACTATTGGTTTTTCTTTACAGTGTTTTATAAATGTACTGATGAGACCATATGCATTGTTTTGTGATTGGATTGTTTTGTATTTAAAGCATTTCAAAATTTTTTGAAAAAATTGCAGTGTTGTTTACTTGAGCTGCTATGATCCACAAAGAAAATAAATTTAAAAATTAATTTTTAAAAAATACAAAAATTTAATTTAATCTGGAGATAGAAGATTCTGATTCTTTTCATGTCTTTAGGGCTTATTTGTTGCTGATAATTTTTCTGGCCAGAGAGGACAGAAGAAATCAATGAACAATAATGCTGGATTGAGCAGATAGAGCTCACACTGAAAAGTCTAGAGTTTAAATTTAAAGATTACTTAATCACTTTTATTTTAAAATCTGGGAAACATCAAAATGCTTCCCCCAAATGAGTCCTGGCTCCACTGTGTATGATCCGATGATGCAGCTACTTCATGGTTTCCTGACATCTGTTGTTCCATGTCTTCATGGACAGCTGCTGAGACTCTGATCTGCTTATTCTCCTTGTCACTTGGTTATTTCTGCTTTCACCCTCCAAAGATAATTCCTTTGCAATAAGCATCTCTTAAAATAGAGTTTTGGGGAAACAACTATTTGTTTGTTTATATATTCATTCAGATAACATTATGGTCTAGAAATTCAAGTCTGCTTCATTGAGATATGTGTATACACACACACAGAGAGAAATATATATATATATATATATCTGTAATATATATATATATATATATATATATATATATATATATTACAGAGAAAGAAAGGAAGGAAGAAGCAAAAGAAAGAAAATAAGGGGAATAATATGGTCCTGGCATAAGATTCAGAAAACTCAAACCAGAATGATCTTTTTTTCCAACTTCTGGTGGGCCAACATTTGTCTCTTTTACGGGAAACTGGTTAGTTTCATGGTTGAAAATGTCCATGATATTAATGCAGGCCAATTGTTCAGAAGTATGGTTGTTCTTGGTTCCCATACCAGACAGTAATTTTTCCCAGGTTCCTCATAAAGGGGACCCAGGAGGAAGAAAATAGTTTCAGCTGAGCTGTACTGCAGAATAAAACAGCATTTAGGAGAGGCTGTAAGCTATTGGAGAATTCAGAAGAGAATGAGTTGTATTTATATTGTATTTCTAGTTAACATCAGTGCCAGGCAAATAGTAGGTACTAATTAAATCTTCCTTAAGTGCATGAGAAACATAAAATGGAAAAATGCTTCTGATGGCCTAATAACTTTTAACAGAAAGTTATCTGGAAGAAGAATGTTGTTCAAAGGGCTTGGTGTGCTAACTGGCAGGGTTGCTATGGAGAGAACATCCTGTCCTGTGAAGAGTAGTGGGTACCACTGGAGATTTAAGCCAATACTAGTTAAATAGAACTGGGAGTTGCTGCTGTGGATTTGGATGTCTTGGAGGAGATGTGTATTTATTTAGTTTGTGCAATACTTCCTTTGGTCCTTAGGACTTTGAAGGCATAGCAATTTCCTCTTGGGGAAACTGGTCAATTGTTTTACTTGAGGCCCTTGGGCCCTTCAATTTTTTCATCATAAATTCTGTTTAACTTCATCAAATCCAGTTTTCCTCTAATTTCTTCATTTTCTGGAATAAATATTAAAATGTCTCTCTATATACAGTTGTTATTAAAGCTTACCTTCCCAAGCCAGAGTCTTTGTCTCTTTACCAACCTTTATGTCCACTGAACAATAATTACACTGTGGCCTGAAAGACACAGTGTCATTGTGTGGGTTAAAGTCAGAGTATAAAGGAGGGTCACATAACAATAAGGCTATAGTATTCTTTGCTGTGTTGCAACTGTCCACCTCAGATATGTGAGAAGGCCCAAAGGTAAAGCCAAGTCACAAAAATAGGTTGCTTTATTACCACACTGCTCCGCCCTCGGAAGCATATTGCTTCAATTAGAACAATGCTGCACATTTTGTGTTAATAAAGAATGAGGCAGTCTTTCCCTTTATTTTCTTTGGTCAACATTTTCTTTGCTTGAAAAAGTAGTCTCTTTGTGAAAAAGCAGGAAACAAAGCATTATCTTTTCGACCTTATTTTTTATCCCTGCTAGTGAAACACCAAAAGATTCCAGTGGGCAAGACTCTCCTGACGGCTTTTCCACCTTCTCCAACTTCTCCAACCCAGCAATGTGGCCTCTGAATTGGGGACCCTTGTTGATGTTATTCCTGCCCCTGCCCTCTTTAATCTTAGCATTTGCGTGGGTTAAGGGATGGTTCTCATTTCTCTGAGCAGAATGGCTGAACAATAAAGGGGAAAGAAAGAGAGGTAGAGAATCAGGTATTTGCTGCTGCCCTACAGAGTGGGCTGTGTAGGAGGTGCCCTGACTTGGTGTTCAGTGGAGTACACCAATGTGCAGAACTGCAGAATAGGAAGAGAATGAAGACAGCCAAAGAGGGCAGCAACAGCCAAGCTCGTAGCCTTTCTTACCTGACTTGCATTTAATGGGAAACATGCACCTATGGGAGGAATGGCAAGGTAAAGGTGGGCTTCAGATCATCACAGCTGCAGGGATTTCCACACAGTAGACTAGAGGAAAAGAAGTTTGCTCTGACATCAATAAAAATGTAGGAATTTGGCTGGGTGCAGTGGCGCACACCTGTAATCTCAGTGGCTCAGGAGGTTGGGGCAGGAGGATTGGGGGTTCAAAGCCAGCCTCAGCAAAAGTGAAGTGCTAAGCAATTCAGTGAGACCCTGTCTCTAAATAAAATGCAAAATAATAGGGCTGGGGATGTGGCTCAGTGGTCGAGTGCCCCTGAATTCAATTCCAGTACCCCCCTCCCCCAAATGCAGGAGTTTGAACCTACTTTGAACAAATTGAACCTTTCTGAGCCTCTGTGCCCTCATCCCTCAAGTGCAAATACATCAGAGTGTTGTGAGAATACAACAAGATAATGTATATTGAAGTGCCTGACTTAGTCACTGGTACTATTACCATCCTCCTTATTAACATTATCTTCTTCATTATAGTTACTCATTTTGTCCTCTATGCACATGATCTTAAACATTATTATTATAATTAAATATCATTGAGAACACCCTATGTCACTGATCAACAGAGCGGCAAAGCAAGCATAATAAAGTATCCTCTTTAGAACTAAAATTCATTTGTTTTTCAAAAAGGCAAGAGAAAGCATGTTTTGATTTATTTAATAATTAGTTAAGAGTTACTCAAAATAGTAGCTTAATTTGTAGATAGGTCTTTCCTTTAGGAAGCATTATTACAAGACCCAGTCTCTCCAGAACTCGCAGTATGGCGTCTGGTAAGTCGTGTCCCTTAGCGGATCTAGTTTCCTTCCTTTGTACACCAGGTCTTCCCGTTCCCCCGTACCATGCTTGACTCACCTGAGCCTCATAAAGTGCCACGGAGTTCCTTGAGGTGGGACTTGCTTCCCTTGTTTCATATATGAACTAAGGTATTCAAGGAAGTCACATGGTTTGTCATGCTCACCATTGATGAACAGAGAAGCTGGGACTTGAGCTATGAACTTGGGCACTAAGGAGAGGGTTCTACTCTAGTGTCTTCACTCAAGTAAAAATGATGATGATGTCTCCAATAATTATGCATACGAGAAAACCTATTAACTATATTGTTAACTGTAGTTCTTCACAATTATTGCTACAACAGCACTCGTGACTATTAAAAATTAGTGATCGGTGTTCACTCATGAAGAGATTCTATACTGATGCCCCAATATTCTTAGGACATTTCCCCTTTCCACTGAATAAATGCTTACCTGTTATGCCAAATGAGACTCATTCCTTTTAGATGATTGTCATAAATACAGAGTGTTTAAAAAGTCTGGTAATTCTACTTTTCCATTTTGTTCAAAGAAAATGATAGTGTTTATGATAATATCCATGGATAACCATTGGTGAACCCTAAGTGTCAGGAACTTTGCATATCTCAATCTATCCTATGTAGATTGTCTTATTTAATCCTCTTCAGTGAAATTTGTGTAGTTGTTATATCCATCAGTATTTATGGGTAAGGATAACTAAGGAAACTGAGACATGAGTTGAACAACCAGCCCTGCATCACAGTTCTTGCAAACAGAGCAACAGGAATTGAACACAGATAATTTACTCTTGTACATTTTTAAGTGATGGGTTGGCTTATACCTTTAAAACACTGTTGAATAAAAACTGAAAGAAGATCAGTAGAGCAGAGGAAAGGGACGGGGGAAGGAAGAAGGGAGGGCAAGGGGAAATACAGGGGAATGATTTTAGCCAAGTTAGATTGCAATATTGTGTGCATGTATGAATATGTAACAGTGACTCCCCCAATATTATGTACAACTATAATGTGCCAATGAAAATACAGTAAAAAAAACTCTGCTGAGCAGAAGACTTGCAATTACTAATTCAGTCAGTATTTTGTGAGCTCCTACTATGTACCAGGCACAGTGTTGTTGAGGAGGCAACAGTGAACAAGACCTGTGGGAGGATAGAAAATTGGAAGAGTCCTAAGGCCAGGCGCGGTGGCGCACGCCTGTAATCCCAGCACTTGGGAGGCTGAGGCAGGAGGATTGTGAGTTCAAAGCCAGCCTCAGCAATGGCGAGGCACCTAGCAACTCAGTGAGACCCTGTCTCTAATAAAATACAAAAAAGGGCTGGGGATGTGGCCCAGTGGTCAAGTGCCCCTGAGTTCAATCCCCGGTACCAAAAAAAAAAAAAAAAAGAAGAAGAAGAAGAAATGAAATGAAAATTGAAAGAGTCCTAGCTCTGTAGGGTGGATATGTCCATCTCAAGAAAATGTAAGTTCTCCTTGTTGCCTAGTATTTGACTTTGTCTTGGTATAACAATCTGTTCTTTGGTAGACTGTTTGGGTCTCTTTTGGGTCATTAAAAGTATTGTTACTATGGGCTAGACTAATAACCTCCCCTCCAGATCAAACCTTGTAATTAATACAGGACATTGGGCAAGGGCATGTTAACTCCATCCTACGATTTCTGAGATCCTTATCATTTTGTGTAAGTACATTAATAGCAGAATCTTGTCAGCATTGATTCAGATATGTTGCACAAGAGTTTTAGAAAATGGTTTCCATCCAACAAATTTAATTAATTGATAAACTTTCTATAAGACCCAATTAAGCTATTTTTGATTTATTATTATTTATTATTATATTTATATTTATATTATTATTATTATATTTATTATTATATATTATTCCGATGTTCATTATTGAAAATATTTTCATCAAAATTGAGTCTTTTTCCATTTAAATTTTACAGTGAAGATTTGATTTATGGATCAGATTTGTATCCATAACAAGACTTGTCAGGTTCTGTTGTTAAATATTGCAAATTTTTTTTTATGACCCTTATGTCTGTTAAACTTATTTTGCTCAATCTAACTTTTCATATTTCGTGAAGTATCAATTTTTTTCATAAAATTTTGTTTCATTTTTTAAAAAGAAGATTTAGTTATGCATTTTTAGCTATTGTCAGTTTGTGTGGGGAATTGAATCTAGGGGCACTTTAACACTGAGTTACATCCCCGATATTATTTATTTATTTATTCATTTTCAAATTTATTTTTTATTCTAAGTTGTTAGAAATGACAGCAGAATGTATTACATTTCATATTATACTTGTAGAGCACATTTTTACATATCTCTTGTTGTATAACAAGTATATTCACACCATTCGTGACTTCGTACATGCACTTAGGGTAATGATATTCATCTCATTTTACCATCTTTTTTTTTCCTTCTTTTTTTTTTTTTCTTCATCACCCTTTATTTTTAAATTTTGAGACAGGGTTTCACTAGGTTGCTGAAAGTCTCACTAGATTGCTGAGGCTGGCCTCCAACTTGATTCTCCTGCCTCAGCCTCTCGAGTTGCACCATTATGCTTAACTATTATTACCAGTTTTTATTTATGCTGATTATTTTTTTCATAATATTCTTTATATGTTAGTATGTTTTTGAATTTTTTTTCCTAGCTCATCCATGAAATAATATCTGAGCATATTTCCTGAACGGTTGAAATGGAAAGAGAATAACAGGGAAATGTTAACAAAAGAACAGATAAGCCAGGAGAGGTGGTGCATACCTGTAACCCCAGCGGCTCTGGAGGCTTAGGGAGGAGGATAGCTAATTCAAAGCCAGTCTCAGCAAAAGTAAGGTGCTAAGCAACTCAGTGAGACCCTGTCTCTAAATAAAACACAAAATAGGGCTGGGGATGTGGCTCAGTGGTTAAGTGCCCCTGAGTTCATCCCAGACACCCAAAGTGAAATGTAATCAGGAGAGGAATAAATGGAAAGATTATTAGAAGAAAAGGAAGCCTAGGGTGTGGGGGAGGAGTCAGAACACCTCATGCTCAAAATGAGGGAGTCTTACTGGCTCTAAGCAGCACAATCTCAACGTGTACCTCTTGGTAGTAACTGAACATTCACTTGTTACATTTAAAAATAGGTTAAATGGGACTTTGTCACGACAAAAATGGTGATCGCTTTAAGGGTTTTCTTTTGTAGGTCTACAAGAAATTTTTGTACCTTGGCGGGGTCCCCTGTTTTCGCACTGTATGTCAGCTGTCTGGTGTTCACTCCACCTATATTCCTATTGTTTTCTGCAGACCTTGTTATAGTTTCAGTGTCCTCACCACAACCCACGTGGAAATCACTCCTAGTTTTGAGGTGTAAAGAGATGGGACCAGTAGGATCTTCCAGGGATGAAAAGGCCGGGAGGACTCTGCCCTTCTGAATGGCTTGATCTACTCATGGACGAATGGATTAACAGATTAATGGGTTATCTCAAGAATGGGCCCCTTGCTAAAGCTAGAGTGACCAGCCTGTGTGTCCTTCTTGCCATGTGGTGCCCTGTGATGTCTCTACACTCTGAAAAGAGTTCCTGCCAGCAAGAAGGCTGTTGCTCACCAGGTGTGGCCCCTCAACCTTGAACCTCCCGGCTTCCAGAGCCGTGAGCTGAATAAACCTTTATTCTTTATAAATTACCTAGTCTCTGGTATTTGGTTATGAGCAACATAAAACAGACTAATATAGGCCTATAAATGGCATTTGTCCAGTGAGAATGTATTCAGAAGTGCCTAGTAACTTACTTGGAAAAAATGCAATGTCATGGCAATAGACACGCTCTTCCTGGCGAACACCTGCTGGCAGGGCAGGAGACTTGTTCTCTCATGGAACTCCAACTCAGTGCTCAGTATAACCCCAACTGAAGTAAAGCACAATGATGCTCAGAATGGTCTTAGTAATATTATATCAATAGTAGACACTAGTTGGGGGGTCTCAAGATCATCTAGTCAGAGATAACAACTAGAAACCAAAGCCTGGTCTTGCTTGGGAAGGCAGAATAAAGCACTATCCGCCTATAGCCACTGCCACCAAGTTGCTGTACTCATCCTACATTAATTGGACACCTCCCCCCTTTTTGTCATTGAATATTTGTTTTTGTGATCACTGGTTTAATACATCCTCCTGACTAGAAACCATGAGCTCCATGAAGACAGCAACTAGAACTGTTTTGTTCATCATTCTGTATCAGCATATGTTATAATCCCTGGTACATAATAGGTGCTCAATTCACATTTATTGAGCAAAAATTTAAGTGAATGGATAATGTAAAACAAAAAATATAACAGAGCTTCTGAGCTTGATACAAACAAGAGTCACCTTGAAGAATTTCCCCCTTGATTCCTTTGTGTGGATGTGGCAAAGAAAGAGGAAGAAGGCAGGGAACAATGCATCAGGGTCCCATCATTCATGCCCCTACTTCCTGGACCTTGATACCAGTTATCTCTGCTTTGTGCTTCCTTGGCGGCTGCCCGTGACAATCCTCTGCTCGTTTTCATGAACAATGGAGCTGACCTGCTTGGGGTCTAGTTCCAAGATCTTCCAAGGGAAATCCATATATGTGAAAAACTCTAGGGTCCAGAGTTGCCTCATCAAAGCCATCTGAGAGAAGAGTAAGACCTTCAAAAACACTGAGAATAACTGCTTTTGACAGAGGGAGAGCAGGCAACATGAAATTAAGAATGTATCATTATTATATGAATCTTGGAACTTTCCAAATGCTCAGAGGGCATTAACCTTCAGAGCACAAGGAATGGAATTGCTTCTAAATGATGGCTCTAATTTTAACAGAGCCATGAATAATCTGCTTAATTTATGGAGCAAATGTGTACAGGGACTGCCCTCACCTTGCTCTGACCTGGTAGCCCACCTCTCTCCCCTCAGTCTCCACACCAGCAGCACAGCCTCCTTTCTGCTCCTTAGGAAACCAATCTTGCTGTGCTTCTGGGCCTTCCAGTATGCTGTTCCCTATAACTAGAACACTTTTCCTCAAGCTCTTCACACAACTACTTCATGCTCATCATTCAGTTCTCTGCTTAAATTTCACTTTCTCATATTTTACCCCCCTTTCTAAAGTACTCCCCCACGTGAGCTCTGTTTTTTTATATCTTTTTCTGACAATCATCTCTCTATGATTACTTTTTTCAGTCTTTCATTCAATCATTTTAGTTCTCCCTGAAATATAAAGTTTGAGAGTATAAATGTTGTTGGTTTTATTCACTATAGTATTCTCAGCCTCTAGCTTATTATTATTATTTCTGTATTTTTGGTACTGGGGATTGAACCCAAGGGCACTTTACCACTGAGCCACATCCCCAGCCCTTTTTATTTTTTATTGTGAGATAGTCATGCAAAGTTGCTTAGGGCCTGGATAAGTTGCTGAGGTTGGTTTTGAATTTGTGGTCCTCCTGCCTCAGTCTCCCATGTTGCTGGGGTTGCATATTATCTGACATTTTAGATGTATTTAATATGTTTTTGCTAAATAAATGAATGAATAGAGGAGACAGAGAAGGTTTTAACATAAATATGTGATAGATTGGGTGGGCAGACTTTGAGGACTATATGAAGGAGTTGGATCTTATCTTCCTGTAGTGCATTAGTGTAGATTCTGGGTTGCTAACAGCAGAATCCACTTATGCTAGTTTAGGCAAAAAAAAAAAAAAAAAAAGGCATTAAAAGATGCTGGGTAGTTCACAGCTGGGGCTACCCCTAGGGTGTAGGGGCCCCAGGCAAGTATTTTGCTTCAAGTGATGCATGGCAGTTAACAATAAGTGATAAATCTAATCTATGACTATTTAAGTGGTTCTAAGATGATGCAAAGTAAGTGGGTATGTTAGATGAAGACAGATTTTTTTTTTCTTTTTTTTTTTTTTTTTTTTTTTTTTTTTTTTTTTTTTTTTTTTTGGTTTTGTGACTTTTAGCCAGGTAAGGATCTATTGCTATTGAAATCGAGAATGAGTCTATATAATCGATTGGCCAGCTTAATTATCTACATTTGGACATTCCCATATCCTGTTCATGTATGGTAACACTTGCCTAGTTAAGAGGTTACTCAATATTTTGTATCTGTGTATAATTTTTTAAAATAATTCATTTTTTACTCTTTTTTTTTGTGTGACCATGATGAAACAGATTCTCCAAAATGCAGGGTAAGGAGCCAGACTCCATGGACATGCCCGGAGGAGGTACACCCAACCACACCATGGAGACTGCCCTAGGGAAAACTGCTCTTCCCCTTGATGCCAATAATGCGTGGGTCCACACGCCAGAAGGACTGCCACATTTACTCCCAGAGAGCCAGGCAGAGTCTCTGCGCCAAGCTCTCTCTCATGTTACCCCACACCCTGCCGCCCTCAGGTGTGTTTAGAGGACTAGACCCCAAGTTACACACCTGTCTTGCCAGCTGCAAGAGAGTCTGGGAGATTTTTTCAATTCCACCTCGAAAAGGGAAGTGTCCTCATGTGGAAAGTTACTTAGGTATAGGGAGGTTTCTCCATGATATTAGGTGGCCATTCTGAGAAAGACCCCATGTATCAGCTTTTCGACATTTTAAATAAGAAATAATAATTTATATTTTTAAAGGACCACTCTTGTTTCTGATGGAATTATGGGTTTGAAGATGGAAAGAGTGGGGCAGAGTATAGGGAAAGATGTGAGACCTAACAGTTACTGGGATGCGGCGTAGCAACAGGGATGGAGCGACATGGGCAGAACAATGCAAGAATGGAGGGGACTGGAGGAGATGAGGCTGAGGCAATTTGTGGGTCACCTCATTGAACAAAGGCAATTATTATGTATTATCATATATGGACAAAGTCCTTTTGATGAACATAGTCTTCTATTCCTGATTAGATCTTTATGAAGATGAAAGAAGACCAGACATTATCTAACTGGTCACTTAATACCACCTAAGAAAGAGCATGTAGTGTTCCACATCTCTATTCCAATGTGGTTTTGATAACCTTGCTCATGTGTGAGAGCTACATTTTAATTACTTGAGTGTCTACACAAGGCAGGTTAATAATATATCAATCACTTCCTGTTTTACACTTTTGCTGAAAGTACAGCAGGCACCCAAGTCAAGTTAGGAATCTATTTCAATGGGCTTTTATCTCCCTAAGAAGCCAGGAGCCTAGAATCCACAACCTAAGGTCTAATGCGAGTGTGGCACATCTGAGCCACCAGGAAATGCTTTAAGAAGGAATTTCCCGATGATTGTAAAACAAATATCAAGTCTTTTATTACTAATCTAAAAATAAATATATATAACCTGATCCAGCCATTGTTAAGAGGAATATAGAATTATTTTAGAAGGTTTGAAGTTTGAGAACTTTCCACAGGAAAGAGCTGTTTTGAGGAGATCTGATTATGAATGACAGAATGAAACTGAGTGAGGGTGAATTTGAACTGAACATCAAAGAAGATTTCCTTCATTCTGGGTCACCTTTGTGGCAAAAGAGCAAAGCTTGTCTCTCCAAACAGGTTTAGTCATCACACTGTCTGCAAGACAGCCACATCCCAGCCTGGCCAGCCTCAAGCCCGCCAAAGGAAGAGGTCCTTCCTTTCCAAGGCTCTATGTGCGCAGAAGCAGCTATTAGATGAAAAATGAATTTTAGAACAGATTTAGAGGATTTGCAGAATCCCCAGAAATGTCAAGGCTCCTCTCATACTTCCATGGCTGTTTGACAGTAGAGGTGAAGCAGGATGCGGCCGACAATCACACACAGGAAACAAGTCCTTTATCACGACAACACCCTATTCTAAGGAAATTATTGCTATTATAATCATAATTTATTGATATGCAATGTAACAATTTTATTCTAAACAGTGGCTGGCTGACTGGTGAAATGTCTTCATTAACTATGAGATGGGTGTTCCCGATAATATACACATTGAGGGACATTCATCATTTACCATCCCCCCCAAAATAATTTGCTGTGTTAGGAAAGGAAGACTACATTTTAAACAGAATGTTTATATCTCCTGTCTTGACATTTCATATGGAATGCTAGAAAGTTTATGGTATTTGTATGTTTTGGTTTTTGAGGTTAGATTTAAAGGAAAAACAAAATCTTTGCAAACAAGCTTATGTGAATGAATCTATTTTCCTCTCTACTAACCCACTACTGCACAGAAAGAGAGAGGTATATTAGGAACCTAGCTCAAGGGAAATTTGCTGCTGGTTTTCATGAAATCCGGAAGACTGGGAACATAAGGACACCATTGCTGACAATCACCTGTGTACTAAAACTATAGCACTGCTGAGCAAAAAAATAGAAAAACAAATCAGAGTGGGATTTGCTGTGTCTCTAGGTCAGAAGACTCCACGTTGTTCAGATGCCAGTTCTCCCCAGATTCACCCGTAGGTCTGATTCAATCACAGTTACAATCAAAGTAGGGCTTATTGACATTGAAATGTTGATTCTAAATTTGATATGGAAATTAAAAGGTTCTAGAATAGCCAAAACAACTTTGAAAAAGAAGAACCAACACAGAGAACCAATACTATCTGATTTCAAGACTTATTACAAAACTACAGTAATTGAAACAATATGATATTGATGTAAAGCAGGGATAGGCAAAATGCTTATGTAACGAATCAGATAGTAAATACTGTAGGCTTTGGAGGCCATACTGTCTCTGTCACAACTGCTCAGCTCTGCTATGAAAACATGCCATCTGAAAACAGGCATACCCTGTCCATAAAAGGATGAGTGTCACTGTTTCAATGTCAGTAAGCCTTTATTTGAATACATTGAAATTCGAATTTATATAATTTTTACATGTCATCCAAAAGTATTCCTTTGATTTATTTTTCAACCCATTTTAAAGGTCAAAATTGTTTTTAAAATGGAAAAGCCATTCTTTTATTAGTTCATAGGCTGTACATAAATAAGCAGTGAGCCATCATAGGCAGAACACTGCTATTGACATAGACAAAAGATAAGTGGAACAGAGAGTCATGAAATATGCCAATGTACATACCAGCATCTAGTTGTGACAAAGGTGCATAGGCAATTCTATGAAAAACAATGGTCAAATAGCACTGTAATGTCCACACTTATGGGGCCAAAAGAACTTTGATTTATATTTATACACCATGAGCAAACATTAACTTCCCATTAATAATCTAAAGATATAAAACACCTTATAGATGATTTAAGACCTATAACTATAAAACCTCTAGAAGAAAGCATAAAAGAAAGTTGTGGTGACCTTAGTTTCAAAAGGATTTCTAAGCATATTTGGTACTCCTAGAATGCCAAAAACATTATACATAAAAGAATAAATTAATGAATTAGAATTTATCACAATAACAGCAACAACAATAGACTTCTGCTCCCAGGAAGACATTATTTTGAGAATGAAATTTCCATCAATAAGGAGTGGATAAATTATTATGGTATAGCCATGTAATAGATCAATAAGAAGGAGTGAACTATTGATGTGTGCTGTTACACAGATGATCACAAAGTAATTAGTCTAGGTTGAAGAAGTCAGACAAAAATAGTATATATTATATGATTTTCAAAAATGCAAACTCATCTGTAGAGATGGAAATTATGAAGATGGTTTCTGAGATGGGGTGGGTATGGGTAGGGACAGAAGGGGAGGATTACAAAAGGTCATGTAGAAACTTTTATATACAGGTGATAATGCTCATTAGCTTTATCATGACAATAGTTTTTTATGTGCACTAAAATGATAGATGATAGAACCAATGATAGATAGATGTCAATAATTATCAAATAGTATACCTTAAGTTGTTGTAGTTTATTGTATGCCAATTATATCTAAATAAAACAATCATAAACACAGATAATAAAAACAAGCCTACAAATAATCTATATATTTCAATTATTGGGCAAGGCTTTAAAAAACTCTATGATTGCAACAATTAAGAAAATACATGACATAGAGATGTTTATTGGAAAAGTGAAAAAAATATATATGTATATAAAAGTACCAAAAAAAGTCTGACAATTATAATTTCTAAAATTATAAACTCAAAAGTTAGGTTTAGCAGATTAAACAAATCAGTACAAAGTATTGACCAGTGTTTTACTCAGCTTTTTTGCTGCTGTAACTAAAAGATCTGACCAGAACAATTTTAGGGGAGGAAAAGTTTATTTAAGGGCTGACAGTTTCAGAGGTCTCAACTCATGGACAGTAGGTTCCATTCCTCAGGACTCCAGGTGAGGCAGAACATCATAGCAGAAGAGTGCGGTGGAGGGAAGCGGCTCACATGATGATCAGGCAGCAGAGAGAGACTTCACTAGCCATATACAAAATACATACCTGAATGGCATGTCCCCAATGACCCATCTCCTCCAGCCACATCCTACCCACTTTTAGTGTACACTCAGTTAATCCCATCAGGGGATTAATCCGCTGATTGGGTTAAAACTCTTCTAACCCAATCATTTCTCCTCTACACCTTTTTGCATTGTCTCATACATGAGCTTTTGGGGGACACCTCACATCCAAACCATAGCAACTAGAAAGTGAATTATACATCAGTTATTTATTTAATATTAAACAACCAACAAACTCATGTTAAATAATCTTTTTATCTATTGGCCTGCATCTTATCTAACTAGCTCATTGATAATGGCAATGATTTTTCCACCTAAGATAGGTCACAGTTTCTGGGTTTGCTTTGCTTCAGGCTGCAGGTTTATTGGTGGGTTGTTTAAGTTCCCTGAGCACCGTGTGCCCAGGAAGCCAGGCAGGAGTCTCCTGAACCCCAAGAGCCCAGGGAAAAGCAACTTTATGTCCAGGAATTTTAAAATCTAAATGGAAGAGACAATTTCAACACAATTACTAAAACCAAAACTGACACAAGAAGAAATAAAAAATCTAAATGATACTAGTTCTACTCTAGAAACTGAATCTGTTATTGAAAATAGGTTCACACAATGACTCAAGTTCAAATGCCTTCTGGGTGAAATCTCTCACTCGTTTAGAGAAGAAATAGAATCAATTTTACATCAATTATTTGGAAGAATAGAAGAACAGTAGGACATTTTCTAATTCATTCTCTCAGGTCAAAATCAATTTGGTAACAAAATAACAGGCCAATTTCTCTCTTGTACATTGATGCAAAAATCTCCTGAACAAAGAATCATAAATCAAAGTGATTAATATATAAAAAGGGAAAATACATTATGAGTACATTTGGATTATCTCAATAAAGCAATTTAGGTTTAAGAATTGAAAAATCAAAGTAAGTCACTGAATTAAAAGAACACTTGAGAAAAATCACATGATCATTTTAATTAATGGAGAGCATTAGAAAGAATGCAAAAGTCATTCATGCTAAAACATTTTTGTAATCTATTTAAAAAATTCCTACAAAACATCTTTATTCTTAATGATGAAAAACTGCAAAACTGGGGAAACAAGATCTGTTTTTTTTCAATTCTAGCCAATTCTACTGTTGTGCTGGTCAGAGGGCCAGCACAACAAAGAAAGAAAGAAAGGTATATTAATTTAAAAGGAAGAGGCAAAATGTCATTATTCACAACTAACATGATTTTGTATGTAGAAAATCCAAAAGAATTGAAGACAACTTATTAAAATTAATAAGTGCGTGTAGTAAAAATCAATTGAGTTTTACATGCCATGTAATAAACCTTCACAGTTCATAAAGTTCTGAGTGATAAATGTATGCATGGTTACTGTGAAAAAAAAAGTGGGATGGGGGGGCAGTCAGATGCCAAAGATCTCTGAGGTTAAGATTTCCTCTCATGTGTTAATGAAGGATCCTAGATTGCCAAGTCTCAAGTATATGGCAACAGTTATTGGGAATTTCAATGTAACATCAGATGATCAATTACTTAGGAATAAATCTGATGAAGTATTTGTAAGATGAAGAATATTCTAAAATATCATTGAAAAATAGAACAAAACCTATCTTATATTTTGGATGGGCAGACAAACTCAACATTATGAGCATATCTATTCTTTCCAAATTAGCCTATGGATTCAGTGCTATTCCAATAAAAATCCTGGCAGATTTTTAAGATGGAAATAGACAAGACAATTCTAAAATTTATGTGAAAATGCACATATAAAGAATAGCTAAAGTAATCATGAAGAAGTTGGAAGATTTATCCTACCAGATATCAAAAGTCATTATACTTATTATTATTATAAAACAAGGTGCCACTGCAATGCAATGGGGAAAATAATTATTTTTCTGCAAGTCCTGCATAGTCATTTGGGTATCTGTAAGGGGAAAAAAATGAATCTTCATTTCTACAACATACAATATAACAAAAATCAATTCCAGGTGTACAGCAGACTTAAATGTGAAAGGTAAAACTTTTCAAAGATAACGTAAAAGAATTTTTTCATGACCTTGTAGTGGGTAGGCAAAAATTAATTAATCTTATTCTGTGCTCAGCCCTTCTCAGCTAGAAACAAGCTCAAAAGTGTGAAACAAAGTATAAAGCATGCTATTTATCTGACCATCTCACTATTTAGATTCTGGCATCTTGATTTTAATTGGTCTGTTGAAGTCTGCTTTTCTACATGTCTATAACAATATCTAAGATGTTCAGGGGATTTACAAAGGCTTGAATATGGAAACTCTGATCTATATTTGGTTTGGTATATAGTAAATGTAAGAATAAATTCATATAGCAAACTATTAACAATATAAAGGGTTATGATGTTTACTTCCAAATGTAACTCCAAGGATTTAATAAAACCTAGCCCACCGAAGCCAAGGGATTTCCCTTCTTTTTCACTGTGATTCAGTTTCCTTTTCTTTTATTACTTGGTCTCTGCTCACGTTTTGTCTTCCATGCCAGGAAGGAGGGGTTGTTTATGGTAATAGCAACCAACTCAGTCACCATAGCAAAGTGATATAAAGTATGATTAGGAACATGGGCTTTGAAGTCCACTTTCTCTGGAATCCCACCATGGCTGCTTACAAACTGTCTAAATGTGGGCAAGATGCTAGGTCTCAGTGAGCCTGTTTCCATG
Source organism: Tamias sibiricus (assembly GCA_025594165.1). NCBI lineage: Eukaryota > Metazoa > Chordata > Mammalia > Rodentia > Sciuridae > Tamias > Tamias sibiricus. The sequence goes on from CM046670.1 coordinate 46,561,417, forward strand.
GTTGAGTCTATGAGCAAGATACTCACAGGCTGCTGCAGTCAAATGCAGATACTTTTTCTGAAATGCTTAACCCAACATCTAGTCCGTAAGAACGGCTCAACAATGGAAGCCAAGTGGGGAAGTGCTAGGGAGTGATATTGGCCAAATTATATTGTTATATGGTGTGCATGTATGGATATATAATAACAAATCCCATCATTATGTACAACTATAATGTAATAATTAAAAATGTGGAAAATTTTAAAAAGTAAAAAAAGAAATAAAAAGGAAGCTGATTTTCACTTTTTTATTTTTGCTTCTAGAACCCTTATTGCTACCTGAAAAGAATTCTTTATCTCTGAAGCTTTGCAATGACTCAAAATTTAGATTTAAAAAAAAAAAAGTGAATCAGACATAAATAAGTTTCCTGTTTTCACATATGAATGCATGACCAGTGTAACTCCACATCACGTTCAACTGCAAGAATGGATCCTAAGTAGAATAAGTTATATTCCATGTCTGTATAAGAGGTCAAAATACATTCTACTGTGATGTATATCTACAAAGAAAAAATAATAAAAAAAATTAAAAAGTCCATATCAACAGATTCTCTAAAAAGACTCTTGCTTTTATTAAATATGCTCTATAAATTCCACACATTTAGTTCCTTGAAAGGGTCTTCTTTCCCTTTCCTCTTGCATCCATAGCTTTGGGTTTCTCTCATCCCATTTACAGTAATACCCAGCCCTGTGGAACAGAGGCGAAGGTTCATGGAATTTGAGATTTTTAGTAGCAGGACAAGTCCTAGGTTGGACCTGAAGTAAAAATGGGTCCTTCATGGTGCAGAAATGACAAGTCCCATGATACTTTTACATAACCCTCTCACTGTTGCTGGAGTTCAGGTTTTACTGTGTAAGAACATATGGCACAAATTATGCCATAGGCCAAAGTTGGTTATAAGCTGAGCCTTGCCTTTCCTGCTGTGGCTGTTTGAGAGGTTCCTTGTTTTGCCTGTGGACACTGGCTGAAATCTTTCCTTCTTAGCTGTGCCTTGGATACCAACTCATGGCTTTCCTTCGGGATGTCCTATTATGGAGGAACAGGGTATTTTTTATTTACAAATGTGAAAATCTGCAGCAAGGCATATCTCTTTTATAATGCAGTGAACCTTCCAAACCCTTGTCTTAGTCTCTTGGAACCAAACAAATTACATGCCATAGTGTGCTGTATATCACAGCTAGAATGTTTATAACGTCTGGCTGAGTGGAATTTAGGAATGGGCTTCTCTGGTGAGCTGGAGCAGATTGTGCCTTTGACAGACAAGCTGCCATTTTCTTGAGATTTGACAATTTGGGGTCCTTCACCTAACCATGCAAAAAAATCTGAACCTCAGAGATCTTTGGCATTTGACCCCAATATTTTTATACAGTAACCATACATACATTTATCACTCCGAGCTTTATGAACAGTGAAGGTTTATTACACTGCACTCAAACCTCATTTAACCTTTTCTCTTGAAGCAATACTTTAAAACAGAGTTGTGAGAATTTGTATTATCAAGACTGGCTGGTTGACCCTTTTTGTGATTCCTTTCTTGACAAGCCTTTGGCATGGACACTTGTGGACAGTAGACATTTCCTATAACCATGATCAAACTTACCTTTCTGTTCTCTTAGGGACTCAAAGTCCTTGGAAGCTTTTGGGTTGACAGGGATTTTATAATGGGGCGTTCTTAGAATCAATTGGTCACAAGCAGAAGTGATCAGTTATGTTTCTTGTGTATACCATCATCACTTCCAGATCTGAGCATTTTATATATCAGTTTCCCACCAGCCATTACATATAGGCGACTTCATGCCTGGTGACTGTTATTTCTATCCTTACTATTCTGTCTCACATGAAACTTGATTCTCTAATAAAAGTTTCTTCTTTCCTAAATTTAATGTCTTATTATCATAAACTATTTTGGATTATTTTCTGAATTTGTTTGTATAACTGCTGCTTTCCCAACTTGCTTATTAGTTCCCTGAAGACTGGAACTGTGTACTGTAGTGCTGAACTCTTCAAACCTCACACAATGCTGAAAATTATAGTAGGAATACAACATAGGTGGAATGAATGCATTTTGACATAGTATCTTTAAAAAAAAAAGTATTTCTGTCTAAAAACAAATATTTCTTAATAAATGGACAATTCTGCGTGGAGCACTTTCCTGCTTTGGAGGTTCAGAAGGTCCTGATGGTCATTCCTTCATGGAATTGGGCCCTTTTGGGATTTGATGTCTGAGAACAGCTACCATGTTCCTTCATGCGCCTAGACGCAAAGTTCTGAACCATTTGATTTATTCTTTCTCTGTTTCAGTTCCAGTTAATATGTAGGGATGACCTGCAATATTGAATCAACAGGAGAGGTTTGAAGCTCCATGGGAAAGAGGACTGGGTCTGCACAGGAAAAATGAATGGAAGTGCATGTGCCCTTTCTATGTCATCCCATCAATGCACATCCTAAAGCCAGGTCAAAAAGCTGATGCTCTGACTGCTGTTGATGTAATTTTTTGGATCTGCCACTTTTATGTCCCACTGAAACCAGTGCCAATCAACAGTGAAAGCTTTTCTCATTGGGGGAAATGGAAGATGCTGATTCTAATTTCAAGTGGGTCTACAGACATTCAGTAGCAACAGGGTCTATCATTTTGGCATAGCTTTTCAATTTAATTCAACCAAGCCATGATATAATATGTCCTTTCTGTCCCTGCTTCCAATATGAGCTTTCAATGCATTTCTACTATTTATGACCCTGCATGGGGCTTACTGTCACTCTGCTATGTCTCTCTCATGGTTTGGGGAGGAAACTCTCAAGTAACACCATTCAGAGATACCAAATACTTTAACCAGCTGGTTGATATTATCAGAAATACCAGGAAGCGTATTCTGAGCCCCAGCATCTTTTTAGTTATTTGGCACTCATTTGCTACTTAATACCTGTCAGACACTAAACTAAGTGCTTAACAGATATTAATGCAGTTAAGCCTTAAAATTGCCCTCTGATGTAGGTACTATAATTATCCCAATTTAAAAGATGAGAAAACTGAATCACAAAGAGGTTACAATATTTTGCGCTGGGTCGTCCAGTGAGGAAATGGCGGAGAGTTCTGAGGTGGTTCCAGAATCTATGCCTTTAACCACTATGCCTTACTCCCTCTGTTCTATATATTTTGTTTGATTAACAGATATTTGTGGAGTGCCTTATCCTCAAAGCACCATGGAAAACAACTCTGGGGCTATGGAGAGGACTCAGCAAAGCACATCAGCACTCAAAGGGAGTCAAGGACACGGCCAACTTTGCACTGCATAGGCGTTTTGTGTGCATGCACACACGTGTGCCAGGGGGTTGGGGGGGGGGTCTCTGTGCCCTCCAGAAAATCTGATTCTTCATTGGGCAGGGGAAAATATTGTTAGGATTGATGACTCATTTTACAAGGAGAGCAAAGTAGCTGTTGAGCGGCTCATCCATTAGGGGAGCTTTCAGATGAGTTGGGTGGGAGTGAAAAATAGAATGCCAGTCATTTGTTTAACAAACAGTTTTTAAGCAACTTAAGTACAAGGCATGGGATTAAGGAACACTAGAATACTGTCAGATCTTACCTTTAAATCTTATTATAAACCATCACCAGTTTAAATTCATGGGGAAAAGTCAGCCTAAAATGTAATATAATTTGCACATTACATGACATAATATAATGTGCAAATTTCATGTTCAATTAATGCAGTGCTATCCCGGCACAACTATTTTTATAACGAAGGGCAACAAGAGAAACAGGAGGGAGCAGAAAACAAAGGATTGGATATGTGCCAATAATTCTAGTGTATATCAGTTACTAGGGCCCAGGGCTCCTCATTCTCCTTCCTATGGATTCTCAATACGGGTACCCCTTCTTGGCAAAAAGAAAAAAAATAGAACCCATTTTTTTAACAAATCCATAGGCAGCATGAACTTGGCCAATGTATCAGCCCCCTAGGAATACTAAAGGTACCCCATTTCATTTATAGGAAAGAAGCAAATTTAGACAGAGTGCTTTTGTGTAAACCATAAACTGCATTTAACAAGGCAGGAGGCTTGGGAATCCATGGTCAGGCTGCTTGCTTTTCCTGGCACCTTGTTAAACATAGTTGAAAGTTTGCATGCTGGGGAACAGCCCACTTTCTCTTTGTTCCTGGGAATGGTTCTAACTAACCTGGTAAGGCTGGGTGGACAGGCAGGAAGAAGCAAGAGAGCTCAGTGGGCCTAAGCTTGAATCTCCCAGCAGCACCTACCTCAGCTGGGCTTGAGGGCCTGTATGTGCAAGTCCTCCAAAGCTCGGAGCTGCCTCCAACACTGACTCCAACATCTAATAACACTTATTATCAGGCCACTCTTTCTATGTCTAAATTAAATCCTTCATCCTGCAGTTTAATGCATCTCCTTTTGTTCTGTCCTGAATAAAGATGGAGAACAGCTGGTCAGCGTTCCCTATAGAATAACTCTGCAGACACTCAAAAGCTATTATTAAGTTCCCTCATAGTCTCCTCTTCTCCAGACAAATACTGAAGCTTTTTCCCACTTATTTTCCCCACTCACCTTTTTTTCTCTGGCTTTAGGTCCTTCTCCAGCTGCTTGCTTCTTGAGGCCACCTGGAAATCCAACTGCATTTTTTTCCTAATGGTCTTGTCACTGGGAAATGATGGTGGGGGATGCTGTTTCTCTTTCAGTGTTATCATTTTCTCATGGGCTTAGTCTTTAATTATCTCAGGATCATCCAATGGCTTGAATTAACGAGAGAATTTATCCCAATCTTCAAGCATTTGGGGCCTATGGAAATCTTGTTAGTAAAGTTGCGTTTGCGTGTGTGTGAGCTTGTTTGTGTAGTTTTTCTGAACTTCCAGGTTCATCTCTTCCTAAATGATATAATTATCATGATATCAAGTGTACCTCTACTTTAAATACAGTTTCAAGCCACGTTCCTTTCTAAATTTGGAATAAAATATGTGCATGCCTGTGCATGTGTGTGTGTGCATACTAACTCTAATTTGTAATAGCTTTTCAGAATTCAATGGTAAGAAGGATTCTGAGGCTCTATTATAGTTAAGCAAGAAAGAATGAGACTGAAATTAATGTTTTGTGGCAGTAGCTATGGTTGTGGCAATAATATTGCCAAGTTGTATGGTCTCTAAGTCAGTAGTTGAAAGTTAAAATAGCAAATAATTGTGTTTTTTTCCCTTGCTTCCCTGATATTCTTAAAGAAATGCATCCTTTCTAAAGATCCACTTATGAGTAGTGTTATTAATTAATCTCTCATTTATTCTGATTCTATATATCCCAGGACATTTGGAATCCCTCTCACACTCAACTCCTGTATTCTATTAGCTAACCAGCAGTCTTGGGAAATATTTTCATTCCCATTTTTCCCATCACATTATAGGAATTTATCAACCCATTCTTGGATCAGTCTGACAGCACACTTTTCCCACCCTGTGGCCACCCTAGGCTGAAGTTTTATTTATGGCAGTCCATTGCTCAAGAAGAATTAGTGGCTCAGTGTCGCTTAATGTAATGCATCTAAATGCTTCTTCCTCCTTACTGACTTTTGGGGTTTTCTCAACGTAGGTTCTACCCAAAATACTTTGCTTAGTTTCCTACCACTTCCCAGGAATCCTTTTGCTTCAAAAATCTTTAATACATCTTAGTCAAAGAATGTTTACCACTCACATAGAATATCCTCCTCTCTTTCCATCCATTTAAATCCAATGTATTATATGAGACTCCTCATCCATGAACATTTTTAAAGGTAGTCTACCAAGCTTTTATTGGTGTCTCCTTTCTCTAACTTACCACTTTTATATTTTGTCACTTAGTCCAATTATATAGTTTGTATGCCTTACTAATTGTTCTGTGTGAATCAACTGGTCTCTTCAGGTGGACCCGTTTTCTGTAGAGAACAGACCCTTCCCTTTCATGTATTTGTTTTATTCTCCTTTTCTTCTGTATTAATCTGCTCCACAGCATTGATATACTCAGAAATAGTACTGCAAAAGTATGTATCACATGACCCTCCAAATAACAGTCTGACAGCTTTTCACAATGATTAGATTTTTAAAAATAATATGACCAGTCTTTATGGCTTTGGATAGACAAATTAATATTTCAGAAGGTATAGTTACTTGTGACATTAGTAAAGAAAAATGTATTTGGGGATCACACATAGTTAATAAATGATTCTCTTTTGGGGAAGAATAAAAGTGATTTCATTTTGACAGAGCTCAAAGTATTATTAATTACGCAGATGCTAATAGGGTATTGAGGAATAGCATGCAAAGGCATTGAAATGCAATTTCTCACCTGGCTTGCATAAAGGGTGATGAGATGTTCAACACAAGATTTCTCTACTGGCACAATGAACATCTTAAAAAATTGCAGGCAAAATCTGAAAGCAGAAAAAAAATTCTTAATCAATCACTAGTATATAGTATTCACTAGTGCAGTCAAGAGTAATCACAAAGGGACCTGTTGGGCTGGGATGTGTCTCTCACATCTTGATAGGACATGAGTCAGCCAAGGAAGGTTTCAGAAATCTTCCAGGAAAGACACCAGAGGACCTCGGCACAGCCCTTGCTCTGTTCCCTGGGTGAGTGTGATGGTGGAGCCATCTGAAAGTCACCTGAGAAGCACAGCAAAACGGTGCCATAGTGTGGCATTTCTGAACCACGGCATAGTGGCTTAATTGATTTATACTTTATTCTTTTCAAACGACAGCTGAATGTCAAAGGTCTTTCTTTTGTGTAGTACTGGAAAACTGGTTGTCAAACAACCTCTACTCATTTAATAATTTATCACATTTTGTAAAAGAAAGGCAGCTGACATGCAGTAAATCTACTCCATATTTAAATTACTACATTGAACAATAATAAGGAGAATGAAAAATCTAGTCCATTATTTAAAATTAAACATATATGAAACTGTTTTTTTTTCCAAATGATCACCAAAGGCTATAGTTTAAAGGCAGCAGTGAAGCCCTGAGTGGAATAAAAATGCCTAACAGTGGTTTGCAAATGGCAGCAGAATTATTTATTCTATTTTTTCTATACATAAGGAATTGAGCTAAATGAACAATGTTTAAGCATGTCAGAATTTCATCAATTTTGCATGAGCATTCTCAAATATCCTGGTGGGGGTAATTGCTTGCAAATACATTTAAACTAATGATATGTTATATCCTTACTTGATATAAAACTATTAAAAGATACGTTATTGCATTTGACAATGCCATGCAGCTGGGTCAGATCTTAATGACAGATTTCTGCATTTGTGAATTAAGATACACTCTGCTGGAAGCAAATATTTTGTAAAAATAAAAGCTATATACTATGCAAGTTCGATCATTTATCTCAAATTTCCATTTCTGTTTGTTGGTAGCTACAAGAGTTAGGAGAAAAGGGCTTTGTCCATTTCCTAAAATTGGAAAAAGTATCCAGAGCTATAATTGAATTGTCCTCTTACCCTACTCCCCTCAGCAGGAGAAAGAGAACTTGTAAAATCTACCATGTGGTTTTAAAGGTCCACTTAGAGTGTGGTTTTGCAAACCCTTACAGGCTGAGGTGACTGACATGCTTCAAACCAATTACAGAAAGTGGTCTTTTCCCCCTATGAAAAAAGCATATTTATTTTTAGGAGGGGATTAAACTAGGCTGAAAGGAAATATTGCATGGGGAAAATAATTCAAGGAAAAAAGTGAAATGAAATTCTACTAGCAGAAATCATTTTGGAAAAGGGAAGTGTACCAGTTTGCTGCAGGGATTCTCTGGCCCTTCACTTTCAGAGGACGCTGGCTTTTTTTCTATTTTAGTCCGTTCTTGGTTTTGCCTGAGGTCAGTATACAGAGGGTCCAGCTTGTATCAGCTTGGGTTAATTTGCCTGGTTCTGGAATCAAAACCCCAGTGTGATTTCTCTTATTGACAATGGGCTAAAATGCATATTAATTTGTCTCCTGTGCCAGGATTCCGGAGACTCCAAGATGGATTGTGAAGCAGGCATTAATGAGTATGTGTGATTATAGAACTTGGGGAGCTAGCTTGGCATCCCACTGGAAGTTAGATGATGTTATGATTACAAGGAAGTATTGATATACCTCCCTAATTGTTTCTTAGGACTTTGGATTCTATTTATGATGTCATTACAAAGCTATGCATTATCTGCATAATCGCCAGGAAAAGACTCTCTCTCGAAGGGAAATGTATCCCACTGAGATAATGCCACAAGCTACAGCTATACATCCAACGGCATATGTATGGTGTTGAAATAATAAGACAGCATGGAATAATGATGAATTCTTGTTCCCATCATGACAGAAAGCTTTCCCCAAATTATCACCATTACTGGCTTAATTGATCTATGCTCTATGAAAGGATTTCAGCAAATGGATGGTTTGGGGACTCCATCCCGACCCTACAGCACAATTTCTGGTGGTATCAGCATAAGAAAGGCCAGCTACTCTGCAGAAACTGAGCCCACCCTGCCTCGAATGCACATTGCATCTTTGGAAATGTGTGTGTGTGTGTGTGTGTGTGTGTGTGTGTGTGTGTGTGTGTGTGAAGTGTGTGTGTGTGTTGTGTGCCCCCATATGTGAGCACGGGTGAGGGTCTTTATACAAACGTGCACATACACCATTCAGTTGATGGCCTGGGGGTGAAAATAAAGGTAAGATAAACTTGCCTCTGGAGTAAGAGGAAGATAATTTTTCTCTGGCACAGACTCTTCCCTGAGTGAAAAAATTACACATTATTGTCGCTTGGTGTTATATATATGAAGCTCTCACCTTGACTCGGCAGCCTAGCAGGACTCGATCTTTTATATAGCAAAGAGCAGTACAATATACCTTTACTGCAAGGTTTTCAGTTACATGGTAATTCTGATACATATCCTCTCTCTGTCCTTAAAAGGCACGTATGCTCTGATTTTCAACATCATTGAAGATTATTACAACTCCACTTCATAATATACTGTAAATTTTATTATAAAGCACCAATTCCTTGGCTCCTAAGAACAATCTTAAGCAAAGAGTGCCCTACTTCTTCCTCTTTCAGTAATGTGAGAGGAGACCTAATGAAGCTCTTTATGCAAATTTTCTAGTTATCAGGTAAAACCTTCACATAGAAAATCTGTCACATGTTGTAAAATTTCTTTATGTTATCAAATGCTAATGATGACTCAGAACACAGCCCACAGAGGATCTTTGAAATCCTTCATAAAAACTGTATTCCACCCCAATATCAGAGGCCTTGGAAATTCCACCACTCTGAAGACATGGGTTTGTAATTAGCACGGTGCGGGCTTCTCTGCCCTCTGAAACCATAATGTTAATTACAAAAATTACACTGTGTTTAAAAGTGCAATTAAGAGACTCCACCGCACAAAGGGAATCTTGGAACCTCTTTTCACACTTTGAAGCCAGGTCATAATGTAGCCCATAAAAAGAGGCCAAGGCTCATTCCCTTTTAAAGGCTTCAGAAGACCATAGAGGCGATCTCAGCGAGAATGAGCTCTACTGAGCTCCGCAGCGCTCTTAATGAATAATGTTCTACCTGGAGCAAGGGACGAGGCAAAAGGAGAAAATTAGCTGAAAAATGATGGCTGTTCCTTACCCAGCTTGGCTGTTGCCAACATCAACGCCCAGCTTGGGTCTATTCTGGGCCAATTCTGAAGTCATTTGCTTGGTCCTGGTGTCTGCGTGGCTACAAAAGTGGGACACATATGTGTAAGCAAAATGGGGAGCTGGACTTGGGTGGATTCAGTCGTAGTTTTGTACGTCATTCAGAACAGAATACTATTGACTTATTTGAACAAAATAAAATTATACTGGGAAAATGTCCCACGCCCCACCCACAGGAAATAAGGGAGAGAAATTCTAGAAGTAAGCTAATCACTTTCTTTGGTGACTTGACTTAACGGTAGGTCTCAGGCTACATGGGTGTTAATGATTAGGACAAAACAGACAGTGTAGACCAAAGGGCAAAACAGTGGGTCAGGACATGGAAGCTTTGCATTAGACTTTCTGGTCTGAGGTTATGTGATGTTTCAAAATAATTTAAATTCTCAGACCCTCAGTTTTTCCACCAGGATAGTGAAAATAAGGCAGATTTTGAGAAGGATCCAAGATCAAATTATATGAAATAAGTCATTCAAAATAAAACTACTCAACAGTCAGTGAAGAAGAAATCCTGTACAATTTTGTGTTACTTCAGATATATCCTGGGTGAACATGGGAATGCCCGTCAACGCTTATGGGAGCTCCTCCCCTCACCCATGCTGTTGTTTATATTGTACCTCAAACACATTTCATACACTGAAGTCCCAGCTCCCCATATTTCTGAACGTGACTTCATTTGGAAATAAGATCCTTGCAGATGAAATTAGTTAATATGAGATGTGGGGGACAGTGGGGGGGGGGATAAATCCAATATGATTTGTAAAAAGGGAAAACTCAGGCACAGAGATAGACATGCACCCAGAGAAGCTGATGTGAAGGACAGAGAGAAGGGGCCCATCTACAAGCCAAGGAGAGAGGCCCAGAGCAGCCACTTCCTGTGCTGTCCTCAGAAGGAACCCAGCCTGCTGACATCTTATCTTGGACGTCCAGCCTCCAGAATGGCAAGACAAGACAATACACTCTGTTTCTGAAGTCATTTAGTGTTTTTTTTTTGTTTGTTTTTTTTTTTTTTTTTTTTTTTTTTTTTTTTTTTTTTTTTTTTTAGCAGCTCTGGAAACTAGTCCACATTAAAATTGAATTTTACTTTTTCAGGGTCATTTTTCACTGAAGACGTTGGCATACCTTTCAGAAATACACACTAGACCAGAGAGCCCATAGGTTGTTCTTCCCTCACCCATAAGCAGTCTTTTTATAGTCATTCTTTCCAACTATGGGGCTTTCACATATATTCTGGGATCCTGGAAGCCTACCATACCTTTTTCCTTCCTTTAATTTTTCTTGTGGTACACCCTGGCGTGTTGAATTTTCACCAAGAGGAAATGTTACTAAGGACCGAATCAAGAAGCAGCATTCATTTTTATACCTACAAGGCAGCAAAAGGATTCATAAAATCTGCTTCATACTTAAAATTTTGGTATTTTGGTTTTTGCCCAAAGAGCAATAAAAGGTAGAAAACGGGTAGATTGACATTAGGTAGAGTTTGGTTGTTGTAGTTGTTTATTTTTTTAAGAGTTGTGGCATGGAATCAGAATAGTGGAAGTAAGAGAGAAGGTTCCAGAAAGAGACTAAGAGATTGGCAGTCCAGAGCTGGTATTCTGGGGAGTGTAAGTAGTTAGGTCTAGCACTGTCCTAGCATCCCAAATGACAGTGATAGTTTCTTTAGAAAGAGACATTCATATAGGAGATAAAATATTCTTTAAAACTCAGGAAGGTGTTTTAATAACCCCCTTATCATGGCAGAACACTACTGATTAAAACCCCAGGTCCTTGTACTAACACACTTTTTGGATCTTCTCTCTTACACGTACATACTCATATTCACATACACAAATTCATATATCCATGCTAAACCCTAAACAGAGAGTTTTGCATTTTTTTATAGATTTGAATTTTTTAAGGTTTTTTTTTTTTTTTGTGTGTGTGTGTGTGTGTGTGTGTGTGTGTGTGTGTTTTGTAGATTAGCAAAATCTGCAAAAATTGCTTTTTTTGGGTGTCTACAACATCTAAGTAAGCTGCTGCCTAAGTAATTTCCATCAGGAGAATTTTTGATTCTCTGTCCCCTGAAAACCCTGGACCTGTTTGTTAACCACCACATTTTATACCCATGAGCTCCTATGTGGTCCCTGAATTGGTGCACATTACTTCATTCTTCCTTCTATTTACAAATAAATTTCTTGTGAAGTCTAATGTGAAAACTCCCAACACTGCCCGATAAATTACCAACCCGACCTTTTATAGAAAATATTGAAAATTGGTATTGACACTGACTTAAAGATGGGGAGAAAATTCCTCCCCTGTTGTCCCCCCACCCCCTAAAGTCCTGCACAGTGTGCTGCCCCATTGGCCTGGGTTGTTTGGCCTATGAGTCTGGAAAAATTCACTTCCTCCTCCTTCATCTTCTACCTGCCCGACTCGTTACAGAACCAGACAGTTTACATATGTGATCCTTCCTATTTAGAAAATTAATGGTGTTTTCTGGCTCCAAATCACAGCTTGTGGTGCTCTGCAGGCGATGAAAAACTTGGCCAGCTTCAGCAGCAAGGCAGCCATTAGAAAATTAACCCTTGGTGACCAAGGAGCAAAGGTAGGCAAGCGGGGTCCTGGAGACGTGGCAGGCTGTAGCTTTCAGGTGTCGATACATATGTTAGCCGTGTAGGAACAGCACACACGGGGCCCCCTGAGAGCTCCTAGCTAGCATGTTTGTGGTTGGCCACTGCAGAGAGGGCACGGACATAGCTCTTGGCAGCCAATGCAACCAATATGCCACGCTTTTTATTAGAGCTCAGGAGAAAGCCCAGAGCCCAGCTTTGGAATGCCAGCCATCACTGTCTTGGCTCCACCTGATTAAAAGATGTGCCATTCATTGCCATCCCTGCGTGCCTCCATTTCACACCCCTGTGCTGTGCTCTCCCTGCCGGCCTCAGGAAATGGCTGACCTCAGAGGGATGGAGTCATGAAAGCCAGGGTGGGAGAGAGCTTGATAGTGATTAATTCCACATTAACTTAAGTCACCTCTGCTTGTTTTCTTTTAGGATTTTTTTCCCTCCTGTACCTGGGATCCAAAAAGAGCTATTTTCATGTGAAGTTTTGAAACTTGCTTCTCTCTGTGTGTGTGTGTGCATGTGTTCCTTTGCATGCACAGAGGACAAGAGTTAGGACCGACGGCTCTGCAGCACCAAGGCTAACTTTGGGAATTTGATTTCCTGAGGACAGTGTTGTTCAGATCGTTGGTACAGTTTTCTCTTCACAGGGAAGGCAGAGCCAAGGCAGTCTGAAGATTCATCTCTGGTGTGGAATTGATCCCCCATGAAGGCAGAATCATTTTCCTTGTCCTGCCCCCAATGCAACCTGCATCGCTGACCCCCAAATCCAGTGTGATGGTGTGTGTTTTTCTATTTTTACCTCTTAAACTGATGAGATACAGGGACTTCATATGCTGAGCAGGGGTGGATCCCTGATCCCACCACTAGGGAAGAACCTGGGCAGCCTGGAGAGCAGCTGTGGGAGGAACGCAGGCTGGAAATGTCCCTGCTCCATCTTCTGCACACCTATCCTGCAGCCCTGAAGTTGATTTTTATTTTTAGGTTCCTGGTATAAGAAAACACAGCTGCTTATTTTACTGCTTCTGAATGCTTGCTCCGTGGTATTCAGTGAAATCAGGCTATATTCATCTCTAACATTGTGTAACACCAGCTTTAATACAAACAGGGGTAAATAACAGTGGCACATTAATTACTCCTTTCTAGTTTACTCTGACAAAAATGTACTAAAATGAAGACTAATATAATTATAGATGATGCATTTTCAATTAGCCTTTGTTAATACTATTAATAAGATTAATAATATATACTAAAAATGTCAATATGCTTATCTAAATAATTTTTTTTAAAATCACCCTTTCAAGTCCCAGCATCAAACATTAAGGCACAGCGTCTTAATTACATGTGCTCATCAACAAAGTTAAATGGATAGCATCCCTCAAGTGTAGCAGAGACAGACAGGCACACTCCAGGATTGCCTGGTGAGTTCACCTTTCTCAGCCCAGATTTACTTCTCTATACACCAGACCAGACTGTAGCCAACTCAGTGCGGTGCTTTGCAAAGTTCCTGTGCAGTGAGGGTGACTCTTGGAACAGCTTGCTGGCTAATGCTCACATATATACATGACCCCTTTCTGAACTGAATGATAAAATGTGGCTTTTTTTCCTTTATAATTTTAATAATATACAGCACAACAGTGACTGGTGTTAATGTATAGAATTAATTGCCCCAGTGAGACATTTCTTCCGAAAAAGCAATAATAGCTGGATTCTCCTTGAGAATGTGAAAACCCTCTGGTATACTAATAAAATAAAAAAGGTTCACAAAATAATATCCTAAATAATTGGGTTCCCTGTACCAAAGGACCCCATGTCGTTTCTCTTAAGCGATCTTAAAAAAAAAAAAAAAAAAAAAAAAATGGTGATTATTCCTTTGGACTTAATAAAACATAATTGAAAAAATATCAGTGAGGATAACGTAGAATAATCTCATTCATGTACTCTTAATATTTTTAAAGGTGAAATTCTAAACACTTTCTTAATATTAAGGAGAAAACTTATGCAAGCAAATAATGATGTTTACTTGGCTGATAATATACTGGTAATATGCCCGGTCTCTCTCTTCCTCTCATTGTGTGCATGTGTGTGTGTGTATGTGTGTGTGCGCGCATGCTATGTATACTTGATCATTAAAACTTTTCAACAGCTCTATTTTAAATCCACTGGCCCTTTCCTCCCCAGAAACTGGGAAACTGCAAGCTCCTACTGTGCTCTATTCATAATCAAATTAGTGTCTTTTGAATAGCCTCTGTGTGTGTGTGTGTGTGTGTGTGTGTGTGTGTGTGTAGGGAGGGTGGGGGCACAAAACTGTTCTCCTGGCTGGCTGGATGTTTTCATCCCAGTAGCTTTTTCTTTTTTCCCCCTTCAGACATAAAGGCTTACCCAAGACTGAAAAGCTCACCCCTCTATTTTTCCCCCACTCATCTTAACCTGTTTATTTACTTGTTCTTGTGCTATAAAACAACCAAGAAAAAACAGCGGCTGGAAATGAACACATTTTCCACGGAAAGAAGAGCTATGGAGAGTGTTAGGAGAAATGCAAGGGGTACTGCGGACGGAGCAGGGGATGCAAGAGCGACAGAATGCTGAAGATAGTTGTCCCAGCTACGAGATAAAAGCTACATTACATGAAATTAATGGAGGCTGTCTGCGACATACATGAATCACTGTTTCAACACTAAGAAACCAGCACAAAAGAATAAAGAAATCTGAGTACTAACTACATCTTCAAAGGTCTCCTATTTACCCAGCTATACTGGGTACTGACCAAGTGACAAGTGGGGGGGAAATATAAGAAAAAAGCACTGCTGTGATCGAATGAATGCGACCATATGAGCTATATTGGAGCCGTATGCATCCTATTTAGCTGATATCAAACACAGTTTAATGAAAGTTAAATAGTTTCTGAGGAGTGCATGAGCTGGAACAGATTAGATTCCACCGAGGGGTCTCTCAGCATATTGTTGCTCACATGTATTCCCTGCTCAGGGCTGCTACAATTCCAGCACTCCATTAGCAATACACAAAAGACTTATGCAGATAGCGGGCATAAGCTCCTACCGCCATGTTGGGAAATAAAAACACACACACACAGACACACGCACACGCGGATGAAGGTTTTGTTCAATGTGTTCATCTCAAAATAGATCTCTGTAATTCAAAACTGATAACAGCATTTGTGGAAAGAAGGAAGTAGCTGCCTATATTTTTAAACAGAGAAATATGTAAACTGCCTCAAATAGAAGATATTGCATCAGACACATAATGAGAGTTTGATCTTGCAGAGGACAATGATATGGGTGAATGTGATGCCCTTTTGATCTGCAAGCTACATCTGGCCTCAAGGTACCACAGCTGCAGCTTCCCTGTCACCACCCCATGAAGTTATAGGGGTGTGTGCTTCTGCAAATCCTCACACATAGAATTTCTGTAGCAATGCCTCATTTTTAAAATGTACAATTCCTTCCAGAAATACTGACGAACAGCCTGTCCATCTATTCACATGGTTGTTACAAAAACTGACATGAATTGCAATTAATAATTTCATTACTTGGCAAAAGATTTTTTTTTTTTTTTTAGCTTCTCCACAATTAAGTTGTCTATGTGCTTTTTATTTTTTCTTTCCTCCTGTCCAAACACCCTCTGCTCTCTCTTCACTGAGCTGACTCTTCCTGGACAGACAGTGGTGTTTTAATTTAAATAAACGGGAGAGATCTTTCACATTGGTTTCTCTGTAAGAGTGGCTGGAGTGGCTGAATAGCATCATTTGCTCCTTTCAGATTAAAAGCAAAAGATATTCCTTTCAACCTGAGCCATTTTCACACTTTTTCACTCTTTCATAATTGCAGTCAAACCTAGTTGAATATTTATCTTATACCCAATATTTTCCTCATGTTGGTCTGGGTTATATAGATGAATCAGATAAGCTCCCTACACTACAAGAGCTTACAGTTTCCTGTAGTACTTCTCCACTGGGGGCGATTTTGATAGTCCCCTTACCCTTAGGGAATATTTAGCAATGTCTGGAGACATTTATCCTGGGTTGTCCCGACAGGGAGAATGCTACTGGCATCTAGTGGGTAGAGGCCAGGGATGCCGGTAAGCCTCCTATAATGCACAGGACAGCCCCCACCATGAGGAACTGTCTGGTTGAAAATGTCCATGGTGCCTGGATCTAGGATGATGGTTTCCCATGAAGGAGAAAGGTGAAACTCCCGGTAACCTTTGAACCCAGATATAACTCTACACCCTCTTGCTCTGCCCATTGAGGTCAGGACACCTTGTTGTGTTGCTACCTGGCAGAACCAGGGCTTGAGCCAGGCTCTCATGGCATTTTGCTTTCATGTTGGGAGTACATTTGAAAGTCAATTTGCAGACAGGGACAATGCCTCAAGTTTTGGAAAACCTTGTTTTAGGTTTCTAGCTGTCTGAGGTTAGGGATAATTTTGTAAATTCAGACAAGGGAAAGAAAAGCAGACAGCTTCATGCATCTGCACTACATTCTTTCCCAGCCATGAGGAGACTTTCTTATTAATATTATTCAGGCCCTTCTAGAAGGGGTGGAATTTCCTCAGTCATCTCTTTTATGTCCTTTGATTATTGCTCCTAGGGATAAAAATGGCCCACATTAGGGAGCCTGGTGTCTGTTTAGGGTAGTCTGTCAGATGCTCTAAGGTAATTGGCTCTATTCCTTCATCTCAGTGCTCCGGTGAAGTACTTTCTTTAGGAATCAGAGTAGGTGTTAAAGTTGTCACCAGCTGCTTGTTCTGGTCAAGAAGGATTTCCTCACATTATTCCTGTTGTCCCTTGTCACCCACATTACATCATCACATTCCAGGTGACATGGTGTCAGAAGTGGTGCTCACACTGAAAGTTGCTTCCATCTGGTGGTGGCGTGATGGGGGGCAGCTGTCCTGTTTGACAACATCAGCCAGCCCAGAGTACCTGTAAAAATATTGATGAGCACGTCCTTCACATCCTCTTTGATTTGTGCTCCTCAGATAATTGGGAATATAGCATCACTGTGGCTGGAAGCTGAACCATAATTTATAATGAACTGATAGCAAAGTTTATCTACTATGACTAATAATCATAATGTAGTAATGGTAATGTCAGTCATAATAAGAAGGAACTAATTAGAGTGGAAAACAATATCTCTCCTTAAGAAACCTCACCTCACAGAGAAAATAAGACATGGAGTTGGCACAACGTGTACTAATTTATTTAGCATAGTGAACCCAAAGAAAAGCACTTGCACAGAATGATTGATTGACCTAGAAAATAATTCACGTGGAAACTAATTGATTGAGGGTAACTCTCAAACCACCTTTACCTGTGACATGAGACATTTTACGACGGTAAGGCGGATGCAGTTGCATGAAGTAGCCCAGAGCAATTATTTCCTAGGAAATGACTCCTTGTGTTTTCCTAAATGTAAGTATCGGCTGGCCTGAGCGTCGAGTGAGGAGAGAAGGCTGGCTGTGATGGTGATGGCAAAGGCATATTTTTGATAAAGAACATTGTCAATGAAATGAGACTCCATTCCTGCTGATTGGCAAGGTTTAGGGAATATTTTGGAAAGAGTTATAACAGTGTGCTGTGAGGATTTCAAGAATCTTGCAACAGTTTCTCTTTAACCTGCAGGTGGCATTAGTAGTAAAAATGTATTTCCTATCATTCTTGAAAAAATATTCAGCAATGAAGTGAGGGAAACAGCAAAGGGTTTCACAGCATGACTCAATTAGAGGAGCAAGCCCGATTCATTGCAGATGGCTTTTTGCTATGTTTAATAATCCAGGGAACTCAATGATCCAAATCCAGAAATAGTAAACTACAATCCTTATAGGAATTGAAAAATCTGGGGAAGTTTTTTTTCCTTCTCTTGAGTTTGGAATACAAGCATACGTCTATATGCACACACACACACATGTCTTTGTGATTCCGTTTCCATGTGGGAGGCCAAGAATCTGAGCACTGGGAGCAAACTTGGTTCTTTACTTACAGAGCGAGAATTGAAACTCAACAAAGTGTGATTGAAACTCTGTGAAACCAACCCCCTAAGATTCTCCCTTGCTGCTGCTGGGCCCTACATCTAGCCCGGGGAGACTATGCAATGCTAGCATAGCAGTTCCCACAACCATGGGGCTTACTTTTTACCTCTTTGTGGTGCATCAGCAGCTGACTAACTGCACTGACCAAGCAAATTCTTGTACTGGTGGTGGTGAAGCACCTGGATGACAGCCAATTTCCAAAGTCTCCCTTCCCACCCTCTTCAGAGAGCTGCCCATCCAACCAGTTATACCTGGGAATGGGAAATTAATAGAACATTCCTTTAGAATCCCAAAGGCATCACTGAGATTACAAATCCAGGAAGACACAGAGAGCATGGAAATAAATGTTTGGGCTTGGCTTTTGTGTTCTTCTCCTACATTAACTAGCACTGGATGACTGTGAGGGTGAAGATGTTAAGTAGGGTGATCCCACGTATGGCATGCAAGCAATCCCAAAGCATCCCTTAGGGAAAATGTGGCCTTCCAGCAGAAAGAGGCTGCAAAGAAAGGACAGGCACTGATTGGAAATCTTGTAAACACAAAACTCAGATTGATGGATAAAGGTTCTTCCAGAACAGCCTCACTAACCACAGCGAAGTTAGTGGTCGTTCTGAAGGGAGCATTTTCTTCTCTGATGATTTTCACATCTAAATGCCTTATTGTGAAAGCCTCTGCTTCCTTTTCATTGGCTGTTTGAGGATTTTGTTGATTTCTAACAGCTCTAACCCAAACACCAGGAGTAGCTCTTTCAGAATTCTTTTCAGACAAACTTACACAAAAGCTAGTATTTTAACCAAATAAGCCCTGATGTAATTGGAAGGGTCTATCGATGCATCAGTTAAATCACAAACTGTTATTGAACCTGAAAGTTCTAGCCTACATGTCCCCTTTTCTCATGCTAGGCTCTGCCAAGCATCACTATTACACAGGCTCTGGGTCACAGTCTCTCTGCATCCCAGGAAGCACAGCTCCTCCTTCAGCCAGCATTGGTGAGTGTTTCCATGAAAAAGTCCATTTCTCCTGGAGGTTGCTGCTGCCTGCATCTCTTACTGCAATGGACTCTGGTATTCTCTGCATTAGGCGAGAGCCCGGAGTCTGAAAGACACCCCAGGTTGCCCAGCTAGCCTATGAGGAAGTGACAAAGAAGGGCTTTCTTTTAGTTCTTAGTCACCATTAGAGGGTTAGAGGGACTTCAAGCAATGCTGCCTGTGCCCAAAGACTTCAGAACTATTTAGCAAGATTCTTCTTCACTGATTGACTCCATCCTCTAAGTTCTGCATGGAATGTGGAGAAACTGGTCATGGAGGCTGGACTGGGACCCAGAACCCCCAACTCAAAGTACTACCCAGCGCTGGGCTGGGGTTCTCAACTTTGACAGAACAGTTCTTCCTTGTGTAACTTGACACTGAGGTCAGACTTCACTGTACCCAGAATGATGTTTCTCCAGTGCCCCATTTACTTTTGTTCTTCTGAGTCTTGTGGGGGAATGTGGACGCCCAGATTTCTGTCTGGTCTTCTTAACTCCACATCTTGGGCATTTAAAAAAGACATCAGCTAGTCTCCTTATTCAAATTAAAATACTAGCTGAGCCAAAATAACGTGCGGTTTAACGTTGCTTTCTTTATAAAAGAAAATCCTGTGCAAAAAAAAAAAAAAAAAGATTTTTCTTAATTTAAAAAGTGATTATTGCTGGGTGTGGTGTCTGATGCCTATAATCCCAGAGACTCAGGAGGTGAAGACAGGAGGATTGCAGGTTTGAGGCCAACCTCAGCAACTTAGCAAAGTCCCAAGCAACAAATAAATAGCCTGGCACCGTGGCACCCGCCTGTAATCCCAGTGGCTAGGGAGGCTGAGGCAGGAGGATCTCGAGTTCAAAGCCAGCTTCAGCAATTTAGCAAGGACCTGAGCAATTTAGTGAGACCCTGTCTCAAAATAAAATACAAAAATGGCTGGGGATGTGGCTCAGTGGTTAAGTGCCTCTGGGTTCATTTCAATCCCTGGTATCAAATAAATAAAAAAGGGTTGGATATACGTATTAGTGGTAAAGTGCCCTTTGGGATTAAAACCCCATAATAATAATAAAAAGGCAATTATTTGAGAAAACTTTGGGACTATGGAAATAAGGTATGTCTCCCCTCTACCCACTGCCTCAAATTATGTTACAACTCCAGTGCGGTGGTACTCAGAGATGAAGCCTTTTGGGATGGTTAGGTTATAGAAGAGGAGCCTTCATCATGGATTTAGTGTCCCTATAAGAAAAAGCACAAGCTTGATTCTTCTCTTCTTCCATCATGTGAGGACACAGCAAGGAGACAGCTGTCTGCCAAGTGGGAAGGGCCCTCACAGGAACCCAGCCCTGCTGGCACCCTGATCTTGAATATCCCAGCCTCTACAACTGAGAGAAATAAAGTTTCATCTAAGATATTTTGTTGCAGCAACCTAAGCAGACAAAGACACATAGTTATAAAAGATTTCACAATTGGCTTTATATTTAACAGGTACCCTTAAAAATCACATGAAATCAAGATAATCTTGGAAAACTGGACACATGATGGCTTCAGCTTGAGTGTGTGCAGTACTAATGGTTTCCATCAGTTGAAAAACCTACACTTTGTTGTGTCTACTTGGAGTTCTCTGATTAATCAGTTCTTTCTGTCAGGACTTTAGCTCGTGCATGTCATAGAGTGCCTGGGATCTCTATGGCAGTTTACAAGAATAGTGCCAGATAATGATGTTATATAAAGATTATCCTTCCTTGGCCTGTGGTTCCTTTTCCTGGTGATATATTATTCCACTCTCATTAAATTCTCTTCAAAGATCTTTTATAGATCTTTATAGATAATTCAGTCCTTGGTTTTATGATGACACATATATATGCCTCCCTCTGAGCATTTGGAAGTTTAAAAACTAGCAGTCCTGGCTGGGGTTGTGGCTCAGCTGTAGAGCGCTCACCTAGCACGTGTGCAGCCCGGGTTTGATCCTCAGCACCAAGTAAAAATAAAGGCATTGTGTACAACTAAAACAAATAAATTAATTAAAAAAAAAAAAACAAAAAAAAACTAACAGTCCTGGTAACTCCAGGAATATGTATGTGACCTTTACTTCCTCTGAACTTGTTTCCATTTCTACTTTGCAAATAGATACTAGGCTGGTTCCAAACTTCTCCCAAACACACACATGTGCACACACACAGAACTTCAAGTCGATACAATTTAGTATAAGTACTCATTTCTCAGTTCTAGTCTATGAACAATTCTGAAAACCTTTCATAATTACAAAAAACATTTCAGATTTTTGGAGCAGGGAGCCGAATGTTGGTGAAGGCTACAGATGGAAAGAATGAGGGGGGAATAGGATGGATAGAAAATCTAAAGACTAAGTATTAGTCTTTATACCTTAACCACTCTCTCCCTCAATGTTCTCATCTTGGAAATAGGCATCCTCATAGCACCTGTTCTATGTATTTTGTAATATTACCAAGACAAGTAATTTATAGAAAGTACTCCAAAAAAACCCACAAAACAGTGTGCACACATAAGGGTGGCCAGTATCTGATTCACTTCTTCTTAAAACATCTGGACTTTCTATAGGATGCTCAGCAATGCCCAGGAGTCCCCCACACCCCCCAGCAGAACAGCCACAGAACTGGCAGAACAGCCACATTTAGGAAGGCAAACTCATATTCCTAGGAGGCACTTATCTGCAGATTTGAGCTCTTACGGGCATAGAAGTATGCTAGGATTTGTGTCATTCTTTATGAAAACTCTCCTTCACCCGTTCATTTGACAGAGCAAATCAAAACATGCGAGAAGGGATGATTGTTTCAGAAAAGTAGGGTGTGCAGAGTGGGTTACATGTGGAGAAACACCTCTGTTAGAAGTGAGGGCACAGGGAGAGAAAGAACATGGAAAGCACTTTCAACTCTGCAACCAGAAGATACAGGAGTGAAAGGAAATAAGGAGGAATCTTTCTTTTTCTTCTTTTTTTAAGTGTGCCAGACTCTTAAAACGGAACACTGACCCAGCATGTCTCAGGCATTGTTATGAAGGACTTGAGACCCATTTGTTTTGACTTAGGTGTTCATATTTCTAAATTTTTGCCCCTTTACAAACACATTTGTCCTAACCATATTGCAACAGATCTGCATTGCTAGCCAATTCCCTTGAATTCTTAATTCTTGTTAACAACTCTGGCAATTAACCAATTACTCCTACCACTGAAGGGCTCAGGGAGGAAGGGACTGATGATTTATAGCAGCACAGCGTCTGTGCTTGTTGACTTGAACTCAATTGCTCAAGTACTTCATTTAGAGAATGGATGGGCAGGTGAGTAGCCAACAGGCTGAAGCCCATCAAAAGACTTAAACTGCCAACAGGTGACAGGTTGATTGTGCTGCCTTCTCTAGCTCTTTTGGGCTGTTATTTGCTTCCTTTTCTTGTTCCCAGAGCTCAAAAGAAACCCCGATGCTCCCTGTGTGGGTAAGTCAACTAATCCAGTGTGGATGGTTTTCCAGAATAGTAGAATCAGGGTGTTCAAGGAACCTTCTAGGTTGTCTAACTCGTAAGTGCAGGAAGCTGTCCCACAAGGCCCTGGTGAAAACCATTTAGACTCTTCAAACATGACCAGTAATGACTTTGGAAGGCAGTTCATTCCTTGTTGGACAACACTCCTTGTTAGAAAGTCTCCTCTAAAACCAAATCTTATCTGCCCATCTGTAGTTTATACCCATCGATCCTATTTTTCTGTGAAGCAATCCAAGTAACTCCACTCTCTCTTCTCCTGGATAATGTGCCTTTAAAACTTAACATCAGCTTTAGTGTCTCCATCCCCTTTTTTCATTGCATTCTTCTAATGTTTGTGGGGCGTGGTTTTCCTGTCTCTTTCCAGCACCTCCTCAAGGCACCCTTTTATTTCTCAAGGTTCTTCTTTAATTGCGGCACCAACATTTTTAATCTAATTGCTTCTATTGCATTCCAGGCGAGGCCCATTCCTGCCATTTTACATCCCTGTATTATCTTTGGTCCTAGTAAAACCACAGATTCTGGAGGACTCATTCAATTAAAGTCAATAAAATGACCAGGAACACTCTGATGACATTTGCTAGTCCTTCCCTGAAATAACTTTGGATTTATCTTTTCTGTTTCGAGAACTATTTCTAGGGCTATGTAGCATGGCTTGAACTTTTGATGTGCTCTTTAGGAGAATCTAAATTTACTGAGTTAATAAAATTATAGGCACTGGTAAAGGCAATAATAGACCAAGGGGAGGGGAGGAATACTATCAGCCAGAGGGAGAAAAGGGAAGGTCACTCAGGGGAGGAAGGACAAACAGTCTCTGCAGAAAAGAAAACTTTCTGGTAGTGGGCATGGAATCACCCCAAAGGTCAGGGCCCATCAGATGTGTGGACAGTAGATGTGTAGATGATGTGAAGCAAGGGGTGATAAGACACTCCCAACCCCCAAATATTCTTCAAGCTTTTTCTACCACCAGTAATCCCCATGCAACAAACTCTTTTACCTTAAGGTCACAGTAAAACTATAAATGTTCTCTGGGAGAGCAATTATTAAGCCACTATCAACCAGTGACATCTCAGCCCTCCTTGACCACATTCAAACTAGCTGATCACTGAGAAGACCCCCAAAGGAATGGGCTATAAAAAATATTTTATTTGGGGGAGAGTAATAACACAACAAGGCATAATTTCAGGATTTTTATCATGCATGAGGTGAAGAGGAAGGATG
This sequence comes from Tamias sibiricus, assembly GCA_025594165.1. Lineage (NCBI taxonomy): Eukaryota > Metazoa > Chordata > Mammalia > Rodentia > Sciuridae > Tamias > Tamias sibiricus. The sequence continues at coordinate 46,585,526 of CM046670.1, forward strand.
GAGGGAAAGATGCAGGGAGTAGCAAGGTGCCTGAGTCAAGAAGATGCCTCTGTGGAGGACTGTGGAGCCCTCGGAGGCTGTGTGGATACTGGAAAGTGGATGGATAAAGAAAGGATGCTAAAAAAAAAAAAAAAAATAGCTAAAACATTAATCAATCTCTTAGGGTGAAACACTATGTGGGAGACCCTGAGGAAATATCTGTGGTGCTTAAGCTCAGCATCTATGAATTACCTGGATAGACAGGATGCCCTAGTTCTTTTAATTTTCATTTTAATTTTCCACTTCTGAATGGACTTACTTAAATTGCTTCAGAGCTGTAAACTGTGAGGGGAAAATTCATTTGGTTTTTGCTCTTTTGTTTTTTTGTTATTCTTTTTTTCTTCATTTTATTCCTGACCAAGTCTCCAAAACCTGGTATATTAGCAAATGGAAGGGGAATTGGAGCCAGCAAGCAGAGCATGGGTGGGAGAGAAGATGAGGAAAGACAATTCTCATATTCTTTCTCATCATAAACTAGGCAGACTCCTTGTCTTCCAATGCCAGAGAAGCAATGTAAAGTAACTTAGGCAGAAAAGGAGAGTGGATGAATCATAAATACATCAATAATTAAATAAAGAGTGGAAGGAGAGGGTAAACTTAGTGGTGCCAGGCTCTGAGACTTCAATGCTAGAGTCTCTCCCTCTTTCTCTTCCATTTTCCTGAGCACCCTTCTGCCTGTTGGGTTTATTCCTTCTTATCATGGAATAGTTCCTTTCATTTAATTCTTTCTGCTTTATTCTTAATTTTAGTTCAGTTTAGAAAGAAGTACAAAAGGGCTCTGGTTTGTTTGACATGGGTCATGAGCTTATGTACAGAATGATCTCCAATCATGGTGACCTGGGGAAGCAATTGGTTTATTTTGGACTCCATATTATCCATGATACCTCCTTTAGCCACATCTACTTCCTCCTTAAGTGCTCTATGTCCAAATACAGTCACATTGGGGTTAGGAATTCCACATGAATTTTTGGGTGGGACGCAATTCAGTATACAACATATTTGAATGTAGGTTTCACAAAGGAGAAAGACCTAGCCGAGAAACAGCATTTTAGTGTTGTTGTTGTTGTTGTTTTTCCTAAATTTTACAGGGCAATATAAATCAGGAAGGTAAAGCCACTTGAAATAAATACACAGAATATTTGCAATGTGAGGGTTGAGGGGATTAAGATCATGTGGTTATGACTGATAGGCTACTGAAGACCAGATGTAGCAAACAGGCTAAAGACATTTTCCTAGCTGATCTGGGAATTCTGCCTAACAGAAAGACTGATTTTACACTCCAAGAAGGGCCTTCCCCAAAAGAGGAACTCTCATCATTGGAGAGGCACATGCATCTGAGCCTAGTCAGAGGCTAATCTGTCTCTGGTACAATTTGATGTAAAAGTTGGCTATATCATTTGTCAGTGTCATCAATTAAGAGCTAAGTTTTGAAAAAAAATGTCTAGGAAAATACGATACTTATTGGCAAATGTGAACAGCAATGAAACCCTACCACTGGCTATTTTCCATCAGAGGAAATAGCTACATATTCAAAATATTTATGAATGAACTCTTCAACTCATCATTGCTATTAAAAAGCAGTTTACATCAGAGCCCTTGCTTCAGCGAAAGTGGAAATACCACCTCTGTACTGAAAGAATAATATATCTGGTAGACCTCATTATTTACTAGGAAGAAATGAGGTTTGGGAAAACAGAAATAAACAGCATTTTTTAAGAAATCCCAAAGGTAAGGAGAATAATTACTACTTTGATCCATTGAATGGAAACTCTTTGGCTTGTTTATTCATGTGGTATGTAGCTTATTACAATTCCCCCTACCTGTGCACACAGGATACATCATTTGGGGTGTGTATGAGAGAAAGAGAGAGAGAGAGAGAGAGAGAGAGAGAGAGAGAGGGAACACATAAATGTGGAATGGGAAAGAACACATGAAAAAGAATAAAATCAATGTATATGAAGCATGAGTTAGAATATTTTTTTTGGTAATATAGTTTGAAAAGTAAGCAAGCTTGATGAGCTTTCCTTCTTATAACCAGGTTTGTGTAAAAAGGAAAAGACTTTCTCTTATACAAATTTAACCCATATACCATGCCCTTCACAAATATAAGCGAGGATAAATTAATTCTGAAGCAATTTCAGACCCAGATTTGTGTTAATGCATTTAGCAAGTAATTAGTTGTCCATTCATTCATTAACAGCATATTTTAAAACTTCTTGCAAAAATCCCACCTCCCCCCTTCAACAAAGTGGCACTTTAGAAAGACAGAAGGGATATAAAATATGTCGGGTAAGATGGGAAAACAAATCTGAAAAAGAAAATTGCACATCTAGTTGTAGATGAGTATTAGTAATATAAATGAGCTTTACAAAGACAATACTTCTCTTCCCTTACCTTTTCACAAAAAAAAAAAAAAAAAAAAAAAAAAAAGGATGAAGTTGTGAATTGGCACTGCATCAGTGGGTACTTTAGCATTTTATGATTCCAGTTTAGTATAATGTTATTCTCTCTTGGACATTATAATTTTTCTTCCATTTGTAAAGTGCTTTATAGTTTTCTAAGCAGTTTCATACAGAGTAGTTCATTTGTGGAACTAATAGCATTTACACGGGATAACAATATCCTAATAGAATGGTGCAATTCATGTAATGAGTTTAACTTGTTATTAAAATGAATGCCACTTGGATAAGATTGAGGGGGAGTCAGACTGGTCAAGAATCTTAGGGTAAGTTCTGACCATTCTTGATTTGTAAGAGGCAGGGGTCCACATATCTGGTCTCTCTGCAGGCCTCTTGATTCTTCTTTACTTGTATATTGCCTACCCTCGGTCAGTCTCCATTTTCAGTTAACACAGAAGATGAATTAGGGCAAAATGGGAATCACTGGGTTTACTATCCTGCTCTGTACCTATGAAGAATATGAGAAATGCATATGTCTACTTTTTATTTGTTTTCATGTATTTTGTACAAAATATACTGAAGTTGAGATCTAAATGAGCACAGTTGGCCACTTCTTAACAGAAGACATAAAGATTGGAAGCATTTTATGCAGAGGTTAACAGAAACCCAAAGCAGTGTTTAGGATGAACTAATAACACTTTACTCCATTCAGAGGCAGCTCTAACCTTAGCACAGCAAGAATAGTTAATACCTAGTGTTTAATCACTCTATTCTTTCTTAATTTTTTTTTTTTTTTTTTTCTGCTCAAACATTCATGGGCTGGATTTTTCATCTTCAGAGCATCTTCTCCCCTTAAAATCTTATTTTTAGTAGAAATGAAAAATCATCTAAAATTTGTTGAATAGTTATTGCTTTTCAGGCATTCTGGAAATAACAAATGTTAGGGTCTTGGACAATAAGAAGAAATATGGGAATGGGAATGAAAAATGAATATGACCATGAACAATATATTTTAAAGTTCAAACATGAAGCCTGGCATCACAAGAATATCCTGTCCCCACTTCAGATATTTTTCCTCAAGAATTGTGAGAGAGATTGCTGGTTTCCATTCTTCCTCACTTTTTCCCTATGTACGTGTGTCCCTTACACTATTGGATATGGCAATCTGTCCCGCTGAAAATCTGCAGGACTCAGCCTCTGATTCCTCATCTTGCATCTATCAACCATACAACTAGACCTTCTAATCCAAAAGAGATCTAGAGAATGTAAACTATAGTAAAAGAGAAGACGAAAAGATGGAAGGAATTTAAGATATTGATGCTAAAGACCACTTGAGCACTCTTCCATTACACCAGCTGTTGTAAGGTGACCAGCTTCACTCAAGTCCCATGTAATGGAATCTTTTCCTTCCTATTCTATAGAATCTTTGATCACTGCCTCCTTCATATGGGACTCTAATGAGAACTTATTCAACATTAAAGGAAGTGCAGTCCAAAAGTGTTTGTGGTGACATATAAGGGGAGTTTTATCTCAGGACTAGTGAGTACCCTTTCCAATGGGAGATAGGGTTCAAAAGAGTCCTGAGGGATATTTCCAAAAGCTTCTCTGACAGCATATGGAACACTGTGACAGGATTTGCCTGAACTGTCAACTCCACTTCAGATAGCTAGGATGTTAAACAGTTACTACCAATTGTTTTCAACAAATGCCTCGGGGGGGGGGGGGGGGGCGAGTATATTTCATAGATTGAGCTTTGAGTACAGTCAAATAAAATGTCATGTAAGTTGAGATTTCCAGGGAACTTCCAGACAAGTCAGATAATGGCCATTCTGAGGCTGTGGGGCTTTTGAGGGGAGCCAAACCCCAATTCCACCACCCTTGCCAGTGGCTATGAAACTGCTGGTTTTTATCCCTAACTTGATTGTGAGACCTGCTATTTTCAAATGATCTGCAGATACTGAGGGAAAGAGAGCATTAGAAAAGTTTCAAGTTAAAAAAGCCACAAAGTTCCTTCTTCTTCCCATGTTTCAACTGTTTCTCTTGAATAAATACCTCTTGGATTTGGTTAATTTCCAGAGTTCTGAAAACATTTATTTGACTCTTTTTGCCAGTGTTCATATTACTTTTATAAAAGAATGGAATTTTAAGAGGTTCTTACTCCCATTCCTGCTGATGTTACTTCCAGAAATCAATCTTAACCTAAAAACAAGGGTGAAATTAAGATATTCTCAGAAAAAGAACAATTAATAGATTTTGTCATCAGCTAACTTACACTAAGTGAGCAGCTCGATAAGGCACTTTTACGTAAAAGAAATGCAATTAAAACAGACTCGTAGAACTAAGAGAAAAAAGCAAATATATGGGTAAATAAAATGGACATTTTGTTCTTTAGTTTTCCAAATTATGTTGATCTAATGAATCCACAAAAATATAGGAAAAAGAAATGAAAGAAAAGCACAGGTAACAAACAGAAAGCAAAAAGAGGCAGACTTAAGCCTAACTGTAAGCTGCCTGTCGTGGCCAGCCACAACGCCGCGGGAGGAAAACTCTCGGAGGCAGAGTAAAGATACTACTACTTTTACTTCTACTTTCTTCTTCTTAGAAAGAGCTTAGAGAGAAAGATAGAGCTTTTTCTTCTTCATCTTCTTAGAACTTAGAGAGAAAGAGAGAGAGTTTAAAAGAGAGAGATTTCTTCTTTAGAGAGAGAGAGAGCTTAGCTTTTAGAGCTTCTTTCTTCTTTCTTCTTTCTTCCTCGGGAGCCTCGGTCTAACTCTGACCAGCCATTACTTCTTCTATCTGGTTTCTCTTCTGTAACCGCTCTGCCTACGTTCTGGCCGCTCTGATTCTTTTCTTCTTCTCCGACCCGAACTCTTCTTCCGACCGAGCGACTGCATGACTGACTGAATGAATTGATTCTTCTCCTAGACTCCGACCACTTTCACCCGGTTATATACCTTTAGCTTTGCGGGTGCCTCACGTGCATTTACAGGTGCATCACATACATACTTATTATCAGGTGGAACTTATGGCTTCCAGCTGACCGCAATAGCCATCTCCCTAATTGGGGCTCCTTCACCTAACATATCATTACATTAAATATGAAAGGTCTAAATGTATAGACTAAAAGACCATGATTGACAGGGTGGATAAGAGTCATGGCCAAATTATATATTGTCTAAAAATATTTATACTCAATATGTAGCAGGATTATAATTGAAAATTACCAAGCTACTTAGAAATTAAACTATACATTTCAAAATTATTCATAAATCAATGATAAAGTCCCAAGATGTGTTGGTGAAATACATTTAACTACATGAAGATGAAAACATAATATAACAAAATTTGTGAGAAACAATGACAAAGTTCTGAGAGGAAAATGTATGATATTAAATGCCATAAAGGCAGAAACTTAATTATTGATAATATTAAGAATGTGGTAAAAAAAAAAAAGGACAAAATAAACCAAAAGCAAGCAAAAGGAAGAAAATACTAAAGGCAAGATCAAAGATCATATAAACTAAAATTATTAAAACTATGAAAAAAATCAATGAAAGAAAGACCTCGGTCTTGGAAAGGAGCAATGAAATGGACAATTCTTCAGCAGAATTAGTGAAAGAAAGGAAAACAAAGATGCACATTACCAATATCAAGAATAAAATGAACAAGACAGTATGGTGGTACACACCTGTAATCCCAGCAACCCAGGAGCCTGAGGTAGGAGATCATAAATTCATGGCCAGCTTGGGCAGCTTAGCATTACCCTGTCTCAAAATTAAAAAATAAAAGACAAAGGCTGAGGATATAGCTTAGTGGTGAAGCACTGCTGAGTTCAATCCACAGTATTAAAAAAGAAAGAAATAAAGAAAAAGAAAAGAAAGGAAAGAAAGAAAAGAATGGAATAAACAGAACACCATAACGGATCCACAGGCTTTGAAAGGATAATAAAGGAAAACATAAGCAACTCTACGTAGGGAAATTTGACAATGTAGAGTAACTGGACCAATTTCTCCAAAAAATATAAATTCCACAACTCACAGAACATAAAATGGATAATTTGAATGTTCCTATGGAGGTGATTAAATTTATAATTTCATAACTTCCATAATGGAATCCCAGACCCAGATGATTCCACTAGAGGAGTCTACCAAATCTTCAATGAAGAATTAGCACAAATTCTACAGATCTTCCAGGAAGAAGAAAAGAAAGCATTTTTATCTCTTTTATTTTTTGAAGCTGGCACCTGCCTAATACCAAAAATAGAGAGTACAAACAACAATAAATTAAAAGCATAATTACTCAGTGATACCAATGAGTATTACTTAAAATATATATGTATATCTAAGTTATCTACATATTGTAATTTGGTAAGTTTTATTAAGAAAAAAGATAATAGCCTTCACACTTGATTTGTGAAAGAGATTATAACTGTAAACCTGATATTGTAAAAATAACAATAAAATATTATGTGTACCTTTAAGCCAACACTTATTCAATATTTTAATAAAATATATGTAATATTGGATTGATCTAAGAACAGGAAGGAAAATTTACTAAATGAATAATATGGAAAGTCATTTAAAAGCTTTTCAACTCTGGATTTTTTAATTCTGGTAATGACAAACAGGTAGTTTAAATCAACCAGGCAGTTTAAAAAACAATTGAAAATTGTAGAAGGATTTTAAAACACATTTGCTTGGAGATATTGTAGAGCTGGTAAGACACTGAGAAATGAATATGACCATGAATAATATATGTATAGGAGAAGGAATACTGAGGGCCTACTTTACTCCACTGTCTTTGCTACTATTTGACCCAGTCAACTGGAACTGAATCAAAGAATGGCAAAGAACTGAAGCTATAAATAAATGTGCTTAAAAATTTTATGTCAATTCTAGAATTGAGCAATATAATTGCAATTAAGAAATTAATGTACGGATTGAATAGCATTTAGATGCATGAAAAAATGTTAGCAAATAAGTTAATAATGATGTCAGATGAAAAATATATTAAATACAACACAGTGAAACAAACTGAACAAAACTACACAAGACCTGACAGGTGGGAAAATCTAACACATGTGTTGAAATATATCTAGATGAAGAATAGAAAGGTTATTAGAGAAAACTGTTAAATTAGTAGATGTAATGCCTGAAATAACAATGCAAACTACCAATGAATACCTATGAGTCCCAAGTAAAACAAGTAAAGAGAATCTTATGTCTATCACAGTAAGATAACCAAAGACCAAGGACAAAGAAGGAATTGAGAGCCTTTGAGCAAAGAAAAATTACTTTTAAAAGAAGCCACAACTTGGCTGATGGTAGATAACTCCACAGAAATAATGAGAGCTAGAAAACATTGAAATAATATTTTCAAAGGGCCAAAGACAAAAAAATTAACTTTATAATAATGGAAATATCCAGGCTGGGGATATAGCACAGTTGGTAGAGTGCTTGCCTTGCATGCATGAGGCCCTTGGTTCAACCCCCAGCACCACAAAAAAAAAAAAAAAAAAAAAAAAAAAAAGGTAATATCCTTCTGAAATAAAAATATTTTTAGAAAGGAAGTAAAAGATTACTTTAATAACAATAACTCACTAAAAATTCTACAGTATTCTTCAAAATACTCTAATCAATGAAGAAAGAAGAAAAAAAATTAAATGTGGGGTAAACCTAAATAAACATTGACTGTAAAAATTAAAATGATAATGTATTTTGTGGTTTAACCCACATGCATACACACACAGAGAATTAAAACATAGTAACAGTAACTTACATGAGACTGGTAAATGGAGTTAAGGTATTCTAAGGCCATTAGAAAACTTGAAAGGATCTTGGAAAAAAGGTGAAATTTCCATCTTTTATGTCTTGTATGTCTAATTTCTAGTATAACTTTTAAAAAGCAAAAGCAGACAATTTAATCAAAGGAATAAATGGAATAGTTTTAAAAAGCCAAAAATCAAACAAACAAAAAGCACAAATTTAATTAATCCAAACTAGACCAAAACGGGAACAAAATCAAAAAAGAAGATACATTTATAGAATAAAAGGATATTAAGTTTAAAAACAAGCTGCATTAATTATTACATTAAATATAAATAAAATAAATGCTCCAAGAAAGACAAAAACTTTCAGACTCAGTAAAAGTATATACCCATCTCAATGCAACTTAAAATAGGCTCTGAAATATAAGGTCAAGCTAGGTAGAAAGAAAAGGAATGGGCAATGCATAATCTGGAAACAGTAACCAAAATTCAGGTTGTGTAACTACATTATTATGAGACAATTACTTAAAGGTAAAAATTATTAGTGGAGATTCAGGCAGTCACCTTACAATTGCAAAAGGTTCAATACACTAGGAAGTAAAAATAATTTCAAATTTTCATATTCACCAAAACCATAACTTCAAATATATAAAACAAAAATAACTGACAAAATGCAAGCAAATCTATAACCATAGTGGTACATTTTAACAGATTCCTCTCATTAACTAATAAAACAATGCAGAGAATAGAACAGTAAGAATATAGACATTTGAACAACACAATTAACAAACAAGATGTGATTGATATAGAACATAGCAACCAACATCTGCAGAATATGAATTTGCATGAAGTGCACATGAAACAGTAACCAAAATAGATCATCTGCTGATTCATATAGAAAGTCTAAACAAATATCAAAGGATTGTAGTCATGCTAAGTATGTTCTCTGACCACAGAGCAAATTAAGCTAGAAAACAAAAACAAACTGATAACTAGAAAATTCCCATATGTTTGGAAATTAAGAAGTATATTTTAAATAGACTTTGAGTCAAAAAAGAAATTATAGAGGAAATTAGAAATTTCTTTGAAATGAGTGATAATGAAAATACTACAACTTGCAGATTGCCACTAAAGAAATTTAGAGGGATAATTATAGATTTAGATGCATATATAAGATAAAGATGAAAAATAATCTGAACATCAATCTAAAAGAGATTGAGGGAGGAATCTGTGTCAAACCCAAATAAAATAGAAGGAAAAAAATATAAACAGGACAGGAATTAAAGAAATAGAAACATATGCAACAAAGCCTAATGTTGATTGTTTGGAAACTGACAAGACAGAAAATGGGAAGAAACTGAGAAAAGGGACACATAATCAAAGTCAAGAATGAAAGCAAAAAGGGACACTGATCTTACAAACAGTGTTTTTTATATTCTGCACAACTTTATGTCTGAGATTTGAAAACATAATATGAAATGATCAAATTTTAGGGAAAATTCCTCTTGCAAAAAGGGAAATAAGAAATAGAATATTTGAGTGTAAGTAACTGTTAAATAAAAATGAGTTTTTTGTTAAAAGACTTCTATGAAAAAGAAAATCCATCCCATCACTAGATGACTTTCTGAGTGATTCTACCAGATAGAATTTAAGGAGAAAATCATGACAGGTTTACATCCTCTCCTACAGAACAGAAAACAAAAATAGAATTAGGGAACAACTGCAAATTCAGTTTATGTGGCTTGCATAGCTTCTATACCAAAATTGATAAAGAATTACAAGAAGAACAACTCCAGGTCAATTTCTTTGATATTCATAAATGCAAACTTTCTGAACAAAATAACAACAACCTAAATGAAAACCAGTAAGTAAAAATAATCATTTTCATGTATAATTTGGTTTAATTCCAAAAATGCATAAGTTTGTTTGACATTAAAATTAGTTAATATATTTCACCATATCAACAGAGTAAAGGAATTAAAAATATTTTTAATAAATATAGAAAATGCAGTTTTAGATATATTTACTATTTATAATTAATGCAAGCACATAAACAAAACATCTTAGCAAACTAAGAATAAAGAGAACGTCCTTCATTTGATGAAATATAAAAACAAACAAACCTGAAGCAATTACCATACTTAACAGTAAAATGTTGAAAGGTATTCAAGATTGGGAATGATTCAAGAATGCTTCCTACATCAGTATTATTCAATGCTTTTTTTTTTTTTTTTTTTTTTAACTGGAGATCATTTTCAGGGCAATAAGATTTAAAAAGAAACAAAAGATATAAGAATAAGGTGAAAGCACTAAAATTTTTATTTAAAATGATAAAATTATAATCGTAAAAGTCTGAAGGAAGCCGGGTGCGGTGGCGCACGCCTGTAATCCCAGCACTTTGGGAGGCTGAGGCAGGAGGATCACGAGTTCAAATCCAGCCTCAGCAATGGCGAGGCACTTAGCAACTTAGTGAGACCCTGTCTCTAAATAAAATACAAAAAAGGGCTGGGGATGTGACCCAGTGGACGAGTGCCCCTGAGTTCAATCCCCGGTACCAAAAAAAAAAAAAAAAAAAAAAAAAAGTCTGAAGGAATCTTTCAGATAAATTACTAAAATTGACATATGGGTGTAGCAAGTTTTTGTCAAAAGTTTAATGAAAAGTAACCAATTACATTTCTGTTTACTAGCCTTCCTTCTAAAATTTACAAGGGAATGATATATGTCAGGATTAACCATTACAATGGCATAAAATAACAAATTATTTAGAGCAGATTTCATAAAAGATGTATATATGTCTACACAGAAATATATAAAACAATATTGAGAGAAAATGAAGCAGATTTAAATACATGGAGCAAGATCTATGTTTGTTCATTGATTGAATGACTCAAGATTGTAAAATATATTTTGATATTTAGATTCAATATAATCCCAAATTCTCCATTATATTTCATTGTGGAAATTGGCAATCTAATTCTAAAATACATACAGAGAAAAACAAAGAGTAGGAATAACAAAAGCAAGTTTCAAGGACTTGTTCTATTAGGCTATTAGACATATTAAAGAAACAGTGTGGTATTAAAATATATTGATGGAATAGAGCAGATTCATGAGTAGACACACATATATGGAGACTGGTATATGCCAGGTTCCTTTAGTTGAGAAGGAATGGACAACCTTTTCACCAAACTTTGCTGGGTTGGCTGTATATCCACATAGTGGGAAAAATGTGTTGACCCCTACCTCACACCAATAACAAAATCAGTTGCATCTGGGTAGAAAATTTTAAAGCCTCTAGAAAACACAAAACCCCCTACATCCAAATGGCTTGAAGGCTTGAGTAGACACTTTGAAAGAATATTTAATGACCACTAAACACATGAAAATATGTTCAAAGTAAAATGCAAATTTAAATTATGGTGAGACACCAGTATTTATTCTCCAGTCTAGTTATAATTACAAAGACAGACATGTTCATCTATAGCACAGCCAGGGGATTGCTGTTGAGAGACCATTTGACTGAGATACTATTGCTAAGGGTATCGATCACCATTACTGTTTGGCATTAGCTACTAAAACAATTTTATTCTTTGGGATATTCAATAGAAATAATGCACAGGAGTACCAAAAAAAAGGTAAAATAAAAATAAAAAATGTCAATAGAATCATGGTTCATAGTAGCCAAAACCTTAAGAAAATAAATTTTGATATGTGTATTGGTAAAGAGTGTATATCTGTGCAAAGGAACATTGTACAACAGTGAAATAGATATATTGTTGTTACATGCTGAAACTTGAATAAATTAACAAACATCATATTGAGCAAAGGAAGTGGGACCTGAAAGGGAACATGTATTATATGTTCTCACGTTAAGCTCAAGAGCAGAGAAAAGTAAACTATAATATTCAAAATCAAGATGCTTATTGACTTGTTAAAGAGAAAGAGTGTAGTTATCAGGAGGCATACATATAGTCACCTTAAGTACAGGTGATGGCTTGTCTTATGATGTGGAGAATGATTCTGTGGAGGTTCACTTATGATAATCATTCAGTTCTAAACTATTTTTAGTGTTTCTCTGTATTTTTCTGATATATGAATTATTACAAATGTTCAAAGTGTTAATTATATCTCCCAAAGTTCCAAGGAAATAATACATTAAAAAAGTATTCTAGAACCTATACAAAAAAACAGTGAAGGAAATGTTGCCAGTCTGTAATATATGCAATCTCCAAACAGGGTGAAAAAAGTATAAAAAGCAAGAAAGAAAACACTATAAAACAAAATAAAAACTGAAAGATAATCTTGTCAATAAGCATAGATGCAAAAGCTCCAATCTCAAGTGTATCAAATATAAACAAAAATCACAGTTATAAGCAAATTTTATTCAGTAGTATATAATTTATTTAAATAATGTTAAATCCTAACCAAGTAAAATATATCTCAGAAATTTACGTATGGTTCAGAATGAAAAGATCTATTTATAATTCACTAATCAATAAATTTAAAAAGCAAGAATATATGATCATCTTAATAAAGAATAGTTTTCATATAAATCTAAATCCATTCTTGAGAAATATTTGAATGAAATAATGAAAGCCCAAGTTTGTTGTTGTTATTAGTTTGTTTTTAAGCAAATAAAAAGAAAGGCAACAAATATTTTGAAGGAAATTATTTCCTTGGGGTGGAGAAAGCTTCCTAGAGCAGGAAGAAGATAAAGTTTAGAATCTATAAAGAAAATGTATTTGCAGATTTTGTGACATAAAAATTAAATTTGCTGTATGATAAAGATTCCATTGACTAAGATAGAGGGAAAATATCATGCTGAAAGAAAATAGCCTAAAAACCTAAAAAAGCAAGCATCATTATTCAGATATATCTGTAGGTATATGTTCCTCTCTCTCTCTCTCTCTCTCTCTCTTTCTGTAGCTATATATATTTAAAATATATAATAAATATCAAACAACTCAACAATAAAAACAACAAAAATCCATATGTTAATACAAAATTGTCCAAAAAGTTAGCGGGCAATTCAACACAAGAAAAATAGAAATAAAAAAGAAATTTATAGAGACACTGAACCTAAAAAAATACAAAGGCATTTTAAATGATTGTAAGTGCTTGTATAATATTTGAACATGTTTAGGGAAATGAGAATCATAACACACTGTTGGTGGTCTGCAAGCTTGCTGTGTTTCTTTAAAGGGGCAATTTGCCAGTTTCTATCAAAGTTATAATTCCCATAGGCTTTGATCTAGAAATTCCACTTTTCAGTATTTATTCTTGAGTAATTCTTACAAAGCACACAAAAAAGCAAATAAGGAGATGCTCATTGTGTTGATTTATTTTTCATAACTGAGAAAAAAAATTGAGGCTAAAAGATTCTAAAAACAAGTCTCAATAATAAGATATTTATATGAATTGAGTTCTTCTGGGATATGGAAAAATACTCGGAAATATACAAGTATAGGTGGACTTGCAAATATTGAAATGGAAAAATCTTCAAAGGAGTTATTAAGTGGAAAATATTATAAAACAGTATTAAGAATTTTACCATTTATGTAAAAGTAAGCAACTTTTCATATTTCACACACATGTGAATATGCATTTGTTTTGTCAATGGATAGATCAAAGGCAGGAAGATATACTTAAGTGATAACAGTTATATTGATCAGTTCCATGAAAAAAATGAGAGAGGGAATATGAGTAGTAAGATTTCTACCTTCAGTCTATCTAACTACATGTTGGTTCAATTTCTAAAAAAAAAATTTGCATTTGTGCATTGCTTGTGTAACTAAAATATATATTACAAATGTTGGTGGCAATATTACTGTAATAGGCAGATAGGTTTATCAGCTACTCTGATATTTATATAATATTTATCAGCAATATTACTGTAATAGGCAGATAGGTTTATCAGCTACTCTGTACGATTCTTTTTTAAAAATGCAAAGCTACACTTTGTATTTCCCTACTAATCCTTTCTGAAATCAAATTATGAAATTCCATCCTGAAATATCAGTTGCAAGTAAAGCATCTAATAGGAAAAAGCAGTAATAAAAAGTAATAATGAAAAGTAGGGAAGAGATGGGGCAAACATAGTAAAGTATGAATCAAGTAGGCAATTCCTTTCAGCTGATTTTGGCATTTTAGAATCCTTAAACTATCTACTCTCAGGAGGATTCCCATCTTATATTGTGATGCAAAAATGTCCCTCTGTCCCATCCTGAATTTGTTGTAGAACTGGGGACCTACACAGGAACAGTCCATCCTCCTCCTCTTTGTTTCATATTTCCCTTATTATTCTGGCTACTCAAACACAGTATTGACTTTTGTTCCAAGTGTGTGTCTTTCTTAGTGGGACTCCCCCTTCTGGACCCTAGAGAGCTTGGGCAACTAGTTTGTGTGCCCACACTTCTGTATTTTTGGATGATGGAAATTGATTTTCCACCTATTCGCAGGTGCAGTCTCTGAGTGAGCCTCTCCCCTCACGACCTGTGTGGATTGTGCCATCAATAGCAGGAGAGGGAAGGGGAAGAACAGCCGGAGCACTCAGGACCTGGCATCGGAGGGGCCAGAAGCCTTGCAGCAATGAGGGTGTGCTAGAAAAAAAGGCGCAATACACTGAGTTTAGAACTGCCCTCATCCTTGATATTGTCTGGATAAACTGAGTATCTGGAGACATTTTCTGGGACTATGCCTTCCTGGAGGACTTGTTGTGTTCTGTGTCATTCTAAGTGTGTCAGTCACTCTTGTTAAATGAACAGTGGGAGGATTCCTTTCAGGAAACAGAAAAATAACCATCAAGAATCTCAGTGGTGGATTAAATTATGTTTAAGATAATATCAACCATATTTGTTAAAATACAAAACTAGGTCCTGCTATGCCCGGAACAGTTCTACATCTATGAAAGCCTAGCTACAGGGGTGACACTTTAGTGGGCACATATTGAGGTTTTGAGACAGGGAATAAATACAAAAGTAAATTCTGTGTTGAATATAAGATAGCTTGGTGTTTTGAGTCGAGAGACAGGCTAAACATTTAGAAAGTTATTGCAAGTTCCTAGTTGTTAATTGAGTGAGTGTATGGTGGCCACAGGATAGGAAAATAGAAATCTTTCTAAAAGATGTGATAACTCAATAAGAAAATCTACTAAAGATTTTGGTATTCTTATATATTTGTTAAGAAAGTGAGACTGGTATCTAATAATATGATTAGTGACAACTGCTAAGACCTTGGGAGATTGGAAGATGAAGGGTATGGTCAGAGGGTAGGGTCTGACTGGAATCCAAAATGGGATGGATGGATGGATGGATAGATAGATGACAGATCTCAACATCTGACACATAACTCATATTTCTGGATCCCCATTTTCAAGGACACATTGCAAAAACTAATGGTCTTTCAGAGGCACACAAAGAGAAAGGTGCCTTGATGACAGTCATTTCATGAAAGACATCGGATGGTGATGAAGAGAAGAAAGAAACCTGACATGCTGCCCAATTACTCTTCTATGTATTTGGAGAGCTGTTGTGTTGGAGAAGGACTCACCCTCTTTATCGTAGTAGGCAGCAGAACTTGAACCAACTGCTTAAACTTCTACAATGAAGGATTTTAGCTAATCATAAGGCTAAACTTTCTTTTCAAAGATAAAATCTTCCCCAAATGAAGATGACCATAGTAAGAGAAAGGGATGTCCCAGCCACTAGAAGTGATCACATTGAGGGGGTGTGACACTGTCAAAATTATGTCAGGGGGGTTATTTGTTGGATGAAGAGATAGACTAGGTTATTTTTAAGGTTACTTCCATCTCCAAAATTTTATTATTTTATGAAAATAAACGAAAATCTGACTATTTCAGAATGAGGCAGCTCTTCATATGCTGGTTCACAACTTGTCTATGATTTGTCTCTTGGAAACTGAGGGAAGGAACTTCCAAAACTAAAAAAATAAATAAATAAGTAAAAGAAGGGGTTGTCAAAGCAAGGCTCAGACAGGGGGTATACTTCCTAATTGGATATTTAGAAAGGTGTAATATGTTTAAACAACTGAGATAGATCATAAATATATAGAGATGGACAAAGATACAGCTATGTTTAGGTATAGACAGTGATTCATTGCTTTATAAACACATCTCTCCTACTCCAAAATGCCCAGATATTAGGAGGCATCTTCCAGTGACCAGTTTTTGAAGTGGGCAGGGAGGAGTTAATCTTTTGTCTTCAAAGCCCACAGGAATGTTTATCAACTCCTGTGCGGGCCTCCTTTCTTCCTTTCACTGAGTTAAGTCTGCTCTGCTTTGTTTGACGCTGCCCATTTGAGGAAAGCTTATCCCTGACCTTCTGCCAGAGAGACTGATGACAAGGACAGTTTGCACTAACCTTGACATTCACCAGGGTAAATGGCTTTTTCCACAAGTAGTCAGCAAACAAGGAAAGCCAGCAAAGAGCTAATGAATCTGCACAGGGGAGAGAAACTGAACAACAATTGTGCTTTTAAAGAAGAAAGGAGTCCTTGGAAGACTCAGGTCCATCTGGTGCATAAAGGTTTAGGGGAAATTAACTCATGTAGTTCATGCAGGTTGGAAATATAAATACATACGTTCATACACACCTAGCACTGAAATCTGTTCCAATGGGTTGCTTATAAGTTAGATCTTCTGGTTTTTGCTGCCCCAAAGTGAAGTTTCTGTGTCATTTTGTGGTGCTCAAGGAAGGCAGAGCAAGGCTGCAAGAGTGACCTGGATGTCAAGGCACATTTTCTTCAGCTACCGGAACCCAAATTCTCTGAGTTCAAGGGAAATAACTTGTGAATCTTATTTTTCCTTAATACTGGCTCAATTTAGCGACTATGTATGCTATAAAAAAATTCACAAAAATATTCAGGAACTTTCCTATTATAGACAGTCAGACAAAACTAATTTTCCCTGAGGAATCACTGTGACCAGATAGAAATCCCACTGTACAAGCTCACTTAAGAGTCTGAGAATTTTGCCCCTACCTCTCCATTATTGATATTTCAATAGAGTGTGGACATTATAGTCTCCTCCATTTAATTCTCTCCTTCATACAGACTTACTAGGACTATTCTTTATTTTAGGTGTGTAGGCCTTAGCTCCTCATGAGACTTGTAACGAGTTACTTAAGGTTTAAAACATTTTTTATCTACCACAATATTTCAATTCTGCTATACATAATTAGGGTTTGGCATGCAAAAGTATGTTCCTGCCTCACAAAATTTGATCAACTGTATTGTTCCAAGGTTCCATCAATATTTTTGTTCATCATATGAAATCGGTACTGATATTCTCACCCACATAACTTTATCTATTACAATCAAGTGTTTTTACATTTTCATACTCCTCTGTTCTTTCTAAAAGTTATTATTATTATTAAGTTATATTTAAAGAGAAGTCTATAAATCTTAAACATGCAGTGGAAGACATTTTTACAAAGTGACATGTAATTGCCACCCAGATCAAGAAATCTCACATTATCGATATACCAGAAGCTTCCCTAATGCTTTGTCATTATTGCCTCCTTTCCAAGAGAACCCCTTGGTAAATTCCAACAAAAGATTAGTTTTCTTATTTTTGAATATTATATGAATGAAATTCTACAGTAAATACTCTTTTGTGCCTGGATTGTTTTCTTAATAAGATATTTTGAAATTCATATTTGTGGTTGAGTGCAATTATAGTTGTTTATTTTCAGTGCTATATAAAATTTTTTCTTATGACTATACCACTCGTTATTTATCTAATCTCCTGTTGATGGAAATCTGAGTCATTTCTGTTTCTAAGTTATTGTTCATTATTAAGAAAAATGCTGCTGTGTATAGTTTTATGGATCTATGCTTTTCTGTTGAGGATAAAATTTCTGTGTCAAAGGTTATGAATATATTAATTTAGTAGCTATTCCACAGTTTTTTGCTTTGTTTTTCTTTAATCTGGAAATTATTCAATATTTATTCTCTTATTTTTATCATGTTTCAGTAATATATATATTCATTATTATCATTTCAGTGTTTAGTCTAGATATTTTAACAATATGAATCATTTATTTACTAGTGGCTAATATTTTTTTCCCAATTTTATGACAAAGCAAGAGATATTTAACTTGATTTATTCCCCTCTCAAAATATATACTCTTTTGCCTTTAATTCCCTATAAACCATAAATCCTTTAAAACTAATTTTTAATATTTTATTTAGTATTTTTAAAAAATATTTATTTATTTGTTTTGGTTGTACACAATACATTTATTCTTTACATGGCGCTGAGGATTGAACCCGGGCCGCGCACGTGCTAGGCGAGCACTCTACCGCTGAGCCACAATCCCAGCCCCTTTATTTAGTATTTATGTATGGTTATCCACCTGTTTATCACTGTATGTCCTCATTCATTCTTGAATCTCTAAACTTTTGCTTTGGGATCATTTTCCTTCCATCTCCAAGACATCCTTTAACAATTCCTTATAAGAGGCCTATTAATAAAGACTTCTCCCAGTTTTTGTCTGAAAATGCCCTTTTCCTTTTATATTTTTTGAGGAAATATTTACTCAAATTGGAATTATAGTTTGATGTTATTTTCTTTCAGCATTTCATATTATATTCTATTGCTCTTTGGTTTCATTGTTTCTCTTCAGAAGTCAGCTGTAATTTTTGTTATTGCTCCTTTTAGGCTACTTATCTATAAATTATAATATCTATTTCTCTGCTTTTTTAAAACATTTTTTCTTGTATTCTCAATATAATAAGTTTTACATTTTTGTATTAGTACTATAGTACCAAGGTGGAAATAAACCAAACATTGCACAACAAACCAACAAACACCACAAGGCATATCTTTTGGAGAAACCTGCTTACTAAGGAATGCCATCCCACAAAAGTGGTAGAGCTATCTATTCCACCAGATGAGCAAATCTTAACATAGGGACATAAGAAATAAGAAAAAAATCAAGTAATAATAACAACTCCCAAAATCATAACTCTCTAGTAAAAGATTCTAAATATATTGAAGTGGATAAAATGCCTGCTAGTGAAATTTTGAAAAGAGTTTTTTTAAAAGATCAATTAGATCCAAGATAATATAGATAAATAGCTAAATGAAATAGTGAAGACAATGAAGGATGAAGACAAGGAAGGACATGAAGAACAAATGTAGGAAAAAGATTTTAGAGCTTGAACATAAGTCCTTGGGTAGATTGAATTCAGACAGAAATACAGGGGGAAAAAAAGAATGAATGAAAAGACACCTTTTCAAAGATCAAATGTTTGCATCATTGGCACACCCAAGGGGAAGAAATAAAGGTTATGGGAATAAAATCCATATTAAATGAAAGAGTAGCATAAAATGTCCCTAATCTTGGGGGAGACTTTGACATCCAGGTACAAGATGTCTATAGAACCCCAAATAGAAATGTCCAGGAAAGATCCACATCATGACACATAATAATCAAGTGTCAAAAATGCAGAACAAAGAATTAAAATCTGCAAAAGAAAAGCGCTAAGTCACATTTAAGAAAAATTCTATGAAATTAACAGTAGATTTTTCATTAGAAAATCTACAGGCCAAGAAGGGATGGAATATTGTATTTCAAATCTTGAAAGAAGATAACTGCAAACTAAGATTACTATATCCAGCTAGACTATCCTTCAGAGTTGAGAGAAAATAAAGTCCTTCCAACTCAAGCAAAAACTGATGGAATTCATGATAAATAAACCAGCTTTATAAAAGTTGCTTAAGGGAATTCTATACCCAGAGGTGGAAGAAAGAGAACTACTATCATAATAACATGTGAAAATATAAATCCCTTTAGAAGAGTACAAACAGAAATAAAGAGAAGATAAAAAATAAAATATTATCAATCATAAAGTATTAAACCACAAAGATAGATAAAAGGAAAAGCAAATATTATTCAAAACAACTAGAATAAAATCAAGAAAATGACAAGCATAAGTCTATACCTTAATGACTCTGAATGTAAGTGGTTTCAATTCTCCAATTAAAAGATACAGGCTGTTAGAATGGATTAAAAAGCAAGATCCAACAATATGCTGTCTACAAGAAATGCACCTGACAACTATAGATACATGAAAGTGAAATGATGGAAAATAACGTTACAAGCAAATGGAATCCAAAACCAAGCAGGAGTAGCTATACTTATAGTTGATAAAATATATT
The DNA here is from genome assembly GCA_025594165.1 of Tamias sibiricus. Classification (NCBI taxonomy): domain Eukaryota; kingdom Metazoa; phylum Chordata; class Mammalia; order Rodentia; family Sciuridae; genus Tamias; species Tamias sibiricus. Next base: position 46,605,912 of record CM046670.1, read on the forward strand.
TTAAGACAAAAGAAGAAGATATAAATAGGATTATTAACTATGTAATGATCAAGTAATAAATTTACTAAGAAGATAAAAAAATCATAAATCTATATACACTCAATGTCAGAGCACCCAATTCTATAAAACACTTTAAGACCTAAAGGTAGAGATAGGCTCCAACAAAGTAACAGGAGGGATTTAAATACCCTAGACTCACCAATGGAAAAATTATCCAGATTAAAAAAAAAATTAACAAAGCAAATTACAGTAGCGGTTAAATAGACTTAACAGATATTTATAAAACATTCCTTCCATTCAGTAGCTTGAAGAATACACATTCTTTTCATCAATGCATGGAACTTTTTCTGAAATACACTATATGTTAAGCCACAAAACAAGTTTGAAAATTTTCAAAAATATTAAAATTATGTTCTATATCATTTCTTATCACAATGGAATGAAACTAGAAGCAAGAGAAACAGTACAAATTATACAAAGATATGGAGACTGAACAACATAATTTTGAATGAACAGTAGGTCATTGAAGAAGTCAATTAGGAAATTTATTCCTTGAAACTGGTGATGATGTAAAGAGGGAGTTTATATCAATGAATGGCTACATTTAATAAAAGGAACTCAAATGACCTAATGTTGCATCTTAAGATCTTAGAAAAGAAAGAATAAATAATGCTCTAATTATTCAAAAAAGAGGAATAATAAAGAAAAATGAAATATAGTCTAAAGAATATACAAAGGGTCAGTGAAATAAAACTGTTTTTGAGAAGATAAATAAAATTAACAAACCATAGCTAGAAGTGAGAAAGAGATAGATAGATAGATAGATAGATAGATAGATAGATAGATATAGATGATAGATAGATCTGTATTTTCATTGTAGAGGTCTTTCACCTCTTTCATTAAGTTGATTCCCAAGTATTTTATTTTACTTTTTTGAGGCTATTGTAAATGGAGTAGTTTTTCTAGTTTCTCTTTCAGAGGATTTGTCACTGATGTACAGAAATGCCTTTGATTTATGGGTGTTGATTTTATATCCTGCTACTTTGCTGAATTCATTTATTACTTCTGGAAGTTTTCTGGTGGAATATTTTGGATCTTCTAGGTATAGAATCATATCATCTACAAATACTGATAGTTTGAGTTCTTTTTTTCCTATCTGTATCCCTTATAATTGCTCTGGCTAGAGTTTCAAGAACTATGTTAAATAGAAGTGGTAAAAGAGGGCATCCCTGTCTTGTTCCAGTTTTTAGAGGGAATGCTTTCAATTTTTCTCCATTTAGAATGATATTGTCCTGGGGCTTAGTATAGATAGCTTTTACAATGTTGAGATATGTGCCTGTTATCCCTAGTTTTTCTAGTGTTTTGAACATGAAGCGGTTCTGTATTTTGTTGAATTTTGCTGTATTTTGTTGCTTTTTCTGCACCTATTAAGATGATCATATAAATCTTTTTCTTTAAGTCTATTGATGTGATGAATTACATTTATTGATTTCCATTTGTTGAACCAAATTTGCATCCCTAGGATGAACCCCACTTAATCATGGAGCACTATCTTTTTGATATATTTTTGTATTCAATTTGCCAGAATTTTACCATCGATGTTCATTAGAGATATTGGTCTGAAGATTTCTTTCTCTGTTGTGTCTTTTTCTGGTTTTGGAATCGGGGTGATATTGGCCTTATAGAATGAGTTTGGAAGTATTCCCTCTTTTTCTATTTTATGAAATAATTTGAGGAGTATTGACAATGGAAAGATGTCCCTTGTTCTTGGATAGGTAGAATTAATATTGTCAAAATGACCATACTACCAAAAGCACTATACAGATTTAATGCAATTCCAATCAAAATCCCAATGACATTCCTCATAGAAATAGAAAAAGCAGTCATGAAATTCATCTGGAAAAACAAGAGACCCAGAATAGCTAAAGCAATCCTTAGCAAAAAGAGTGAAGCAGGTGGTATTACTATACCAGACCTTAAACTATACTACAGAACAATAATAACACAAACGGCATGGTAATGGCACCAAAATAGCCTTGTAGACCGATGGTACAGAATAAAGGACACAAAGTCAAACCCACATAAATACAGTTCTCCCATATTAGAAAAATATGCCAAAAACATATATTGGAGGAAAGATAGCATCTTCAACAAATGATTCTGAAAAAACTGGAAATCCATATGCAGCAGAATGAAATTAAGGCCCTATCTCTCTCTCACCATGCACAAAACTCAACAAAAAGTGGATCAAGGACCTAGGAATTAAACCAGAAACCCTGACCCTAATAAAAGAAAAAGTAGGCCCAAATGTTCATTTCGGATTAGGCCGTAACTTCCTTAATAGGTCTCCTACAGTGCAAGAAATAAAATCAAGAATCAATAAATGGAATGGATTCAAACTGAAAAGCTACTTCTCAGCAAACGAAACAATCAGTGATGTGAATAGAGAGGTGACAGAATGGGAGCAAATTTTTACCACATGCACATCAGATAAAGCACTAATCTGTAGGATATATAAAAAACTCAAAAATCTTAACATTAAAAAAAATAACCAATCAACAAATGAGTCAAGGAATTGAACAGACACTTCTCAGAAGAAGATATACAATCAATCAACAAATATATGAAAAACTGTTCAACATCTCTAGCAATTAGAGAAATGCAAAAATGCAAATCAAATCTACTCTAAGATTTCATCTCACTCCAGTCAGAATGGCAGCTATTAAGAATACAAACAACAATAAGTGTTGGTGAGGATGTGGGGAAAATGGCACACTCTTACATTGCTGGTGGTACTGTGAATTGGTGCAACCAGTATGGAAAGCAGTATGGAGATTCCTAGGAAACCTGGAATGGAACCACCATTTGACCTAGCTATCCCACTCCTTAGTTTATACTCAAAGGACTTAAAAATAGCACACTACAGTGATGCAGCTACACCAATGTTTATAGCAGCACATTCACAATAGCTAAATTGTGGAACCAACCTAGATGCCCTTCAGTAGATGAATGGATAAAGAAAATGTGGCATCCATTTACTATAACATCAAAAAAAGTACTTGGGAATCAACCTAACAAAAGAAGTGAAAGACCTGTACAATGAAAACTACAACACACTAAAGAAAGAAATTAAAGAAGATCTTAGAAGATGGAAAGATTTACCTTGTTCATGGATAGGCAGACCTAATATTGTCAAAATGACTATTCTACCAAAAGCACTATGCAATTTCAATGCAATCCCAATCAAAATCCCAATGTCATTCCTCATAGAAAAAAAAAAAATCATGAAATTCATCTGGAAAAATAAGAGACCCAGAATAGCCAAAGCAATTCTTAGCAAGAAGAATGAAGTTGGTGGCATTACTATTCCAGACCTTAAATTGTATTACAAAGCAATAGTAACTAAAACAGCATGGTATTGGCACCAAAATAGACCAGTAGACCAATGGTACAGAATAGAAGACAAAGAAACTAACCCACACATCTACAGTTATCTTATATTAGACAAAGGTGCCAAAACAATACATTAGAGAAAAGACAGCCTCTTCAACAAATGGTGTTGGGAAAACTGGAAATCCTTATGTAATAAAATGAAATTAAACCTCTATCTCTCTCCATGCACAAAACTCAACTCAAAGTGGATCAAGGACCTAGGAATTAAACCAGAGACCTTGCACCTAATAGAGGAAAAAGTAGGCCCAAATCTCCAACATGTTGGATTAGGCCCCAACTTCCTCAATAAGACCTCTATAGTGCAAGAACTAAAACCAAACATTAATAAATGGGATGGATTCAAACTAAAAAAGCTTCTTCTCAGCAAAAGAAACAATCAGTGAGGTGAACAGAGAACCTACAGAATGGGAGCAAATCTTTACCACATGCACATCAGACAGAACATTAACTTCAAGGACGTATAAAGCTCTCAAAAACCTTTACACCATAAAAACAAACAACCCAATCAATAAATAAGCTAAGGAACTGAACAGACACTTCTCAGAAGAATCAATCAATCAACAAATAAATGAAAAAATATTCAACATCTCTAGCAATTAGAAAAATGCAAATCAAAACTACTCTAAGATTTCATCTCACACCAGTCAGAATGGCAGTTATCAAAAACACAAACAACAATAAATGCTGGTGAGGATGTGGGGGAAAAAGCACACTCTTACATTGCTAGTGGGGCTGCAAATTGGTGCAGCCAATTTGGAAAGCAGTATGGAGATTCTTAGGAAAACTTGGAATGGAGCCACCATTTGACCCAGCTATCCCACTCCTTGGTCTATATCCAAAGGACTTAAATATAGCATACTATAGGGACACAGCCACAACAATGTTCACAGCAGCACAATTCACAATAGCTAGATTATGGAAACAACCCCTATGCCCATCAATAGATGAATGGATAGGGAAACTTTGGTATATATACACAGTGGAACACTACTCAGCACTAAAAGAGAATAAAATCATGGCATTTTCAGGTAAATGGATGGAGTTGGAGACAATAATGCTAAGTGAAGTCAGCCAATCCCAGAAAACCAAAGGTCGATTAATTACTTTGCTATGATGATACTGAATTATAGTGGCAAGGAGGGGGGATGATAGTAATGAAGGAATGTTAAACAGAAAAAAATGGGGGGAGGGGAGGGAAAGAGGCAACAGGATAGAAACAATGGCAGAAGGAGTTTGACATCAATATACTAAGTGAATGTATAAAAACTCAAATGTTATGAAAATACTTTGCGTAAAACCAATGACTTGGAAAACTGTGCTCTTATATGTAATATGAAAGGAATCACACTCTAAAATCATGTATAAAAATTAAATTAAAGAAATAAATAAAAGAAAATGTGGTGTGTGTATACATACACACACACATACACACAATGGAATACTACTCAGCATTAAAAGAGAATAAATCATGGCATTTTCAGGTAAATGGATTGAATTAGAGAATATAATGTTAAGTGAAGTTAGCCAGTCCCCAAAAAATCAAATGCTGAATATTTTCTCTGAAATGTGGATGCTGATCCATAATGGGAATGGGGGGCATGGGAGAAATGGAGGAACTTTAAATAGGGAAGAGGGGAGTGAGGGAGAGGGAGGGAGTATGGAGGTAAGAAAGTTGGTGGAATGAGATGGAAATCATTACCCTAAGTACATGTATGAAGACACGAGTGGTGTAACACTACTTTGTGTACAACCAGAGATATGAAAAATTGTGCTCTATATGTGTACTATGAATTCAAATGCATTCTACTGTCATGTATAACAAAATAAATTAAATAAATAAATTTTAAAAAGATAGCATAGGAAAAAAAGAAAAAAGGAGATTTACAACTGATATAAAAATTTGAAATATCATTAGGGATTATTTTGAAAAAATAAAATCATATGATCATCTCAATAGATTACAGAAAATGCATTTGAAAACATTCAATACTCCTCATAAGGAATCCCTGAACAAGTTAGGGATAGAAGAAGCATACTTCAACATGATAAAAACTACATATGACAAACCCATAACTAACATAATAACAAATGGAGAAAAGTTGAAAGCATTTTCTCTGAGATCAGGAGGTAGACAAGGGTGTCCACCCTCACTCCTCTTTTTCAATTTAGGATTAGACATTTAATCAGAACAATTAGGGTAAATAAAGAATATACAAATAAGAAATAAAGAAGCCAAATTACCCATTTTCATATGATATGATTCTATACATCAAAAAACATAAAGACCACCAAGACTATTAGAACTGATAAACAAATTCATTAAAGTAGCAGGATACAAAGCAATCTATAAAAGTCAGTAACTTTTGTATACATCAATTATGAATTTTGTGAGAATGAATTCATAAAAGTAATCCCAAACACAATAGACACACACAACCAAAATACCTAATACACTTAGCTAAGAAAATGAAAGACCTCAACAAAGAAAATAACAAAACACTGAAAAAAAAAACTGATGAAGACATTACAAATTGGAAAGACTTCCCATGTTTATGAATTAGAAGAATAAATACTGTTAAAATATCCATACTGCCCACAGTGATCTAAAGATTAGATACAATGCCCATCAAAATATTAAGAAGATTCTTGACAGAACTAGAAAAAAAAACCTAAAATTCATACAGAAGCACAAAAGACCCCAAATAGCCAAAGAAATCTTGAACAAAGAGAGGAAATCTGGAGGTATCACAATACCTGATTTCAAGAGATACTACAGAGGCATAGTTACAAGAATGGCTTGGCTTCAGCATAAAAATAGACACATGGACTAATGGAAAAGCATAGAGAACCCATAAATAAATCTACACCTCCATAGTCAATTGATTATTAGCAAAGGTGCCAAAAAACACACATTGAAGAGAGAACAGCAAATAATGCTGAAGACAACTGGTGCAGGAAAAACTAGATATTCACAGCAGAAGACTAAAATTTGACCCTTGTCCCTTCAGCCTGTACCTCTACCAACTCAAAATGGATCAAAGATCTGAATCTCCAAAACTGCTAGGGGGAAACATGGAAAACACTGAAAGTTATTGGTATTGGCAATGATTTTTCTCAATAGGACTGCAAAAGCAAAAGAAATACAAGCAAAAATCAACAAATGGGTTTACATTAAACTAACAAGCTTCTGCACAGCAAAGAAAAAAATCAACAGAGTCAAGAGATGACCTGCAGAATAGGAGGAAATATTTGCCAGGTATTTATCTAACTAAGTTAATATCCAGAAAATTTAAAGAACTCACAAAACAATAATAAATCAAGTAATCTAATTACAAATTGGGCAACTCATGTAAATAAATTCTCAAAAGAAGAAATACAAATGATCAATAAATATGTGAAAAAAAGTGTTCAGTACCTTTAATTATCATGAAAATGCAAATCGAAACTACTATGAGCTACCATCTCATCCCCGTTAGAAAGGCTATGACCAAGAAAGACAAAAAATAGCAAATGACGGTAAGGATGTGGAGAAGAAAAAAACCCATATGCTTTTGGTGGTAATGTAAAATCAATATAGCCACTATGGAAACTAGTAGGAGTTTCCTCAGAAAACTAAAAGTAGAACTATCATATGATCCATTTATTCCACTCCTGGTTACACATTCAAAGGAAAAGAAGTTGGCATACAGAAGAGATACCTACATGCCTGTTCAAATAGATAACATATGGAATTAGCCTAGGTGCCCAGTAACAGACAAATTGCTAAAGCAAATATGATAAACATATAATGTGTATATAATGGAATATTATTCATCCATAAAGCAAAGTTAAATTCTTTTTCAGCAAAATGAATGAAACTGGAGGATACTGTGTTAAGTGAAATAAGCCAAACACAAAAAAGACAAGTTTCATATGTTTTCTCTCATATGTGGGAAGAAAGAGGAGGAGGAGGAGAAGAAGAAGGAGGAGGAGGGGTAAGATAAAGAAAGGAAGAAGAAGGAGGAGGAGGAGGAACAAGAAGGACAAGAAAAGGAGGAAGAGGAGGAGCTGAAAACAGAAAATAGATTGCTTGAGAATGGAAAGGGCATCAAGGGTCTGGGGGAGGCAAGTAGAAGAAGAGTGGATAGACATGATCAATGCACAATATATAAAACAGGCATGCAGGTATCTGTCCTGTATGCCAACTTCTCCTTTGGATATGTAACCAGAAGTGGAATAAATAGATCATATGGTAGTTCTACTTATGTGCATGTATACACACACACACACACACACACACACACACACACATGAACACATCACAACACCATTAATTTATACAACTAATATCTGTTAATGATGATGATGATGATAATAATAATAATAATAATAAAGGAAAAAGAATGGACTGCACCTCAAAGCAGACTGGTATCCTATTCTATGGCCAACTGGTGAAAATCAGAGCTAAGGGTACTGCCACTTTGCATGCTTTCCATAAGGTGACCTATCTTCTTGCCCAGTTTTAACTTGTTCTTCAGCATTCTATTGCTCCACAGTGATGTTTAAAGGAAATCAGAAAAAAAATTTATTACTTCTTCAACCAAAGAAAGCTCTGTGTTTATCTTTCCTTGTTATTGGGATTCTGCACAATAATTTTGTTTGAAAAAAGGCCCTGATAAAAATAGTCTGGAAATCTGTTATGCCATGATGTCCCACAATTAGGACTATTTCTATAATCAGGGATATATAAAGAGAGATTCATATTTCCTTCCAATTAGAAAGACACCTAAAGTAATTGTACTGGAGAAAGTATGACTTATGGTTTGTACGTCAGGTGTCACCCAAAAGCTCACATGTGAGAAATTCAAGAGAGTTCAGAGAAGAAATGATTGAGTTATGACAGCCTTAACTCAATCAGTAAATTAATCCCCTGACGGGATTAACTGAGTGGTGACTGAAGGAGAGTAGATGTGGCTGGAGGAGGTGGGCGTGGTGTTCCTTCAGAGTATATATTTTAGTGTCTGGCAAGTGGGGTCTTTCTCTCTCTCTGCTTCCCGATCATCATATGAGCTGCTTCCCTCTGCCATACTCTTCTACCATGATGATCCCTGAGGAATGGGGCCAGCCATTGGACTGAGAGCTATAAAACTATGAGCTTCCAAATAAACTTTTCTTCCTCTACAATTGCTCTTGTTGGACCTTTTAGTCACAGCAGCAAAAAAGCTGACTGAAACAATGACATACAGCAATTTATTTTAATTTCTCTGTTTCAGTTTACTCATCTGCATAGCAAATAATAATCCTGGTCCTTTTACAAAGTTAGGTGTGCAAGAAACATAAATTTGTTTATTCTTCTACAGTTCAACTTAGTTGCTATTTTATCAAGATGACAGTACTGTAAAGTCATTCATTTTGAGATGCTCCTCTTTTTCCATAGCTATTTCACAGCCATATCTAGTGGCACAGCTTCTTTGTGGGTAGGAGGGAATTGGAGGGTATCCAGTTTGTGATGATACATATTCGTGATGGCACACACTGTGAAACCCTTAATCCCATGTGATCTTGTGTGGTCTTTCTACCCACGTTGCAGCTTAGGCACCCCTTGCTTCCATCTGCAAGTCTCTCCGGCTCTGATGGCTTTCTTTGTTATTTTAGAGTGCTAATCCTCCCTAGATGTGTCAAGTTATTGAAGGGACAACCTCGGCCTGGCTATCCTAGATACAAGGTATTTCCATTTGGTGATTTTGTCTCGCCTGAGCCCACTCTGCATATACAAATCAAATTCCTAATGTTTTCAGATTGTATTAATTCTAGGGATTTTCATAATTCTTTGGGCTTGATCCAGAGTGCAGAGCACTGGGCTTCATAATTTTTGGAACAGATCAACATCTATGCTTCTATCATTTCCTCAACCCAATCTGTAGGAGGTAGGCTGCTCTAGGATGTGGGGAGTTCTTTTATCACTAAGTATATTCTCCCATTCATAGTTTACACTGAGTGATTTCTGTGTTCTCAAGAGGCTTGGCTTTTGAAATTCAAGCCAGTAAAACACTGCTCTGCTAATATTTCTTTTCTATTGTCACATCTCTTCCCTGAGGCCGAATCATGGAATGTTCTAGCTGCCACTTAACCAATGGAGAATGGGGGTACTAAAGGGATAGAGAGATAGAGTTCTCATAAAATATGTTTCTTCAACTAGATAACTAGATTTACCTGAAATGCCACAATTATAGGATACAACAAAAATGGTAGTTTCAGTTACTTTTGCTGAGAACTTACTCTAGGAGGTTACCTTGCTAAGCTCTTTCTTTATATGTGTATCAATCATTTTTAACCTTTCCAATACTCCTGAAAGGCAAATCTTTAATTTACACATAATAAAACTGAGGCTTAGAGATAACTTCATTGAGATCACAGAGTTAATAAGTGGCAGAACTGGAATTCTAGTATAGGTCTATCTTACCTTAACACTTTTGATCTTAATCACTTTGAGCCAAGACTTGGGATTGTACTACAACCTGGGTCAGAATATCTTTAATTGAGTTAAGCAGACAAAAAGCTCTGAAAGGAAGCAGCAAGGAATTGACAGCAGCCATCAACTAGACCAACATTTAGCTTGTGGTAAAGAATTGGCACATGATTAATCTTCACAGCAACATTAAAAAATTGTTACTTTCATAAAATTCGTTTTATAGATAAGGAAACCAAGGTGTAGAAAGGATGTGAACTCAAGAAGTTGGGCTCCAGAATCCATGTTCTTAGCTACCATATTTTGCCATCTTTTCCACTAAAGGGGCAAGATGTTAGTGGGTACCCATAGGAAAAGCCTGCCAAGTGGTAGACAAATGTAGAACTTCTGCCAATCTCCTGGGACCTTTATATCCGTGGCTTCTGTGGCCGAAGGCCAACCAAGCAAAATTGCATACGGTGGGGAAGATAATATTTCATCCTCCTCTAGGTCAGTTGGTTCTCAGCAACAAGCTTTCTGGTTTGAGATTTGAGAATCTCCAGACAGACAAACTTCACAATCCAGCAAAGGTCAGTCTAAATATTAGCCATATAAACAATACCTTCACCACAAGCACAAAGATGATTTATAGCTCTCAATTCATTTTTTCTCCTTCATGACAGGGCACAACATAGATAACAAAAAAGGCAAAGAGTCAAGGAGCTTCCACACTCCCCGAGGCCCTACTTATCCAAAAGTGGTTTTTCTGACTATTTGCTCTTATATCCCTTTGTAGCCTGAACCTTTCTTTCTAACATTGCCACATGCTGAGTATACTGTCTTTCTTTATGTTTCTACCCATCTTCTTTGTTGCTGTTGTTGGCCTGTGTGTGTGTGTGTGTGTGAATATGTATTTATAAAAAGACGACACCTTTTATTGCAATTTGCAAAATAAAGACATAATGAATGGAAACACATTTTGATTTTCAATGCGTTGGTTTCAGGTTAACAAAAGCATGTTGTTCATCATAAGTATGTCATTACCTGGAACTCCATCTCTGCAAATTTCTCCTTTCTTCACCCATGGGCAGCTGCCTGCATGCTGCAATTCTTCTCAGAAGCTCACAGAAGATGGGAAAGTATTGTTGAGAACTTCTTTTGATGAACATCAGTGACTATACTCAAGCATAAACTGTCCCTACAATCTTTTGTACTGTTTACACTCTGTAAAAACACAGCAATGCAGCAATAATCTTCTGATTCTGCAGGTAGATCTCAATGCTACTGGTTTTTTGCACTTAATGAATTTAAACAGAACTTTGGTAAACTCTATAATTATGTTCATTTACTTGCTCCCTGCTTCCTTTTATTACTAAGTAAGCACCAAGACACTGAGTTATCATGGGTGTGCCATCCTGGACAATGATCCTAGATGCTTGGCAGGGGCAATTATAAACCTTAGTCGGAGAACAGGTGTTATTATGAAACTTTATTTTTTTCTTCATCAGCTCTTAGATGGGGTCTAGTTTATCATAAGATCCTGGTGACTAAAAACACAGATAACTCTTAGCTCCTCATGTGGTCTTGTCTCTGGGGCTAACACTTATTCTCAAATTGGCATTATCTGTTCTTAGTCCCTAGTATTAAAGAACTGCCAAATAACTTGAATATTGTTCTCATGTAATCCAGTCTTGCCTAAGATCATCAGCCCTATAAATTCACTATATTCAAAGTAAAAGTAGAAGTCTCATTTTTTTTTGCTATTATGACTGTCAATATACCTCTGCCATACAACACTTATATTACCTATGCTGAGAGAGTATTTAGCCCACAGCTGAGACCTCTTTTTACCCTGAGTTATGTCACTCACTGTATGGATGATCTTGAGCAAGTCACTTGATGTTTCTGGACCTCAATTTCTTTATCCTTACAATGATAGAGAAGTTGTGCTTCAGTGACCACTGAGGATCTTTCCATCTCTCAAACTTCTTTTATTACATTTGGAAACTGCAGTAAATTTCCCCTCTACATTTTCTATAACGTGCCTTTAAAATCTTGTCTGGCTAGTGTATCATGTGTTGGCTCATCAGAGGAGTTGAGGAATCTATTCTGAGGTTCAGACGTCTAGCAGGTGCTAAGAACACTGTAGGCTGTTCCATATCCCCCCCACTACCAGTTGATACTGAACTATAGTAGAGAAATTGCCCAGTAAACGTGGGTCTTTCTCCTTCCCATACAATGAGACTTGAATATTGATTGCATTCAGATCACACTAAAATAGTTCATGCATTTAAAGAAATGTATGCTCTCCATTTTAGAACTCTGTATTTTTATTTCCACTTGAATTCATTTGCCTTTTCCCAACAGATACTATATTTAGTCAGTTTGTGGAAACTAATTTTTGGTGTCACTGCACATTTGCTCAAGGTATTTATTTATTTTTAAACTACAATAAGTTAATATTTCCCAGTGAAGGATCCTGTTTGAGGTTTGCTGATGTGACTGGAGATGGTAGCAGGGGAATTCTAGATCTGTTGACTAGCTCCTTGCTGAAGACTCAGGATTCTAAATTGCACAGATAATCTCTCTGTTCTGAAATCTCAGTACAAATAACTTTTCAATAATTAGTGAGGTTTTATCATATGCATAAAAAATTATAAAGTTATGAAAAACACTAATGTTATTTTAATTGCCTTTAAGTTCCCCTTGGGAGTTAGATTTTCATAAGGATACACCTTGTAATAGTCATAGTTGGGAGGACACATCTGAGTCCAGAGAGGAATATCTTTTAATTCACTTATCTCTTTCACTTCCCCCTATTCTCTGTACAAATCCTTATTTACCTTTCTTATGCACAAAGTCATACCTGAGGCCTACATTCGTTTTTTGGAAAGACCATCAGTGGAAAGTCAAGTGCTTACCTGAAAGAATAGCTAGCTGAGGGACAGGTAAGAGGTGGCAGAAAGGCAGCAGCCTCCATCAAAAACCTAAGTGGTGGGCACGTATGGGGCAAACTGCACTCCCAAAGAGTAGGAAAAATTTGTAGTTTTGTCAAAGTGTCAGGAAATATGCAATTAAAATTTTTCCTCAAGATGACTCTCTTTAAATCAATAGAAATGTGGTAGAATTATTGAAGCCTCAGCCTCTTTGGTTACAGAATATTGGGAATGCAATGTTGAATTGTCAAGGAAGAACTGGGCATCCATTTCCAACTGATATGAAAGGACTTAGCAACTTTCTGATTCATCTTACACACAGAGCCCCACCCTACCTCCACCAGGGAGGATCCATCAAATCTCATGGTCATAGGAACAAATCCTGACCCCACCATGCAAAGTCTCCACCAACTGTCCCCTGATCCTAGATTACACTGCCCCCTGCATGCATCCTTCTGTCTCTGCTTCTCACTTCCCCTCAGTGCTGGACCATGAAAAACTGCTTAGATGAAAAAAATGAACAAAGGCAACCTCCCCTTGCCCATGACTCTATTTTTGTATATTCCAAGTGCAGAAATATTCTTCAGGGCAATATTCTTGCTTTTAGGTTAATACTGTTTGGCAAGTGAATGACCTAGACTGAAAACTTTAGAGGTGGCCTATGCCAAATTCCAGTGCAAATTTCTTCCCTTACCCATATCTCACTTGCTACAGACTTTCCCCAGGTTATGTTATGTCAAGCCAGTTGGACCTTTCAATGCCCAGCAGGAGGGATGGTGGATGGAAGGGGATAATAAATTGTTCAGATATTTTGCAAAAAGAAAGTGGCATGGGTGCTAACTTAAGTTCTAACTCTTAACACATTCTGCGAAAACCTGGTACTAATATTTTATGGCGCTATGACTTAAATATCAGAAATACATTACGTAGAATTCAAAAACTTCAATATTATGGCTTACATAGAATATTCAAAAAAGAATGCATTATGAGTTTCAAGCAACTATGTTATACATAACATATAGAGAAACACCTTTACAACTTTTGTAATATACTAGGGGACAAAATAAGCAGAGATAAGAATAAAAACAATATTTGTAGCTCAAGTATGCTATTGACACATAATTCATGTTTTCTAAAAATTAACATTGAATATTCACATAATGTTTTAAATAAAAAAAACACATAGAGAGAGATACTTTTATGCTAATTCATTTATCTTTCAAGCTGGACTTATGTATTTACTGGAAAGACCTTGATAGTGGACTAACAGAAAACCTAGCATCATATACTTTAAACAATTCAGAGTTTTTCACTATTTCAGGATATTTGTATTATGTGGTTGTTGATATGACTATTCATAAAACAGGATATTTGTATTATGTGGTTGTTGATATGAGTTCAAATATTCAAAGAGGTAAGGGCTAGTAGCTCCTCACCTCCTTTGTTTCCTTGTAGTTATAAAGAGCTGCTAATACTCTTAAGTGTTACACCAGTATTCAGCGTAGAAAGCAGTGGAAGAAAGGAAGAGGCTAGCTAAAAAACAGGCCTTTCTGTACTTTTTATAAGAATATCAATCATTGCCAAAAGTCACTCCTCTCGGTGACAGACTCCCATTCATGTTTTCTAGTCAATATGGTGTCACATAGCCAGTGATCTCTGAATGCAAAGGAATTTGAGAAAGTGAATATTTGATATATTTATGTTCTTGTAGCCTGTATAGAAAAAATGATGAAGAAGGAATCATTTTGAAAATGGGGGCTAGGACAGATAATTGTCAGGGTCCTACTGGGGAGATATTTAACCTTCTAATAACTTAGACCTGGAAGAATTTTTGTCTATGCAGGAATGCCATATTGGAAATAAAGAAACTCTAATTCTAGTTCTGGCTTCATTATTCTCTGGTTTCGTGATCTTGAACAAGTCATTTGATTATGCTTTGCTCTTGATAACTGATGTGCCTAGAGATACAGAATTAAGTCCATGGGCTTTAAATCCCCTACTGAGTGCAAATGACAGGAGCACAGGGCAGAGGAGGCCTATTCCCCTCATGGTATCTGGAAAGCAAAGAGAGAAGAAGAGAAGGGGCTGGGGTTTTAATATCCCTTTCAAAGGCACAACATCTAACATCTAATGACCTAACTTACTTCCACTAAGTCCTACCTCCTAAAGCTTCTACCACCTCCCAATGGTACCATGATTAGGGGACAAAGCCTTCAACACATCAGCATTTGGAGGACAATGAAAATCCAAACTACAATGATATTGTGATTGACATGAGAACAAAATTCAGTGTCCTTTCCAATAGACTTCTACATTTCTTCACAGACATAGAGGAAAGATTCTAAGAAATGTTTAGAAAAGAAAGGAGAAGGTGTCAAGGAAGGATAGGGATGGTAATCATTGGAAGAAGAATACAGCAGGGCATTGAGCTCAAAAGCCAAGAAATTCTTCCATCAAATCACAGAGATCATGAGAAAAGTATGAAAATGTAATAAACTTTCAAACATGTCTAAAATGTTTGGTGAAAGGGAAAGGAGGAGGGCCAGATCCTTACCTGAAAACTCCAGCCCCTAGAATACTGGAGATGGTGAATACAAATCACAACACTGCTCAGGTGATGTCAACTGGGTGGTCCACATCAATCTGGGGAAAACCTTGGCAGCGATCGGAACACAAATAACACAGGTCTCCCTTGTTTCAGGTTGTATGGACCTGCACACACACACACACAAAAATGAAATCAATAATTACCACAAATTCAAGTGTGTTTTATGGACTACATGAAAAATTAAAAGTACAAAAGCAAAAATAAAGAAGCCAAGTGGGAATGAGCATTATATTATAATAAGGATATTTTGTTCCATGTGAAGTAGCCTCTAAGATTACTCAAAAGAGCAAAAACCCTAGGTTTTATGTACACGAATATAGACATAGTTAATTACTTTACAGAATTGGAGATTGGAGGTAGATTGGAAAGGTAAGTCAAATCATTCCCATTTGACAGTTAATGATAAAAATGAAGATTGAAGTGACCTGTAATGATAACGTTAGGAAAGAGAGAGATTTCACATACATAATTTAAAGGATATGTCTTTTTCAGTTCCCTTGTCTAAATGATAAATCTGGTTCTTTGAGGTGAAAGTGCATTTGGATATCCACATCTACTTCATTATTCCTTCAGTGTTCTATAACACAAGGATGTGAAGCAGAATATACTACCACAGAGATAGAAAGGGTAAAGAAAAGAGGTCACCATTCTATCCAGCAAAAACTATGTCTCAACGTAGTCCTGAGTATCTATAGCATCAGAAACCTTCTTCAACACATCTAACTTAAATTACATTGGTTGTAGTTTAAACACATACCTTTAAGTGAAAACAAAAATGGATTGCAGGTTTTCAGACATGCTGATCTCCTTCTTCGTGTGATAGAATACTTTTAGAAATATTAACCACTTTTTTTCTCAGATATTTCTAAGTTGGTTAACTTTTACAGTTTAAGCACCAGATAGACAACCCTGAATCTATCTTAGGGAAAAAGGAAATTGTTCTTGTAATGTTAGTTTTAAAATCCCAGGCTCTAAAGGAAATAGAAAGGACTCAGAGTGTATACAGTGGATTTGGAAGGACACAAAGTGAATTAGAGCATAGCTTCCACAGTAAAACTAACTCATCCCAGTCAGAACAGGTTGAGCTTAAGAGGAAAAGCCAAAAAGAAACCAGAATGTTGTGTTTGTTCTTACCTTTCCATTCTCACTCTGTGAAATTCATGGAATGGCAAATTCTTTCCACCTAATGGATTTGGGGAGAATAATATTATATTAAGTGGAGCCCTATGAAGGCTGGGACTATCTCACAGAAAAATTTTTTTTTTTTGTCCTGTCTTAGAAGATGTGTCTCATAGAGATCCTGTGTCCCATCATAACTTAAGAACAGCCAAGGATTTCTTGAGAATAGAATCTATCTGGCTGAGGACAATCATGTCTGAATCTGAAGACCCCTGAAGACTGGGGTGTCTTAGCAGTGACATGAGTAAACTGAAGCACGAGGACTTCATGTGCCAGTAGGAATTCCAATAGCTATCATCATATGTACAGAACAAGATGGAAGACCAGACACTTGCTTTTTCCCCCTTGACATTGTATAACTGCCAAAAACACTTACACAAAAATATGAAAAAATTATGTATATTGGATTAGACTATACTTTGATCACCATGAATGAATTGAGATTTTAATGAGAATTAAAAATAAAAAAGTTATAATCTTTATAAAATTTGAGTGGGCAAATGAAGATTCATGTTACACTTATATTAATTTTTTTTTTAATCTTGGGGGAGCATTTCCAGAATGGTGGAATGTACACTTTCAGAAAAGTTATGAGGATTTGGGCAAAGATTGGCAAAATCAACATTTTTGGACAATAACAAAAGGTGTACAACAACCCTAGGAGCATGGATTCAAGAGAAACAGCTGAATCTCAGTAAGAATAAATAGCAACTTTGCACTCTTTTAACTTGTCCTGATTCCAACAACCTCTTACCAGCTCTGTGATAGCCTTGAAACTGAGAAGCCTTTCAACTGTGGCAGCAGTGACTTCCAGTAAGCTAATAACCACTTAAGGAGGCAGAATACATTTGGAGCATTGAAAAAAATCTACAACCTCAGAGTATTGTCATTATTCGACTTTCTGGCAATTCTGTGGAAAATCTTAATTCACAGGGACTATTTTTAATTGACCTGATTCAATCCTTATTCAGTAGCAAATGCTCTTTTCCCAGGGTGTTTGTTGAAAACAATAATTGACAATACTTTAACACTGCAGTCACATGAGGTAAATATATCAGTCAAAGTAAACAAAAGGCAAGTCATAAAACTTAATAGAAAATTTAAGAAAACTGGATACCTACTGGGGATTTTGAAAAACTCCAACATATTCCTAGGGCTCTCAAAGGCCACAGACATGAACAGGGGTACACATGGGTATCAATCCAGAAAACCCAGAGAATGACCCCATATCTCACTTCTGACTGAAGTTGGGGATATGCACATAAAGATAGAAAGGCTAAAGGAGAATTTTAAACTAGTAACATATTGAAAATGAACCCAACAAATATATGCAACAGAGGCTAGGATAATAATTGGTTCTGGGAATTTAAGGAAATCTGTATCCAATAATTAGTTGATCACTAAGCCAACTGAGCATAGACTTCAGTGGCTGCAGATATCATAGAATATGAACTTTAGAAAATTAGTCCAAGAAAGTCATGAAATAGTAAAACAGAAACAAAATAACAAACAACCTCAACAAAAAATGCCAACTTGAAATGGGGTGTCAGATTGATGGAGATAATGCATTTTATTATTTAAAATGTGTAGTTTTAAAACTACAAAAATATAACACATAAAAATAAATATGAAGATATGGCTTATACAATGGGGACAAAATAGTCAATGGGAATTATCCCTGATGTTGGAATTATAAAATAAAGAGTTTAAATTGACTGTTATAATTTTTTCAAGAAATTAAAGAAAACCACATCTAAGGAATTAAATGAATGCACAAGAATACTCTCTCAGCAAATGGGGAAAGTCAATAAAGAGATCAAAATTAGAAAAATAACCAAACAATAATTATGAAGTTGAAAAGTACTACAAATGAAATAAAAGTTTACTAACGTTGTTCAATGGCATATTTGATTTGGCAGAAAGAGAATCAGATAACTCAGAGATAGGTTAATTAACAATATATACTCTGGTCAGGCATGGTGGCACACACCTGTAATCCCAGCAGTTTAGGAGGCAGAGGCAGGAGGATCATGAGTTCAAAGCTAGTCTCAGCAATTTAACAATGTGCTAAGTTACTCAGTGAGACCCTGTCTCTAAATAAAAACAAAATATGGCTAGGGATGTAGCTTAGTAGTTAAGTGCTCCTGAGTTTAATCCCTTGTACTCCCCCAAGAAAAGAATATATACTCTGAGGAAGAAGACAAACAAATGAAGAAAAATAAACAGAGCTCTGAAGATCTACACGACACACTAAACATATGTATATATATTCCAGAAGGATAGGAGAAAGAAAGAGAAAGAAGATATGAACTTCCCCAAAAAAACTTCCCAAATTTGATTTTAAAATGCTACTAAACTATGTGTACAAGAAACTGAATAAACTACAAGTAGAAGAAACTCATCTAGATATGTCATATTTCAACTGTCAAAATTCAAAGACAAATTTTGAAAGCAGTGAGAATAAAACAACCCATCAAATATTAAGGTTGACATTTCATCAGAAACTATGGGACCCCCAAAGCAGTGGAAGTTTGTATTCAAAGTACTGAAACAAATGACTGTCAATCAAGAATTCAAGGTACAGCAAAATGCTCTTTGAAAGTGAAGGAGAAAGCAAGATATTTCCATATAAACAAACTCTTAGAGAATTTTTCATTAGTAGATTTAACAAGAAGATACACCAAAGTGAGCCTTTAAAATGGATTGAATGAACACTAGTTAAATAAAATAAAATAAAAATGAAAAATAGAAAATCACTAGTAAATGTAACTACATAGAAAACATGAAGAATAATATGAGTATTTTTCGTACAACTATTTTCTTCTATATGAGTTAAAAATGCTTAATATAGCAATTAAAATAACACTGTTACAAGATATAAGAATGTCATTTGTAAGATAATAATAAAATAAGGAGAAAAGAGAACTTTGTAAGAGAAAAATGTTGTTATTAATATTAATCTATATTAGTTTGTTTTAAGTTAGAATGGTAAGTATAATCTACAAGGCAACCACTAAGAAAATAGATTTCAAATAGTTGATGCACAAGAAAATTAAAATAGTATACTGCAAGATATATATTTAGTATATAGAAAGCAGTAATAAAAGAATAAACTAACAAAAGATATGAAATACTGAAAACATAGCAACAAAGTAGACTTTTTTAGTACTTACATTACTTACATTAAAAGTAAATGTATTAAACATTCCAATAAAAAGCAGAGGTGGTAGAATAGGTTTTTAAAAAACATAACAAACTATATGCTGCCTATAACAGACACAGTAGATCCAAAGACACAACTACAAACAAGTAGAAGAAAACAACACATTATATACTTTAAATAAGTGAAATATAAATTAAAAAATAATAGAGAAATTCAATGACTGGACTCTCTTAGAAGAAAACATGAGTACATTTTTTAAATTATTTTTTATTCTAAGATGTTATAAATGACAGCAGAATGCATTACATTTCATATTACACATATAGAGGACTGTTTTACAAATCTCTGGTTGTATGCAAAGTATATTCACAACATTCGTGACTTCATACATGCACTTAGGGTAATGATAGCCATCTCATTCTACCATCTTTTTTTTATCCTTTACCCTTTTGCCCCCTCACTTCCCTTCCCTCCCCATTGGCCACTCTAGTATTCCTCTAATCCTCCTATGCTCCCCATCCCAACCCGACTGTGAATTGGCCTCCTTATATCAGAGAAAACATTTGGCATTTGGCTTTTTGGGATTGGCTAACTTCACTTAGCATTATATTCTCTAACTCCATCCATTTTCCTGCAAATGCCATGATTTTATTCTGTCTTATTGCTGAGTAATATTCCATTGTGTGTATATACCACATTTTCTTTATCCATTCATCTACTGAAAGGCATCTAGGTTGGTTCCACAGTTTAGCTATTGTGAATTGTGCCTCTATAAACATTGATGTGGCTGTGTCCCTGTAGTATGCTGTTTTCATGTCTTTTGGGTAAAGACCAAGGAGTGGGATAGCTGGGTCATAAGGTGGTTCCATTCCAAGTTTTCCAAGGTATCTCCATACTGCTTTCCATATTGGCTGCACCATTTTGCAGTCCCACCAACAATGTATGAGTGTGCCTTTTTCTCCACATCCTCTCCAACATTTATTGTTGTTTGTGTTCTGAATAGCTGTCATTCTGACTGGTGTGAGATGAAATCTTAGAGTGGTTTTGATTTGCATTTCTCTAATTGCCAGAGAGGTTGAGCATTTTTTCATGTATTTATTGATTGATTGTATATCTTCTTCTGAGAAGTGTCTGTTCAGTTCCTTGGCCCATTTATTGATTGGGTTTTTTTTTTTTTTTTTTGGTGTTTTGATTTTTGAGTTCTTTATATATTCTAGAGATTAGTGCTCTATCAGACGTGCATGTGGTAAAAATTTGTTCCCAATTAATAGGCTCTCTGTTCACCTCACTGATTGTTTCTTTTGCTGAGAAGAAGCTTTGTAATTTGAGTGTATCCCATTTATTGATTCTTGGTATTAATTCTTGTGCTACAGCATTCTTATTAAGGAACTTGGGACCTAATCCAACATGTTGGAGATTAGAGCTTACTTTTTCTTCTATTAGGTGTAGTGTCTCTGGTCTAATTCCTAGATCCTTGATCCACTTTGAGTTGAATTTTGAGTATGGTGAGAGATATAGGTTTAATTTCATTTTATTGCATATGGATTTCCAGTTTTCCCAGCACCATTTGTTGAAGAGGCTATCTTTTCTCCAATGTACATTTTTGGCACCTTTGTCTAATATAAGATATCTGAAATTATGTGTTAGTCTCTCTGTCCTCTATTCTGTACCATTGGCCTACTGGCCTATTTTGTTGCCAATACCATGCTGTTTTTGTTACTATTGCTCTGTAGTATAATTTAAGGTCTGGTATAGTGATGCCACCAGCTTCACTCCTCTTACTAAGGATTGCTTTAGCTATTCTGGGTCTCTTAGTTTTCCAGATGAATTTCATGACTGCTTTTTCTATTTCTATGAGGAATGTCATTGGGATTTTGATTGGCATTGCATTAAATCTGTATAGTGCTTTCGGTAGTATGGTCATTTTTGACAATATTAGTTCTGCCTATCCAAGAACAGGGTAGATCTTTCCATCTTCTAAGGTCTTCCATAATTTCTTTCTTTAGTGTTCTGTAGTTTTCATTGTAGAGGTCTTTCACGTCTTTGGTTAAGTTGATTCCCAAGTTTTTTTTGTTTTGTTTTGTTTTTTTATGCTATTGTAAATGGGGTAGTTTTCCTCATTTCCCTTTCAGAGGATTTGTCACTGATATATAGAAATGCCTTAGATTTATGGGTGTTGATTTTGTATCCTGCTACTTTGCTAAATTCATTTATGAGTTCTAGAAGTTTTCTGGTGGAATTTTTTGGGTATTCTAGGTATAAAATCATATCATCAGCAAATAATGATAATTGAGTTCTACTTTACCTATCTGTATCCCTTTAATTTCTTTCATGTCTTATTGCTCTGGCCAGCATTTCAATTACTATGTTGAATAGAAGTGGTGAAAGAGGGCATCCCTGTCTTGTTCCAGTTTTTAAAGGGAATGCTTTCAACTTTTCTCCATTTAGAATAATGTTGGCCTGGGTATTAGCATATATAGCTTTTATGATGTTGAGATATGTCCCAGTTATCCCTAGTTTTTCTAGTGTTTTGAGCATGAAGGGGTGCTGTATTTTGTCAAATGCTTTTTCTGCATCTATTGGGATAATCATATGGTTCTTATCTTTGAGTCTATTGACGTGATGAATTACATTTATTGTTTTCCGTATGTTGAACCATCCTTGCATCCCTGGAATGAACCCCACTTGATCGTGGTGTATTATATTTTTGATATGTTTCTGTATCCGTTTTGCTAGAATTTTATTGAGAATTTTTGCATCTATGTTCATTAAAGATATGGGTCTGAAGTTTTATTTTTTGGATGTGTCTTTGCCTGGTTTGGGGATCAGGGTGATGTTGGCCTCATAGAATGAGTTTGGAAGTACTCCCTCTTTTTCTATTTCCTGAAATAAATTGAAGAGTATTGGTATCAGTTCTTCTTTGAAGGTCTTGTAGAACTCAGCTGTGTATCCATCTGGTCCTGGGCTTTTCTTGGTTGGTAAGCTTCTGATGGCATCTTCTATTTCGTCACTTGAAATTGGTCTGTTCAAATTATGTATATCCTCCTGCTTAAGTTTGGGCACATCATACAACTCTAGAAATTTGTCGATGCCTTTGGTGTTTTGTATTTTGTTGGAGTACAGGTTTTCAAAATAATTTTAAATTATTTCCTGTATTTCTGTAGTGTTTGTTGTGATATTTCCTTTTTCATTGCATATATTAGTGATTTGAGTTATCTCTCTCCTTCTCTTTGTTAGCCTGGACAAGGGTCTGTCAATTTTATTTATTTTTTCAAAGAACCAACTTTTTGTTTTGTCAATTTTTTCAATTGTTTCTTTGGTTTCAATATCATTAATTTCAGCTCTGATTTTAATCATTTCCTGTCTTCTACCACTTTTGGTGTTGGATTGTTCTTCTTTTTCTAGATTTTGAGATGTAATTTTAAGTCATTTATTTGTTGACTTTTTCTTCTTTTGAGGAATGAACTCAATGCAATGAACTTTCCTCTTAGAACTGCCTTCATAGTGTCCCAGAGATTTTGATATGTTGTGTCTGTGCTGTCATTCACCTCTAAGAATTTTTTAATCTCCTCTTTGATGTCATCTGCAACCCATTGTTTATTCAGTAGCATATTATTTAGTCTCCAGATGTTGGAGTAGCTTTTATTTCTTATTTTGTCATTGATTTCTAATTTCATTCCATTATGGTCGGATAGAATGCAGGGTAGAATATCAACTTTTTTGTATTTGCTCACAGTTGTTTTGTGGCCTAGTATATGGTCTATTTTAGAGAAGGTTCCATGTGCTGCTGAGAAGAAAGTGTATTCACTTGTTGAAGGATGAAATATTCTATATAAGTCAGTTAAGTCTAAGTTGTTTATTGTATTTTTGAGTTCTATAGTTTCTTTGTTCAGCTTTTGTTTGGAAGATCTATCCAGTGGTGAAAGGAGTGTGTTAAAGTCACCCAGAATTATTGTGTTGTGGTCAATTTGACTCTTAAAGTTCAGGAGAGTTTGTTTGATGAACATGGATGCTCCATTGTTTGGGGCATATATATTTATAATTGTTAAGTCTTGTTGGTGTATGGTTCCCTTGAGCAGTATATAGTGTCCTTCTTTATCCCTTTTGATTGACTTTAGCTTGAAGTCTACTTTATTTGATATGAGGATGGAAACCCCTGCTTGTTTCCTCAGTCCATATGAGTGGTAGGATTTTTCCCAACCTTTTACCCTCAGCCTATGGATGTCTTTTCCTATGAGATGAGTCTCTTGGAGGCAGCATATTGTTGGGTCTGTTTTTTTGATCCAATCTGCTAATCTGTGTCTTTTGATTGGTGAGTTTAGGCCATTAACATTCAGAGTTATTATTGAGATGTGTTTTGTATTCCCAGACATTTTTTATTTCTGGTATTTACCTTGACATGGTTTCTATTCTGATTGATTTTTTCCTTTAGTGTAATACCTCTCTCTGTTGATTTTCATCATTGTTTTTTTCCTCTTCATGGAATATTTTGCCAAGGATGTTCTGTAGTGCTGGCTTTCTACTTGTAAATTCTCTTAACTTTTGTTTATCATGGAAGGTTTTTATTTCATCCTCAAATATAAAGCTTAATTTTGCTGGGTATAAGATTATTGGTTGGCATCCCTTTTCCTTCAGAGCTTGGAATATGTTGTTCCATGATCTCCTAGCTTTGAGTGTCTGAATTGAAAAATCTGCTGTAATACGAATTGGTCTCCCCCTATATGTGATCTGATTCCTCTCTTTTATGGCCTTTAAAATTCTATCCTTGTTCTGTTTGCTAGGCATTTTCATTATAATGTGTCTTGGTGTAGATCTGTTGTAATTTTGTACATTTGGTGTCCTATAAGCCTCTTGTATTTGGTTTTCCAATTCATTCTTCATGCTTGGGAAATTTTCTGATATTATCTCATTAAAGAGGCTGTGCATTCCTTTGGTTTGAAACTCTGTGCCTTCCTCTATCCCAATTATTCTTAGATTTGGACTTTTGATGCTGTCCCATACTTCTTGGATGTTCTGTTCATGGTTTCTTACTATCTTCATTGTGTGGTCAACTTTATTTTCAAGATTATATACTTTGTCTTCATTGTCTGAGGTTCTTTCTTCCAGTTGATCTAGTCTGTTGGTGATGCCTTCAATTGTGTTTTTTTATTTGGTTAATTGTTTCCTTCATTTCAAGGATTTCTGACTGGTTTTTTTTTTCAGAGTTCCAATCTCTTTTTTGAAGTAATCTTTTGCTACCTGTATTTGCTCTCTTATATCTTTGTTGTAGTGGTCAATTTTTGCCTGTATTTGCTCATTTAGGTCATTCTTTGATTCACAGATCATTTTAATTATGAACCTTCTGAACTCCTTCTCTGACATTTCATCAACTTCGCTGAGCATGAGTTCTGTTATTGTAGAATCCTGGTTTGTTTGGGGTATTTTCCTCCCCTGTTTTTTCATGATGTCTATTTGCTTTACTTTTTGCAGTGTAGATCTGAGTAATTACAGATTCTTCCCTATATTTTTTAATACCCTTGCAGGTTGTCTGTGCCTCTCCTTAGTGATGGACTATCAGAATCTGCCACTGACCCTCAGAGTATGCTACCTGAAGCTGGGTTCACACTGGTTGGTGCGGGCTGAACTGGTTGAGTCTGAGCTCCTGTGGTTGTCTGGGGATAACCGCAATGGGGTGAAGGTCAGTGGGACTGCCCTGGGCCCTCCTGGGCTCAGGCTGAGTTGGCAGGTCTGTCCTTGCTGTCTCCTGCTCTGGGGCGGAGGTTGGCGGGACTGGATGGAGCCTGGGCCTGGCAGCACTCTGATGTAGGGGCACTCTGATGTAGGACCCCGGGACTGCCCCGGGCCCGCCTGTACTCTAAGCAGAATTGGCAGCTCTGTCTTTGCTGTCTCCTGCTCTGGAGCCGAGGTCGGCAAGACTGGATGGAGACTGGGCCTGGCAGCACTCTGATGTAGGACCCCGGGACTGCCCTGGGCCCGCCTGCACTCTAAGCAGAGTTGGAGGGTCTGTCCTTGCTGTCTCCTGCTCTGGGGCGGAGGTCAGCAGGACTGGATCCATGAGTACATTTTTATGACCTTGAGTTAGACATGGTTTCTCAGTTATGACATCAAAATTACAAGTGACTAAAGACAAAAGCAAACTAAATTTCATTCATATTAAAATATTTTGTGCATGAAAATACAACATCAGAAAGGAAACCCAAAAAAATGGAAGAAAATATTTGCAAATTGTCTCTCTGATTAAGAACTTGTATTCAGCATATTTAATAAACAATTTGGACCCAACAACGGGTAACATAAAAATGCACAAAAAATCTGAAAGAATATTTCAGATACATACACATACAAATATTCAGAAACATATGAGATCAAAAATATTAGTTACTAGTTATGAGAAAAACTCAAATTATAATGAGATAGTATGTTGCACTCATGAAATGATTAAAATCAGATTGATAATCAATAAAATTTGTAATGAAATGGAGAAATTGGAATTCTCATATATTGCTGGTGGGATTGTAGAACAGTGTGGCTACTTTGGAAAACAGTTTGGAAGTTCCTCAGAATAACAAATATAGAGTTATTATATGAGTCAGGAATTCCACTCCTAGATATTTATCCAAGAGAAATGAAAATACACATCCTAGTTATGTGTAGTGGTACATGCCTATAATCCCAGTGACTCTGTAGTCTGAGGCTTGAGGATCACAAATTCAAGACCAACCTCATCACCTTAGCAAGTCCCTAAGGACTTAGCAAGACCCTGTCTCCAAATAAAATATAGAAACCAAAAGGGATGAGAGGAAAATGGTTCAGTGGTTAAGCATCCCTGAGTACCAAAAAAGAAAGAAAGAAAATATACATCCACACAAAAAATTGCATATGATCATGGCAACCTAATTTATAAAGTGAAAGCAATCCAAATTTCTACCATCTACTGAACAGATAAACTCATGGTATATCCATGAATTGGTATCAGCAATACAAAGGAATGAAGAATAGATACATGCCACATCATGGATAAATACTAAAGATATGATGAATGAAAGATGACTGTTACAGAAGACCACAAACAGTGTGATTTCATTCATAGGAAATATCCAGATAAGAACAATCCATAGAGCCAGGAACGGTGGCGCACGCCTGTAATCCCAGCACTTTGGGAGGCTGAGGCAGGAGGATCGCGAGTTCAAAGCCAGCCTCAGCAATGGCGAGGCACTTAGTAACTCAGTGAGACCCTGTCTCTAAATAAAATACAAAAAAGGGCTGAGGATGTGGCCCAGTGGTCGAGTGCCCCTGAGTTCAATCCCCGGTACCAAAAAATAAAAAAAAAAAAAAAAAAATCCATAGATGCAGAAATATTGGTGGCTTCCAGAGACTGGTGGGAGAGAGAAGTAAGGAGTGATTTCTAGTAGTATAGGATTATAGGATTTTTGAGATCATGAACATTTGAACATTAGATAATAGTGATGGTTACATATTCTGTGAAAACACAGGGTGGTGGGGAGAGAGACCCACTGAATTATATAATTTAAAAGGGTAAATATTATGACATAAAAATTGTTCTTCAATCAAGTTGTTATATAAAAAAAATAGCCTGTCTCATTCCTAGGTTTGTCATGCTCAGAGATGCCTAGAGATCTGTGATCCCTGGAAGTGACTTAATGTGAGACTATAAAAGCACACAGAATTTCTGAATAATTGAAAACTGAGGTTGTCTTGGTTCTAATTAATATTCTGCTTTATACTAAAGTAAAAATGCTTTCCTATTTGTCTTTCAAGTGAGACAAAGGAAAATAATTTCAATGCTTGTCATCAAATTATATCACATGGGAGAAGCCAAATATGAAACCATACATTTGTGGTCTTCTGAAGAAGGTTTTGTCTCTAGCAATCTATGTGGGTCTAAAACCATGTATCCCTGATACTCTGTCCAAAAAGTAACCATACTATAAAATATGTTTTTCCAACTACATTTCTAATTATGTAGGATATTTCATTCCCTATTAATAACTTCTATTTCACCAGACTGCAAGCTTCTTGAATGCAGGGTCCTGTGTTATTCATCTTTGATTCCTTGTCCCCAACAATGACAGGTGCATGGAAGATACTCAGGATGTTTGTTAAAGATTAGACTCACATAAGGTTTTAGATCTGGTAATATGATAAGGGATTATTATTTGTTTCCAGACTTTAAAAATACTTGTTCCCCTCAAAGATATCAGAAGGAATGTGAACTCTTGTTTCTGTCAACAGCAGAGTCACTGGACCCAATCCCACCTCCTTCACATAAAAAAGTTATAAAACTGAACAAAATAATTGAAGCAAATGTTTTCAGACTTTGGACAATAAGCAGCACAGTACTTTGATCCCTGAGAAAGGGGAAACACATGAGGTGAACCCTATAATTATTCCAGCTTTCTGCCTGGAAGCACTTTCCAAATCAAGGTACAAGGAGAGAGATCCCAAGCAGAGTACTCAGCTATGGAAGCAGATATCATAATTGGAGGCAGCAGGAAATTTGCTGGGCAGGACTCCAGAGAGGAGGGAGCTGTGCAGAAAAGGAGCACTGGAAATAGACATAGAGGTTCTTTTAAATTTTTGGCTCAATACTAAGCTGCATGTGCACATGGAGAAACTGCACAAGGGCTGGTGGAGAGCAGTTTCTGGGGCAGGTGGGTTGGAGAGTCACAGTACTCAGTGGTAGGATTTCTGATCAAGCCAGAGTGAAGAACTGATCAGCTTATTGAACATCTCGGCCAATCCTTAAGACTTAGAAAAGCTACAGATTGGAAGTAGGTAAAGTTAAGACCTGTTCTAATAAAGCATTAAAATAAGCCTTGACATGATCAAAATGATCTGTAGAAAATGAAATGACTTGCAGAACAAAGCTAAATACTCTATTTAAAGAAAGTAAACAAAATCTTAATTGTCAATACTGGCAAACTCAACATTCCACACTAAGAAAAATTACTAGATGTGAAAAGAGAGAGGAATCAGATCTATTTTTAGAGAAAAAAAATGTGGTCAATTTAAAAAAAAAAAAAAAGATTACTGAGTAGATAAAACTAGCACTCAAGGGCATTAAAACAGCTATTACTAACACTCTAAAGAAGTTACAGTAAAACATAAATATAATAACAAAAAGAATGGAAGATGTAATATAACTACCAAATGGAAATTACGCTGGTGAAAACTGCAATACTAGAAATAGAAAATTTGCATGTTTCCATTTCTATATTACATGTTTAAGATCAGACTAGATACTGCAACATAAAATGTGAGTGACCTTAAATTTATTGCAATTGAATAGATGCTACTCAAGCTAAATCATGAAGATTATTTGTATGCACTGGTAATGGAACATATGTGCAGAGATTTAGAGAACAAATAGACAAAAATGACTAAGAATATACAAAATTTGTACAAATCTATCAACTATATTAACCTGACATTTGAAGAACATTCCACACAATAACAGCAAAATACCCAAATCATCAAGTGGACATGGATTATTCACTGATTCACCTACAGAGAATTAAAAAAAAAAAAAGTTTCAACAAATGCCAAAAGGTTAAAATTATACAAAACATACTCTCCCACCAAAACAGAATCAAATTGCTAACCAATGACAAAAGTATCTGAAATACTTGGAAATTAAACAACACAATTTTAAATAGCCCTTAAATAAAATGAAACAAACAAACAAAAACTTACAAAATATTTTGACATGATTGATTATCAAAGAAAAAGTCATACAAATTTCTGGAATTCAGCTAAACCAGTAGCAGAAGATAAATATTTGAACAGACATTTCATGAAAGAAGACACCTCACAGCCAATAAACACATGAGAAATGGCAGCATCATTAATCATTAGTGAAATATAAGTTTAATATATAACAAAATGACATTTCACACCCACCGAAACTATTAAAATTGAAAACGCTGACAATATCAGTTGTTGGCAAGGATGCGGAGAAACAGGAACTTCACACACCACTGTGGAGTATATAAAATGGTACAGCCACTTTGGAAATGTTAGACAGTTTTAGATCAAATTAAGCAAACATATGCCATATGACCCAGCAATTCAAATTCTGTGAAAATATGTCCATGCAAAGACTTATATAAGTTTTTTTTTTTTTTTTGTGTGTGTGTGTGTGTGTGTGTGTGTGTGGTTCTGGGGATTGAACCCAGGGCCTTATGCATGCAAGGCAAGCAGTCTACCAACTGAGCTATATCTGCAGCCCTATATAAAAATTTTCATAGCATCTTATTTTCATAACAACCCCAAACTGGAAAATCAATGCAAATATCTAGTAACTGAGGAATACATCAACAAAATGTGGTATATCTATACAGAGAACAACTATTTAGCAATAAAAGTGCAAGGACAAAAAACTTTCCACAGCATCAATGAATCTCAGAACACTTTTTTGAATGAAGTAAGCCAGATAAAAGAGTATTTTATTTACTGAGATGATGGTCTAGAGCACAGCTCTGGTGAATATGTTTTTAATTACCCTATGTACATGTATGTATGACTGCACATATGGTGTGATGCTACATTGTGTACAACCAGAGACATGAAAAGTTGTGCTGCAATTGTGTACAATGAATCAAAATGCATCTGCTGTCATATACATCTAATTAAAATCAATCAATTAATTAATTAAAACAAAACCAAAAAGAACAGTGGCTGCCTTTGAGGGAGTGGGAGAGAATTGACAAAGAAGGGGCAAAGGGAACATTCTATGTGTTGGAAATTGGTGCGATGCTTCTCAAAAAACCTTTTGAGCTGTAAAATTGAAGTTCTGTTCATTTCACTGTGTATAAATTATACCTCAATAAAAAACAAATTAAAATCATACATGTGTTAGGCCGCTATCATTTTATTTTGCCAAGAAAATTTTTAAAAATCAACAAGTAGCAACAACAACAAAAGCTATTATCATCATCATTTCATGGAACTAAATGTTTTAATTACCTAAAAGAGAAAAGAACAACATCTTTGTGGGAGGATAATCCTTTGAAATGAACAAATTTAGTAATGCAGATAATTAAATTAAATCTATCTCCTCTCTTTTTGTTTTTATTCATTTCACCAGTGACTTGAAAATTTCTTCATCAATTGTCATGCTTGCTAGCCCTGACCATTTCATCTAGTCAAACTGGAGTTGCCAGATTTAGCAAATAAAAGTACAGGACACTATATCAATCAATCAATCTATCTATCTATGATGATTATTGCCAAATATTGCATAAGACACACTATACTAAAAATTATTTATTTGTCAAACTAAACCAGTGACCTTGTATTGGATAAATCTAAGCCAAATTCTTCTTTGGATAGATGACTAAAACAGAAGCCTAGAAATGTAGATATTCCCAAGATCTAACTAATCAAAATGCCTTGCCTCTTCATCTGTACTTAGTGTTTCAGGTTAATAAGACTAAGGGTCAATTTTTTGAGCAGAAACATGAAAAAGTAATTCCTTTCCACATTTATTTAAAAATGTTTTCCACTTGGAAAGTTACACAATTGAAGGGTCAATCCAATGAGGTAATTCATGTGGATTCTGTCCTGCTCAGTGTGACCTTTGGCAAGTCCCAGTAAATGATTACAATTGCTATTATCTGTCCAATATCATTCTTTAATGCTAGTATTATTACCTGTTTTAAAATGTGCAAGCCACAAGCCTTTCAAAAATATTGCCCCTACCTCAAAAATAACTGCAAACTGCCCAACGACATGGAGACTATGTCTGTACTTTCAAATATGGTTTATTATCTGGAGAATATATGGGAAATAATAAGACCCAGAAAACAGTCACTGCATGCAGAACTTTTTTAGCTTGCCTTACACTTATAATATGAGACAACCCCTCCTCCTTTTCCTAGGAGACCCAAACACTCTGCTCTACCTCCAACCTCATTATTACTGTTCACACTCTTCCTTACTCACTCTTCAAGCCATGGAGCAAGTGTGGTCTTACACTATGGTCTTTGCTCATTGAGGCCTACTTGGCATTCCTTATGAATAAAGCTCTTCCCCATCATTTATGCCTCAGTATCAATGTCACCTCCTCTGAGGACCCTCTCCAAGCACTCTAGTGATGACCCTCCATTATTCTTCCTCTCAACCCCTTGTTTATGTCCTTCAGAGCACTGGTCACCATTTTAAATAATCTATTGCCTATGTCTCAGCCAGGAGGACATGGACTCCATGAAGGATGGCATGGTGGGCACTATTTCTTTGGTCCCTGACCCTTAGTAGAGAGCTTCGTGATCTCCAAGGAGGAATGATGTATTAGTCAACTGTTCATTTCTGTGACAAAAGTATCTGACAAGAGCAATTTAGAGGAAGAGAGATTTATTTTGTCTCACTGTTTCAGAGGATTCAATCCATGGTCAGCGAATTCTATCCTGGGTCTGAGGTGAGCCAGAATAAGAGAGAGAGATAGTGGGGGTGGGGAGGGAAAAGATAGGAAGGCTGGAGATAAGAAAACTTTTCCAGGGCACACCCTCAGTAATCCCAGCAGTCCTCCAGATAGGTCCCACTTCCCAATATTCTATTCAGCCACTGATGAATTAATCCAGTGATGAGGTCAGACCTCTCATGATCCAATCAGTACCAAAAAAGCCCCACCTCTGGACCTTTCTGTGTTTGGAACCATTCTTTCAACATGAGACTTTACAGGGCATTCCAAATTCAAACCATAACAGGACTGCTTCCTGCTCTGCCCCTGACCACCCTTGACCCTCCACGTCTTGCCCTCTGTACATCTTCAGTGAGGCTCTCCTCACCTCCACCCCCAGGTCATGGTGTCTTTTATAGACCCCCCATAGCAAGGTGC
This sequence comes from Tamias sibiricus, assembly GCA_025594165.1. Classification (NCBI taxonomy): domain Eukaryota; kingdom Metazoa; phylum Chordata; class Mammalia; order Rodentia; family Sciuridae; genus Tamias; species Tamias sibiricus. Next base: position 46,638,534 of record CM046670.1, read on the forward strand.
TAGTGATTGTCACATGGGTAATCAATCATATAGACATTTGATTAGTTGAAGAATATTGAAGGAGCCTATAATCAAGGAGATAGCTAAAGATTGCGGTTAGCTGAGAGCCATAAAAGATGTTCTAGTTTCCACCTGATAGTAATACATTATCCAAAGAATCTTTGTATGCCTGTGAACACTGCGTGACGCACCTGTAAGCTCGAGCTGTAAGCACGTGTCCTTGTTAAAGCGATATGTATATAACTGGGTGAGTTTTAGTTAGTGTGTGCGGGAAGAAGAAGAAGGTGGTGGTTGGAGTTAGAGCGTTTGGAGTGATTGCTGGAGCCAGAGAGAGAAGAAGAATAAAAGACCTTTTTTCATTTTCATCCTGCCTCCGAATTTTCCTGCGGCGTTCCTTGCTCCAAGGCGGTTTCCGCTTCAGGCAGCAACAGAATATGTTATCTCACTAGGCTGTATGCTCTGTGACCCTGGCCAGGTTCCATTTGCTCACCTCTGCACTCCTGGTATCTTCACAGTACCTAGTACATATGATTGGATACAAAAGTATAAACCTGACACTATTTGCCATTTTTGACAAGTTTCATATAACTCAATCTAAGTTCTAAATACATGACTTTTCCTTCTAAAACTATGTTTTCTCACTTGCAATTCTAGCCAAATCCCATTTCCCAAAGGGCATGGAACACCTTGTTCTCTAGAGAACTACAAAGCAAGAACTGAAGAACATGTTTCAACTGAGTCAGACCCAAACAGAAAATCTCACAACCACCCAATAAGAACTCCTATCTCCTCTGGCTACACCCCTATCTCTGCACCCACTACCTTCCACCTGCTTCAAGAGCAGGAAAAGGAAAAACTCCCTTTTCTTTCTTTTTTTTTTTTTTTCCCCAGAAAATTAAGAAAATATTCCAGGTCTGTGGCATATTCTGGGATTGTGGTACCTGGCTGTAAAGGGCCATTGCTGGAGCAAGCTTACTTTTCTGAGCCTTGTTATTGTATCCACATGTCTCTGTTGCTATTATCAGGGTCAGTTTTATGAAAAAGCTAGGGAGCCTGGAGATTGTTAAGCATGAAATTCTGTTTAATACATATTCCAAGTGGGCATACTACTTCCTTCTAAAAATGTCAAATGCCATAGCAATATTTTTTTATATTTAATTTTTAGTTGTAATTGGATACAATACCTTTATTTTATTCATTTATTTTCATGTGGTGCTGAGGATCGAACCCCGGCCTGCGCATGTGCTAGGCAAGCACTCTACCACTGAGCCACAACCCCAGCCCAACAATAATTTTAATAAGCCACATTGCCTTCTCATGGACCGTGTTGTTATAGTCTTCAAGCACACTTCCTATCTCCAGGTACAATTTCTAGTCACCATGTGCTCCCCTCCCCTCCCTCCCCTCCCTCCCCCCTCCTCCTCCCCTCCTCCTCCCCTCCCTCCTCCTCCTCCTCCTCCTCCTCCTCCTCCTCTTCTTCTTCTTCTTCTTCTTCTTCTTCTTCTTCTTCTTCTCTTCTTCTCTCTCTCTCTCTCTCTCTCTCTCTCTCTCTCTCTCTCTCTCTCTCTCCACTTTTCTTTTATCTCTCTGCAGGGAGACAGTCCTTAGTCTGGGAGAGGAATTGATGGCATACTCATACTTCCCGTTGAACCTTGGCGGTGGGTGGGTGGCTGGGCTTTTCTCTTTGCTGTATTCCTGCTGTCCTCTTCCGCGGCTGATTCAGTATCAGTGCCATTTGAATCATGGGATACATCCCCGCCTTTCACCATTTGTCAGGATCCATTTGGAATGAGGAGGCCAGGAAGGGAGGCTTTAAATGAGCAAAGCAAAGGAAGGAGGAAAGAAGCCACTACATAAACAACAGAGATTCTGCTGTGGTTAGACGGGGGATTGTGATCAGATGGAAGCTGATTAATATTTTCAATGTTTATCAACGATGATTAGTGATGGGATAATAGTCAGGGACAAGTCTCTTCAGCCTAGAATCCTGGCAGCGGATATGCAGGATCACTACCAGATTAATCAGACGTGTTCCGTGACAACCGAAGTGGGTCAGGAAACCCGGCAAGACCCAGACAGACTTTTATCCTGTCCTGAATTGCAACACAGCATTCATTTGAATATTCTCAGAATTGCATATTTTTGAGGATGGAGTTTGGGTGGGTGATTTTCCAAAGCCAATCTGCAAGTTATCCAACCTCACCTGGACTCCCACACTATGTCATGTCAGATGGTGACATGAGGACTCTGGCAAGGCATGAGGAGTAACTTGTTTAGCAAACTCATCTTTTGCTTTTGCCTCCCCACGCCTGAAGCCACTTCCTTTCTTTGAGGGAAATCTCACTTATTTGACAGAGCCCACCTTCTTGTATGCAAGCTCCTCCCTTTCCTAAGTGTCCCGGCAGCGGCTCTGCAGAGGGTCTCCACCTGATGCATTGACCTGGATCCTGCAGCTCATACGTGCGGGCTCTCCTTTGATCACAGGGCTGGTAATATATTTATGAGAAAAGAGGGATCTTGCAGATGCCAATTCTCATGTGGTTGGCAGCAGTTAGTGGCTACATGTGGCTTTCAGAAGCAGTGGTGGCCGAAGCCTTGGACTCCTGGGTGATGTTCATGGTATGAATGGAGGCTGCTGTATGATTTGTAGAAGGGCTCCTAGCTGCATAGGTTCCAAGACCTCTGGGAAATGCTGTGAGCTTTGCATAACCTTTGCAATTCTAACTAGAATTGACTTCTGTTCCCCTAAAACTAGGACCTTGGATAATTCAAAGCCAAAGTTAGGCCCAGATGTGCTTTGGCTGTTTTATGCAATTTTTATTGCTATTTAATAATTCACCTCAAAATTAGTGGTTTAAAACAATGAACATTGATCTTCACACCCTTTCTGTGGGTCAGGAGTTAGGGCAGAGTGTAGCTGGATGCTCTGTTCAATATCTCAAAAAGCTGCGATCCAGGTGTTGGCCAAGTTGCTTTCTTCTGACAGGCTGGACTGAGCAGAGATATGCTTCCAAGCTCCCTCAGGCTGTTGTCAGAATCAATTTCCTTGCAGCTGTACAATTCATGGTCTTTGCTGCACCAAGGCCAGAAGGACAGAGGGTCTCTAACCTTTGGACCTACTTGAAACGGTTCACCTGATATGGTCAGGCCCACCCAGACAATGTGGGTTTTGATTCATGTCAAGGTATTAGACACCTTAACTTAGTCAATAAAATCCTTTCATCTTTGTCATGGAAGGTACTCTGACCACCAGAATGCTGTCTGGTGAGCTTTGCCACATCCTGTTGGTGAGAAGCAAAGTACAGGTCCTGCCCACTCCCCAGGGGAAGGATTGTATAGGTCATTTGAGGCAATTTTAGAAGTCTACCCTCCACAATTGTGTTCACACACATGCACTTTCAGGAAGGTGAACTTATTTCAAAATGGGGTGAGATTGATGGCTCTTGGTAAAATCCTTCACGTGAGGTAGAGCCCTCCATAACACTCTACCTCGAAGCAAGGGTTCAATAGACATTCCTCTGACATAGGACAGTTTCAAGATGACAAAAATGATGATTTTATTACGTGGGTGCAGATGGGCAAGGCCTGTGCTGTGTTTGAATTTTTTTTTTAACATGTTTTATTTTTTTTTTTTTTGGTACCGGGGATTGAACTCAGGGGCACTCGACCACTGGGCCACATCCCCAGCCCTTTTTTGTATTTTATTAGAGACAGGGTCTCACTGAGTTTCTAAGTGCCTCACCATTGCTGAGGCTGGCTTTGAACTCAGGCTCCTCCTGCCTCAGCCTCCCAGGTGCTGGGATTACAGGCATGTGCCACCTCGCCCGGCCTGTGTTGGAATTTTGAGCTAACTTTTCAATTCATAATTTCAGAGAATCTGTGAGCTATTTGTACTTGGGAACACAGCCTGTGATTGCCTGATTGTTCTCAATGAAAGGCCCTGTACTCTACCCAAGTAAGTCCCTCCAAAAGGTGAAGCCACCTTCTCTGAACAGCCTGTTGCATTATGTTCCATGCAGTTCCTATTCTTTATCTTGATTTCTGAACTGGGATCTGCTCACTGACCTGGCAGACTGCTTGGGTAAGACAGAGACAGGACTGCTCAGAGAGGGACCCCATGGGCTGGTGGAATGTGTGTTAATCTTGAACTTGAGACTTCAGTATGAGGCTTGCAGCGGTGCAGCCTGGGCCCTTGCCTTCTCCCACCTTGAGGACCTTCCCTTTCTCCACCAGAGCTACAAATGGTGGGAGTTGGCCCCAAACTAGTTATATTTACTCCCTTCTGGTTGAGTTCATGCTCCCTGTGTAGCAGCCCACTTAATCAGAGCAAAATAACTTGTTCTTCATTTCACCTTCAGATGTGGAAGACTATTTTTTTTTTTTTTTTAACCAGGCAAGAAGGGTGAGAGAGAGTCAAAGTTGTTTTCTCAGGTTTCTTATAGCAAGTACAAAACACTCACTTAGACTCGTCATGATCTTCTGGACGTGCAGGACGGCTCTTGGTTGGGTGTGTGATGTCTGGCGTTCATTTGAAAGGCAAATGTGTATCGTTCTAATTTCTGTGAGAATTAGTTCATTAAAATTTTAGCTATGCTCAGTCGGGGACGGAATTCATTTTTATGTTCTAATGAGCCTTTCTCTCTCCTGTATTTTCACCTCTCTTCTCTCCTGGTTTTTCCCTGTCATTATGTATGAGTTTAAGTCTCTTTTAATCTTAAAACAGACAAGTAAATAAACAAAACATATATGGCCCTAAGTTCCCAGCTAATCATTACCTGTGCTACATCTTATGTTCATAGTCAAGTTCTTCAAGGTGTCCACAAAACTCTATCTCCTTTCTTAACACTCATTTCCTTCACCACCTACATTGACCAGACTCTGCCCATACTAATTAACTGACTCAAAATTTATCCCATGGGCTGGCAATACAGCTTAGTTGGTAGAGGGCTTGCCTTGCATGCACAAGGCCCTGGGTTCAATCCCCAGCACCGCACACACAAAAATAATAAATTATCCCATGATTTCCTGATTACTTAATTAATGGGCATTATCCACCTCTCATTTTCCAATACCGTTGGTCCTTCAGGCTTCTGGACCTTCTCTCTTGGCTATCAAAGACTTGTTCTTGGTTTTCCTGTTTTTTCAAAGTCTGTTTCTCATGCCCTTTGTCACCTCTCTCCTCTTCTTATGAAACTGCTCCTCCACCTCTGTGTCGTTCCATAGATGGCATTGTCCCCTTCTTCTAAGGCGGCAAGGTTTTGGGGATTTTCATCTACTTCATTCTTATCAGTCATCATATTACCAATGACTCTCTTTCTCACCACGAGATATCTGCCACTTATATTTTGTATAATTTTTTTCTTGCTTCTCTTTATTAAAGTTTTGCCCTTTTAAAAAAAAAAAATTAAAGCTTATATCCCTAAACAGTGCAATTTTTGCTTATTTTTGGACTTTTTTGTACATGGAATCATATGGTATATGTTCTTTAGTAACTTTCATTTTTCCATCTGACATTGATTTTTTTTAAAGACTCACACATACTGATGCTTGTAGTTGTACTACATTCATTTCACTTTTAGTATTTCATCCTTCACTAATATTGGGCATTATCCATTGTTACAACTGTGTCCATCTACAGTTTGGTATATTTTGAATTAAGTCATGAACTTGTGTAGGAGTAGACATTAGACATGCCACTGATAACCAGGGTCATAAGGTTGCTGAAGATACCAGTTCCTTCTCTGGCAGTTTCTGAAATGCAAAATTAGATTTATTATCTAGGCAGTTTCATTCACTTTAATGTTTTTGCCCAAAGTATCTGTATTAATGGGATTAGAATATTGCTTAAGTCATATTGAATATATCTAGCTAATTGCCTAAATTCTCCAAAACACTTTTCAAGAGAGTAAACAGTGTTGATTTTGATGAATCCATTTCAAATAAAGTGTTTTTGCTTGAATTTAAAGACACATGTATACTGACAAAGTTATATGAATAGCCAACATTTGTGATTGTTTGTTTCCTATTCTTTTCCCAGAGGTCTTTGGAAACAGTTTACAAACACAAGCCCAAATAACATTACTTTGGGAATAATTATCAGAAAGATGCTTATCAATTGGGTAAGCAGACAGTTGTAAAACAAAACTTTTGGCCTAGGGCCTAATTCAGATAGGAAAGTGTCCAAATAACTTAAAACTTTCAAGTAGTATAAAATGATACTGCTAGGGGCCTGATTTTTACTCAGAAGAAGACTTAAAAAATAAGCGGCACTATTTTTCTAAAAAATGTTTTTGAAAAATGGAGTTGAGTTTAATGTCTTTCTTCCTCAATTCTGAACTGTGTCAAAAGAAAAAAAGAAGAAGAAGAAGGAATGAAGGGAAAAAACACTATTAATTTAATCTTGTTTTTTAAATTTGGCATCTCATATATTTTTTACCCTGGGATAGTAACATATTCGTCTATTGCCAAGACAAAAGACATAAAATCAGTCACAGTTTTATTTTTAATTATTTGTATTTTGCTGCCATGTAAATGTGAACCTTATACTTGAGTGGCCCAAAAGGTGGCATGGTGATTAACTGTTCTGATAACATTACTGTGCATTTGATATGGTACTTTACCATTTTCAAAGTACTTCCATATACACGTGAGGAAACTGAGGTCAAGAGAGTTTAAGTGACTGGTCCAGCTGCAACGCTTCTGTTACTATTTGATAAAAAGTTATAGATCAGAGTGATGCTAGTAAGTTCCAAGGCCAGAGTGACAATCTTATTCTTCTGAATCCTTCCTTAGTATGTTTTTCCCTGACATTCCAGACCATTCTTAGTGAGATGGATGAACACCACATTGGCTGGTTCTATTTGATAAGTTATTACCCCCCAACTAAAGATTTCACAGCAAATTAGACACTTTTGGAGCGGCGGTGGGGGGGAGGCGGAAAGGTAACTGCACACTTTGAGGTAAATGTGCATTTTTTGGCTTAACCAATTTTCTTTTTCAATTAGAATGCACATTACCTCTAAGTATGTATGGCACAGAAATAAAGTCACTCTTTCAATGATAGATACCTATATTAATGGTTCTGGTTTAAGAAAGATGATGGTGTCCAGGCTTTTTGAGGTGCAAATGATGCTGGGCACAAGCTAAGCAGGAGATTATGGGATAAAACCTCAAGATTGTAACACAGGGAGATAACAGGGTAAGTGTAAAGGAACGTAAAGACAGACAGACATAATGCCTCTGGAGGAGGGACTGCGTTTTTAATGCATTGCTGTGATGTCAGATAGGGAGAGCCAGGCTCTGACACCTCTAGAGAAATTAGTGCTTCTTTCATAAACTATCAGTGTGAGCAGTGTGTCCCATGTGATGCGACACACTCGTGTTGGGTTCTGGGAGGCGTGGCAGGGCAGTAAACCTGAGGAGAAAATATAGCAAATATATAGCAAATGAAAGTATAGCAAATGAAAAAGGGACCTGAGAGAAAGTGAAAGATAGGCGGGGTCATTTCCTATGCCATGACCAACTTCCTCTGCTTCCTTTTCTACTTCCTCTTTCCCCCTCCTCCTCCACTCTTCTTGCATGGGGCACAGACTTTGCAATTTGATTCACAGTCATCTCTCTTATTCATTACCATCCAGTTTGCAAGCAAGCAAGAGCCATGGCCCTGCTGTGCTTGTTGTCAAGAATGAACAGCTTCAAGTATGAATGTTTCCTATATAGAAGGCAAAAGGGTCAGTCTGGACCTCTGGACATTCGCTGTGCTTAACTTGCGTGGCATGTCCTGTGAAAGGGAGGGCGACTTGTAGAGCTTTTGACGGCAGTGTGTGTATAGGCTGCAAAGCACAAGTCAGATCATGAGATTGCCTGTCAGGTCATCTCCTGTGAAATCCATTATGAAAAACACCCGGAAACTGATGCCTGACTTGAAATCCTTAGTTTACTAAATTGCAGAAATTATCTTTGGAAGGTTTTGTCACTTTTATATTTTTTTTTATAAAAAAAATAATGTTTGCAGTAATGCCGCGTGCAAAGTGCTTGTTGAATGAATCTGTCACTGAAACTTCAATTCCAGATTACCACACTGCAAGATCTGCTATTATAAACGAAAACACATCTTTAGAAAGTTCACAACAGTTTGAAGTAGATGAGCTATTGAAATGCAATAGAAAAATCCACCCTTTACAGATTAGTCAAACAGTGATTGCAGTCCAATATGTAAACATAGTCTCACTTTATTGTCAGGGTAAAATGGTCCTTAATGTGCTACTCCAAGAACAGGTTAGCATTACCTAAGTCTACAAATAATGATATAAATTATCTTTAAGAATTCTTTGCTTGTGAGTATGGCCATAGAATTCAAAAGCAAATAGAAAATCACTACATTACCAAACTACCAGACTTGTTTGATAAGTTTTTCTTTAAAAAAAAAAAAAAAAAAAAAAAAAAAATTCTATGTAAGCAATGAACCACAATTTGGTAGAAGAATGTTACTGAGCAGTTCTTAGGGGACTTTTAGGCCTAAAAACGCCCCATCATAGTAGTTTCAAGATCAAATGTGAATAAGTTAGTTTCATTTCCAGTGCTGTGTGTTGTTTATAAGGGTAGGGGTGCAGGTCTCCTTTTTGTTTAGTTATTGTGCCTTTGGGAAATTATTGTTTTATGGTATTTTACCACTAATGTGAACCATGCCTCTTTTTTTCCCTATAATAAAGACTGTTACTTAGTTTTCCAAATAACCAAAATTGTGTAGACAAGAAAATGGGGCTTTACAATATGGAAAGATGAAGGAAGAAAATATTGAGAATCCTGTATAAATAAATCAGAATTTTATCATGTGTGCAATTTTCCTTAAGACCTGCTATCTAGAAAATGTTACACCAAATGTTCTTATAATCGTACTTCTAATTAAAACCTTGAAATCTTGATTTGATCCCTGAAATTAGTAGAGGATAGCAAGGAAAGAGATAAAGAAAAAAGTAGTGAGGAGAAGAAGGAAGAAACTCAAAGTTCTTTTTGTATTGTGCCTGTCCTAAAATGGATGCCCCCAGAGGGCACATGATCATGGCCATTGATTCAGATCTCAAGGCGGCCATGGCACCTATCACTGCTATACCTTTTTGATTTGCATAAAGCAATTACCCCCATGGTCAGTGGCTTCGTAGTTGTCTAGACAACATGCTTCAGATGGTATCGATGACCTCAGACACACCAGGCTAGCTCTAAATTAGTGATGAACAGAGCTGGAGGGATATATTATAATAGTTATAAACCATAAGAAGGTATTTAAATAGATAGATAAGACACATGCAAATCTTTTCATTGCCATGACAACCATCTTGATATAGGTTTTCCATATGTAGCAAGAAGGGCAGAGCAAAAGGCACTGGAGAAATAGCAGGAACCTGTAATGAAAATGAACCCTGGCAGGGGATTAGTCCAGATCTTGGTCATTTATTAACTCTTAATAGAATACAAACTTCTGTAGTGATACACTGCTTACCAGTCAGAGAAATAATAGTTCCAACACGGGCTGTGTAGTTCTCGGCTATACCATTACATCCCAGGTCTCCAGTTCTCACAAATGGCGCTGACTGATTAAAGGAAGTAAGGAGAAAGGGGAATACCAGTGTGCTACGAAATGCAAATTCTTTGGTGCCCCAAAAGAGCTTCTCAGGGAGGGATTCAGCCCGCACTCAAATGTGTAACTTGTAGACATGTCTTTAATCATGGTCTGTTTTTGTTGATCAGAGAAACTAACGAATTCCCAAATAATCACATAATGAGGAAGCTCACTCCATTTCAAAATGAAATGGCATTTGTTCTCATGCAGCTACCTCGAGGGAGAAGGAAAAAAACGCTGCCTGCCCACCCCATGCAGCCCTCCTTTCCTCTCTCCCCTGTTTCCTTCTTCCTTCTCTTCTTGCTCCCCTTCTGTTCTCTAGCTTTTATTGCTTCCTTTTTATTTTGCTCCCAGAGTTCTTCATTTCTTCCAAGTGCCAACATAGTTTCCGGGCCGGCTTTAGGCACTGATGATCCTCCTGTGGCCTGGCAAGCTCCCTCCAGCAATGTTCTCTTCTGCCACAGATCTGGCAAAGCCACTCCTGCCAGGCATTTCATCCCCTCCTGGTTCACCCCGAACACCTGCTCCGAGGCCAGTAACCAAGGTGAGAGAACACAAGTACACCTCCAGCTCCATGTAACATTTTCCTCTGCAGATCACAGACTTCCAAAGGCCCTCGAATCTTTTGAAATATAAATGGCAATTCTATTTGCTACTCATGAGGCCAAACCTGGTACTGTTGGCGGCACCACGGAGTCATTAAAATTCTTCAGTCAGATCTTCACATGTGCAATCAATGTATGGATTCCTTTTGACACAAACTGGCATTTCAGCACACAAGGGAACACTGGTGAAAACAAGCTGGTTATTAATTAAAGTGATAATAAATAATTCCCCTAAACTTCAATATGTTTAGTGCAAGTCTTGGCTCAGTCAGGCGTGTTCGGAGGCTATTTTAAAATGCGGACTTCCTTTGTGCTTTTTCTAGCATGAAACCAAATCAAAGCCAGAAAGACCCATTCCAATCACAAAGTAACTTCAATGCTAATTTGGTAGTAGCCTTTCGAAACCAAACTCTCCAGGGTATTATTCAAATATGGTTTCTTTAAAAACTAGTTAGGTGGCCACTTAGAGCAGGAGGCAGAGATAAGAAGAGGTTAAACAACAAACACCCTTCAGCAAAGCACAATTGAAAAATCTCATTCATCAGACTCCACCTGTCCGTTGGAAAACGTTCTAACTTTATAGAAATTGAAGACTAACCATAGCCCCGAAAACTGTTGGTATTAACACTGTAGGGCATCCTGTGTGCTGATGTCTCGGTTCCTTATCCGGAATACGTGTTCTGTCTGACAAATTTTGGGGGTGTTGTTGTGCCTTCAAGATACTCAGATGTTCCTTCCTTTTCTTTTTTTCTTTTTTCTTTCTTTCTTTCTTTTTTTTTTTTTTTTTTTTTTTTTTTTTTTTTTTTTGTTCATACATCTGGGGTTTTAATTAACAGTTTTTCTGTGTATTTGAAGCAAAACGAACTTGGTCTGGCCTGGGCAAGGCCACAAAGCATTTTTATTTATGAAGGCAATCCCTGTCATGTTAATTTTTACCACGTTTCTGATTTATCCTAAAAGAACACATTACACAGTGGATTTGCAGGAGTTAAAGGGAATCTACAGGGTGGCTTTCATCTTTATGTCTTTATATACTGGAGGGCATTTGACTGCACCTCTGTACCACTCTCACTCACAATCATTTTCTGCTTTAGAAATGTAGCCATTTGGATCAATAGTTACAGGACAATATATTGTACTTCTGATGGGGGCCTCCTAGGACAGTTAAGGAGCCTCGTGGTAATTTCACCAGTTGCTTGGTCATACCCTGAAGTCTGTTTTTAAAACGAAAGTTAGTGCAATGTGCACAGAACCAAATTTATGGGCCTCCTAATGAAATGTTACTCACTCTACTTACGTATATTAAAATAAAATTAGGAAAAATGGAGTACACAAGAACGTTTTGCAGCTTGAAAAACAGATTTTTTAATGGGACGCTCGAGCAGTACAGCTACAAGTCTTTGTCTTTCGGGCATTTGTAGCTGCTGCGATACTATGACTGTTACCAAACACTGAGATTTGGGTTTTGGTGTCTATCTCTAGCTGTGATGATCACTTTACACTTCTAGTATCTGAAAGAAAAGGGGACAAAAATCCTGAGATGGCCATAGATGTTTACAGAGTGCACAGAGACAGAGCAAGAAAAGATGCAAGAAATGATATGCTCTTAAAGTGTTAACAAACGTAGGATCCAGTTGAGGATTTTTCTGTAAATTCTTTATCTATAAACACACTGGGTTATCACAGCTGTTTATTGTACCACTAGTCCTGATCTTAACCTTTATGTCTTTATTGCTTACATACCATTCCCTTGTTTATGGGTCTGTACCATTCGGTGCCCTTGAACTTGGTCCCTCTGAGCCCCGACCTCTACATGCTTGCTCACTCACTCTGCTCACGTCTGCAATCAGTAAATCTGAGACAGGCCCTGGCTGATAGCCGAGCTGCAGTAGGGCAATTAACACAGAACTAAAGTGTCATTCATGGCAGGGTGGGGACAGTGGCAGACCGCAGATGACATTTCTCAGTTCTGAAGCTGTGACATCCAGGCTAGACCCAGGATTATAAGGAACAAGGGGTGGGGGGAAAGAGAGGGGGAGTGCAGGGGGCGTGGAATTTGGGGGGAGAGAGTTCGCCAAAGAAAAGCACTGAGTGGTTTCTCTTTGAAGAATTGTTTATTCCCTGTATCAGATTCCAGCTGTCTGACCAGTTAATTGGATGAATACCTAGAAGAAAGCGTTCTGTGCACTAAGCGAATTGGGGAAAATGGGCATCTTTGTTTCTCTTTAGATGGAGAAAGTGCTTTTTCTTAAAAAAAAAAAAAAAAAAAAAAAAAATAATCTCTGACTCTCAATCACCTTTCAACAGTGTTCCTGCCAGACTTAGATTAAAAAAAGGAAAAGAAATATCCTTTATTAAGTGCTGCCTCCCCCCACCTTTTTGTTCGCTCACCATTTCCCCTGAAGCCACCTACCTGTGTCAACTCTGATATCTTAATAAAGTTAGCGTTGAATAAAAACAGAAAATCCAGGCCCTGCTCGAAGCAGCTTCCCTTCCAGCCCCTTCTTCTAAGTAGCTCTGGAGACTCACCTAGGCAATAAGAGAAAACTGCTCATCATGGACCCCAGTCTGGAGGGTTACCGAGCTCCCAGGCCACCAGGGGGCATCCTGGATCCTGAGGTTGCACATCTGGGCATCAGTTTCTTGGGAGTTGCACAAACCCATTTTGAGAACAGGACAGCCCTTTCTTGGGGTCGAACGTTCTCCCTCGCCTCCTCCTTCCCACTCTCTCTTGCCCACACTGGCCTTTTACTTACTGTTCTCTCCAAACATTTTTACCTTTTCTGTAGAACTGCTTCCAACAGTTAGGAAAACATATTCATAGCAGCTACCATTTATTATTTAATTAGTGTCAGTTGTCCTCTATACTGTATCTTATTTAGTCCTCACCAAAAATAGACAAAACATAAAAACTAGGTTCAAAACAAATATCTTGCCAGAAGTCAAATAGCTAGAATGGATGGAGCCAAATTTCAACTTACACTGATGTTGTAGGAATGACCAGAGCTTTGGACCTCTGTCAGCTGTGTGGCCATGAGATCATGCAACAATCCATTCTCCACTCTACATCTCAGAAGCTTTACCTGTAAAATGGAAATTATAAACTTGGTAGGACTGTTATAAGGGTGGAATGAGTTGATGCTGCATGTGAAAAGTACATGGAGCGGCGACGGACGCATCCTAACCATCACTCTAGAGGTTGTTACTGCTGTCATTAACATCATGTCTGCCATTACCCTGCTTCTCTGATTGTTTATAGCATGGGGGTGAAGGAAGTAGCAGGTGAAGGAAATTAGTGTGGTCATTTCTACACAACTTATAATTTACAGAAGTCAGGAAGAAGAAAAATGAAGAAAAAGACTTGAACTCTGGGTCCAAGATTTATTTGTGAAGCCTCATGTAATTCCATCCAAATAAATGTAGACGGTTCAGTTGCATACTGAGTTCACACAAAGGATGGATTTCTCAAAAGGAACTCCTAGGCTAACTCTTTCTCACTAATGGTTTGCTAATAAAGCAGCTGGTAAGGCTTCTGCATTACTCTGCCTCATATTGTGTAGTCGACCGTGTGGTTGTGAAATGAAGGCAGTCCTTTGAAACTCTCTCCCTCGTGAACCTGAGAGATACGAATTAGCATTTTGTCTAGGAAGATAAGATCCTAGTCCTGAACATCTACATTTGACTGTCATGTTTCAGAATTGGACATGGTAGTGCTGAAATGCACATTAAGGACCATTTTCAGGATGAGGGAATTGAATGATTCAATGGTATGAGAGTTTCCCATTTTTGCCAGGGGTAGAGTCCAGCTACTCTGCCTCTTCCTGGTCCACCTCTTTTCCCTGTGTTGCCCCACACTGTCACCTCTGTATTTTCTAACAAGTGGTAAGACTCAGGAAATGACATGTGTACTCAGTACTTATTACAATACCAAAATAGCAAAATTAGATAAGAAACTCTGATATCAGCATTGAAATGGTTCAGAGCTACAACTCCTCATACAAATAGCAAGTCCAGGAATCTGTCCACTATGCATTCTTATATTTGCACATATGAATATTTTATCATTGATTTTTTTTAACCATTCTGGTTGAGCCTATGACTTAATGGAAGGATATCAAAGAGGAACATATCTTTACCATTAACTCCACTCTTCTTTTTGAATGTTTTTGCTCTTATTCTGTAGTCTCAACACTAAACTATTTTTTCCTATACTCTGCACTATGGAACTCTGTTTCCTTAAAAGACGGCAGGTGTTTTCCAGATAAAACATTTCTGTGACAAAATAAATTTGGGGAATTTTGAATCTTTTAGTTTCCTCTTAGAGATTTGTAATGATCATTATTAGATTTGAATTTCAACAAGTTATCTAAGGGAAAATTCTTTTAATTTTGCTTGGGTTAGCATTTGCCTAAACTCATTTAGTCATGAAATCATCTTCTTGAATAAATACATATTATTGTAGTAGAATTGTCCACTGGATTATCAATCTCTAAACACAGTTAAGGAAAAGACCAGTGTGGCTCATGGAGGAGCCAGCAGAAGGTCATTGCTTCTGCCCTTATGCCATTGGTTAGCATTTGGTCACATGGTCACCCTTGACCACAAAGGAGTCTGGGAAATGTAACCTAGTTGGTGTCCAGGAGGAAAAAGGTCTGCATTCCTGGGAATAACCAGTTAGTTTTCACCGTGAATACCTAGCAATATCATCTTTCAGGATTAGTTGTGGCACAATCCAGACTCCATTCTATGCCACATGCCTTCACTTTAAGTATGTCTCAATTCTGTCCAATTCTAGTACCTACAAGTTTTGCTTTAAGATGTGTTTAGTAATGAAGTAGATAGTATTTCTGCTATTTCCTGATAAAGTAAAATAAGTGTTGGGATAGATCTTATATTTTTAATTACCACATTGTAGAATCAATATTAAACCTTAATTCAGAAGTGGAAAGAAGGGAATGAGATTGTGTGGCTCAGACACATTTTTTTCCTGCTGTTTTAGGCTAACATGAGGATAATGCTTAGAGATTTGGAAAGAATAGGTTGTTTGTGACCCATTTGGCAATCTTTCTTAAATATCAGATGTCTCAAACTAGCTTTGGACCAGTAATGGCTCACACTCAATTTATGGTTGAATTGTCTGATGAAAATTTGAAATGTTGATATCCTGGGCTCACAGCTGAAAAATGACACACATGGTTTAGTGTTTCAGCAGGCAAGAAACAGACTGGCATGGTGGTATGAAATTTCTGAAGCCTGACTTGCTTTTTCTCTAAGGCATATAGTCAGTTACTAACCAAGTGGAGTACATCACAAGGATGCTTGAGAGCAAAATATGGAAGTTTCTGGAAAGGAAGTACTAGGTCAAATCTATCACAGTGACATTCACAAAGGGGATATCCCAGAGCTCTGAGCCTATCATGTAAATATGGAAATTATAGTAAAGGCAGTTTTACTACAAGTTGTGTTGACTATAAAGGAACCTCAACACATGTAAAATAAATGATTTTTCAAAAATTGTGTCTCTATGGTCCTCCAGTTTGAGTTAATTTAAAACCCATCTTGAAAAGTTCAACTTTGATCAGTTCATAATGATCCCACTTATCAAATTAGAGCATATCCTAGAAATAATCTGATTTCCCAATTTTATAGGACATAAATGTAAACTCCAAAGATACAAAGTGACATGGCCAAAATTACATGTAAATTGTGGAAGAACTGGCCATAAACACTTTGTGTTGAACAGAATCGCCCAGTCTCTAACTGAACAAATTATTTCAAAATACTTAAATGAGTTGTCTACACAGATATTTGCTTAGCAAAAATAAACTTAAAAAAACCCCACAAATTTAGTTTACTTTTACCAAAAGTGAAAATTTTTAAAAAATTATCTTAAAATATTTTTATTTTTTCACAGCAGTGAGTTCTATGGTAGGTGCTTGGTTTCCCTCAAGTAATAACAACAACAACAACAAGTCAGAGGTTTCCATCAGGAAGACAGGAGCTAGTAAGATGTGCACTTGGAACAGGTTCTGGCAAATAGTACATGTTAGCTGGTGCAGTTGTGTGTCACTGCCATTCCTGCATTTACAGAGCGTCAGTGAAATAAGAAAACGGTTCCCTGGTTGGTTTCCCCTCTGTCAAATCTCATTCACTCTGCTTGTGTCTTCAGGAGCTTCAACTTACTCCATGAGAACCCCTAAAACAAGCCCCCTATTCTTCATGGATTCATTCCATTGTGATTTTAAGCCAGAGCATGCTTAGCAAGATGTTTCCTGAGAATATTTATAGTTAGCAGCTTGATTTGGAGCAGACACATGATTTAAGCTCTACAAGCAACTTGTATTAATAATAGATAGATAGATAGATAGATAGATAGATAGTTTTTTTTTTTCTTTACTATTTTTTCTGACTTGATTAAGTGTGTGGTTGCAACAGCTACTAATCTTTGCCAACAAGAAGCATGAAAGGAAGGAGAGAGCAGGGGCCAGAGAAGGACAGATCAAGTAAGAGACAGATCAAGTGAGGAGGATGCAAGTTCTTTAATTTAGAGATGATAATGAGGTGTTCACATGGGTGCTGCAGGATCTATGAACATGAATGAGATCCATCTTTGTGGAGCATCTTTAGTGGACTTGGCTGTCTTCTAATGGGGGTAAATAAAATGCACAAATATCAAGACACAAATTGGGAATGGAAGATGCAGGAAGCTCTGTAAGGAATCCAGAAACAGGCTGTAGAAAGATCAGAGGAGACAGAGGCCTCTTGCTTTTGAAATCATCAAGGACAGCAACCAATAACCCAAGAAAGAAGGAAATGAACTCTTGCTCAAACAGTTCTTTACTCAATATTCTGAAGGCACAGTTTATTTATTTGCTATCCAAAGGTATGTTCAACTTGCCTATTTGTTATGCCGGTATTTATTTGCTCATCACTGAAGGGAGATCAACACATAAATTCTATGTCTAAAGGAATTTCACTTCAAATGTTTCTGGTAAGACTGTTCAGAGATGACAGAGGTGTGAAGGGTGTAAATTCAGGGGCAAGGTTGTTACTGAAGGTGCAGCTGTGGTTCTGGGTGGCAATGGAAGATTCAAAGGCACTGGGATTGAAGAAAAAAGACAGCTAGAAAAAGAAGGGCAGGGGGCTTCTTTTCTAGATAGAACAAAGTCCCAGTAAAGACTAGAGTTGTTTCAGGGTTTGGAAATTTTTACAGGTAAAAAGCCTGTGTTCTCAAATTTGGTGAATAATTTTTTTTAAAAATACTTTTTTCCATTAAAGATATATTCTATTTAAAATATGCCACCAGCTCCATCAACCAACACTAGAGAGACTCAAGTTTTCCTCAACACAGTGATCATGGCAAGTTAACAATGTACTCCAAATTATTACCCCATGTGTCACAGGCAGAAATGGAAGATACTCAGTTGACATCAATTACTCATTTTAAGGAACTAAATCAAGTGACTTTGGTCTTCAACTCAGTACTGTTTGGTTTTCTATTCAGTTTGTCTGTTTAGATACTTGATAATTGGTAAATGGTTATTTCAAATATGTAAAACTTCACTCTTAACATATAACATTTTATAATAAAACTATTAGAAAAATGAATTTATTTTATACTCCTGTTAAATTCCTTTTATTGTGATAGCTACATTAATTCCATGAAAATCAATGTCCACGTATTTCCCACTATCTGAGCATTCTGTACTGTTCTATAGCTTAAACCTTTTATCTACTTTTGTTCATCCATTCATTCATTCATTCAACTGGCATGGATTCTCTACTTTGTGCCAGGTCCTCTCTCAAGTCTTGGAGATGAAAAAACTGACAAAGACACAGTGTGGTCATCTTTGCTATCTATCAGGTCCAATGTGGACTCTTCTCCCATTCTATGTCCTGGAAGTCTGATTCTTATGGTCTTTGTCAACAGGATCCTATGAGCTCTGGGAAATGGATGTGCTGGAAGGAAGAAAAATGGGAGGCTTTTATCCCAGTCTTCACTCTGCCAGGTTGCTCAGTGTTGGCTGTGTTCCTCTATTTGGGGGCACAGTATTATATGGGGCTGCTTTCCATATGTCTACCCTTTCAAGTTTCTTCTTCTATATCCTTTAGGTGAAGAGCTGCTAAAATCAAAACAAAACAACTTAATGTTACTAGGTCCATGGTACTGCAACATCCTTTTTGGTTTCTTTATCAAGTTTTTTTTTTTTTTTTTTTTTGTGTGTGTGTGTGTGTGTGTGTGTGTGTGTGTGCGCGCGCGCGTGCGCGCACATGTGCCAGGGATTGAATCCAAGGGTGAGTTACATCGCCAGCCATTTTTATGTTTTATTTGAGACAGGGTCTCACTAAATTGCTTAGGGTATCACTAAATTGATAAAACTGGCTTTGAACTTGCAATCCTCCTGCCTCAGCCTCCTGACCCACTGGGATTATATGTGTGTGCCACCATACCCAGCTCCTTAACACAATTTTTAAATAGCTTCTTTCCTTAAACTCCTGCTCAGATTCTCTTTGAGAATGGCCTTTGTTTCTTTTAAGAACTACAATTGATACACCATGTTTCTTTCCTTAAGGGATTGATCCTGGTAGGTCAGAATAAATCCTGAGTGAATACCTATAAATGTTAACAGTTACAACTTTACTAGGCCTCATTGGATTCAAATATTTGCTATGGAGCACAACTGATAAAAATATCCCATGCACTAACCCTTCTTCTGATACAAATGTACTCAGATTTTTCATCATTTCTAGATGCAGAGTTATTTTCTGTCAATCATTCCTGTGGGATACTAATGATTATAAATACTCTGTAACTGAAAATGTCCTTTCTTTGGAGGATCCAGAACAAAGACAATTACAGTGGTTTATAGGACTTGGAGCTTGAGAGAAGGGCAAGGCTCATGTGTGTGTTCTGATCTCCAGTCCAGCACCTATCTGTCTAAACAAGACCTGTTGTAAAACTCCATTTACAATCTCACATCTTTCCATGCCAGCCTGCTTGGGCATCCACATTTTGTCAGAAAACAATTAAAAATCCACGTTGGTTTTACTTTCACAATCTTCTCATTTAGTTTTTTTTTTTTTTTTTTTTTCCCTTGCTGAAGACTGACAAATCTCGCCTGCTTTTCTTATGGAATTCTAACAATGTTTTGGAAGGTTTTACTACTCTCCTTGGATTTTCCCTCTCATTTCCCTTTTACCTTTTTTAACAGACAAAGTCTTCCTGACTAAAGCCAAACACTCAAGATGACTTTTTTAATTCCATATTTCCTGAGTGACTACTAAGATATTTCAATGTATATTACAAAGACCCACTATTTTTTCATATTATTCTCAATGTCCCTCTTAATATAACCCAATATCCCATTTATTATTATTTTTTAACCTTCCCCTGTATGTCAAGTCAACATACTCTTTGAGCTGTGGATTGTGGTGTCTCTGATTTCCTTCTTGAGAGGCTATGGGCAATTTAGAAGCCATTAGTGTATGTGTGTGAGTGGTTTGAATTGCTTCTTCCACCACATCTTTCCTTGAACTTGCTCCACTGAATTTCATTCTCCATTGTGGAGAGAGATTATACAACCGCCTCTGGTCTTTCTGAAGTTCTTCCCACCTCTTATTCTTGACTGCATCTGTGTTTAATATCTGAATAATTATATAGTTTTGATAAATTTCTTGCCCCGACTATTCACCCTGTCTTTCAAATTGTTCATAAACTTATAGAGCACCAGCGCCACTTGTGATCCTGAGACCATCATCCAACATTTGAGCTGATAGCCAGTCATTTTTCTCAGCATCGTTTCTTTTAGCCAGTTTTCAATCCAGTCCTCCAAGAATTCAAGTTTTTTTTTCTAAAAGATACCAAATGAATCAATTATTATTCAGTGAAAATAAAAATGGTGAAAGCCATTCTGAAGACAGTCTACATATAATCCAGGCAACAGTCTATAGTTTCTTTTGAATCTTGGTGGATGGCTACTGCTGTGAAAAAGTGAAAACAAATAGTTTTCTGTTACTTCTATTTTTTATATATTTTTAAAAATGTATTATTTTGATTAGTTTAAAATAATTATTAATTTTAAATTAATTTCTCAACCTGTTGAGATTTCTCAAACTACATATTTATTAATATAAATAATAGTGAAATGATACTCTAATACAAATAAAGAAGTTTAAGGATACATTTTGTATTTCTTTCAGGGGAAGTAAAACATAGACAAGGATTCTCAGAAGGTGAGATTTTATTTGACTAGTTTCATGTGGAATGCAAAGAGCATGAACTTTAGAATTAGACGTTGGCTTGAATTTTGTCCCTGTCATTTATAAACTGCTCATCATAACAAGTTGCACACTTTATAAATTTCAGTTTTCTCAACTAGAAAATAGTGGCCAAATCACCAGGCTATTGTGAAAATTAGGTGGAAGGATGTTTGCAAAGTCCCCAGTAGAATCCTGGCACAGTGTCCAATGTATTGATTACAAATTGCTTTCCCTGATCTACAAAATGATATGTAAACTGAACAGTAAATTATTTGTAGGCTGATTGAGAGGAATTTTGATGAGGAGGTGAAAGATCTCCTTGAAAAGATGCATAGAAGTTAGACAATAATATGTAAAACCAAGCTCAAATATGGAGTCATTTATAGCCAAAATTTCCTTTAGGATATAAATGAATGAAAAGATTGGGTATCTTGGTTTTTATAGATTTTGGAAGAACTTGAATCCCAGTTGAAGAAAGCAAGTATCAAGACATGCATAAAGTAAGCAAGTGTGATTGTTAATTTGTCTTCCAAAATATTGATTTCTCATTCCATGGGGGAAGAACACTTTCTCACTCCATTGAGGTTGGTCTTGCCCATGTGACTGGCTTTGTCTTCACAGTTCTTTGTTCCACAGCTGAATTTGGCCAAGTGATTGATTGGCCAATGGAGTAATGACATGATGAAAAAGGAGATTTGAAAAGTATTTGCAAGTTAGGCTCTTGCATTCTTCTCACTTCTGTGACAAGACCATGTATTAGCTCACTGGTTCCAGGAAAATGAGATTCAAATGAAGCAAAGGCATCCAGCTAAGTTTCCTTGGCTGGACCAAACCAAATAAGTTATCCCTAGAGCAATCTGAGTGTGCCCAGGCAAGATCAGGAAAATCACCAAGCTTAGTCCAGTCATACCACACAGCTCCCAGCCAAGCCAGAGATATGTCAACTCAACAGATACACGTTACATTTACTACTGAGATTTTATGATGATTTTGTGTTTACCATTATTTGGGCAATAGAAAACTGACCTCCCGGAACACCCAGTTGAAGCATCTCAGTCACAGATAGATGACAATGGTTAGCTATAGGCCATCAACGTGGCAAGTCAAAGAGACTAACTATCAAGTCTGCCTTCCAACCTAGTTGATATTCATTCAGAATAGTGTGCCATTTTTAAATCAGATGAGCAGGATGTGTAAAAGAAATGGAATTGGGATTCAAATTTGCAAACATTAAACACATCCTCTTAATATCTATGTTCTTGTAGTGTTAAAAGGTAAGACTGAAAGTAGTCTTGCCACATGCCAAGTAGTGGAGTCGTTCATACACTCAGAACCCAGCTCTGTGTGGTGTCTCTAAGTCTAGACTCACTCATGCTAATTTCTACTTGATATCACAACTTAGATGCCTCCCTATTGACCCAACCATGAATTTGCTCATCATTAAAGGTTTGCTGCCCTCGCCTATATTCTTACTCTGCCACATAAAGTAAATACACCTATGCTCCCTGTTGCCCCAGTTAGAAATCTAAGAATGACCCTTGATTGCTGTTTTGTTTACACCTAACTCATGACAAAATATAGATCCACCTCTAACCTCAACCTTTGAACTGAGTCACCTTCCTTCCTGTCTTCCCATGCTATCCTATTGTCCTAGCGGGCCATCATCGTTGCTCATCTGGAGCACCACAGTAGCTTCCAACAGGACTTCTGCTTCCACCCTCGCCACACCCATTCGCCCTGTAATTTTCTAAAAATTCAAATTGCAAAAAGTTTGTCTTCTGATTAAAATTCTTCTGTGACTGTTACTACATGAAGCAGAAAACAGACACGCACATGTAAACTCCTGCCTGAAGCCAGCAAGTCCCTGAGGTTCCCATCCCACCTCACTCAGCACACTTGTGCCACTCTCTCTCCCTGTCCGCTCTCCAGCCACACTGTTTTCCCCTCCAATCTGTGAGTGCACCAATCTCAAGAGTGCTTGTGACCTTCACACAAATTGCCTCCATCCAGAATATTCTTGATGTGGTAAGCCCCATTTCCTTTAGGTCTTAGGCCTCCTCAGAGTGGATTTTTAAACTACACTATTTAAAGTAGATTTCTCTTATTCTCTGCTTCAAATTATTTGTCAGTTTTGTTTATATTTCTTTTAATTATTTTTTTTCAAATCTTTTTTGTCTTTCTCCCCCACGGAGACATAATCTCCTGGAGAGTGGGGGCTTTGCCTGTCGTATGCACCATTTTATCCCCAGTACCTCCTCTATGGTTGATGCTTAACAATTGTTAGTTCATTGAATAGCAAAAAATAAGAAAATACAATTCTGTGTCTCTCATTTTAACTCACCTGGACAGCTGTTGTGATATGCAGCTTATATTAGCATTCCTCTTTACCTTTCTAACTAACTTAAAGCTCATTTTCTCCAGCCCCAAGTTTTCCTTGTGTCTTAATTGGAAGATCTTTGCTTCTGGACAATGTGGATCAAAGATGTCAGACCAAGAACGCACAAAAGCTCCCTTAACTTTCTTAGAGTGAAAAGTTGAGGTCCAGCTTAACATGAGTGATATCAGACTAATCATATTAATAGAAAGCAGAGGCAGTGAGAAAAACTGCTTTATAAAAATATGATCCCCAGCCATTTTGTTGAGGCAAGTAAAATCTCACTGTTTACACTAAAGTTTTCCATAAGTGAACTGGAATGATGTCATAGTCTCTTGGTACAGAATATGAGAAGGTTCTAAAAACTCCATCTGATGGGTTTCCATAGTGCTCGTCTGAAAAGGAGACAGCACACAGTGTTGCTATACTAAGGGAGATGTCAGGAGGAAATGGTTCCTCGTGGTTCAGTGGCAACCCATATCATTAGCTGAACTCCTGACACCTGATGCAATTTTTTCTCTGCCAAACCACACTGTTTTAATTACTGACCATGGCTCTTACATTTATCTACAAGGTTTCACCTACAATTCAAAGTCACTGAATTTCCTTTTTGCATGTTTAAAGAAACACATACACCCAGCTCGATCTCTGAAACCTTGAATCTTCAGCAAGACCCTCTTCTTTCCCACAGCATTCCCCTACTTCCTCTTTTAGAGGAAGATTGTTGCTCCTCTGTTTGATTTTGCCAAGGTCTTAGTAGCCTCATGCTGTGAGGAGATGTCATCCAAGGAGACTATGGCAGAGTGTGATCATCAAAATTACAAGGTGCAAACACACTGCCGGCTGGCGGGGTGTTTATTGGTGACACCCAGAGACCATCATGCACAGCAGAACACCTAGATACAAGTTGCCCCATTGGCCATCCCAGGTGAAAATGAAACAGCTGTTTAATTTTGCATCTATGAAATGAACTTCTATCTTGAAACTTTGATATCTATATTATCATTTATTTATTTGTATTGTGGTTATTCGATCTTCCTTAGGTTCTTTTGTGTTGTTCTAGAATCATGTTTCTCTATATGAAAAGTAAGTTTAGGGGTGCTTGGATGAACTGAATGTCATAGGGTTACATTTATTTTTAGCCATATTAGAAAATATATGAGTTGATATCAAATTTATTTCTTAGAACAAGATTATGCCATGGACTTGGAGTTGATTTTAATTTTTTAAAAGAGTAAATAATAATATTAATATTCATATATGGACAAAATTATGAATGTGTTGACTGTGAATTTGGGGAAGCATGGTAATTTTTCCTAGTCACAGTCGACCTTGTTTTATGATAGGATCAAATAGGTTGATAAAATAGCAACGTCCTTTAAATTTGGCCACTTGGCAAAAACTTTGTTTTGAATGTAACCCAAAGTGAAAATTTTTGCAGTAAAAACATTTAAATGTTAAAGGTGAGAGTGTAGAAATAAAGGAGTAGAAATGAAAGAACAGAAGTGGGGGTGATCCTGAAATTGGGGTTCTGCTTGTGATAGCACATTGGGGTGCCAGGCTGGTAAGTGGGGAAAATATGATGTGGGGTCCTACACTGCTCAAACCTGAAAACCTCCCCAGAAAAGAGCTTCAGTTGGTCTGAGGCTGTGCAATCGCCAGCACAACCGAATGCTTTATTGCCGTCTGGAAGTGTTTATTTTCTGAACATAAATTCAGGGGACAGTTTCAAGGCATGTCTAGAAATAAAGCATATCATCATGTGAGCTGAGCTGACAGGGACAATTTACTGTACCGTGCATTTGTTCTGGGCCAATAGGAGGAGAGTTGGTGATCAACATTCTAAAGGCTCGCTGTTCAGTTCTGACTGTCCCTTCCCTGAACTTTGGCATGGCATGGCTTAACCCTTGAGGGACTGCACTGCAGAGCCTGGAACCCCACGAAGGGACACTTGTTCCACCTGGAAAAATCTACAGTGTCGACATGTTCTACAGCCACTGGTTGTCTGCTGGTCCTATGCCCTGGGAGGAATGGGGCAGCTGAAAGCTAAGCTGTCTCTGAAAGACTTTTGTTGAGAAACCTGAAAATGGAGACTTATTGGTTAACTTCCCATTCGATTTTGCAGTAAAGATGGGCCAAGTGTTTATGCTGATCATTTGATGAGGGCTTGCGAGATCACTGAATCTGGAGAGGGTAAGAGGATGTTGTATTTCAGAGTAGGATTTCCCTAGCCCCAGGGAGATGTTTTGGAGTGGCAATCCCTGTTTGTCTAGCTACGTGCAAGTTATTATTGCATCTGACCCTTTCTTATTTACAAACAAAAGAACTTTACACCTATCTTATGTGGAAGCCATATCAATCAAGTGAGCTGATGCAGACAAAGTGCTGGGCTTAGTCAATACTGCATCCCGTGCTTGTTACTTGTTAACAATTATTATTTTTTGTTCACACGTTGAGCTATAAGAAGGAGCGGAAGAAGGAATTTTGGCTATTTTCCTGGAGTTGCGAGTGTTCATTTACACACAACTTGTAGAAAACCTAATCTCAGCTATAGGTGGCAATGTTTAATCCATTATTAGAGTATACAGTTTTCAGATGGTTTTTCAAGCCTTAAGGACTTTAGATTAAAAAAAAATATTCAGTTTCAAAACACCTCGAGAGATTTAATTTGAGCATGATATGTGGAGTCAAATTCAAAGTCAAGTAGCTTGCAATTACTCTGATGTGAAGCATATTAGAAAAATGAAGAGAATTAAGTTCAAGTTGGAAAAATAAATTGGCCAAAGTAGCTTGATATACAATTGGACTTTCATATCCACGAGTTCTGCATCTGTGAATGTAACAAACCTCAGATCAAAAATATTTGGGAAAAAAACTGCATCTGAACCAAACATGTGCAACTTGTTTCTTGTCATTGTTTCCCAAACAGTACAGTGTAATAACTATTGACATGGCATTTGCATTGTATTATGTATTATAAATAATCTAGAGATAATTTGAACTAGACAGGAAGATTCACATAAGAATACTATGCCATTTTACACAGGATGGAGCATACATGGATTTTGGTATCTAGGGCTTGGAACCAATTCCCCATGGATACCAGAGGATGCTGACTGTATTCAGGATGAAGATTTCAATTTGTGTTCTTTTTCATAATAGAGATGACTAAAAGCTTAAACTTTGAATGCATTCAAGATAGGAGGGTGTTTTCTACCACTTTCTTTCTAGGTTCTCCTCCCTAGTTCTTCCCTTCCCTTCTGGTTCCTTGCTCTACCAGAGAACAAACAGGAGTGTCACATGGACGAAAGAAGTAATCACAAGGAAGCTTTTATAAACCGAAAGGACATAAGTTATGCTCTGGCATAATTTTTCCTGAGAGACTTCTGAGCATCCAACAGAGTTACTGGGTAGACAACAAGGATTTTAGATATATGGGTTTTATCTTACTTAACATTAATGTTTAGCCCTTAAACATTCATTGAGAGAAAAAGGAACAGTTTAATTGAATTTTTTAAAACAAAAGTCGTAACTCTTCATTGTCTATCTTAATGATTCTATAAACAAATATTTTCATGGCAAGTTGATTTGTGAGCTGAGGGCATACAGAGCTTTCCTTCTTTTCTCGTGCTCTCTCTCATTCTCTCTCTTTTTCTTTTTCTTTCACTTTTCCTTCCTTTCCTCCCTCCCTTCCTTTTCTCCTTCCTTCTTCTCTTCCTCCCTCCCTTCCTCCCTTTCTTCCCCCAACTCCTCTTTCTTTCTTTTCAAGTTTACCTCATTCCGATTCTTCAAAGTAAGGATGAAGGCAATCTAAGTGAGAGTCTGATTCTGGTGTTAGTAAGACTATTGCCTATATCTTATTGGTGACATCTGATCTAGTGATGTGTTTTCTCAACTATCTACATAACTTAATAAAGCTCTTTTTAGAAACATACTAATGGGGGATTAGAAACTAGCTAAATGGCACATTCCATTTCTCTTACAGATAACTCCATATATTACTACTTCTGTTTAATAATTAATGCTCTTGTTTTTAAGATATTAACAATTTAGTCTTTGCCCTACTCAATCCACTCTCATAATGAAAAGCTCAGTGTGTCTATGGGCCTTGTATCACTTCCACACTAATTGTGATGAAATGCTCAGTGTAATGCACCAATAAATATTTGAAAATTGGGTGGAAGGAATGTGGGGAAAGCACTTTGTGCTTTTAATTGATATGCTGAACAACATTGGTTGCAAATGGAACTAATGCATTTGATTTTTTTTTCTTCTCTAGATGTGATTTAAAAATTGTGGTGTCTGAAACAACCTGGGTTGGTTATTCACTTTAGTTAGAGTGTCTGTTTCAATGTCAGTTGCCCTTGCTTCCTTTTTCTCTTTTACTGTAAGAAACAGTTTAGTAGTAATATATGCAAGGTGGTGACTGAAGTTCATTCAGAGTCATACAGAGGTTTTCTTAAATCTGGCTCATCACGACTTCTTAGCCTTCTATGTTTTTCTTATTTTAAGTCTCCTTTTTCATTTTGCCTGAGTCACTTGTGGGTTTTTTTTTTTTTTTTTAATTCATCACAAAACTGAGGGCAAATGGGTATCTTTCACTTTTCTGTGATGTCCAAGTTGTAGGCTTGTTTTTCAGTCTCGGAACTGTAATACGATTTAGCTACTCTATTTACTTCTCGTACTTATGAGAGTCCTTTTCAGGGTAGGAGAGATCTTGTGAAGGCTGCCCTGTCATTTCCATCAGAATTGTCCTGCTTGGTTTTTAGTGGCTCCCTCACAGCTGTTGAAGTCTTTTCTCCCAGGTCATAGTATTCAGAGAAGCCCAGGCTCTTTAGGATTTGACTGCTAGGTCTCTGGCCTCACGGGCTACCAGCAAATCTCCTCCTCCCTCCTCTACCTCTTTTGCACCCTGTGACCATACAAACTACTGCCATGCTTTGGTCCTTGTCCTAGATTGCCGCAATTGCTTTTCTTTATTTGATGTTACTCAGATGTCATCTCCAGCCTCCTTCCCTGACAGCTTAGGAAGAGTTTGGTTTCCCTACTCCCTGCAATCAGAGAGCAACCTGCCTCCCCCTATTGTGGTACCCACTGTGCCGGAAATGCCAGTTTACCTGGCTGCCTTTCTCATCCCATGGGGGGGATGCTAGAGAGATCCTGCCTATGAGAATTGTATCCTCAGGACTCAGAAGAGTGGTTGGATTTATAGCATATATATATATATATATATATATATATATATGTGTGTGTGTGTGTGTGTGTGTGTGTGTGTATACATGCATGTATATATATATGTGTGTGTGTGTATATATATATATGTTGGGAGGACGCTGGTGTTGAGTGAATGTATCAATGAACAGGCTGTAAATGAATGAATCAATTCTCCAGAGCTAGTTCCACACCTCCAAGATACTGCTAGATAATAGTGTCCATGCAATTGCCCACCCCGGAGATTACAGCTTTCTTTCTTCCTCTCCCTAGAATCAAGAAGAAAATTAAGCTAATGACAATTTTTCAACACTCTTAGATTTTAGTACTGTTAGGTGTTTTTAGAAAGAATACAGGAACTTTTATTTAGAGAGCTTGATTTTCTAAAATTAATCAGATTACTTGATAATGCATTAAAACCAAAAAACTAACACTATCTGCTATCTTGAATATTGCTTAAGAATTGACTGAGTGACCAAGACAGATTGTGAGTCTTTTGATTAGTGGTGAAAGGAGGAGAGCCAAAAAAGTCCTGAGAGGTAATTCCTACTTGGGATCTTTAACTTGGGTAATACACCCTTAATTTAGACTGATAAAATATACTATCTATTCAGGCTCCTCCCTGCAATTTGTAACCCTTTGCCCTCCTTTCTCTTCTGTATACATATGAACACTTCATATTTTTCTCTTGCCTGTTAGGAGGCTCTATACATGGAATTTTGGGAATTTTTTTAATGTTATAGTAATGTAGTGCGGCTATCCCAGATTTCTATCAGAAGTGGCAGGCAGCCAAAAACTAGAATCATTGTTTGCAAACTCTAAATATAGAGTCAAGATTTATATGAAGAAAACAGATATGTCTTGTTATAAAACCATGAATAAGCATTGGCACAAACATAATAGTTTATTCTTCCTTGATATCGCTTATTTTAAATAGCTATCTATCTTTTACCAAGATACTGTAGAAAGATAGAGTATAGAAACATTTGCTTCGGCTCAAAGTACCGGAGAGTTGCTCTTTTCTTATTCCAGTTAAGACTTCATTATTTTCTAGGAAGTGATGAGGGAAATAAGAGCCAAAAGGTGATTTGGTCTTTTTAAATTTCAGGTAGCCTGTGCGGTCATTATTATGTTTATTAGTATTATTATTTTATTCTGGATCTGCTTTAACTTTGCACAAAGGTCGCCTTGATCCTGAGACTTCTTTGGCATTTATTCTATAAGATGTCACATTCCACGAAGAAAAAAGCCTCCCCCATACCCATCTGTGCTTCTCCCGACGTCCTTCCCATCCTGCCCCCTCTCTTCTGATTTCCGTCCCCCTTTAATCATTTCTGCCTGGTCCACAACAAAGGGACAGCAGGGGGAAGAAAGACTTTCGGAAAGAGTTAAAAAGGATGGATGAAATTCATACAATGTACACCATATGGCCTGACATTTTCCAGATTAGGTAAACATTTCTGTTGGGGATAAATAGTTCTGTACATTGATGTAAAGAAATTGCATGAGACAAGGGCACATTCAGCATAGTTATGCAATGGAGTAATGTTTGCTCAGGAAGAGAAATCTAAAACTCAAGGGCAAGTAGCAGGGGGGAACTTGGTACACTCCAACTTCTGGAAGAATGGGTTAAAAACCACGAGTCTATGGCCAAAATAAATACTGTGTCCTCTAAGCTAGGCATTAGCAATTGTTTTCAAATGCACACGTGCACACACACACACACACACACACACAGATACACTCTTGTAAGAAAGTCCCAATAATCCATCACCAAACCTCTCTCAAGCAACTAAAGTTCTAAATTTTGTCAAAATCCATTTCCAGGTAGCCGATGCCCACAAAGAGACATGTGCAATACCTGGAAAAATTGATCCTAGGTGGGTTGTTTCCAGTGTGTGTGTGCCTGTATGGGGTGTAGACTGCTTTGCTCCTTGTGAACAGCCCCAGAGCCATAGATTTCATTTGATCTTTGCAAAGGCTAACATCTGTCTGCTGTCATTTTAGTAAGATTGATGACAGGCAAGAAAGAAGAGAGGGGAGGGAGCAGAGGGAACAGAGACAGGGAGAAGGAGCTCTGGGCAGCCCCCATGGTGGTGGCCAAGGCTGCCAGGGGTCACCGCTGGAAACCTTTTGGCCGATGAGGGCTGTGGTGAGAAGCAGCCAAGGCCCCACACTGGCAGTAATTGAGCTAGGTTGTTACAGCTGATAGCTAGAACTCCAAGACACAAAGGCAGCATTTTGCACCTTATATATCTTAATAGATTACTCACATTGCATGCAGCACCAAGCTAAATGTTATGACAGCCATAGAATGTAGTTTACTGTTATCTTAATGTAGCTGGGCAGTATAGGGTAAAGCCATCAAAAATATTATATTTTTTTAAAGTTTCCAAGAGAAACTAACTGATGCAGACATAGAGTTATTTTTACACAAAGCCCTGAATTTTGGCAAACACTTTTCAAACCATAATTTTAAATATATACACACATATTTCACATATGCATATGTATATGCATGGATATGCACATTTATATATGCATTTCCCCCGTTTTGCTAAATATCATTTTTCTTTCACTACTTCCTTTAAATTGTTATGTGAACACCATACAGGGAAGACTCAATTTAGATATTTTTTAAGAGATGATCCCATATTTGAAATTTGTCTAGGAAATAGTAAGCATTATTTTTGAAGGTACAAATGGCATACTTGGGGCATTTGGCATGAATGAACAATGACATAGTCTTTCCATTAACGATGTAGTTTAAACATACTAGTCGCATCCACTTCTCCAGGTATACACACCTGGTCGGAACAAGCTAGAACTGGCCTGTAAAATAAATGAAATTGGAGAGGGTTAAATCCCTCAGAAAGAGGGAAATCCAGAAAAGCAGTGAGACCTATTTCTGTGCTTCAGCTTCTTTTCGTGCTGGTGTGGTCGGATGTTTGACGGGAGCTTGCTGAAGCGGTGGCTACAGGGAGTTTAGACAAGTTTTGGCCGTTATCAGCAGGAGGCAGATTCTATGAATAGAATCTAATCCAGACACATAGAACACTTTCCAAGTTTAGTTGGAAAGTAAAACAATTTTGCTTTATTCAATGGGAGCCCTCCGGGCCTTAGGATTCCTTGTGACATCAAGGTGATGACATGACAGAATGACTTGGTTCCTTGGGCCAATTTATGTAAATTCCAAGACATTCCAGAAGGCAGCCTCCAAGATCACACTGTTCAGTCCGATGCAATTATTTCATAAATGAGAAATAGGGTATTTTTCCCCAAAAATATAAATTTCTAAAATAAAATATTTGTCCCAAATTCTTTTTAATTTAGCAAACAAAGTTCTACTTTGAATAGATTCATATAGAGCAGGATCAGCAAGAAGAGAAAGAACGAATGTTTAAACATCAGAAAGAAGTGAACACAACAAGAGAGTGTCAGTTGCCCTTCCCACAATATGCAAGGAATTATTTAAAGATTGTGAGGGCCATTAGATTAGGCAATTGATTTCCACAGTGTTAAGAAGTCAGTTTTACTTCAGTTTGGTTAAATTTTTCCATTATTTGGGGGAGTTTTTAAACATATTTAATATATTCATGGAAGACCATTTTTCTTTGGTGGAGGATGGGGAATACTTCATCATAAAATATTATGCTGTAACATAGAAGCATAGAGAAATAGCTCTTCCCTTTGGAGTTTTTGCAAGTGTTTTCTCAATCATTTTTCTTTTTATTCCTTTTATTATTATTATTATTCTTTTTATGGTGCTGCAGATTGAATCTAGGGCCTCATGTGTGCTAAGCATGCATTCCACTGCTGTGCTGTTCCCCAGCCTCTTCCTAGTGGATGAGTCGGAGAAGATATATTCCACTGGGGTTGGGGAGAGGGTCTTTGGCTGAGACTGGGAGTTAATGTCAAAATCTCAGTTGATAAGGTCATGCTTGGTTTTGTTTGTTTGTTTAATGTCAGGGTCCATGTACTCTTAAAAGGGTAAATTTAACACAATGGAAGAAAGTTTAATGTAAGAATTCTTTTCACAGCTTTGGGCAGGGTGAGGGGGCTCTGTCAATAAGGGATGGTGAAGTCTAGAAGACATAGAAGAGCAAACAACAATGACTAGCACTCATCGCAGTTATAGCCATTCGTAGTAGATTAAATGGTGGTACTCCCAAAAGATATGTCTGCTAGAACCTGCAAATCTGACCCCACTTGGAAGGAGTTTTTGAAGATGTAATTTAGTTAAGGATCTCAAGAGGAGGCCATCCTGGATTGTCCAGATAGGCCCTAATCCAATGGCAAGTGACCTCATAAGGAGAAGAGAACATAGAGTAGACAGGAGGAGAAGGGGGCTGTTTGAAGACAGAGGCAGAGATAGGAGTTCAGGGGAGGTAGACAGACACAGGCCAACCCTTGTCTGGAGCCACCAGAAGCCTGAAGAGTAGAGAAGTACTCAAGTCTTTGGAGGAAACACAGATCTGCCAGGAAATTAATTTCATACTTTGGTACTGGAAGAACTTCTAGAACTGGGAGAGAATATAATCCTATTATTGTAAGCCTCTTAATTTGTGGTAATTAGTTATGGTGGTTCTAGGAAACTAATGCACCAAAGACAGGGGTCTTCAGATAGATGTATGGTCCAGGCTACTCATAGGGAGGAAGCAGGGAGTTTATCCCTCCTCCCCATCTCTAATCTCCCACTGTGCCTCTCACTGACCAACTACTTTTGAAACATGACATTGTGCCTCATGCAAATTGTATGATTATTATGTGTCAATTATAAAATTAATAAATTTTAGTAAATTAAAAAAACAAAACAAGAAGTGGAGGAAAGTCCCAGTGAAGTGGTTCTAGAATGCCGGGTTTGGGAACGTGAAACATAGGGAAATTTCTTCTTTTTTTTTTTTTTTTTTGGATAGGAAACAGAATATCAAAAACAATTGTACAGTATGCATTCCTTTATAACAAAGCTTTCAAAACTTTACAATATCTCATTAGGATAAAAAGGTTCAAAAGGAAAACTCAAGCTCCCAGCTATGCAGGATTTGGAAGAGACCATTGCCATAAAGGAAAGCAATGGTAGACGTGAATGTTGAGGGTTTGCTTAGAGATCAAGTGAAACTCATCAAAAAGCATGTGTTTTAAAAGGCTAAAAACAAAAATAATTGAAGTTCTTGTGGTAAATAGGAAACTCCAAGCAAACATGGAACTTATGAAGTTATTAACAAAGTGAATTTTTCTAGTTGCTCTGTTTTTTAATGCTCTACCTCTAGTCAATTATCTACATGTTTTGATAAATTCAGATTTATAATTGTGCCCAATCAAATGAGGATATGAGCTTCTCTATGAGTCTCAAATTTCTATGACTAGATACATCTTCTGGAAGATGAGAGTTCAGGTGACCTGTTCCTCCTGCAATTCAGAACTTTGAGCCCACAGAGGGACAAAATCCATTCCAAATGTGGGTTTCCAACCTGCACAAACACCTGGTATCATGAAATGGAATCAAGTAGTCACTCACTAAGGGAGATGCAGCAGGAAAATATGACTCAATGCATTATTTTCTAGAATTTAATTTTTTCTTTTACAAAATTTTGTTGGGAACAGTGCTTTTTATCTAGGATATGATGTGCAATGATGTCTGGTTTAACAAAAAATATACATTTTATATATTAATATCACATTTATATCAGGTTTTCAAGGTAGATCAAAAGAAAAGAAAGGCTATTTCTTTTTTAAATTTAATTATTTTTACTCTAAGTTGTTATAAATGACAGCAAGATGCATTACATTTCATATACTTATAGAGCACATTTTTACATATCTCTGGTTGTATACAAAGTATATTCACACCATTTGTGTCTTCATACATGCTCTTAGGGTAATGATATCCATCTCATTCTACCATCTTTTCTTTTTTTTCTTCAACCTTTTGCCCCCTCCCTTCTCCTCCCTCCTCATTGGCCATTCTAGTGTTCCTCTAATCCTCCTAACTTTGGAGAAATTTAGGTCCTTCTAACTTTCCCTTTTGGGAACCTCACACAAAAAAATATTAAAACAAGCAGGATCTTTCTATGGACATTTATCTCAAAGGGATTTTCCCCAAAGCAATCCATTGTTCTAACACTGGGCTTTCTATTAAAGTATTGATTTTTAAAAAAATTCCCCCACACAGGAGTTAATGTACTACTGTCACTATTTTTACTCTGTTGGTATATTAAAAAATGCATGAACTTTGGAGTCAGACAAATCTGAAATTGAATTATGACTTTGCCAATGCATAGAGGTGGCACTTGTGTTCTTATGAACCTCAGAGTCCTTATATATAAAATAGCCGATCACAAAGGCTTGTTGCAAGGAGTAAGCACAATTATGCAAGCACAGTGCTTGGCCCATTAGAGGTGCTGTTAAGAGATTAAATGATCTGTAGATTGCTATGAAGTAAAAACCCAGAAAGATGAGCAGGAACACAAGGATGTTTTGTTTGGTATTATCACTCTGGGTTATCTGGCACTGCCCTACCTATCTCCTTCTCCCTGTTTTTACCATCTGTTTTCCTGCAGCTTTGTGTATCTTCATAATTTAACTCTCCTTCCAGCCCCCATCATTGTGTTTTATTTCCCACCCATCCTTTTCCCTCTTCTGGCTGTTTGGTACCCAAGAGAGAGCCCAGCAGGAGGATTTGGCCAACGTAGTCTCCCCATTTCCCTCCCCAAATTAAATGCAAGCTCTGACTTGGCAGACCAGGTTCATTTTCTCCAGCTCCACAGGACCTGTGTGGGATAAGGAGCTGGCCTGTTGCTAATTAGAATCAATGACCCCGGCCTGATTCCAAGATTTAGAAACAGACAGAGCTACCCCTCCTCACATTGCCTGGTAGTAAAATATCACTCCTTTTCCTCTGGTTCCCTTTCCTTCCAAACTGAATGAATCCATTTGCCCAAGCCCTGGAAGTCCATCTAATCAACTGTCTGCTAGGTGGGGTGGAGCAAACACTCTTGAGCTTTGCAGTTTGCTCAAGTTGGCTATAACAGCAATGCTTAAAGTGTGATGGATAAAAACATGAATGATGTGTAGCTCAGAGTCAGGCATTGAGCAAAAGCCAGATGAAAATATTTATCTGTGTCTTCCCTTTGGACAAGTGACACAGTTTCTGTCTCTGTCAAACGCTTTTCTCAGGTAAATTGCTCAATCTTATTAAAGAATCACTTCTGGTGGGGGCAAATCGTCACATCCAAGACATTTATATTAATCTGGATGCATTCAGCTGTTTATAATTCTGTCATAACAGCCACTTCTTGAAAGAAATGTCTCTTCTAGGGATCTTTACAAAATATAGTAGATGAAGAAACTGCTGATGAAAAATGTATTTTATAAAAGTAAAGAATTAGTTTAAAAAACAAAAGAGCAGGGCACATCTATCTCAGTGACACTTGTAACTATGATATGGATATTATGGGTTATCATAACTTAAATCCTATTTGGGGCAAGATATTATGTTCAAGTAGCAGGATCAGTGTTACAAAGGTTGTTTCTTACTCTTTGTTAGAACAACGTTTAAGGAGAAAGTTTTCCATCAAGAAAAATAACCTGCCTTCCATAAGTTTGATATCATTAGAGATAGTCCCTATTGTGGACAAAGGTGTTTCTGTCATAAAATTACTACAACCTCTGCTCTTTTCTGTGGGAAGAAGCCATTCTTATGGTTAGAAAACTCAAAAAAGAAATATAACTGATGTTTCAGTCAGCTTTCTGTTCTTGTAACAAATACATAGATAATCAACTTATAAAGCAAAAAGATATTGTGGCGTAGTTTTAGAGGTTCCATTTCATTGTGTATTGGAGCCATTGCTTTTGGACCTGTGGTGAGGCAGCACACTGTGGTGGGGAGTGTTTGGGGGTACTCAGCAGCTCACCTATTAGCTAGAACACAGAAGAGAGGGGAGTAAGGAATGGAGATTCCAATATCCTCTTCAGGGGCATTCTCTCATGACCAGAAGACCTCTTCCTAGACCCCACCTTGTAAAGGTTTCTATCATTTCCCAGTAGCACTACTCTGGGTACCAAGTCTTTAATACATGGGCCTCTGAGGTATATTCCAGAATCAAACTATAGCAACTGATAAATATGAACATGGAACAAGAACCTATATCCAGTTAACAAATGATGCTCCCGAAAGTACAGAGGTTAGGCAAAATTAGAAGGCAGGCTAACTTGTTCTATTATGGAGAGAAATCCTACAAATGCTCTGTGAAGAGCAATAGCTCCTTCATAATTGCTGCATCTCTACAAGTTTCTCTCTGTGGGGACACATTTGGGATTTCGATGGATGAGACTGTGAAGGGAAGCTTTAGAATGTGGAAGTTCTGTGGCAAGTGGAGGTGTGTGTGTGTGTGTGTGTGTGTGTGTGTGTGTGTGTTTCACCAGAACAAGGAAACCATTTCAAAAGCGACACAAAATCGAGTCAGGGAATCAATAAAAATGAAACTTACCTTGAAGTAGAATGTTTTATAAAATAAGAAATGTAACTTTCTTAGAGCTGACTCAACTCCCCTTTTTCCACTGCCATAGTCGTACTGTAAGGAGAGTCCTGGGACCTGGGAGATACTTGTGTTTGTTGAACAAATGAGTGAACATGTGAATGAATGAGAGTATTCCAAGAACTTGTGGGGTGCTGCATACGTGTTAATCTGACTCTCTGCAGTAGTTCCTGCAGCTGCTGTAACAAATTATCATAAATGTCATTGTTTTTAAAACAACAGTTTACTCTGTCATGGCTCTGGAGACCAGGAATCCAAAATCAAAGTGACATCAGGCTGGACTCCTTCCAGAGGCTCTAAGGAGAAACTTTTCTTTGCTTTTCCAGTTTTCAGTGGCTCCAGGAGGTGCTTTGGCTTGGGGCTACATCACTCCGGTCCCTGTCTGGTCCTCACATGGCTTTCTCTGTGGGTCTCTCCTCTTGTCCTCAAATCTCCCTCTACCCTTCTTATAAAAGAACATTTGCATTGGGTTCAGGGCCCATCTGGAAGGATAATCCAGGATTATCTCATTTTAAGATCCTGATTCACATCCCCAGAGAATTTTTCCCCCCAAAATTAAATAACATTACTAGTTACTAAGAATGTGATAAGGTATCTAATGGGGAGGGTGCATATTGAGCCTATCACACATGAATTAGTTTTTATGAAAATAGCTGCTATTATGCTTTGCCTCTTTCACAGATGAGAAACTTAGAGGGGCTCTCAAATTATTTCAGTAGTCTTCAAGATCCACCTGAAAGCCTGGAGGGGAAAAAATGAAAATAAAAAACCTGGAGGAAAATGAATGTCCTATTTAAATTATATCCTAAAAATTCCTAAAGTATGATATTCCATCTTGCAAAACACAAACAGAAATTCGAATCCAAGTAATATGTTTAAAACTGTAGTATTAAAAACAACAACAGCAACAACAAAAAACTCTCACACATACTTACCATAGGCTCCACAAAATCCAAACTACTTCTACACTGTTTATGGTAATTGAGAAATCGCTCTTTTTTTTTTTTTTTTTTCCTACTGGCACCAGATCTTCTCTTATCTCTTCTCTTGTTCCTTCTTCTTGTGTTTTTTGTGAAGGAGAATTCTCTTTGGGGTTTTGATGGGAAATCTTCAATTCATTTATTTGTTTTTGTTTTTGGTACTGGGGATTGGACCCAGAGGCACTTAACCACTGAGCCACATCCCCAGACCTTTTTATTTTTTATTTAGAGACAGGGTCTCACTAAGTTGCGTAGGGGCTCACTAAGTTGTTGAGGCTGGCTTTGAACTTGGGATGCTCCTGCCTCAGCCTTCTAAGCTGCTGAGATTAAAGGATACATCATCCTGCCTGGCTGATGGAAAGTCTTAATGAAAAGAGGAGAAAGTGTTAAATCTAAACACCAGTGATATGTGTCATCATAAATGTTTTATGCTTTGTTCAGTATTTGCCACTCATCATGTGCCTGGAACTGTGCTAGGTAGTGGAATGCATTGGTGAACAAAGCAGAATCTAGTTTAAATTTTGGTGAAGGAGAGTAGCAAGGAATCAGAGAACCGAAAAACAGAAAGAGAGCTGGGCACGGTGGCACATACAGGCCTGTAATCCCAGCAGCTCAGGAGGCTGAGGCAGGAGAATCACAAGTTCAAAGCCATCCCCAGCAAAAGCAAGGGGCTAAGTAACTCAGTGAAACCCTGTCTCTAAATAAAATACAGAATAGGGCTGGGGATGTGGGTTAGTGGTCAAGTGCCACTGAGTTCAATCCCCGATGCCAAAAAACAAAAAACAAACAAACGAAAGTAACCATAGCTAATTTTTTTTGAGCATTACATACCAGATGCTAGTCACAGTGCTTATCATGTGCTAAAGTATTTAATTCTCATGAAGAAGTATTAGAAATGGCCAGAATGGCTGGAATGCAGAGAGCAGGCTTTGGGGGCACTGAAGATGCCACACTGGAGGTGGAGTTTAAAGTAGCAGTTAATCGGACTGAAAAAGTAAGAAGTACATTCCAGGCAAGAGGAACCAGAAAAGCAGTATTGCAGGAATTGCAGTATTGCACAATGTATATTTGGAACTGAAATTATATACAATAGGACTAGAGCTAGGTAATGAAGGCATCAGGAGTAAGACATAAAGCTGGAGTGGTAAGGAGAGATTGTTTAATTTTCCCAAGCTAATGAAATCCTTTGACTAAAAATAATCAAATAGAGATTTTGTCTTTTTCTCCTCCTTCTCCTCTTCACAAGCGCTTGGGAGTACCCACTCTGTGATCCAGGGGTACTTACGATTCATGAAGTCTAAAGGAGGAGGTTGATCAGGACACTCTCTTTTCCTTGACCTTATCAGATGTGCTGTTCTTCTGGTTTGTCTACAGCAAAAAAAAAAAAAAAAAAAAAAAAATAGAAATTCCCCAGGAAGGTTCTAGGCTCTGTCTCTTGCTCATTCCTGTGATGTTTTCATGTGTCCTTATCAGTTCCCCTGGCTGGTTCTCTCTTCTCCACTTTTCAACGGCCTTTTCCCCAACTTTATCATAAGATAGAGAGGTTAAGGAGTCAACCATAAATTCCATATGTAACTCAACATATTGAAGGTTCTCCAAGAGTCCCCACTGGTGAGTGTATCACCTTGTGCCTGGAAAATTTGATAATGAATCGCATCTTGCTTTTAATATATTTTTCACACTTAATTATTCTAGCATTTCAATCCAAAAAGTTGTTTCACTCTTTATTTAACACATGGGCCTAAAATATGAGCATTAAGTTGATTGAAAAGAGGGCACTCAATAACTACATTTGAAATTGAGAAATGAATTTTGTTTTTTAGGGAGTAAAGTTGTCCATTGCTTTTGAATTATCTGTAACACATAGCTATATATATATATATATATATATATATATATATATATATATATATATATATATATATACTCTAACTGAATAGACATTGTATATAAATGAACTATGTTATTTTATTTATTTTCTTATTAAGATTAATTTGTAGACATGGTTATATGAATTACCACCCTGCTCACATTTCTTCCACATTTTAGAATATAAAAACCAATCTTTCTAAAATACTAAGCCGTAAATGTTTCATGCTTTGTTTTATATTTCAAATAACATATGATTTTGAATATCTGGTCTTTCAGGGGTCAAAAATATCTAAAGATCTAGAAAATTCTGGAAAGAGACTGGGGGAACAGTTGAAGTTATTTGAGATACTTACTACCATGAACAAATGAAGTTCAGGTTTATGTGAAAGAGCTTATCAGAAAACATTATGTGCTCCAAACTGGGGAATGTAAAATTCTTACCTAATATTTCTGTTGCTTTTTTTAAAAATATGTTTTAGTTGTTGAT
The DNA here is from genome assembly GCA_025594165.1 of Tamias sibiricus. NCBI lineage: Eukaryota > Metazoa > Chordata > Mammalia > Rodentia > Sciuridae > Tamias > Tamias sibiricus. The sequence goes on from CM046670.1 coordinate 46,678,479, forward strand.
GGACCTTTATTTTATTTATTTGTATGTGGTGCTGAGAATCCAACCCAGTGCTTTACACATGCTAGGCAAGCGCTCTACCACTGAGCCACAACCCCAGCCCTCTTTCTGTTGCTTTTAATCTGATATTTCCAGCATGGGGAGAGAACAGTGGGGGGAAAGGAAGTAAATGACTTCAGACTTTCCTATAGCTCAATTGGGAAAAGAGAGAAAAATGTGTCTGTGTCGTCCTCCAGGCTGTTTTCTGAGTTCAAGAGATCAACTATTATTTATTAAAAATCTTTGTTGCAAGTTTCTAAAGAAGAAGGTAAAGAAAGCATTGTCAACAGTGAGTCACAGTGACAGCAAGAAAGATGCTTTTTCACTAGTTTGCTGTTGTGGAATTGCACTTTGAGCATTTGCAAAGGTTTCTAGTGGATAAATAACAATATACTTTGGAATATCAGGCTCTAGAAATTTGGTCACATCTGCCCCAAGCAAACCTAGAAGAGAATGAAGTTGGTTAGTATGAAGGTGATGATCATTTTTTTAAAAAGATATTTATTTGTGTATACATGAAATGTGTGGAAATTCCACATGTACCTTTGTCATTGGCCAGACTTAACCATACAATTCACACAGAGGTCCAGGAATTGGGGTTTATTTTTTTATTTTTTGACTATAGAACCACTGAGATGCTCAGTATTTCAAACCACAAGAGATGGAACAGGGCCCATTAAAAAGGAAATAAGTGGCCAGAATCAGCTCAGCCACACTAACCAAATGCACATCCTCAGATGGAGACCCACGGTCGTCTCTTTCAGATGCTATTTTCAAAATCTTCACAAAGGACTGCGCAGTGATTATATGTATTCATGATGTGCATATCGTGTGCTCAGCTCAAAGGATATTTGAATGATGCATTGAGAATTATTCCTAAAAAAAGATTCAGCATCTGTAAACTGCTTCGTCTTTGAGAACGGGAAGGAAAAAAAAAAATATGGCTTGATTTTCTTTAAAAAAAAAAAAAAAAAAAAAAAAACTACCAACTCATAAAGCAGAGCAGCTTATGTGAGTTGGTGTTAATGCCCCATTACACACAGACACACTGAGGCATAATCACATGCATTCACGTCCACACAATCACACACACATAAACAACCATGCGGCATTGCTTCGCCCTGATTATTTCCATCTTGAAATTCACTTTTCAAATCAAGGAAGCCCTCAAGCTCCAGCTCATAGGCTTCCCCCTTCCCGGAGCTCTCTTGGCCTCCAAAGAGAAAGATGTTTCCAAGAACAAACCCCAGGCCAAAGGCTTCCCACTGTCCATGGATCAGTTCCAGGTATTTGTGTGTGTAGTGTGCAGGTGAACATGTGATGGGGCATGTCTGCACACATGTTGAAGTATAGACAACTTGGAGTTGTCGATTCTTTCTTATTCCTCACATCTGTCCTTGATGGCATACTTCAGGGAGAACATACAAGTCACATCCCAAATATTCTCTGTCTTTACTGACCTGGAAATTAGAGGGCCTGAGGAAGTCACCTGACTTGGGGTTTCTGTGCTGGTCTGGGCTTTCAGGTCACTTATTTCTGAGAGGCTGCTACATCATAGGAGCAGTTGCTGTCTTGTGATTAGCAAGGGCCATTAGCTGGTGTGCCAGCTGAGAGGCATCTCTTGTCCCACATGAAAAGAAAGGAAAAAAAATCAGAAAAAGAAAAAGAAAAGAGTATACAGATCAATCTCTCCTCAACAGTTAAATTTTCTTCCTTTTCTAGCATATTCAAAACACTGATGGAGTGGAGTGCACCTGTAATCCCCATGGCTCAGGAGGCTGAAACAAGAGGATTGCAAGTTCAAAGCCAGCCTCAGTAATGTAGTGAGGCCCTACACAACTTAACAACAGCCTGTCTCAAAGTAAAGAAAAATTTAAAAAATTAAAAGGGCTGGTGTGTGGCTCAGTGGTTAAGCACCTCTGGGTCCAATCTCCACTACAAAACAAAAACAAAACCCTGATGGATCATCACTCAAAGACAATCTAGTGGAGTCCAAGAGAATGTTTTCTGAGAACTTCATATTTTGCTTAGCATTTATCCTATTATTGATCAGAAAATATTCAGTGAGTATCTATTACAATATGCCCCAAACCATTCAAGTGATGTTCCATGCAAACTTTCAATTGTGAACATTTAGAGAATGGGGTCTATATCTTAATCACACTTGTTCTCAGTTGGAAGGCTGAAATGCAATAGACAATTGATCCATGTCTATGGAATACATTAATAAATGTTTGTCCTATCTTTTGCCCCTATCATTTTTAGTTTACTTAAAAGGACGGGTTGCTTTTTTCTAGTTTTGTAACTCCCTTCTTATTTACGTGAACTGTTTTGTTAAATAAGTAAAGGTAGAAATGATAGATTAGATTGATCGGCCTGATTAATGGTGTTGTTCTATGGATTTCCTCTGTAATGAGACTAAGCACCTCTCCTCAGCCAGAAATGGTACATATTGTTCCATCCCTTGAATATAGATTGGTCTTGTGACTCTTTGAGCCAGAGAAGTATAATGTAAATGACAACATGATTGTTCCTTTTCTGAGCATAGACTTCAAGAAACCTTGTGTCTTTTTGTTCTCTTTCTCTTGGACTCCAGCCTGTGTCATGGGAATGTTCTCTGATTCATCTTCTGGATGGAGAGAGACCACAGGGATCAGAAACAGACCATCCAAATCAAATCCCTGCAAGGCCAGGCTGACCTCAGCTGACCCACCAGCTCCCTGCACAGGCTCGAGCAAGTCAAGCTCAGATAGGTAGAGCCACCCAAGCACGACATTGACTTACAGCAAAAATATGTATCTATAGTTGTATGTGGTGTGGTTGTTTGTTCTAATGCATTATTGTGACAAGAGATAATGGATATAGGTGTCCTCATATCTTCTTCCCTCCTGGCTTTCTCTTCACTCTTCAGTGTCTATTAATCGCACTTTTCTAAAATCTGCTCCCAGGAAAACTTCTGATTTCAGTCACAATTAAGAAATAAATTTTAATTAGATGGATTACTTGTTTGCTGGGAATTAATAATACAAGCATGCATTCTGACTGTGGAATGGCAGGTTTTATGTTATCTTAAAGCACTTTACTTACTCTGATGATCAGAGGGGAGAAACTGTTATGCTAAAAAAAGGACAGGAGCATCAATGGACAGTGTGCACCGCTCAACCGCCAAGATTTCTTCTGACCCTGACATATGGTAACTAATCTTCACTCTGTCTAAGAGCAATCAGGACTTCTTCATCATCCCTGCCTTATGGGAGCTTTGAATTTAAACACATCAGTAGGGGCTCATATTAAATAGAGAGATGCTAACCACAACTGTAAGGACACTGACCTATTCATAAAATTATATTTGTTTAAACCTAAAGCACGGTTTTTCAAGCTTTCAGACTCAAGACGGTTGATCGGTAAAATGGCTAACGTATACGCCCTATTGACTGCACACAGCGTGAATGGACATGAATGGAATGTTGAGAAATGAAGACAACTTGTAGAAAGAAGACGGAACTTCATCTTTAGGTGGCGGATTATCTGTCACAAAAGGAAGGAAACCAGTGAGGGAAAAAAACCACTTGTTCATTCATCAAGAAAATCTTCCCAGAGAAAGCAGAAATCCCTAAACTTTAGAAGCCAGAATCGTAGCCCCCAGCCAAAGAGTGGTGTTGCCATAGCACTTTGAGAATTGCAGAACTTACAATGGTCATTTATATTTAGCAGACCTTTGTACTGTTTTTATTTCATTCCATCAATAATCACTACGGAATGAGAGGTAGGATGGAGTTTGCATAATAGAGAAGTAAAGAGGCTAGACTAGAGTGATTCATTCCTTCACTCAGTTTAGTCACTCCCTCATTGGGTCTATCAATCTGGCAGTCCATCAGCCCATGTCCAGCAGGTGTGAAACAGCAGCGCCCTGGAGTTTTATTTCTCTGTGCCTTAAACATAAGCCCAATGCCTGCACATTGGTAGGTGTCTTGTGGATATTCCTTGACCTGATACAAGAGCTCCATACATGTTGACTTATAATTTTCTGGGATTTCTGCCAAGAAATCAGGGAGAAGACACCTGGGCAAAGATTTTTTTTTTTTTTTTTTTTTTTTTTAGGTGGTATTGGCATCTCTCTTTAGAACCAACTATTCAAGTAAGAATAACAACTTAAGTTGAGAGCACCTTTTAGGTTGTGTAATTTGGCTTTTATCCAAAAGCCAGATCCAATGTAACCTATGTGTTTCTCAATTTCTCTGTCTTTATCCTTATGGTGTTTAATGTGCATATGGAGGTCACAGACAGAGTTGTTTAGAGCAGTTTAGAGAAAGGTTCTGATCACTGGTTGTGATTTGTTCCAGATTTTCATGGACTCCAATTTTTCTGTTATATTATTTTGTTTTTATAACATATTTAGTCAGTGAGCTTTGTCTTCCAATTCACTTAATTTAGCAAACTTATTTCCTGTAAACTAGCCAGGTGCCCAGTCAAATCAAATATGTGATTTGCAGAGAACTAATGGATTTTTCCATAGATGATTTGTAGCTTCTTATTCCACAGTGACCCCTTCTTTACATAATGACATCCCAAAGGACAAGGGTGGTACTCTGAAGTATTCTACACCAAGGACAGATTTTTAGGGATTAGTTGAATTACAATAGATAAGCATTACATTTACATCCATGGTACAATGAAGGTACAATGAATGAACCATGTAGACCGAATACATTAAGCAAATTCCACACACAAAAAATTGATACTGCTCAGATATAAATAATTGTGAGTCAATTTTTATATAAACTCTTGGCATCCAATCAGCCCATGTCATTGATTAACCATTCTGTCCAAGTTGAAGGCTTTCTAGTATAAGCCTCACCTCTTTGCCTGGTGCCTTTCTCTAGCTGTTGGAGCATGCCCAGCAGGCTAGAGTGCTGTCAAGCCAATGTCTGTGTATATGCTTAGCTAATGACAGACAGGAGTCAGTGCATAACTGAGCTAGCCTTCTGGCCCTCCAGAGGGACAGTTACACATGCTCCACACTATCATCCAGTGGTTCTCATCAGGATTGAGTTTCAGTTGACCACAGTGGTAATCTGCTCTTTAACATACACTATGTTGGGTGTCTAACCTTTCCTGTTTTCTTCTTGCCCTATTCCTAGGCCTCTGTGGGGTCATTTAGTGAATAAGTCCTTATCTCGGAGTCTACATCCAGAGGAACTTAACCTATGCAATTCTTAGTCTGGATTCTGCTTTTGGAGAGACAGTATCTTAAGCAAAGCCAGAAATGGTTCAAAAATATTATGGGGATTATTGCTTCTCTTTCTGCTTAGCTTATTCCATATCTGAATTATAGGACAGCTACTATGAAACATTAAAAAGTATAATTTAAAATATCAAATTTTCCTTCCTTCTATATCCTTTATATTTAGTTTCTGGCTTTCAGCCACTAGAACACATGTCTTACATCCTTGAGATGATCTCAGTACCTTTCTCATTGACCTAGCAAGCTATTTTTTTCCATGATGACAAGCTAAGATCACGCCTCCTAATGACGGCTGCAAGATTGTCTTGTTAGGAGAAGGGCTAAGGTGGGATCGTCTTTAATGACAGCAAAAGCACCTCGTAAAACCCGACTCCTCAGTTTTACAGGCATGAGTCTGGAATTTTAGCAGATGTAGACTTACTAAATCAGTCAGTCAAAAATTATATCAGTTGAAGTGCAATGTTCCTGGCAGTCCAAAAAACCTGAACATGTAGGTGATTTGGAGGGCATTTCGTTAACTCTTTAATTGGTCGTTTCAGTGCTAGAGGCAGGAGCTAATTGCCTGTAGGTCACTGTAGTCCTGGAGCTTAGGTAAATGTATATTGTCATATGTCACATTTTCATATGGTTCCTTTGCACAGGTTGGTAAAAATGATTGCTGCATAATTAAAATTAAGACAAGGTGGAAAAGTGATTCAATTAAAGCCCTGAAGCCATTGCACAAATTATCTGATGTACCAAAAACTAATGAATAGTTATAACTAGTTTTTTCTTTTGCCTCCTTGTTCTTCAATTCTACGTGCCTCATGGAGTGCCAGGAACTCTTTTCAAGTCCTCAATGGCTGGATATTGGGTGGGCAACTACTGCCAGGAGCAAGTGCATGAGAATCTCAAGCTTTTAAAATACACATATACAGAAACTTTGTAGATGGGGATTTTAACTGAAACTAACTAGATGAGAAATTCAGGAGGTCTCTCCATAGCCCAATATTATTCTGAAAACATCTGCTATATTTCAGTCTGCATGGAGCAAATATTATATAGGGTGAGTGATGACAGTGAAAATAAATGAGATTTGTCATACCTAAAACATCCCATGTTTTACATCATTTATTTTACAAATCTTCCAAAGTGTCTCAGGAAGCATTAAATTGGAAGCATGGGTGAGAACTTTGGGATGCCACGTTTAACGACAATTTTAATTACTTGATGTTGATATAACAACTGAATATATATTTTGCTTACACAAAATAAAGCCAAAGGGATGTTTAAACAGCACAAGAATGTCAGGTTATCAGTTTGTATCTCCTGAATTCTATGTATGCAGAAAAAGGTGTTCACATTCAGCCCTGACTTAATGCAGATACAAGGAAAAGCAGGTTTGGTCAATATGAATAACAACTTGGGAGAAGTTTTTTGGTTGTCAGAATGCTGATATGAAATAAAAATCCTTTGGGGAATGTGTCAGAAAACTAATAACCTCTAACCACCTAGAGTTACTAGCATTTATTAACATCAAATGCAAGGAATTTGACATATATTATTTCTGTTGTTTACAACAACTCTGGGAAGTATTATTATTATGCCATTTTAGAGTTGCTGAAACTGAGCCTTATGAAGGTCCAACAATTTCATCAAAGTTATCCATGTATAATTGTCAGGCAATTTATTCCCATGGGGTTAGTCTTTCTGTCGGCATTTACATAATGAAATACCCTGGAAATTTATGGCTAAAACAATAACCACTCACGATTCTGTAAGATGATTGGGTTGAGCTGAGTTAGTCCTTTGCTCTCTGTGATGTTGACTAAGTCTGCATCACATGCCTTGTGTCTTAGCTGGAATATTCAGGATGCCTCACTCTCCTGTCTGAGGCTGTGGTGGGTGTGGCTAGAAGACTGAGCTAGCTGGAGTGCAAGGGTGCTGTGAGTTCTCTCTCTCCACGTAGTTTTAACATCTTCGCCTCTCCACCTGACCCTTCCATGGAGTCACACCAACAGGGTAGTTGGACTACTTATGTGGTCACTCAAAGCACCCCAAAAAGCACAAATGAGGACGTGTCAGGTCTTCTTAAAGCTTAGGCCTGAAACTGACACTTGTCCTGCTTTTGCTACATTCTTTTGGTTAAAAAGGTTCATGGATTCCTTCAGCTCCAATGTTGGGGTGACTACCAAAGGGCATGAATACCTAGAATTGTGGTTGTCTGGGGACCATTTCTGGAGATTCATCACTATAATATATGATTCCAAAGGGGACATTTTCATTAAGCATCTGTGTGGACGCTTATCTCTCCATGAGAGCAGGCAGGTACTTATATTTTCTCTCCCCTCATCTTTATATCTCTAGCACCTAGCATATGATCTAAGATATAATAGGTGATCAATCTATATTTTTTGAATGAACCATTATTGAAAGGTTAAGAGATAATTATACTAAGGAACCATGATAGGCGTATGTTTGCAAGATAATTTTCCTGGGTATGAGTTTGGGTAGATCCAAATTAAATTTAATAAAATGATATAAAATGTTCCATTGGTGGCTAGAGATAGACCAGGAAAGGACAGGTCATTCCCTTGTTCTATGAAGTGTCAATATCAACAACAATGAGTTTCAAAATCTTTTCTAAGTACTACACTTGAATTAATTCATTTAACTCTCTAAAACAAGCAAACAAAAAACACAGTGAAGTTAAGTGCAGTCATCCTTTGGTATCTGCACGGGTCTGGTTCCAGGACCCCTGCAGATACCCAAATCTGCAGATGCTAAAATCCATTCCATAAAGTGATGTAGCATTGGCATATAACCTAAGTAGTCTTCCCATATACCTTAACTAATCTTTAGACTATTTGTAACACCCAATACCATGTAAATAGTTGTTATATTTTCTGTTTAGAAAACAATGGCAAAAAAAAACCCTCTATACTCTATATAAATTCTATACATACACAATTTTTCCCTTAATATTTTCAATTCATGGTTGGTTAGATCAGATCCATGGATACAGAAGTAGCAAATAAAGAGGACCAACTATGCTATCATTTCCCCCCTTTTATAAATAAGGAAACTGAGTCATAGAAAGTAAATAAGATATGGCATAGGTAGGAATTGAATCACTACATCTCCATTCATTGTCTGTCATGACTGTCTTACATTCAAAGGTGATTTTCCTCTAGCTAGAAAAGCAAAATGGTGTATATCACTTTCTGGTTAGGAAAGTTGAACCAGGATGGTGTTCTATTTTGTAAGGTTTAAATAGACTTAAAGGAAAGAGAGGAGAAAGAAGAGAAAGATGGAAGTAATGGGGGGGGGGGAGGAAAGGGGGGAGGGAGAGAAGGAAGAAAAAAGAGAAGGAAAATAGGAGAGAAAGAAAGATTTTTTTTAAAAGCTATAGAAGTCTGTGAGGGAAGAAAAGCTGCCTCTGAAGTTGTCCCAACAATTCTCAAACCTCTGCTTTTACCTCAGGAGGAGTCCTTTCTCATCCTTAATAGCTAAGGTCCTAAGCTCCTTTTACTGGAATGTTGGAAATAAAAACCTTTATGCTAAACATGTGACATTTTGTTATCTGTATTTTATTCCATCATTTTCTCGTGTATTTTGGTAAAGCTTTGTTGATAGTCCAAGGCTGCCCTTGTGCTGAGAGTATTCTGGACTCTGTCTATGCCTGGCTGAGGGAGAAGCAGCACTAAGGAACCCCAGTAAGGAGAGCTGGGACCATCAGGACTAAGTGTGATAAAATCCTAGATGGGAGAATATAAGTGCAAGAAACCCAAGAAAGAATACTTTTTTTCTTCCCAATTAATTTCCTCAGAGATAATTTGGAAAGGACAGATTTATGCTTCTTTTCCAAAAATGGAATGAGCTTAGTAGATAACACAGTGACTAACCTACTGATGTGCCTTGTACAAATAGACTGTGTCCATCTGCACAGGAAAAGCTAGTTCCTCATCATTTTGTGACCACTTCTGAAGCAGAAGATATCAAAATGAAGGAAGCAGAGGACATGACAGGGAGTGTTTTCGAGAACATTTTCTACCCAGTGATTTCGTAAGTCTAGTTCAAGTCATCTAATCTTGGCATTGAGCATTGTTTTTTTTTGTTGTTTGTTTGTTTTGTTTTTTTGTTTTTTGGCATACCTGAGGAAAAAAGAACAATTTTCCTCCACTGCCCATTTCTTTTTGAGCACTGAGAAGACTGAATGTGAATAGGATACTTCATAATCCTGGAATTGAGACTATTCTTTGAGGTGATCTCAGAGATCTTGACTATCTTGGGCTTGGTTGGCAATCTGTGGACAGAGGCCTTGTCCATTTAGGTAGGAGCAGCTATGAAAATAGAGAAATTGGACAAAAAAGTGGGCTATTAAGAAAGCTGAAAATTAATTATGAGTTGGCTTTCTCAGCTTCTTCTGCCAAAAGCAGGAAGTTGCCATGAGCCAACCTGGAAGAGCTTGATTGTATAAAATCCACAGGCAAAATTCTCAGGGAAAGAAGATAGGTCAGATTAGATCTTTGTGTCCTTTCACACTCCCAGGGGTGCAAGTTAACCCTTCACTATCCTCATCTGAGCTTTGCCTCATGAACTTGTAGGCCCACGTTCTCATTCATACAACAGCTAGAGATTAGTGTAAGAAGCCAATCATGTGCAATTATGTAAACTGAGGGTATGGAAATACATAAGATTAGAGATAGAAACTGGATATGTTGGTACATGCAAAGCCTTAGATTCAGACTTCTTCTTAAACTATTAAAAGGATATCATGGATAATATGTTTGAACAATAGGTTGGTCTAAAAACAAATAATAATGTGGGCAATCATAAATCTTTGCTCTTAAAAAGTACTGATACTTTCTTCACCCAAAACAAATATTTTGAAAATCTGTTTCAGTCAATATTTAGTGACAAGCTATATGGGTCTAGCCAAGTTTTAGAATTGGGCACCTGAGCACTTATAAAAAGTGTGAATATCTTTCAAGGTTTTTCCAAGACTTTCTTTTTCTCCTTGCCTCAAAAAAAAAAAAAAAAAAAAAATCAAAACCAAAGAAGCCTCTGTTTGAAAAATGAAGTTGATTCTTTTATTGCTGATGGCGACAACAGAAAAACAAGCTTCCTATCTATAGATATCTTTCTGAAATGAGTCTTTCCAGAACACCGAGATACACTCCCTACCACAACAAAAAATAAATAAATAAATACTAAACGTGTATGGAGAAGGGATAATTTAATTCTTCCTCACAGCTTTGGCACTGAAGCTGGTGATGGAAAGGGATTCAGAGTGACTCTGATGAGGGAATTCCAGATCTTTTGATTCACTGGGTAAAGGTCTCTAGAGAATACATTCCAATATATCAAAGCCATACACAGACAAATAAAAATCTAATTCCTTTATCTTGGCTGCCCTTTCCTGTGGTGTCTAAAATTCAGATATGGGAACCTCTCTAAGTCTGATGTTTGTCCACTGATAGGGTGGGCAGTGGGAGGGACAGGTTGCCACAGTTGGGAAACCAAGAAATAAAAGCAGTTCTGCATGATACAATAGAGGCTAATGCAGAATTTGAAATAACATCAATTAATCCAGCAATAAATAGAAACATCTTCATGGAGAACATTCTGTGATCACAGAACCATGTCACATGCTTTTGGCAGGAAGAGAGTACAAATGTTTCTAGTTGTCGAGGCAAAACAGAAAAGTGTGAGTGTTCAATAATGGGAAATTTTGATAATCAGAATAAATGGTAGAAAGAAACACATAAACATTTACCACTTCAGTCCTTTTTGTCTTAGAGCATAGGAAGAACAAGGGTGATAACCCTAATAGAGTAGGTGGCCTTTCTAGTGCCAGATATTTCTCAGTCCCTTTTCTACCTCAACCCTTCCTCTTTCTTCTTCCTTAAGCAGGCAAAGACTATGCTGGATTATTTTTTTAAGATTCTATCTTTTTTCTTAGCACTTTGGTACATTAAAGAGAGTCCTAGAGTAAATCCAGGAGGAATTCCAGAGGTCTTAATGGATGCCTGATGTTTGCAGTTAAAAAAACAGGGTTTTCATAGCTATTGTGAGAATTCTGTATTATGGAATAATTGTGAGAGGGGCTGCCCTTGAGAGCTGTGTTTCTGAAATGGGAAACTGGGGTTCAGGGGATACACATCTGATAAAACTTTCTGGTGGTCACCATAATGAAGTAGCTGAGTGCAAAGATGTCATTTGGCCCTGCCATCTCTGAGGCATTGACAGCAACAATTTCCCAGAGATTGTCAGGTTCTCTTTGAACCATGTTCCTTTTCAGAAGCAATAACTTTTGCCTGAAATTAGAGGTGTGTGCTGCTTTAATGGCAGTGCCTTTTAGCCATTCAGCTTGAAGTCCACTCTTGATGCTACACATTGGCAGTGTCACTCCCTCTTACCCTCTTGATTAAACTCATAGATTGTCCCTTACTGGAATCTGATAAATTGAGGTAGAGAGACGTTGAGATTTCTTAGACTTGCCTGGCATTTTTAGCCCCCAAGCTCCAAGCTCACTGTTCAAACTGGAAAATTCTTATCCTCAATGACGATGTGACTGCATAATTAGATTTTTTAAACTAAATATTCTGTTTTCATATTTAGAGAGAGAAATAAAAAAGGTAACTTCTAGGAAAATAACAAATGATCATGGCCTCATGACTTCAATCCTTGTTAGTTAGATACTGTCAATTTACTCAATTAGAGAGTACAGCCCCATTAAACCTGATGTTTTATATGTCAAGAATTATATGAATTATTTATCAAAGGTTTAGTATGGCTCTTGAAGCTATCCCACATTTCCTGAATATCTGTACTTAGAATTTTATACATTTCTTTATGAATCAAGATATCATCAAACTGTGATAAATGTTGAGTCCAGTTTCTGTCTCCCTTGGGCAGCCTCAGATTTTAATGTCCTCTGACTCTGGATGTTTGACTTTAGGTCAAAACAGCTTTTGAACTCATGCAACTCTGTCAATTATTTGGAGGGAGGTAAAAGTACTCATGATCACATAAAAATTGATTTTGGTTATTTACTAACATGTTTTCAAAAATGGATTTTTGGAAACCTGAAGAACCATAATGTTATTGAAGGCCATACACAATTTCAGATCCTGAGGCCCGAATCAGGAAAGGACACTCTCCTATTGATATTATGCTCTACTGGAAGAAACAGAAAATAAATGCATAAGTGAATAATCTCAGATATCCAAAAGTGCCATAGAGAAAAATAAAACAATCAGAGGAACCAAGAGCAGGGAGGTGGTGTTTTACAGTGGATGGCAGAGGAGGCTTCTGCTACATTTGAGCTGAGAGGTTAGCTAGGTAAAAATGATTTTGGTAAGAGGGAACAGGGCTGATATATATGTCATTACTGACTTTGTTCCATGAGGTCTTTTAACAAACAAGCCTCAAGTGGACAATGGAGATGAGGTGGTCAGAAGAGAGACCCTGAAGAAAGTGATTGAAGCCTCAAGTGGACAATGGAGATGAGGTGGTCAGAAGAGAGACCCTGAAGAAAGTGATTGACGTTATGAAATAGGAAGAAGAAAGGGCAGAACCTGGTGAGACAGAGTAGGAGTGATGGCAGTAATTCATGACTCCCCCAAACCCACTCCCAACCCCTTTCTCCCTTGCCTCCTTTAATGGCAGAAAGGAGAAGCCCAAAACCTATTTTCTCAGCCTCCCTTACTTTTGGGATGTCATATAATTCAATTTTGGCCCAAGTGTTGATAAAAAAAAGTTTTCCAGGTACTTCTAACAAAGGTCTTGTGTTCCTATGAAAAATAAAAAATAAAAAAAGAAACAGTCTAAACAGTCTCATACACCTGCCTCCATTTATTAATTTATTCTATTCAAAAGTATTAGTTGAGGGCTTACAGTACAACAAGAGGTTTCTAGGCACTGGACATAGCAGTGAACAAAGCAAAGAGTTGCTGTTTAGAGCTTACATTCTGGTTGAGGAAGATCAAAATAAAATGAAAGAAAGACACATACACATACAAACTGCAAGAATGTTAAATGCCATGAGAGGAAAGAGAGAAGAGAGGATGCTATTTATTTTTACAAGCAGTTAGAAAAGCCTTTAATGAGACAAAATTTGGAGGAAAAAATTCCGGAGGGAAGTAAAAGGAAGAAGTGGATCTCTAAAGAAGAGGGTTTTTGGTTTGAGGGACTGGCATATACAAAGACTCTGAGGATGCAATTCAGCTATATACAGTGGGAATTATGGAAGAAATTTTGAGGAGTCCACATTGGTGGTCCTAATCCAATTTTAGAAAGCTTACTTAGAGGAAATACATGCACTAAAATAGGACCCAAAGAAAGAAAGGAGATTTGGAAGGAAAAGATGACTTGGATTTCAGATACATGGAATTGAAGTTCTCTGTGTTGGGACATCCATCTTTACTCTCTAGTTGGATGTATAGGACTGGAGTCTCAAGGGATAAATTTTGGCAATGCTTACAGATTTTATAATTCTTAAAAAATAAATGGAAGTTGAAACCATATAATGAACAAGATTGTTTCTTGGAAAATATGAAGAAAGTAAAGAAAAGACAGCTAAGACTGAACATGTTGGTGATTTTCCCAAACCAACAAAGATGGTAAACTTGGGCAGGACATAGTTGAAATCTTACCTCTCTATCTCCAGACACTAACATAGTACAGGTCTTTGGAAAATAAAGCCATGACATTGGTATCACACTAGATAAATTGCTGCTTTTTAAAACATAAAAATTTGACATGGCTCTGAAGCCTTTCTTCCCTGTGTTTTGTTGTAGGATGGAAGCAAACAAAAATAGTCTTTCTGTTGTTCCAGACTTGGGTCATTATCAGTGTGCTGGATATGAACGTCATGTGATGTATAAAGATAACTACATGAAAGCCAAATAATAAAGACTGTTTCAATGTTCATATTTTAATCAATGCCCCTTCAGCTCCCTGGCACTTGTGGACTCTGGCTATCTCAGGTCAGGGCATTGTGAAGGGGCAGGTTCATCCACACTGATTGGAGAAGAGTTGAATCATTAGTGCCGGGCTCCATCTGTGCTTGATCAAGGAGACTCTTCCTCTGTAGACAAGGAGTATACAAATCTTCACACAAGGTTAAAACCAGACAATGGGAAACTGTTGCTGCCGGAAAGGGATTTGCAGCCCGGAAAGGCAGCGCTGCGGGAAGGAGTCCGGAGACAGGATGGAAACGAAAAAATTCTTTTATCTTTCTCTCTCTGTTTCTTGTAATTTCTAACACCACATACACACTCTCACAAGAAACCAAGGCACGTACTCTTACAAAAAAACTACAATATATATACAGAATAGCGTTAACCCCGTCCGTTCTCTCTCAGGTCTCATCTCACGTGCCGGAGCAGGAATGGCGATCACGGCTCAAGTCTCTCTAGATCCCGGGCCAAGTCCCGCGAGACTACTGAAGGCAGTAATGCCCAAACATCTCCATGGCCCGCAGCCAAATGCAATCTCAGCCATCTCCCCAAACAGGGCTCCTGCAGGAAACGTACCATTTGATTACAAGAATTAAGGAGGCTATCTAAGGCAGTTTCTATATTAGTCAGGGCAGCCCACAATTTCAGTTGCTCAACACACCCAAAGTTCATTCTTTATAAAGATGGTTCCAGGCAGCCTCTTTCCAATAATGGGGTAATCTAGACTAAATTGTGAATTTGCTGTCTTATTAAAAACTCAAAGCTTTTATATCACACTCACTGAGACCAAGGAGAAAAGTCACTGGGATGTCATACTTCACTCCTGTCTTCTTCAGCTTGGAAACGATGCATAAAATTTCCACTCATAATCCATTGGCCAGTAATACTCACACAGCATGGTATTCTGTGTGAATGGAAGAAGAGCAAAAGTATATATTTCTGAGCCCAGGCAATGTTTGTCTTTGGCGGAGAAAAAAAAATCATAGAATTCCAGTGTTCATTTTACAAATAGGAAGCAAGTGCAGAGATTCAGTGACTTGATGAAGGTGACAGAGCTTTTTAGAGACAGAACTGGACAAACCAAACTGCTTTCCTGATTCCAGGCTGAATAAATTTGGAGGAAGCAATTCAACTGTATATGGTAGGAATTATGGAAGAAATTTTGAGGAGTCCTCATCCATGGTCCTAATTCAATTTGAGAAAGCTTATTTAGAGAAATACATGAACAAAAACAGGACCCACAAATTTGGAAATATCAAGGAGGAGGAGGCATTTTTTTTTTTTTTTTTTTTTTTTTTTTTTTTTGGTGTTACTGGGGATTGAACTCAGGGGCACTCGACCACTGGGCCACATCCCCAGCCCTTTTTTGTATTTTATTTAGAGACAGGGTCTCACTGAGTTGCTAAGTGCCTGGCCATTGCTGAGGCTGGCTTTGAACTCGCGATCCCCTTGTCTCAGCCTCCCAAAGTGCTGGGATTACAGGCGTGCGCCACCGCGCCCGGCTAGGAGGAGGCATTTTTATCTTTAAGTTTTTATTAGTGTGTAGACAAATAAATCATAAAGATTGGTGAATTTTCACTATAGAGGTCTTTCACATCTTTGGTTAAGTTGATTCTCAAGTATTTTATATTTTTTTAATTTTTATTTTTGATGCTATTGTAAACGGGGTAGTTTTTCTCATTTCCCTTTCAGAGGATTTGTCACTGATATATAGAAATGCCTTAGATTTATAGGTGTTGATTTTGTATCCTGTAAGCTGCCTGGTACCGTAAACCGGGATAAAAACTCTTGGGGGCAGAGTTAAGCTTTTACTACTTTTACTTCTACTTTCTTAGAGCTTAGAGAGGGAAAGAAAGATTTTTAGAGAGAAAGATTAAAGCGAGCTTTTCTTCTTGTCTTCTTAGCTTAGAGTCTTAGAGAGAAAGAAAGATAGAGCTTCTTCTTAGCTTAGAGTCTTAGAGAGAAAGAATGATAGAGCTTAGCTTAGAGAAAGATTAGAGCTTCTTTCTTCTCTCTTTTTCTTCCTTCTTCTTTCTTCTGTCTTCTGTCTTCCTCAGGAGTCTCGGCCTAACTCTGACCAGTCATTACTTCTTCTATCTGGTTTCTCTTCTGTCTTCTATCTGGTTTCTCTTCTGTAACCGCTCTGCCTACGTTCTGGCCGCTCTGATTCTTCTGACCGACCGAGTGACTGCCCGGCTGACTGAATTCTCCGTTCTCCTAACTCGGACCGCTTTCACCCGGTTATATACCTTCAGCTTTTCGGGTGCCTACAGGTGCGTCACATACATATCAGGTGGAACTTATGGCTTCCAGCTAGCTGCAACAGCCCTTCCTAATTAGGGCTCCTTCATATTCCTTCCCTTTAGTTTAAAAAGGTGCTTTCTATTTTCTCTATTTTATTTTCTCTATTTTCTTTTATTTTCCCTACCTAGCTTTTCACCTTTTATTTTTGAAAGGGTGGATATTTGAGCCCTTTTTGAGGAGGTGCTGCGGCTTTTAAGGAAGCCTACTGCTGAGGAGCAGCTAACGCACTTAGTTAAGCACAATTGCATAAGCGGCTTTGACTTTTTTTTTTTTTTTTTCCCTCTTCTTTATTTTTCTTTATGGCTTTCTTGCCAAAGCTCAATGGCTTTTTTTCTGCATGGTTTTTACCATGCTATTTAATTCTCTATTTTCTTTTAAGCTCATGACTTTTTTCTTTATACTAAAGCTCAAGGCTTTTTCTCTATTTTTCCTCTTCTTTATTTTTCTTTATGGCTTTCTTGCCAAAGCTCAATGGCTTTTTTTCTGCATGGTTTTTACCATGCTATTTAATTCTCTATTTTCTTTTAAGCTCATGGCTTTTTTCTTTATACTAAAGCTCAAGGCTTTTTCTCTATATTTTTTATGGCTTTTGGCCGGCTACTCTGCTTCGGCTTTTGGCCGGCTCGCTTCGGCTTTTCGCTGGCTACTCTGCTTCAGCTTAATTCTTAACTGGCCTCAACTGAGTCAGAGGCTATGCTCTCTTGTTTACTACTCTTTTTGCTGGTCTCAACTGAGTCTGAGGCTATGCTTTTTCGTTGCTCTCCTTATTTCTTAGCTTTTCTTCTCTGCCTGCCGAGCCCCGGACGGACCACCATTTGTAAGCTGCCTGGTACCGTAAACCGGGATAAAAACTCTCGGGGGCAGAGTTAAGCTTTTACTACTTTTACTTCTACTTTCTTAGAGCTTAGAGAGGAAAAAAAAGATTTTTAGAGAGAAAGATTAAAGCGAGCTTTTCTTCTTGTCTTCTTAGCTTAGAGTCTTAGAGAGAAAGAAAGATAGAGCTTCTTCTTAGCTTAGAGTCTTAGAGAGAAAGAAAGATAGAGCTTAGCTTAGAGAAAGATTAGAGCTTCTTTCTTCTCTCTTCTTTCTTCCTTCTTCTTTCTTCTGTCTTCTGTCTTCCTCAGGAGTCTCGGCCTAACTCTGACCAGTCATTACTTCTTCTATCTGGTTTCTCTTCTGTCTTCTATCTGGTTTCTCTTCTGTAACCGCTCTGCCTACGTTCTGGCCGCTCTGATTCTTCTGACCGACCGAGTGACTGCCCGGCTGACTGAATTCTCCGTTCTCCTAACTCGGACCGCTTTAACCCGGTTATATACCTTCAGCTTTTCGGGTGCCTACAGGTGCGTCACATACATATCAGGTGGAACTTATGGCTTCCAGCTAGCTGCAACAGCCCTTCCTAATTAGGGCTCCTTCAGTATCCTGCTACTTTGCTGAATTCATTTATGAGTTCTAGAAGTTTTCTGGTGGAAATTTTTGGGTCTTGTAGGTATAAAATCATATCGTCAGCAAATAATGATAATTTGAGTTCTACTTTACCTATCTCACACCCATCAGAATGGCAGCTATTAAGAACACAAAAAACAATAACTGTTGGTGAGGATGTGGATAAAAAGGCACACTCATACATTGTTGGTGGCACTGCAAAATGGTGCAGCCAATATGGAAAGCAGTATGGAGTTACCTTGGAAAACTTGGATTGGATCCACCTTATGACCCAGCTATCCCACTCCTTGGTCTTTAAAGGTTTTAAAAACTGCATACTACAGGGACACAGCCACATCAATGTTTATAGCAGCACAATTCACAATAGCTAAACTGTGGAACCAACCCAGATGCTCTTCAGTAGATGAATGGATAAAGAAAATGTGGTATAGACACACAATGGAGTATTACTCAGCAATAAGAGAGAATAAAATCATGGCATTCGCAGGTAAATGGATGGAATTAGAGAATATAATGCTAAGTGAAGTTAGCCAATCCCAAAGAGCCAAATGCCAAATGTTTTCTCTGATATAAGGAGGCCGATTCACAGTTGGGTTGGGATGGGGCGCATAGGAGGATTAGAGGAACACTAGAATGGCCAATGGGGAAGGAGGGGAAGGGAGGGGGGAAAAAGGTCAAGAAAAAAAAAAATGGTAGAATGAGATAGATATCATTACCCTAAGTGCATGTATGAAGTCACGAATGGTGTGAATATACTTTGTATACAAACAGAGATATGTAAAAATGTGCTCTAACAAGTATAATATGAAATGTAATACATTCTTCTGTCATTTCTAACAACTTAGAATAAAAAATAAATTTGAAAACAAAAGACTGATGAATTTTCACAAAATACACACAAGACATGGAATAGTGTCAATATCCCAGAAACCCCACCTTTCTTTCTTCTTTGTCATCATTGTCCTACCCCTGAAGTATATTCTGTACTTACTCACTTCTAAAGATAGAACTAATTTTGCTGGGTTTGAATGTTTTATGTAAATAATTGCATGACATAAACTTTTTTTGTTTCTGGCATCTTTCCTTCAATGTTTAGTTTGTGAGATTTTGTAGAATGACTGTACCGCAATTGGATTCTCTATTTTACTAAGAAAGGACATTTGAGTTAATTCCAGATTGTAACAATTATGAATAACACTGCTATACATAGTCTTGATGTTTCTTTTGATGAAGGTACACATGTGTTTCTGTTAATAGGGAAAGGTCTTTTTAAAATGTTAATTGACACTATTGCATAGCAGGTAGAAAGCTGCAGGAAACCTTCACTCTGTCCCTTTTGGTGAAGGCAATCTGGATAAGATGCGGAATTACAGTTTTCTTAGAAGTCAGAAAGCAGAGGATATGAAGTAACTTAAATTAACTAAACTCCAGAAAGTGGAAAATAAAACAATAAGAGCACTAAGAGTAAGAAAAATATTAATGAAATTACAAAGTTTCTTATATTTCTTTTGTTCCTTTTCTTTGGTTCTTTTTTTGGCACTGGAGATTGAACTCTTGGCCTTTTACCATTGTGCTGCATCTTTAGCCCTTTTTTAAAACAATTTTATTTTGAGACAAGGTCTAAGTTGCTGAAATTGGCCTTGAACTTGGAATCCTCTTGCCTCAGCCTCCCAAGTAGCTGAGATCACAAGCCTGTGCCACCCCATGCAGTACTTACATTGTTTTTAAGTAATATAATACTAGTTGATTGTAAACTTCCTAAGCATAAGATCCGTATTGTAAACTCTGGAGCAATCACTAAATCATGTGACTCAAATAGATACATCAAAAATGTCCATGGAGTAGTTAAAATTGGAACAAAAGGTAATCAAACTTGAAGAGTCATGGGGATTGGATAACTTCAACTGAATATAAAGTTCATATAAAATAGAATGCAAATGGTCTGCACTAGGGTACTCTATTTGATATGAATGGCACCCCTGAAGTTGTACAATGCAGTAGTCCTTTGATGCCTAGAGTGGCAAATCACAAAGCAAATCCTGACAGGTCTAAAAATGAAAAGTGGACAAATATGCAATTATATTAGGAGATTTTAACAACGTTTTTGAACAGTTGATACAACAATAAATAAAAATTAATAAAATTATAAAAAAAATCATTTATCTAATTGACGATTAGAATACTATACAAAACTTTAGCAGAATATGCCTACTTTTCTCATCCACATAAATCATTCACCAAGCTACACCGTATTTTGGACCAGAAAAATATATACCAATAAATGTTAAATGCACCAATCAAAATATATTCTTGGGATAGTGCTATTATTAGAAAGAAGTAGTAATAAGACATTTATAATAAAGAAAATACTTCTAAAAATCCCATGGGTCATAGGAGAATAACTAGAAAAATAAGACAATATATAAAAGTGATGATAAAAACAAACTTGACATTTGAGAACTGAAGCTAAAGCAGAACTCACATGTGATTTTTAATCCCAAATGATTATATTAGAAAGGAAGAGTGGTTTAAAATTAATAATCTAATTTTGAGACTATAGGGAAAAAATCTAACCAAAAGTGAATCAAAGGAAGGGAATAATAAATACAAGGGCAGAAATCAATTATGTGGAAAAGAAATAAACAATAGCAATAATGGGCAAGGCCAATGTATTGTTTTTTAAAAATATTAATAAATTGGGGAAAGCATGTAGAGATTGTTCAAGAAAAAAATAAAGTACAAGCTACCAATAAAAAGAATAAAAGATGTCTGTTGCTGCTGATCTGCAGATGATAAAGTTATAAAGACACCGTGTTCTGAATAGCATTTTACCAGTTCAATTGACAACTTACATCATATTGACATATTCTTTCTAAACAGAATTTACACAAATGTTCTTCAGTCTGGATGACCTCTATTGATTTATCTTCATATTCATTGACTGTCTTCTGCCTGTTCAAATCAGTTGTTGGGCATCTCTGTTGAGTTTTTCATTTCAATTATTTGATTTTTAACTCCATATTTTAATTTGGCTTTTTTTAAAAGAAATTTTTCTCTGTATTATTACACACACACTCACACACACACACACACACACACACACATACATATATACCTTACTGTAGTGAGATTGGATCATCATATTTTAATTCTTCAGACATGATTTCTTTTAATTTGAATACTAAAAAGATAAATCACTTAATTAAAAAAACAGCAAACTATTTAAACAGACATTTTACAAAAAAAGAAACACAATTGGTCAATAAATAAAAAGTTGTTCAGTATAATTCATCATTGGAGAAATATAAATATAAATTAAATGTGATAATACACAATTTTACTCCTCTTGGAAAGGACTTTTTAATTATAAGAGATATGGCCCGAAGAGGTAGGCACTGGCTGGAAGGAGTGACCCAGACGCCAGGTTGCCTGGCCTCCAGGGCCCGGAGTAGTAAAATAGTAGCTCCCTGCTGCTGCATGCAGGGCCCAACCAGAGGAAAAGCCCCCTCCACTCCCGGGGAAAGTGCAACATGCCCAGCTGCGACCAGAACAAAAGGTAGGCACCCGCCAGAAGGAACAACCCAGCTGCCAGTTTGCCTGGCCTCCAGGGCCCAGAGTAGCAGCTTCCTTCTGCTGCCCGCAGGGCCCGACCAGAGGAAAAGCCCCTTCCACTCCTGGGGGAACTGTGACCTGCCCAGCTGCTACCTGAACAAGAGGTCTGTGGAACTGCTGTTGAGCCCAGGGAGAGCACCGCCATCTTTGAGGAAAGCAGTGGCTGACTGGGACAAAGAAACAAGGAAGAAAGGAAAAGCAGCTGCAGACATCCAGGGATCTACCAGTGCTCTGAGAACAGCTCACACCTGGGTGAGACTTGGGCAACCAGGAGGGGAGGGTGTGTCTGAGGGCGACACAGCGCCCCAAGAAGCTACCACTGTGGGTGAGCGTGGGGAAAGGGTGCCTTCTAGAGGGTCCCTTTCTGGGTGCCATTCATCTGCTGACACACAATCCCCCTGAGCCACTCTTCCTCTGTGCCATTCTGCCACTGGCCAAAGGTGCAGCTTTGACTCCACTAACAGGATCGCTGACTGTCTGGACGTGATCCGGGACAATTGGCTTAAACTGGAAGGAAAAAAAGAAGGGCTTCCCAGGGTCCGTTCAGTTTAAGACTTGTCCCTGAGTTTGACTTTTTGTTTGTTTGTTTTGTTTATTGTTTTTTTTATTTGTTTTTGTTTTTGTTTTGTTTTTCTTTGTTTTTGTTTTGATTGACAGTGTGTTTGTTTGTTTGCTTCTGCTCCTCTTTTCTTTCTTTCTTTTCTTCCTTCTCACTTTTGTATCTTTTCTTCTTCCTTCATCATCCCTATTTACACCCTGCCATTACATACTCAACAGAGGCAAAAACAAGTTATACGCAGAAATTGGGATTTCTAGAACAGGTGCAATTGAACTATATAGCAAAGCAGTGTTATATATAGGTTATTCTCTATTTTCTTGACTCACTCTCTCTCCTCTCTCTTACACTAATTCCTACTCCTTTGTCAATTTTTTTCTTTCTTTTCCATCTTTCTTTATTTCTTCTCTCAACGGCTGCATAAGTTAGGTTTTATATATAAATCAGTCTTTCCACCTAATCTTTCACTCCATTCTCTTTTCTCTCTCGTCTGCTGATACTAAACCACTTCCACAGAATGCTCTTTTCATACTTTCTAAGAAAGAACAATTCAATTCACTCACTTCCTTCTTCCTAAACATATTACTTCTGTGTCCAATACTTGAAACTATAAAACCCCATCAGAAGCGTACAGAGTAAATTGGAAACAATATCTGGGTTAACTAAATCTGTACATTGTGATCAAACTGGGATTTTCTGAATAGAAAGTGTTAGATTTTAAAGTGTAAAGGAATTATAAGGGGATCTGATAGCATTGTACTACAGGAGCAACATAAGGCTTTAAGGTAAAATCGAAATAGTCAAGGTCCCACAGTGCAGGAAGAAAAGACACACAAGCAATATGAAGAAACAAGGGAAGAAAGTGACACAAACAAATCAATATACCTCCTCAGTAGATTCCATGGCAAGCACAGTTGGTGAAATGCCAGAGATGGAATTTAGAAATTACATATTCCATATGTTTATGGAACTTAAGAATGAGCTCAAAACTGAGATGAGGGAGCAAATACAGGTGGTAAAAGATCATTTTGACAAAGAACTCCAAAAACAAATACAGGAAGTAAAAGATTACTTCAATAGGGGGCTTTAGATTCGAAGATGAAATAAAAACCTTCCATGACAAGAAAAAGTTAAAAGATTTCACAACTTGAAAGCCAGCACTTCTGAACATCCTGGGCAAAATTTTTCATGAAGAAGAAGAGAAAAATAACAATGAAAATCAACAAAGGGAGATATTAAACTAAGGGAAATACCAACCAGAAGAGAAACCAAATCAAGCTAAAGACCATAATACAAATAAAAATGGATGGGAATAAAAATCACATCTCATTAATAATCCTGAATGTTAATGGCCTAAACTCGCCATTCAAAGGACACAGATTATCAGAATGGATTAAAAGAAATGACCCAACATTTTGCTGTCTTCAAGAAACACACCTCATAGAAAAGGACATCAATAGACTGAAGGTGAAAGGCTGGGAAAAGTCTTATCACTCACATGGCCTGCGGAAGCAAGCAGGGGTTTCCATTCTCATATCAAATAAGGTAGACTTCAAGCCAAAGCTAATTAAAAGGGTCAAAGATGGATATTTCTTACTACTTAAGGGAAACATTCATCAACAGGATATAACAATCACAAATCTATATGCCCCAAATAATGGAGCACTGACATTCATCAAACAAACTCTTCTCAAGTTCAAGAGTAAAATAGACCACAACACAGTTATTCTAGGGGACTTCAACACACCTCTATCACCAATGGATAGATCATCCAAACAAAAGCTAAACAAAGAAACTTTAGGCCTCATTAAAACAATTAATAACTTATACCTAACAGATATATATAGAATATTTCATCCCTCAGTAAATGAATACACTTTTTTTCTCAGCAGCACATGGCTCCTTCTCCAAAATAGACCATATATTATGTCACAAGGCAACTCTCAGCAATTATAAAAAAATAGAGATACTACCCTGCATTCTATCAGACCATAAAGGGATGAAATTGGAAATCAATGACAAAACAAGGAATAAGAAAAACTACTCCAACAACTGGAAGCTAAACAACATGCTACTGAATGAACAAGGGGTTGAAGAAGACATCAAGGAGGAGATTAAAAAATTCCTAGAAGTAAATGAGAACACAGATACATCGTATAGAAATCTCTGGGACACTATGAAGGCAGTATTAAGAAGAAAATTCATTGCACTGAGTTCATTCCTTAAAAGAAAAGAAAAAAAAAAAAAAAAACAAATAAATGACTTAACATCACACCTCAAAGCACTAGAAAAAGAAGAACAGATCAACACCAAGAGCAGTAAAAGACAGAAAATAATTAAAATCAGAGCAGAAATTAATGAAATTGAGACTAAGGAAACAATTCAAATAATTGACAAAACTAAAAGTTGGTTCTTTGAAAAAATAAATAAAATTGACAGACCCTTAGCAATGCTAACAAAAAGAAGAAGAGAAAAAACTCAAATTACTAACATTCGTGATGAAAAAGGGAATATCACAACAAACACCTCAGATATACAGAAGATAATTAGAAATTACTTTGATAACTTGTACTCTAATAAAATAGAAAATATTGAAAGCATTGACAGATTTCTAGAGTCACATGATTTGCCTAAACTGGAACTGGAGGCTATACACAATTTAAACAGATCGATTACAAGCAAAGAAATAGAAGATGTCATCAAAAAGCTACCAACAAGGAAAAGTCCAGGACCTGATGGGTTTACAGCCTAGGTCTACAAGACTTTCAAAGAAGAACTAATACCAATGCTCTTCAAACTATTTCAAGAAATAGAAAAAGAGGGAGCTCTTCCACACTCTTTCTATGAGGCCAATATTACATTAATTCCAAAGCCAGGCAAAGACACATCCAAAAAAGAAAACTTCAGGCCAATATCTTTAATGAACATAGATGCAAAAATCCTCAACAAAATTCTGGCAAATTGGATACAAAAACATATCAAAGAGATAGTGCACTACGATCAAGTGGAGTTTATTCCAGGGATGCAAGACTGGTTCAACATTTTGGAAATCAATAAACATAATACATCACATCAATAGACTTAAAGATAAAAACCATATGATCATCTCAATAGATGCAGAAAAAGCATTGACAAAATACAACACCTCTTTATGTTCAAAACACTGGAAAAACTAGGAATATCAGGAACATATCTCAACATTATAAAAGCTATTTATGCAAGGCCCCGAGCTAACATTATCTTAAATGGAGAAAAATTGAAAGCATTCCCTCTAAAAACTGGAACTAGACAGGGATGCCCCCTGTCACCACTGCTATTTAACATAGTACTGGAAACTCTGGCCAGAGCAATTAGACAGACAAAAGAAATTAAAGGGATCCAGATAGGAAAAGAAGAGCTTAAATTAGCACTATTTGCTGATGACATGATAATATACCTAGAAGACCCAAAAAAACTCTACCAGAAAACTTTTACAACTAGTAAATGAATTCGTCAAAGTTGCAGGATACAAAATCAATACCCATAAGTCAAAGCATTTTTGCACATCAGCGACAAAGCCTCTGAAAGGGAAGTGATGAAAACTACCCCATTTACAATAACATCAAAATAAAATAAAATAAAATACCTGGGAATCAACTTAATGAAAGAGGTGAAAGACCTCTACAACGAAAACTATAGAACACTAAAGAAAGAAATTATAGAAGAACTCAGAAGATGGAAAGACCTACCTTGTTCTTGGATAGGTAGAATTAATATTGTCAAAATGTCCATACTACCAAAAGCATTATACAGATTTAATGCAATTCCAATCAAAATCCCAATGACATTCTTCAAAGAAATAGAAAAAGCAGTCATGAAATTCATCTGGAAAAATAAGAGACCCAGAATAGCCAAAGCAATCCTGAGCAAGAAAAGTGAAGCAGGGGGCATCACCATACCAGACTTTAAATTATACTACAGAGCAATAGTAACAAAAACAGCATGGTATTGGCATCAAAACAGACTGGTGGACCAATGGTACAGAATTGAGGACTCAGAGACTAATACATATAATTTCAGCTATCTTATATTAGACAAAGGTGCCAAAAATGTACAGTGGAGAAAGGATAGCCTCTTCAACAAATGGTGCTGGGAAAACTGGAAATCCATATGCAACAAAATGAAATCAAACCCTTATCTCTCACCATGCACAAAACTCAATTCAAAGTGGATCAAGGACCTAGGAATTAGACCATAGACAATACTCCTAATAGAAGAAAAAGTAAGCTCTAATTTCCAACATGTCGGATTAGGCCCCAAGTTCCTTAATAAGAATCCTGTAGCGCAAGAATTACTACCAAGAATTAATGAATGGGATAGATTTAAACTAAAAAGCTTCTTCTCAGCAAAAGAAACAATCAGTGAGGTGAGTAGAGAGCCAACTAATTGGGAACAAATATTTAATACATGCACATCAGATAGAGCACTAATTTCTAGAACATATAAAGAACTCAAAAAACTTAACACCAAAAAAATAAATAACCCAATCAATAAATGGGCTAAGGAATTGAAAAGACACTTCTCAGAAGAAGATATACAATTAATCAACAAATACATGAAAAAAAAATGCTCAACATTGCTGGCAATTAAAGAAATGCAAATCAAAACTACTCTAAGATTTCATTTCACTCCAGTCAGAATGGCAGCTATTAAGAACACAAACAACAATAAATGTTGGAGAGGATGTGGGGAAAAAGGCACACTCATACATTGCTGGTGGGACTGCAAAATGGTGCAACCGTTATGAAAAGCAGTATGGAGATTTCTTGGAAAACTGGGAATGGAACCACCCTATGACCCAGCCATCCCACTCCTGGGTCTATTCCCAAAGGACTTAAAAACAGCGTATTGCAGTAACACAGCCACTTCAATGTTTATAGCAGCACAATTCACAATAGCTAGATTGTGGAACCAACCTAGATGTCCCTCAGTAGATGAGTGGATAAAGAAAATGTGGTATATATACAAAATGGAATTTTACTCAGCAATAAAAGAGAATAAAATAATGGCATTTACAGGTATATGGATGAAGTTGGAGAATATAATGCTAAGTGAAATTAGTCAATCTCAAAAATCCAAATACCAAATGTTGTCAAAATGTCCATACTACCAATATAAGTAGTACCAATACTACTGATATAAGGAGGCTAGTTCACAGTGTTGTTGGATGAGGGTACATAGGAGGATTAGACGAACACTAGAATGGTCAAGGTGAAGGGAGGGGAAGGGAAGGAGCAAGGGGGGAGGGGAAGATGAAAAGAAAAGGTGGTTGAATAAGATGGATATCATTATCCTAAATGCATGATTGAAGACCTGAATGGTATGAATATACTTTGCATACAAACAGTTGTATGTAAAAAGATGCTATATATGTGCATTATGAATTGTAATACATACTAATATTATAAATAAAAAATAAATTAAAAAATGAGATACAGCCCATAGGAAAATTTGGCAAAGATATGGAGCCACCAGAATGGTTCATACACAGCTGATGGAGGCACAGATTGGTAAAACCACTTTGAAATACTGTTTGGCAGGTTTTTTTTTTTTTTTTTTAAGTTAAATATAAACATCCCTGTGGACCACCAATTTCACTTTTAGGCATTTGCCCAGGAGAATTATAGACATGTGTTCAGAAAATAGGCTTATTCAAGACTGCACACATCAGTATTATTTGTAAATACTAAAACCTATGTGACCCAGTCCCCATCAACAGAATAAATTGTGTTGTATCCCCACTATAGAATACTCCTTGGCAATAAAAATGAACATAATACTGACGCAACAAATGAGTGAATTTGTAGAACATTATATTAAACAAAAGAAATCAAATATGGAAGGTACATAATATGTTCCATATTGATAAAATTAGAACCAAGTAAAACTAATTGAAGAAGTGAGAAAGTCCCCCCTCAGGAATGTAGAATGTTGAGTGAAAAGGGACAGAAAGGGTTCTTTTGCAGTGATAAGAATACTCTGTACCATATTTTGATAGTTTTATGGATTGAACTTGTCAAATTCCTAGAATTGAATCTTTGCCTTTTATTCTGTGTAAATTACAACTCGCTCAAAAGTAAAGTTGAAAAGTAAATGAAAGCATGTAATGAAATTTCTCTAATAGCAACAAGATGCTGTTAATATATCTCCAATTACTAATTAAACAAAAAAATTTTAGGCTAAAAAGTATCCATTGGGTGGGGTCCTATTTAGACCTTCAAGCACTTGAATCTAAAATGTAAATATTTTATCTTGTTTAATGTCTCAAAGATCCAGTCAGTACAATGAACATATGAGGTGAAAAGCTGCTCAGAGACAAAAACAACTTTGATAGAAAATTTTTTTAAAAAATGCAAGAAAACTCAGAAGTTTTTTTTCCCCATTTTCCTCAAAAAATGTCCAAACAGATTTTTATCTTTCAATTTGTGAAAAGAAGGAAGTCTCTTTTCAGCTGAATCTTATTAAGGCACCAAAGCATTGTGCAGCCAGATGAGAAAGCTGTGAATCAAAGGGTTCGTGACACTTGTGCCGACAACCCTCTCTCCGGGACTCAATGTGGGAAGGGAAAGGTGGTGGAGACCCGCCTCCACATTGTACCCCATCACCCAGCCTTGCTCCTCCAGCCTCCAGTCCCACCCACAGCAGCTCAGATGTACCTTAGAACAAGGTGAAGAATGTGACTTTTGGGGGAGTCTAGTCCATCTCAATTCATAACCTCCAACTGAAGATAAAATTGGAAACTAAGATGCCTTTTTACCTTTGTGAGAGTTGAGTAGATTGAAAATCCCACACACTTCAAACTGTTTTCTGGCCTCTGTAACATCTTCCCAATGCTTGCATTTCAAGGTAAAAAGGGGGCATGTATTTTGGACTTGAGTGTTCTCTTGCTTTCACATATATATTTCACAAATATAATTGAGCATCTATTATGAACCAGCCACTGACTAAGCAGCTATATTTGCTCTGAAGGACGAATTGAGACATGGAAAAAAGATAATGATTGGGGCATTGGAGTGCATGTTTAATGGGGAGTAGGGACTTCTGTCTAAATCACATAGGATAACAAGTAGTTGATGGAAGTCTACTAATCCAATTAAAATGTAGGCAGGGAATCTGTATTATGATAGCATTCTGAAATTATGACATTTACTCAAACTGTCCATTCTACACACTACATAAATCATATATATATTAACCCCTTGCTAGTTAATTGTACTGACTAACACATCTGAGGTTAAGTTGTAACAGACAGTGTTCTGGGAGGTTTTGGTACTTTCCTTGTATTTAATGGAGACCCATCACTTTTCAGGCTGAGTGTACTTATCCTTGCACTGGAGGCATTGTGATCCATCAAATGACTTTATGTAGCACCATTCCAACAATGTCCTGAATTTCAAGCTCATTGCAATTCAGGTATATACAGACATGTTTCCAGGGATGGAAACTGTCATGGTTTAGATATGAGGTGACCTCCAAAACCTCATGCATAAGACAATGTAAGAAAGGTCAGAGGTGAAATGATTATATTATGAGAGCCTTAACCTAACCAGTGGACTTATCTACTGATGGATTAACTGGGTGGTAACTACAGGCAGCTAGGGTGTGGCTAGAAGAAGTAAGATAGATGTTGAGGGTGTGCTTTTGGGTTTTATATTTTGTTTCTTATGAGCAGAGTGCTGTTTCTCTCTCTCTCTCTCCTGGAGTCATGTCCTGAGCTGCTTTTCTCCACCACACCCTTCCACCATAATGTTCTGCCTCACCTTAGGCCCAGAGCAATGAAGTTGGCCATCTATAGACTGAGACCTCTGAAACTGTGAGCCCCAAATAAACTTTTCCTCCTGTAATTGGTCGTGTCAGGTCTTTTGGTCACAGTGATGAAAAAATATAAAACAGAAATTTTGTTCACATAGTCCATAACAATTGCTAGAGAGAACAATAATTAGATGCAACAACTTGCTTTGGAAGATGAAGAGAATTTAGGGAGTAGGAACCTCCTGTGAGCTGACCAACAGGGAAGGAAACTACCTCATGGGAAAGAAATCAGGATACTTGAATTTGGGAAAGGTAGTATAGCTAGTTACAAGACAGAATTTATTTAATTTTCATATTGTTCCAAGTCACCCCGATTTTTTGGTCTTTGAGCCCAAATCTTAGGAATTTTATTACAACTGTGTGTCATGGTAGCTGCCAACAGCCAAATGAAGAGTTGTATTTCTGAGAATATAAGGGCTCAGGCACCTCTGTTAGTAATCTGCTGGCAGAATATGGTTAGAAAGAGTGTGTTTGCCTCACTTCAATGTGATGTTTATTTAAGCAGAAAAGATGAGTGCCCCTAAATCATAGACCTTATGGATACTCCAAAAAAAAAATACCTGTGTACCAGGACCATTGTGTGTAGCCTTGAAGAATTATGTCAGTGGATATTTAGAAACTTTGGGGGATCCTTTGGGGCAATACAAGGCAAAAATCTGAGATATACACATAAAAGTGATCCCCAAAAAGGCCACTCATGAGAAACATCAGGTGCTCCTTGGTTCAAAGGTGTAGCTTTGGATTCCAAAAATGTCACTGGTTCTGTTGTGATTGGGACTGGTATGGTCTAATAAATGAGACCTGTACTTCCAGTTAGTAGTCTCCAATGCCAGCATGTGCCCTTCGTGGCACTTGGGGCTTCTCCAAACCCCCCACCCTTAAGCAACAGCACAGTCCACTAGAGGGGCTTCCTGGAAGCTCAGACAAGGCACTTAGAAATCACAGACATGACACTTAGAAATCACTTGTCTCCCAGCTCAGACAAGGCACTTAGGAAACTGTGGGTATTTGTTTTTGCACAGCTGTGAAAGGGGAGATGTCATCCCACATACTTCCTATTTGCTGTCATTGGTTTAGATTCTATACAATGAGAAAGAGAGGGGAAAGAAGAAGAAAGGAAGGGAAGGAGGGAGTAGAGGAGGAAGAGGGATGGAGAGAGCCAATAAAAGAACTTTCTTTTAGGCAGCTATTAGGATTAAAGAAAGAAATAATGTTATACTAGATACATTATATAAAATATTTTCACTGTTCAATTACTTGCAGGAAAGGGTCTGTGTTTGTATGCTTTATGGACTAAAGTGTCTTCTTCCAAATTCAGCCCCAGCACCACAGAATGTAACCGAAGTTAGAGATAGGACCATTAAAGTGATAATTAATTAAATGAGGCCACATTTGTGGGCCCTGATACATATGACTATTTGTTGGAGACAGGGTCTTCAAAGAAGTAATTTAAAATGAGGGTGGTAGGGTGGGGGTCCCAATCAGTAAAACTGCTGTCCTTACAAAAAGAAAAGGGAGGACATCAAGAATCTATTCTAGCGAGGCACTATGGCACATGCCTGTAATCCCAGTGGCTCCAGAGGACAGGCAGGATGATAGTGAGTTCAAAGCCAGCCTCAGCAATTTAGCTAGACCCTATCTCTAAATAAAATACAAAATGGGGCTGGGATGTGGCTCAGTGGTTGAGTGCCCCTGAGTTTAATCCTGGGTACAAACCCCTGCCCCCCCCCAAAAAAAAAAGTATTCTAATAGAGAAAAGGCCATGTGAAGACATAGAAGATATCACTCCATGGTAAGATTACATAAGACCAATTTCCTTCTTTATGAATTTTTTAATTTTTGCATAATAATAGTCAATGATCAAATGTAATACTAGTAAGTATGTTTTTAAATGTCACTGAAATGTAAGTAAAAACTAAACTAAAACAAACACATGCCAAAAAATTGAATACATAAACTTCACTTGTAACTTTTTTTAATCCACTGAGAGTTTTACCTGTGTGCTTCTTCAGGTACATATCTAAATACAATTTTTTACTGACATAAAAACAATTTCACATGAAATTTTTAAGAATTAGAATTACATGACTTTATAGTAATTTGAACAAGACTCACCGTTTTTATTTTCATGTAAAAGGAAATACTATGTCACCCTCTTTAGTCACAAAGGGAAAGAAAGGAAAGAGTAAAGAGGAAAATCTTTAAGGAAAAAGGAAGGACTTGTCAGTTCCAAGTTCAGAGAAATTTAATTTGTAGAATCTGTATTTTAGTTACATTTTTCAGACTTGGTCAATATAAAATATTCTCTAAAGTACAAATACTACACAGAGCAAGCTTTGTCTTAGAGGCATATTTATTCTACTTTGGGAAAAATCACTTGGTCTCCCTCACTAGCCTGGTATAGGCAAAAATAAATAAATAAATAAATAAACGTTTTAAGTCACAGATTTCAAGTCACTTCAGCATAACCATGGCCATCTTGCCTAATAGACTCCATTCTTATGAATGGCATGAATGTTGAGTTTAAGGACTTTGAGAAACTGAAAGATTCCACTCTGAGGTTGGGAGATGTTTCATGGAAGGGTGATGTTGATGAGTAGACAGGACTTCAATAAGGGACATGGAAGGTGGTCATTCCTGATGCAAGGGAAAACAGAACAAAGGCACACAGGTAAGAAAATGTGGGGCATTGTTTGAAAAAATATGAATAATTTGATTTGCTGGAGCAGAAATATATAATGGGATTAGTTAGTAATTAATTTGCAATGATTCATGTGCCTCTTTTCACATTATTTCAAAGGGACTTGGCTATTACTGTAAGTTTGCTTCCATGTGGGCATAGTAGAATGCCCCCAGCTTCCTCACCACTGCACAGCTACTATGTTCTGCAGAATGTAAGTTGATATGTAGAAATTTATAAAAGATTCTAGAATATCTGGAGTTCTTTTATTGAAACTAGTTACTATTATTTGCATTAATAATATTACTATGTGGCACCTGAACTCAAAATGCCACAATGGCACCATAAAACAATACCTGAATGCATTTATGCCATATTTCATCAGAAAATCTCAAAGTGCTTTACAAACATTAATTAATTAAGGTTCAAAATTAATTAGCATGCATTAATTTTTCATTGTATAGAATAGACTTTGCAGCTTCATTGATTTTTACGTGCTAATAAGCTTTCCTTGAGTCTCTTCTTTTTTTTTTTTTTTTTTTTTTTTCACCCTCTGTGTCTAAGAAGGTATAAAGAGGAGAAGGAAAAAACTTGTGGCATTTGGGAGAGTGGAGTTTGATTTGAATTTGGACTTTTCAGCTGTCTCTGTGATTTTTAAATGTCGGCCCTATCATGAAAAGTGGTTTTGTGGGGTCAGTTCTAACTTCTCTGTGTGACATAGAACTGAACCAGGAGGTGAATCTGTGCTTTCTTGTGGCTGCTTTCCCTTTCTGCCTGGCATGCCAAGTTTTAACATTTTGCTATTGCCTTGACCTAGATTCATATGGAAATAGTGATGCTGATGTCTGGACAGGACATGGACTGCTTGTGATTGTGTGGCTTTAAGTGCCTGTAAAATATGACCTGAGTGTCTGAAAGAGGGAAAATGCTGACAAATCAGATCTTCTCAAACTAGAGGTTGGTTTGAATAAATGCACCTAAGGATTGGGAACTTTTCTCCAGAGACTAAATGAAAAAAAAAAAAAAAGAAAAAAAAAATATATATATATATAGCAAAGGAGTGTTCTTCTACAAGGGAAATAGCAACTGGAACACCTCTCTTAATGATTGGGTTTCTTTATTTGTTTTAATCATACCAACTTTAGTAGCCGATCAGGATTTGAAGATTGTATTTACAAATGGTGTTTTAGAAGCTTCATTATGAAATAAATGTGTTGCTATTTGTAAAAGAGGAAGCTGAGGCCCAGCTGGTGCAGCCTGGCTGGGCTAATGAAGAGTCTCCCATCTGCCTTCCGTTAGGGAGAGTGCTGACCCTGCGTGTCTAGGAGCAGGTTGGGGGTGGTATTGCTTACATGTGTGTCTGGGAGCTGCACTGGGCCTTGACTTATGAAGGCTTCCTTTCTGAGGGTCAGACTCAGGCCAGGGAAGATTTAGCCTCCTGGCCCTGATGTACTCCACATG
This sequence comes from Tamias sibiricus, assembly GCA_025594165.1. Lineage (NCBI taxonomy): Eukaryota > Metazoa > Chordata > Mammalia > Rodentia > Sciuridae > Tamias > Tamias sibiricus. The sequence goes on from CM046670.1 coordinate 46,712,615, forward strand.
GCTCCCTTCTCTATCTGTTCATCCTCGCCCTGATGGAGCTGCCAACTCCTGCTCTTTCCTTCCTGTTCTCCAAGCTGCTCAGTCCTGCCACAGTGAGCACAGCACATTTCCCAAAGTTCACACTGCTCTCTAGGAGAGTTTTCTTAGACTGGTCATTCCATGCACTGTAACAGAACAAAAGTTTTGGGGATTGGCTTGTTTGTTTGGGAGTTACCACCAGCCAGTGGCAATGAAAGACTACTCCTTTGACTAAGGTGGATTTAAGGGAAGAAAAGTAGAAAGGAGATTGGTGTGAAACTGGTCTTTTCTTAGGGGAGCCAAAGAGGCTTTTCCTTTTGAGAGAAAATGCTAAATTATCTCCTGCAGACTAGAGCATTCTTTGTTGTCATTTCTATCCATCAAGCATCTTTCAAAGACCAAGATTCTTGGTCATGTGGGCTCTAAATGTCCCCCTGCCTAACTGCTTTTGCTCATGGTACTTGTCACAGAGAGGACCTCTCATTCCGGTCCAGCTGTGCAAATCCCAACCATCCTTCAAGCTTCAACCTCTGTCCTCAATCCTTATTGCAGTTTACCTGTCCACCCCGCCCTCGGCTCTCTCCAGCCTCTGAACTCAGGCAGCATTATTGTCTGAACTATTTGGCAATTAATCATGGACAGCCCTTGCTTTGTGACATCTCCCATATTATATCATTATTAAATTCAAACAATTGAACTTTTCAAGTGCCAAAGAGCTTCTGATACTTTCTGCAGCAGGTACAAAAAGTTGAACTCTTTGTGATTTCCTCTGCACACGTCTCAGAGTGTGGGGCACATGCCCTCAGTGATTACTTTTTGATGGATTTAAAATACTAGGACAAGAGGAGTCAATTATTTCAATCACTTATTTACAAAAAAAAAAAAATCACATTCTCTACTGAGTTATATTTGTATAATATATGTATATATAAATTCATGGATGTCATTTGTATTGAATGTGGGTTTTAAAAAACAATTAATTAATCAGAGAAGAGAAACTGATTGAAGCACATACTGGATTCTGGAGTATCTCTAGGAAACCAAAGGCAGCTAGTCTTCATGTATTTTAGGCAAAAACAGAACAGTTCTTGCAGGTGCAAGTAGGGCTCTCCCTGTCCCCCACTCAGGGTCTCATTTCTATTTTACTCTGCCTATTTGAATTTTAGTCTCTTCATATGTAAACTGACTTCCTGTGTTGCTTATGCTAGAGGACAGCCCCACTGTTCAAGAATTTATGCTATCTCAATTCTAGACACACCCAGAGACTGACCAGCAATTAATCAGTTTCAATTCCAAATTCCAGGGAAAGAGTCTGTTTGGCTTAAATTGAATTAGAAGACCATTCCAGACCCAACTGGCTATCACTGAGGGACAAGGTTACATAAAATATATTCACAGGGGGCCCATCTTGGTGAGAGGGAGTCAACACAGAGTGAGGGGACATTATCATCATCTAGTCATACTCCCCCAAATTTTATCAACTGCAAGTCTTAAGTTGGTTTCTTTCCCTGATTTTTAAATTGAATCAATGATATCATCATTCATTAAAACTAATATGTTAAAAACCTGAACTGAGGCTCTGACTCTCTCCTCTTTCCCTTGTCTTCAAAATTCATTGGATTCAACCTCATAGCTGCCTGACTTTCCTCCTCTTTGTGCTCCTTAATGTTACCTTCACCCAAGTCCACTCCACTTGCTACTGGGATTATTTAGCCTTTGAATTGTTCTTCAGGCTTCTAATCCCACCGCTACATCCCAGTCACACTCCACATACAGATGATTTTAGAGGATGACGTTAATCTCCCATATTAGGGAACAGAGTATATTCCCCATCATCTACATTGATTAATTCATTCAATATGAGTTAATATTTGTTGACCACCTATTATAAGTCAGACACTGCTTTAGAAAATGAAAATAGAAAGAAAAATTGAGGAAAGGTCCCACAAAGGACCTTGAGGGAAGGCAGACTTAATACAGTAAAGTACTTTTAGATCAGAATAATTAAAATAAAGGAAATAAACAGGTTTGCATGACAGAGTGTGGAGAAATGAGGCCAATTTAGGTGAAGCCTTCAAGAAAATCTTTATGAGATGATATGTGAGATTAAAAAAATCATAATATGTGAAGAAACTATGGCTATGAAGATGTATAGGAAGAATATTCCAAACAGAAGGAAGAGGCATGAGTCAGGTTGATTTGTTCCAGAAACAGAAAGGTGCCTTGAGCACAGTAAGCAAGGGTCAGGGTGGCATGGTGCATGGTGAAGGCAGAGAGGCACCAAGGGCTTGGCTGTCCTTCAAGCCACTGTTCTTCCATGTTCAGTAGAAATCAAGTTCCTGGGGAGGAGTGCCTTAAGAGAGGACTCACTTTGAAAAGTTTCAAACTTTTTTTTTAATTTGATTTATTTATTTATGTATTCATTTATTTATTTTTTACATTTCATATTATACTTGTAGAGCACATTTTTACATATCTCTGGTTTCAAACTTTAAACACTTACTGTAGCTGCTCTGGAAATGAGTTGTTGAATATCAAGAACAGATCAGTAAGATCAGCTGAGAAATCACTAATGTAGTCTAGGAAGAAGATTATGATCTACACCATGCTGGAGGTAGAGCCCAAAACACTTGATAGAAAACATGTCAAGAAGGAGAGGTAAAAGGAGGAACTAAGGAGATTCTAAAATTAGACAGATATTGGTATCTGTCCTAATCAGATACTATAAATATTATAAGCTGGGTAGCTTATGGACAACAAAAATTTGTTCCCACAATTTTGGAGACTGGGAGTCTACCATGAAGGCCCCAGGGCTGTCAGTGTCTGATGAGGGCCTGGTTTGTAAATGCTGCCTTCTTGCTGTGTGGTCACATGGTGGAAGGGACACAACACAGCAGCTCCTTCAACACATAAGGACACCACTCTCATGACCTTGTCACCTCTTGAAGTCCTCCCCTCTTAAAACCATTAGGATTTGTTTGTTTGTTTTTTGAGGTGCTGGGGATTGAACCCAGGACCTTGTGCATGTGAAGCAAGCACTCTACCTACTAAGCTATATCCCCAGCCCAACCATTGGGATTTTAATATGAATTCCAGGAGGACACAAACATTCAACTCACAGCAGTAGCTTTTCCTAATATCAGAACAGTTCGGGAAGGAACCCATTAGATGTGGAAGTCAGGGCAGGGAGTGAGAAAGACTCAAACATATAAACTCAGAGGTGCCTGATATATATCCAGGCAAAGATGTCAATCAGGAAGGTAAATTTATGAGTCAGAGGAAAAATGAGAACTCAAGAATATTAACTTGAGAATAATCAGCAAAGATATGACATTTATAGCTTTGGTACTCAGTGATGTCAGGAATCATTAAAACAGAGTTCAGATAGAGAAGAGAGGGGACCTGAACTAAGGTGCAAGGCACTCTCAAATTTACATGTTAGGTAGAGAACTAAGCAGCAGTAGGTTCTGAATGGGTCTGCCCAAGTTGTCTATCAACCAAAAAACTCAGTGAGCTCATGGTTTTGAACTACATATACTGCCACAGCTCTTTGTATCTTGTAATGAGGAACCACTTTAGCTTCCTTCTCCTAAAGAATTCAGAAAATTGGCATTTGCACAAAAATGTATGTTTGCAGAACAAGGATAATATAAAGCTGATATCCCCAGCAGTAAGCCTCCCAACTACCCCCCAGGATAGTCTGAATGAAAAAATGATTATGTACTTAATGTCCACTGAGTACCCCAGAGAGAAAAAGAGCATACTATAATTGCAAAGTATTATTTTTACCATTATTAATACATGAATCATTCATTAGAAAAAAAAAAAAGAACTAGGAATTGGAAAGTCAGGAGATAATAGGCTGTGTTTATAATGTTGCACAGAAGGAATTGCCCACATAAAATCCCCTCCCACTAGGATGTGTAGCCAATTCCCACACGCTGAGTGTGGTCTCATCTTAAACACAAGCCCTTAGCACTAGCCCTAGAGAACTACATATTTGTAGTCAAGTGAGCATCTATCCTGTGCATATTATTTTCTCTCCTTGACCTTGCCTGCCCTACAGGGCTTCTTGATCAAAGGTCCTGAGAGGGAGTTGACTTCTTTTGTAGGATTGCTTAGAAATATACCATCCTTTCAAATGGTGTGACTCCATTTTAAAAGAATGAAGGAATTCACAGGACTTTGGAAGGACTTCAAGTATACCAAGCATAAGCACCCAAATCTTAGATTATCCACTAAAATTACCCATTAGAGTCTGATGGTTTTATCGTGGAGCAAAACAAGAAACACACCAACAAAAGTGATTATTAAGATGTGCATCTGAATAAATTTTTAGAAATGCAAAATAACAGGAGACCCTGAATTTGATATCCAGGTCCTTTATTGACTAAAATATTTAGAATATAAATATGACCAAATTTAACTATGCTATTTCTATTCTCATATTTTGTAAAGGAGGATAATGTGTTTTCCTGGGCAGACCTTCTGGGCAGTAATGATTCGAAGCCCACATTAAATATCTCAAATGGGACATTAAGTTTGAAGGGGGTAAATTAATACTGAAACAGGCAATGATGAATAAAAAATAAGTTTCTTTTTTTTTTTTTTTTTTCTTTACGGGTACGAAACAGACAAAACAGGCAATTGAAATGACAGATTCCTCTTTGCCGAGAGTACTGGAGAATTGGAAGTAGAGGGTTTCGGTGGTGAAAGTTCCATGCTTTTATTCAAATATCACACAGCTTTAAAACTAGAATAGCAAAACTCTTGAATATATGTAATTCTGTCCTTGAGTAGTAATGCTAGACAGTCAGTCCTTCTAGTCCTGGATTATGAAGATGATTTCATTGGATTGTTCTTCCTCTCTCCATGTGAACTGTAAGTGGCAATTGGAAGGTCCACAATATTGGTAATCACTAGTGAGAGGGGCTATTAAGCAATAATCCTTTCCTTTTTAATTGGCTTACAAGCCACACATGAAAGCAGTCTCATTTTTAACCAAAAACATTATTCCCAGCTTAACCAACCATCTTATTCACCAGACTTTTAGCCAAAATGACTTTTGGCTGCATCAAGGAATCAAATTTACTCTAAAAAAGAAAAAATGTGTCACAGTTGAATGTGTTTAAATAGATTGTGCCCTGGGCTTTGAAGGAAAAACTAAAGACAGATACCAGAAATTTGGAAGGGAAAGGGACTATTGTTACTGTAATAAGAGTAAAACTTCCCCAGATAATAATTTTTATAGGAATGGGCTTTATTGTTGTTGTTAATAAATTCAGTCCTATTATTTTGATGACATTTAAACTGAATTTCCCATATTGTGTGTGAAGAGAAACCACATTTGAGATGTTTGAGACACCTGTTTGTTTTCCAGTGTATCTACAAATTTTCTGCTAGATTTACTCTTGACTTATATAGTGACTAACTAGAGAGCAGGTCCTTTGGTCCTATCCTACCCCACTGTTCCCTTCAACATTAAGATTGCTTCTGGGGGTGCTGGGGTTGTGGTTCAGCGGTAGAGCACCCGCCTAGCACATGCGCAGCCCGGGTTCGATCCTCAGCACCACGTAAAAATAAAGGCATTGGGTACAAATAAAACAAATAAATAGACATTTTTTAAAAATATATTTAAAAAGAAAGATTGCTTTTGAAATCTTAAGACTTTTAAACATCTCAGCCTGCATTTCTGTTTGTACCCACTGGTGTGCCCTCAGCAGAACTGTGCAAATGACACTATGATCTTTTAAGAGCAGGTAAGCACCCCTATTCTACTCTGAACCACACCCCTCTCACTCACAGGGTGAAAGTCACTCAGGAAAAGTGGAAGATGGAACTTGAAACAAAATTTGGGTCAATCCTTACAGACTAAAAAATATTTGGGTTCCTGTAGTTTATGCACAATATCTGGCAATGCCAAATTGTTTAATGAATGAAAACTAAATAAATAAATAAATGCAAGTTGACTGGGTCCAGAACTCAAAGTCTTAAATCTCATTAATAGCATCAGTGCCCATTAATTCACAGAGCTGAGGCTCCTGCAGACAACCCTTTTCCCATGGAGGGAATACAGCCACAAAAAATGATACTCAAGGTGTTAGCTGAGGACAAATGTTGGGGTCAGATGCTCTGAGAGCAGCTGTTTGCCCTATAATAAAGCCTGCTCATTCTTCTAGACTCAACTGTCTCTAATCCCAAAGTTCATTGGGAATAAAACGGGGGGCGAGGGGAATCCTTCTAAAGAAGTCCTTTCTTTTGTCTGTGGGGGTCATTTCCTGTATTTAGGGGTCTTTTGTGGTCTATCAGTTTCCATCTGTAAATATCTTCCAGATTTCCTAACTGATCACTCATCTAGGACCCTGGTGGACTTCCTACAACAGATATAGATTTAGTCTTATATTTCTTGTGTCATTTCGATGGGATTTGAGGAGGGAGGAGAAGAAAGTCATTTGTTCAGTCAGCCATCTTGATTCAGAGTTGATAACCTTTTATCAGGGCAGGCACAGAGGGACAGAACTCCTGCCCCAGATCCTTTAAAAAGCAATTGTGAGAGACGTTTAGCGCGTTCAGAACACTAGCAACCTGACCTACATTCTTTCAGTATATTGATTTGCAAAATCTGTCTTTCTTTACTTTCATATTTTCTGTGCTTCAACTCTTTAAGGAAAAAAAGAAACAGCAATAGGGAAAAGAAATTATTCATTGCTTCAACTTTTAACTCTCCAATTTTACTTATGAGAGTATGTATTTTTTCTTATTAGTTCTACAATACAGAGAAGAACTTATGCTTTCCTCTCATGAGGGATTTTTATGAATTGTTATATCATTAAAATGAGATGTAGCATATCTTATTGTCCTAGAGAAAAAAAAAAGTTTTTAATAAGTAAACTAACCAACAAAAGGCACACACAATATCTACTCTGAAAGATGAAAACACAAGACAAAAATGTCACTCATTTTAGTCTGAGTGGTGGTAATGGGGGTGACAGTGTGTGTTTGCATGTGTGCATGCTCATACATGTGTATGTTTAGCTCCCACCAAGACTTCAACTTAATTTATGCCTTCATCACACGTTTTCCCACTGAAACCCAATGTAAAGACGCACAAGTAGAGGGATGGTAGCTTGTAGAAAAGAGTAAGGGCTACTGGAGCTGGAAGAGAACAGGACAGAAGGACAGAGGGAAATCAAGTAGGATCTATGATAGTGGACTCTGGTTCTTCAGTGCTAAGTATCATGACCTATATGCTGTGTGCCTTTCTTTTGAAACAGTCTTCCTTGACAACTTTTCTCAGTGCCCAGTGGCCTTTTGTAACTAAGCATGTGTTCAGAAATCCCACAGTAATGCTTCCTCTGAGACATCCCTTCCAGGACTGCTCCATGTTCCCAACTTTTCCTACTTCTCTTTCCCCATTAATCTACTTGAATGATTTTTGCTTTCTTCAAAAGTGACCTCTAGCCAGGCACAGTGGGCCATGACTGTAATCCCAGCAGCTTGGGAGGCTCATGCAGGAGGATCACAAGTTCAAGGTCAGCCTTAGTAACTTAGCAAGGCCCTGAAAAACTTAGTGAGACCCTGTCTCAAAATTTAAAAAATAATAATAAGTGTTAGGGATGTGGATCAGTGGCTAAGCACCTCTGGGTTCCAATCCCTGGCAGGAGGGGGACCTTTAATTTCTTCCCCTCCCATATAGAATTGTCCCTTCTTATTCCTTGTTCTAACCTCTCTCTTTTATTCATCTCATCATTTAAACTCTACTTTTCACAATAAAATTAAATATTTTTTTTCTGGTTAAACTATAGCAAGAAGAAGGAATAGTATGATCATTCAATCTTTGTATGATGCTTTGAAGTTTACATTTTACTTTGACATTTTTAATCTCACTGAGTTTAATGAAGACATTACATGCTATGTAAATAATAAGGAATTAGAAAGCAAAAAGGAGTCAGTGACCACCCTAGGTTGCTCAGCTATTTTTTGAGTACTGGAGGTGGGAGAGGAAGGTGTTTCAACTCTAAGGCTCACATGAAACTCTAACTCTCCTCCCATGCAGGTACTCAGGACCCAAGAGAAAAAAAGTGCTTTCACCTCAGTCTGTGTCTGGGCTTGAAACTCACCAGCTATATGATTTGAGCAAATCCCTGGTCCATTTTGACCTTTTGTCGTCTACTCCAAGTTCTACCAGAGCCTGTTGTGAGCTGTAAGGACAGCACAGCTCTGTAAAAAATATCAGGCACCATAGAATTGTCATGTTCCACAACCCCAGAAGGCACCCTTCTCATGGAATGAGATGATCTGGGGTGTGAGCACATGGTGTTATATTTCAATGGTATTCTACTGGAGTCCTGTGATTCCTGTGGCTCTGCAAATTGCTGTTGTATGAATTTACAAGAAAAAAAAATGAAGGTTTGGGTATGTGCAAGAATAAGTTGTCCAAAGTCCAGATCTACACAATGTGCAATATCTTAACAATCTTTATGTCTTGCAACCTAAAACAACAAGTTTTGTAATCTCACGGACATGGGGGCTGACAGACTACCTCAGGTTGTCACATGGGGCCCCTCATGTGGTTTTAGTGGAACAGCAACTGCAACCAGAGTAATCTGAAGGCTTTTTTTTTTTTTTTTTTTTTTTTTTTTTGCAGCACAAGTGCTAATGTGACTGGAACAGGATTCGGCCAATTTGTCACTGCTCTTCCAAATGGAGGAACTGGACTTTCTTATAGATCACAGTCTTAGTGTCATTAGGTTTCTTGCATGGAGGCTGGCTTCTCCTAGAATAAGGGTTACAAAAAGCCTGTGCAGCTTCCTAGGATCTAGACTTGGAATCCTGGAATATCATTTCACTGTGTTCAGTTAGGTAAGCAAGTGATAAATCCCCCACTATTCAAGAGGAGGGGAGTAGATTTGACTTCTCAATGGGAGCCTGGGGTGAGTATAGGGAGGGGAGGAGTTGAGGAAGGTCATCTTAGAGACAAGCTACCACAATGAGCTCTCTCCCATCTTCTATCCATTGGCTGATCAATGTCTCAAAGTGTGTATGTCACCCACATTGCCAATGTCTTATCTGTCACTCACCCTAACACCAACCTCATCACTACCCCTTGCTCATCTGGGTTGTGAATGTGAGCTTCATTGTTTTCCAGTTAACCTCATTTTTCCACCTGAACTGTTGTTATTTTCAGATTGAATCAAGTACTACAAAAGATAATCCTACAGTTTATAGCATCAAAGACCCACATAGACAAACAAAAAAAAAAATGGTTCCTTATTCATACTTGCCTTCCTAATACTAGAAGTCATGACAAAATGTACGTGATCACCAGGACAAAGAACATAGGCAGCTACATGACTACATCTAAGAGAGGTGCATGTCAATGTATGCAAGTGTTTGTGGGTTTGTGCACACGTATGCATGCACATAGGAGATGCATGTGTGTATACCACGTGTGTGCACACAAATGTATGTGTAATGTATGTGTATATGCTTATATATATGTAAATACACACCAGACTGATCGAGGATAGTGGTCTGAGAAACACAGCAGCATTATCATCTTCATGTAGAAAAATAAATCCTCAAATTCTGAAGCTCTAATTCTCCCATTGGTCAATATTAGTTTTTACTTGACTTTCGAGTGATAGGTAATTCCTTATGGCTGTACTAAAACTACTTTAAATTATTGCCTAGTTGTTGTAGTATATTTTTGTACATGTCTAATTTTTATAATGAAACAAGGGGGATTCACTTTCCTTCTAAATACTGATGGTAATAACCCTAATGAATTCAGGCTGTTTCTGTATCATGTGTTGAAGAAAATGCGGTGACAGCCATGAAGCTGCCAGGCATATCCTGCCAAGGAAATGTACATAAGGAAAGTATATGGAACGACCATTAGAAAAGCCATAAGAACTCCCCATATCTCCTTAATATGGTATTAAAATGATTTTAATTGTGTGCATACACCCACAGACCTCCAAGGGTTAACTGCACACAATGTAATGAATTCAATAATGATGAGTTAAAAAAGGTCTAATTAGCAAGTAACCACTTTATTATGAAAGAAAATGGTAATGAATTTAATAGCTCAAAATCATTAACAATATTTAGTTTGCTGGTACTTGTTCTCTATTATCCTCATTAATATGAACATTTAATATGTTTTAAAATGGATTTGTAATACTTTCTGTGCCATGAGGTTACACTGACAGAAAGAGTGTAATTATTCTGCTAATTGTTATCACTGTATGTTTGTGCTCCGAATAGAAGTATATTTAGGTGTTAATACCAAAAAAAAAAAAAAAAAAAAAGTAATTAAGAAAGGGAAGATTTAAAACCTAATTAAACAAAAACTAAAAAAATAAAATAAAATAAAATCTTAGGCTATCATAAGAAAAGAATTTCTGAAGTAATTGCATTGGAAAGTTTTTTTCTTCTTATTAATTTATTTTTTCTATTGTCCTATTGTTGCGGGGTTTTTGAAGAAGAAAATAAAGTTATCTAAATGCAAACTGGGATAGAAAGAAAGAAACAGAAGAATTTCAAGATTCACGCTCTTAGAGTGAAGTTAGCTCTTCACAACATGCCTGACCATAATGGTCTCTGTCAGGAGGACACTCCTGTGGTTGGCAGCCAGCCCTTCACACATGGGGAGGGGCACAGTGACCTTTCCCTCTCTCCTGAACTTACCTTAGAACCCCATGCCTCTCTGTCTCTGTGGTCCCCTAGGATCCTGACACATACCCTGGTGCCTTCCCCACTGAGTGTCATTTCTTCTGAGATCCAGTGTAGTTTTCTTTTTTAGGCATCCTATAGTCTCCAGAGTTGCTAAAGGTTAAAAGAGATTTCAGACACAAATCCCCACAGACTGAAATACTACAGGGTAAAGAAGACTCCTGTTGTCTGAACAGCATTCAACATTGCCAGAGACTAACAAGAGTCCCCGGAACAAACGAAGCTTCTTCCCAACAAGGTTTCTGAATCTGCTCAATAAGCAGCCCAACGTGTCACTGAGAGTTGTTGGTGGAATGCCTTTCTTATTCTGGGCTGCTTGAAAATAGTTTGATAGACTCTTGTAATCAGGTTAACCTAATTTGTCATCTGACTGTAATTGGTTCAACTTTGCAACTTTCAAAATCAGACTACATTTAAGGCTCCATTTGTCCTTCTGGAAATACCTAATCTTGATTCTTTTTGACCTTCACTCTTTGGACCCATATTCCTTGAACAGGTACCCTTCTGGTCCTCTGCAAACAGCCTTGTTGTTTCAGAAGTCCTCTTTTTGACTCGACCGTTATGTGGGGATCCAGACCTTGTCCCCGTGTAATGGTGACTCTGAGGAAGTTGAGAGGTCTGGTGAATGCCTGTGTGTTCTGGCTTTCACTGTAGATTGCTTCTTCACCCCGCTTGATTGATGTTGCTTTATCTTCAGGCATTGCCAGCAAAAGGATGCCCCCACCTGGTCGTTATTTCACTGGGTATAAGTTTTTTTTTTTTTTTTTTTTTTTTTTTTTTTTTTTTTTTTATTGGTACTGGGGATTGAACTCAGGGGCAGTCGACCACTGGGCCACATCCCCAGCCCTTTTTTGTATTTTATTTAGAGACAGGGTCTCACTGAGTTGCTAAGTGCCTTGCCATTGCTGAGGTTGGCTTTGAACTCGCGATCCTCCTGCCTCAGCCTCCCAAGTGCTGGGATTACAGGCGTGCGCCACCACACCCAGCTGGGTATAAGTTTTAAAACCTTAAAAGATATGGTAGGCAGAAATTTTGTGTTCTTGGGTCTATAAAGATAAGCCATAACAGGAATAACCCACATAAGTCACTTCATTCCAGGTGCAGGAGACAGACAACCGAGAGAAGAACTCTTAATAAAATGGTGACTTCCCTGACCTGAAACAGAGTATTAATATTCCTGGGCTGCCTCAAGTCAGATCTCTTCATCTCAATAGCTTTACTCACCTTTTCTCTTTGTTTGGAGAGAAGTTTTAGTGTTGTTACCTGATTTTAACTACCTTTGGATGACTAACAATCAATTTGGGGACTTAACTACTGGTAAAAAAAAAAAAAAAAAAAAAAAAAAAAAAAAAAAAAAAAGAGACATAAAGGAAAATCTTACTCATTTTGGAAAGATATGATTGAAATTACCTGGGAATTCATAACAACTTTTTGAATCAGTAGCCTATTTTCAATTTCTTCTCAATTTATTAGTAAACATGTAAGAAATGGGGCTATGCACGAACTACAACACAGTTTCTGCTGTTTGAAATTTCTTTTTTTTTTTTTCAGTACTACAGTAAAGGTTCAGATATCATGTGAGAAAATAGTAAAGACAAACAATGAAGACCTCCATTAAGAATGTTGAAAACTTCCAATATCCTTTCTCCTGTCCACCCCCAGTCTTCCTATTTTGCTTTCCCCAACCTGCCTATAAGGCACCAACTGCTCTCCCTGGCCACCCCTTCTCTAGCATCCTCTGGTTTTGCTGTCACACTGATATTTAACCAAATTCCACACAAAACAGATGAATTTTGAGATTTCAGAGGATCTCTTTGGATTCTACTTGCAAAGTACACAGAGAGAATTTAAATTCCCAGAATCACTCAGTTCACACATATCTATATTTTGAAAGCATTTTCTTGGATGTGTCGAATATAATAGCTGGAGTTTGTGGGCTCTGGTAAAAGTTGGCTCATTCACTCTTCCTCTCAGTTGCCCTATTAACACATAATGCATTTTCTACAGAACCCAAGAATGTATGAGCTCTCATTCCATCTTTCGAGGAACAAATTTGTTCAATATGGAGTATTTAGCCAATGAACAAAGTAAATGGTAATCTGTACTTAGAGTCATCAATTACCTTGCAGCCAAACTCTGCTCTGCAATCCTGTCATGCAAATACCTGTACAGAAGCATAAAAGAGCAAACATCCCAAAGAGTTTGGTAGTAGTAGATCTTGAAAAAATTACTCTGTATTCCGTGAGATTAAAAAGAAAGAAAGAAAAAGAAAACAAAACAAAACAAAAAAAAAAAACAAAAACAAATTTTCTGACTGCCTAAAGGAATGCATCTCTGAAAACAGTTTTTAGTTCTCCAGACCAAGAAACAAAGTATCTTGCCTGCTTGCATTCCTGTAGATAAACCTAATTGTATATAACTAAAGTGACAAAAAAAAAATCTTGCAAATACTAACAGTCTTGTCAGTCTATGCAGTTTGCCTTTCTAAAATGACAAGACTGATAGAGACACTGGCCAGCATACTCTTCCACTTTCCTTTAATTCTTATGCAACAATTGCTCATATTATCTATTACATATTTACTGGTTTTGATTTTTAACAATATGGAATCGTGAATATAACTTATTCTATAATCTTGTTTGTTTTACATTACAGTAGATCTTGAACATAGTTCTATGCCAATAAATAAAGCTACATATCATCATTTTAAATGACTGGATAATATTATTAAAACTTGTGTAGTCACTGTGATCAATTAAAATCTGAGTTCTATTATAATCTTGAACTTTGTGGATGGATAAATCTGTCCTTGTTTAAAAAAAAAAAAAAAATATATATATATATATATGGAGAGAGAGCGAGGATATTTTGGTGCACACATATTTTGGTACACACAGGTTATGATTATCAGGTTATGATTATCAATTTTTATTTAGTTTTGCTTAATTGTTTCTTTTTATTTTAATTAATGTAGGGTTTGGTCTATGTTTATTTTTTGATATTTTTTTTCTGAAATTGTCTGAATTTCTATACAAGCCTTCTTTATAGATGATATACCTAATATTTCTAATATTTCTTTTAATTAGTCATACTGATTAAACACTTATGATTCTTAAGTTTTATTCTCATATCCAACAGTTTTCAATGATCCTTTGAGATTTTGCCATATTGTTTAGCTATTTATCTTATCATACAAATGAAAATAAGAGACCTATTTATGCTTTACAACTGAGCTCCCAGCTTTTCATTTCATGGGAGTTTTCTCTTTTAATTTTGGATGCCATCATTTCAGAGTTTTGAGTTTTCTCCACTTTCCAATCCCTCAACTCCATTTTTCTGGTCTTCAGGACATCAGGTTTTGCCTATCTGTCCTTATTCTTCAAAAAGCAAACACAGTGAGCCTGGCACAGTGGTGCATGCCTGTAATCCTGGCTTCTCAGGAGGCTGAGGCAGGATGATCAGGAGTTCAAAGCCAACCTCAGCAAAAGTGAGGCACTGAGCAACCGAGTGAGACCCTGTCCCTAAATAAAATACAAAATAGGGCTGGGAATGTGGATCAGTGGTCGAGTGCCCCTGAGTTCAATCCCTGGTTAAAAAAAAAAAAAAAAAAAAAAAAAAAAAAACATGGTGCATGGTGCAATCTGTGAAAGCCCCATGTGCCTCTCTGTGATTTTTTTTACTGCTACCCTGCATCATCTTGAGCTTTTGAGAACATCTGCAGGCTACTCACTGAGGGTGCACAGGGCATTGGGCTGGTCTCTCCCAGTTATCACTCTTCCACAGGAGGATGCTTTTTGCATTAGGACAATGGGCCATGCACCTCAGTGGGGATTTACCTCATTGATCTTACAGTGGGTATACAATTCCCTTGCCTTCTGGGAAGGTCTGTGGGAAAGAGCTTGTATTGGTTAATTTCATGTGTCAACTTGACTGGAACACAGAGTACCCAGGTAGTTGGTTAAACATTATTCTGGGTGTATCTGTGAGGGTGTTTCCGGATAAGATTGAAATTTGAATCAGTAAACTGATTAAAGCAGATGGTCCATCCAATCCAGTGGAGGGCTGAATACAACAAAAGGCCAGATAAGGGCAAATTCAATCTTACTGCCGGTGACAGCTAGGACACTGGTTCTCTCATGCCCTAAAGCTAAGACTTGATTATTAGCACTCCTGGTTTTTTTGCACTTAGACCCAGACAGGAAGTATAACACTGGCATTCCCTGGTTCTCCAGCTTACATAGAGCAGAGCATGGGATCTACGAGGCTCCTTGATCACATAAGCAAATTTCTGCAACAAATCGCTTCATATACATATTTCTGTTTCTCTGGGGAACCATTTATAGATGGGGTTAGACACTCTGTAGCCTGGCTCTTCAGTATCTGAATATGATTTTAGTCTCACCATAACACAGTGACTACTGAAATCTCCATTCTTCCTTTGAGCTATTTTCTATTTGGTTTCTTAGTCTACTGACTAAAGCAATTTATGAATAGCTGAGTACCTTAAAAGGGAAACCTCAGATCAAGCTGGGGCTGTCTTTTCTAAGCCTGCTTATATTTATGGGATCTGACCACTGAAGTCCTGACTACTTTGACAGCCTTGACTCTCAACTTTTGTCTTCGTATTGCTGTACAACTGCCAAAGTCTAAACTGGTTCTCTGTCATCTGGCAGTCTCCGCCTAGAATCAACTACCTGCATGTGTGCAGAATATCTGGGTTCCTCTCACAGTGAGTGATTCCCTTCTTTTGGGAATCTTGGTTCCCCAAGTCCTGGTCTCTGTATTAGTAGTTCTTAGTAGTATTTAAATCAGTGATTCCCTCATAAACTCTAGTTATTCTGAGCTGGAGTTGTCTCATGCCTGTTGTATTCCTTCATGATAGGCAGAAGGGGAGTTCCCCAGTTCCAACCTTGACCTTTCCTTGATGGGTGTGCTGTACCACCTCATCGTCACTGTCATCTTATGTTTCCCTTTGGTTTTTCTCTTGCTTTGAATCCTTTCTTTCCTATATCCCATATGCTCCCTTTGTCTTGGTTTAGTTCTTTTTTTTTTTTTTTTAATATTTATTTATTTGCTTTAGTTGTACACAATGCCCTTAGGCTGAGGATCGAACCCAGGTCGTGCATGCGCTAGGCGAGCGCTCTACCACTGAGCCACAACCCCAGCCCCCAGTTCTTTGATTTAATAAAATATATTCCATAAAGGATGCTTATGGTGTGTGTCTGTGTCTGTGTCTGTGTGTGTGTGTGCGTGCGCGCGCATGTGTACCTGCACGTGTGCGAGTGTATGTGTGTGCGTGCCTGGGCTCATGAGCTGTATTTGGGGAAGGGTGGCCTTCCAGGTGTCTGGAAATGCCTTTATTTTAGCACCATAGCTCTTTTGGAATATAGAATTGTGGGTGTGAAATCCGGGTTTTCTTTTCATTTAAATATTAATTATTCATGGTTTTTCAGCTTCCAGATTTGCTTTTAAGAGGATCCCTGTCACTCCAATTCCTGATCTTATAATGCCATCCCTTATTCTTTCTGGAAACATTTAGGATTTTCTATTTATCTTTATGGATCAATAACATCATTGAAGATAGCCCCTTGTGTGATGGGGTACTTCTTACTAAAATTTTGCATACTATGTGATGCCTCCCTGTCTTCAGGCTGGAAAGATTTTCTCTTCAGCATTTCACTTTTCTCTTTAAGAGCACTAGCATGTGGGTGTTGAGCTTCTGGATTTTCATATCTATTTTTTTCCATGCCCTAACCTTCTTCCTGCATTTAATTTCTTCTAAGAAATTTTACCGATTTTTAATAAATTTCAGCTAACATGTTTCAGTTGCCAACATCTTAGGATGTTTGTTTTTCTAGCGGTTTATTATTTAATACATTTAGTGTCTTCTCCTGTGTCTCAGAGGATTTTAATTATAGCTGTTTTTATATTTTCCTCTAATATCTATATTATCTTTGTTTTCCATATGTTTTTCTGCATTTTGTGTTATTTCTTTGGGTCTCTTTCATGCTTAAGCTTTTCTTTGAACTCCTATGACTGATCTTAAGAATATTCATAAGTTTTTAAAAGAAAATTCTAGAACGTTGATAGGAAACCTGTTTTCTTTCTCTTTTCACAATCCAGTAACACATTGTTTTCATTATTATAGTTTTAGAATATCTTTTAATGTTCTTTGTTTACTTTTTTAATTGGTGCCTTATAATTACATGTAATAGTGGGGTATATTGTTACATATTTGTACAGGCATACAAGAACAGCATAATTTGATCAGCTTTGTTCACCAGTATTATTAATCTTTCTTGAAATAATTTTGCCTCTTATCTGTTCTTAGCCCAGAAGCACTTTTTAAAAATCTACTAATTTAAATTTGATTTAAACTATATAGACAGACATGCATGCATACATACATATATAAAGGCAAACTAGAGAACTGAGTTGATGATATAACACAGTTCTACTTATATATTTTATGTTCCCATGCTCTTATTACTAGTTTTTTTTTTCTTTTTGGTGTATTAAATAATTTGCTGAAGACAGAGAACTGTTTGGCTTATTGAATGCTTGACTTATTAAGCTCATAAAACAAATTGACATCATGGGAAGTGGAGAAGAGGCCAAATATCAAGCTCAGTGGGAAAGACTAATTTTTCACAAATATTAGATACAATCACATGGATCAACCTGAGAGATGCAGCTTGTAGGTTCATGCCTCTTCAGAAGGAAATGTCATTCCCAGCTTCCATTGGCTCATACCTCTTCTTATCATAACAACCAACAACTCATAACAAGCAGCATACCCAGAGATGGAGTGGCACCATGGGCCCTCTCTGTGCAGGTGCTATTCCTCAGGACAGTAACCTTTTGACTTGGCTTACCTGTAAGGGAACCTGGTGTACTCCAATATGCAGCAGATCCAGCTGGTCAGAGCTTGCATTTCCATTTGGAGCATGGGTTGATTTGAAGTTCTACATCAAGTAGTTGCTCAGACTTTCAGCTGTACACCCTAATTGGTCATCAATAAATGGATAGGGACACATAGCCCTTTCTTTCTTTCTTTGTTAAAAATAGACTTTATTTGTAAAGCAGTTTTAGGTTTACAGAAAAATCAAGTAGAAGGTGGAGCTTTTCCCCATACATCCTCTGTCCTCACACAGCCTCCCACAGGTCAGCCTGCCCCAGCAGAGGGGTATATTTGTTACATTCAATGAACCTGCATCCTATCACTAAGAGTCCAGGGTTTAGCTGGGATTCACTCTTGATGTTGCATAGTCTATGGATTTGGTTAAATTTAGAATGACATATATCTTTCATTACAGTATTTTACAGAATAGTTTTACTTCCTTGAAAATCCTCTGTGCTCTGCATAGATTGTTTTCTGATAAATATTGAACAGATTTTTAAGTTACAATTCTGACATGGTCTAATCACATAGCAAGAAAAATCAAATACTTTGAGAGGGAATATAAGTCGTCAATCAGGAGAATTTTTACTATAACAAATGGGGCGACTATCCACAGAGAAAAAGATACTGCCCAAGGAGCAAAGGGAGGGGGGAATTCAAAGTAATTGTAAAGAGAAAGGAGGTTACTGCTGTAAGGATGGCCCTCAGGGTTGAGTGTGGGTGGAACTCACCTCAGTTCATTTGGGGAAACCTCCAGATAACACAGCCCCAACTGTATACCTCCATCTACCCCATGGAGTGCCACTCAGTATTCCTTGGAATGAA
Source organism: Tamias sibiricus (assembly GCA_025594165.1). Taxonomy (NCBI): domain Eukaryota; kingdom Metazoa; phylum Chordata; class Mammalia; order Rodentia; family Sciuridae; genus Tamias; species Tamias sibiricus. The sequence continues at coordinate 46,731,096 of CM046670.1, forward strand.
TATAAACCTCATCAAACCCCTTTTTCTGGCTACCTACAAACTTTAAGTGTATCTCCAGCTATGAATACATAGCTCAGAATTCTGGCTGGCAAAGGTCATTTTATTTCTGAGCTTTAATTTAAATTCCCTTTTCACCCCATTCTTTTAAAAGAAAGCATTTAGACAGAGTTTTTGTTGTTGTTGCTGTTGTTGTTTTGGCTTTATTTTTCAGCAGAGCTGTTGCATAACACAATTGGTTTTGCATGCTTCGTGGAAAAGCAGGCCACCTTCCCTCATAAAGGGTGAGGGCACTGATGTGCCTCCCAATCACTTCGGTTCTATTGTTCTAAGCAGTCCTTTCAGTGTTTTTGGCAGGCTCAAGCTTCTGTGCTCCATGGCCTTATTTTATTATTGTGTAGAGGGGAGTGCAGTGTGATTATCCATTCTTCCTTCAGGCAGAGCAAGCCATCTGGAATGTTTATGAAACCCGCCGGCTGATCAAGAGGCTAGAACTCTGGCGATATACATGGACGTGGGTTGTTCTACATCATCACGGCTTTGTTCCTCTGATGATGTAGCATGCAGAGAGGGCCCCGCTAATGGATTTAGAGCACTGCACAGTGGAGGTGCCATGAGCTGAATGGAGGAAGAGATATTTTTGGCCTCCGGGTAATTGACTGAAGGATGGTAGAAAAATGTTTCATGTAAAGCAAGGAGGCTTCAAAACTTTTAACTGTTTAATTTGGGGTGGTAGAAGGGCAGGTGATCAGCAAGAGGTTTGAGGAGCGGCCTTTGAAGCCCAAATCTTTGCGATGAGGTCATGCCCCCCTAAGCCTGTCTGACGCTCTGTGTAAAAAGATCAGTCGAGCTTGTCCAGAAATAAAATGTTACTATTCTAATTTTAAAATTTAGGCATTTCCCAGCCTACACTAAGCAGTACTTATATTTCTTTCCTTTTATTAGTGTCACTGCAAAGAAAGAGGAACATTCTTCCTTTGCTATAAATTTTGGTCTGTAATTGTTGAACATATTTTTTGCAGGAAGGCAAACTTTGTCTCTTCATGCTTTCCATGTTTGTAAAATGAGTGTTTGTGGAGCTGGGAAGAATAATTTATAATGAGGGTTTGGGCTTCTTTTCAATTTAATTTGGATTTTACACTGAGTCAACTTTTCAGTCAATTATAGAGCTATGATTAGTTACCAGTCACTTAAATAAGCACCTTTTAAAAATAGACCTATAAAAATGATACAGGGACTAATCACTGATGTGAGCAAATCTTGTGCAGGGCCACCCACACCATAATAAGAGGAAAGGAAAGATGGGCGAGTAAATAAAACCTGTATCTGGCTAAATTGCAAGATATGTTAGTTACCCAACCTACTGAATAAATCTGCTCTGGCCCAGGCTACGTCAGCGCACAGGATCTGCCATTGAGAGCACCGTGAATAAATCCCAGATGACAGAAATGAGTAACTTACATTAATATGAAGATGAATATCTCAGGTGGAGGAGCTCTGTGTAAAGCATCTTGTGTGAGTTTACAATTTGTGTTCAATGATCTAGAGACAGGTAAATATATATGTTTAAATGTGGTCATAGCTACAGACCTGTGGTTATACATACACACGTATATAATCATATATACCACTCTGTGTATATACATTATGTAGATGAGCACGTGTGTTTATTTGTATTCATCTTCTTGCATTCATATTTTTATCTGTAGTCAAATCATGGACATCTCATCCACTCCACCAGAAGTCACAGCCACACTAATATTACAGAGGGAGACAATTGCATCAGACACCAATGTCTCCGTGTCAGTCGTCTATTGCTGCAATAAGATGCAAAAACAGCCATCGCTCTGCAATGGGGTGGCTTAATACAATAGCCATGTATTGCTCACAAAGCAATGGGTCTATTAGGCAGTTCTGGGCTATGTCGGGCACACTCGTGCCTCTGACGTCAGCTGCAGGTCAGCTGGGTGGCTTCACAGACTTTGCTGGTTCTGTCACATGTCTGGGGTCTTGGGTGGGAAACCTGAGCTGATCTGGTTTGCTCCTCATGGTCTTGCTTCTTGCAGCCCACTAGAGTAGTCTTGTTCTTATAGTGAAAAAGACAGACAGTAGGGTTCCTGAGGTTCAGCCTCTGAAGTGGCTTGTTATCGTTCCTGCCATATTCCACTGGGCACGTCCCCAAACTAGCCCAGATGGAAGAGATAGGGAAGTAGATACCACTTTGGATAGAAGATCTATAAAGTCAAGGTTATGAATATACGAGCTCAGAGACAGCCAGTTCCTCTCTGCAGCTCAGACAGAATGGGGAACAGAATGAATGCTCTTACCTTCTTGCTGTTACTCTAACACCCTTAGCTCTGTCCCTTTTAAATTAAACAACAATGTGCAAATGTTTGTCCCCGAGTCTCTATAAACCATCTACAAATGGCAAATATTAATGTTTTCAAAACAAGATCCAACCTATATAAGGAGTCATCACCAGAATCTTTTTCCTACCCCTGCTACCTAGAAACTAAGGATTCACCATACCATTGTATGCTAGGCTCAGAAAATCTAGCAAATGCCATAAGTTCAATTCTCTCCTCAATACCTTCTTAAACTAAGTAGGCTTCTAATTCATTCTCAGAAAAATAATATTTTGGTTTCACCTACAACCTTTATAACCTGTCTCTTCCCCTTGACCTCATCTCTAAACATAAGTGCATCTGACAGTGTGATTTCAAGGCGTTAAGCCTTTTTATACTAAGATTCCATCATTTTCCTGTGAAAGTTGAGACGCTTCTCTATTAGCAGTTCTCTTCTGGATTTTTTCCAGGACTTTCTAACTGTGCCCACAAGTCTTCCTCCTCCATGGAATATGTGGAATGGCACTGATTAGGAATATTGTGTGTATAAAAATAAACAACCAACTTAAAAGTGAGTTGTGAACTATTGCAATCTGGCTTAATCTGCAACTGTATATTTGAACTGACAACAGCATACCAATTATCCAATTAACATGTAAGCCCATATATCTGTTTCACACTCAGAGGTGAAGTTCAGCCAACATTCAGTTTATTTTGACTCAAATAAATTCTTTAATTGCAGCTTGAATTTTCTAGAGAGGTGCTCATATAGCTTCCCTTCTCCAAGCTCCACCTAACCTGTTGCTTTTGACTTTCTTTTCTTATGTGTGATAACTGTCAAATATTTATTGAGTGCTTTGACATTCATGTACAAGGCCAGGTGGATAAGAGTTCTATAGTTCAAGAATAGAATAAGGGCCGAGCATGGTGTACACACCTGAAATCCCAGCAACTCAGGAAGCTGAGACAGGAGGATCATAAACTCAAGGCCAGCTTCAGTAAATTAGCAAGGCCCTAAGCAACTTAGCAAGACACTGTCTCAAAATAAAAAAAAATAAAAAGGGATGAGGATGTGGCTCTGAGTCCAATCCCTAGTACAAAAAAAAAAAAAAAATAGTAAAGTTAGGAATAATCCATATGACTGTGTCTACTGACCTCATAGGACAAGAAAAGACTTTTAGAAGTTGGAGGACTTGAAATAGAGAGGTAGAGACAGGGATTGAGGGAGAAGAGATCGAGAGGAAGACACACAAGCATACTCTTGGAGACTAGATCTCTGTAATAGTATAGCTCATGAGACCCTGTATTGTAAGTGAAGGTGAAGTCTAGCCCCAAGCAGGCCCAGTAATAGAGCTTGGCCAGAAGCTACAGTTCTTCTTTTTTTTTTTTTTAATATTTATTTATTTGCTTTAGTTGTACACAATGCAATGCATTTATGTTTACATGGTGCTGAGGATCGAACCTGGGCCGCGCACGTGCTAGGCGAACGCTCTACCACTGAGCCACAACCCCAACCCCAAGCTACAGTTCTTGATACAACATGGTGGCAGTTGCTAGGATTACTCTGCTGGGGCTACTCTGGTGACCTAACAATGAAAGACTCTAACAATGAAACATACCATATTTGAGGCTTCAATCAACTTTGTCATGGCAACCCACCCCCTGCTCCTCCAACTCAGACACCCCTACAAAGAGGGGCCAGTTTGCACCTGACTCAGTTCACAGACCCCTCGAGTTCCAATGGCTTTAGTGGCAAGAACATACCATGATGGGGACACTGGCCCCGTGCATTGGCCCTGTGACACAGTGAGGGGGTGCCTCAGCTGGTACCTCCCCTCTGACGTGAGTGGAGAGAGCAGAGTTTTCACTTGCAGTACGACCTCTTGAGGCACCTTCTGTAAGTGTAAGTCGGTGGCCTCTCAGCTGAGCTAATTGTGAGAGAGGTGGAAAATAAGGACAGATCAGCAGAAAGAGGAAAACCACCCGGACTTGGAAAGATTTGAGGAGAAAGAACTCTGTCGGTGAAATATGTCTCAAGAAGTCAGGTCATGATTGGGGAACGAGATTTGAGTATTTGTGTTAATGAGACTGCATTTGTTTCGATAGTTCTTCAACCCTGAGGGTCTTGCGTCACCTGAGTTTCAGTATCATCCAACTGAGTCCATCACTACCTTCACTTCTCTGGTGAAGAAACAGAAGCTCAGAGAGGCAAGGCAACTTGCCCAAGCCACATGGTGGAGATCCAAGGCCATGGCCCTGTGACTGTGAAGGCTGAACATTCTTAGCTGTCTTGTGGAGCCAGAGTCCTCCTCTTTCTCCTTTGGATCATGTTTTGTAGAGTTCTGAGTCGCTTGTCTTGCATCTCTGGTATTCTCTTCACCAATGTGTGTGTGCCTGTGGTGTGAGTCTACCCATACTTATTAAACTTGATAGAATGTGTCACCAGCTGAGTTCGGAACAATGTCACACCTTTGTTTCCTACTTTGTAATACATGAATATTGGTCTCCAAAATCTGCAGGTCATTTCTCACATTGTAAACTTCCCTTGATTTTCTTTTGTTAATGAAACCAGCCACTTACCATATAATAGCAATTTTCACTTCCATAAAGTCTAAGAATCTATCCAGAATCCCTATTGGAGGAATTAATGATTTCAGCCTCACAGATATGTCTCCCCTTTGCCTATCCTAAAAACCTACTATTAGTCAAGTACAGTGCTAAATACATGAAGCATATTCCTGCCCTCAAAGAGGTTATGGATCTCAGTAGATGCACAGCAAGGCAAGCAAGACTGGGTTTGACTGAATATTCAAATGGCTCGCCAACAAACTAAAAGCTATTAGTTTTCTGAGATGGAAACTTATTTGAATCTAGAATAGTAATCAAAGGCTTCAAAGCTGCCTTGACACAGACCCAAATAATGGAGCCAACTGATCATGGACTGAAACCTTCAAAATCATAAGTCAAAATAAACCTTCCCTCTTTAAAGTTGATTATCTCAGGTATTTTGTCATAATAATGGAAAGCTAACACAGTCAGTAAACATTAAATTCAAGAAGAAAAACTTTTCAGCCCATGTAAGTAAAGGGATTGTTTGTCATCATCCAAAACCAGAAGGGTTTGTTTGGAACCCAACAATGAGCTGTCCAACATCTACACAGTGAGCAAGCAAGGATCAGGTAAGAGAATGAATGACAAAAGAGAAGACTTAAGAGCTGAGCACTTGGTATTTCTGTCTTTGTGTATTAATTTATGACACATTAAACTAATGTTTTTTTTTTTCTTCTAAGGAACCAGAATTTCATAATGAAATACTATTGACTATATGCCCAATTAATGAGGGAGTCTTCTAATGCTGCAAATCTCTGTTAAATAGCAAGGAGTATTCTACTTTGGAAAAGGTGAATCTACAGAAAAGAAGTTGAAAGATAGTTGAAAACTCCAGGGCTTTGCATTCTAATTAAGCATTTATTTACTTCCCAAACATCTCCCTCTTTCTCTACCCTCTTCCATTCATACCCTGCTCTGCAGTACTCTCTAAGCATGGATACTGTGTGTGTGGAACTGAACTGAAAAATTAAGAGAGACTGACTTCTTTTTCAAGAGCAGTTAATTATTACAGAACATTAGGTTTCCCCTGCTGATCACTATAGGTAGGAAAGATTTAGAGGAGGAGCTCATGTTCTATATCAAGGACAGTCAGATAAATACTATTGATCTGAACTTGTTTGTGGCAATGGGGCATCCACTCACTGGATAGATTAGCCCCAGGTGTGTCCTCCTTCTGTCTATAGGATTTAACCCGACTCATGTTGTCTATGTAAAGGTGGTTATTAAGCCAAGAATTAGCGACTTCTAATGGCTCATAACCACTTCACTAGGAATTATGAAAAGTTTCCTCTGGCTTGAGAGTGTTTTTGTCAAGATTGGAAAAATCAGTGTTGAAGGGTTTCTAAACAGTCTCATTGGAAATTTCCCTTGGAACAGATAAAGCTATCTCTTTTAACCTACATTAGGAAGCCAAAAGCACGGAAGTTGAGTAGAAGGGATTTTTCACCCAGGGAAGAAGTTTGGAAGATTAGTCGGACATCGTAGTAATTGCTATGTACTTTCCTGTGGTTGACAACTATATTTCTTCTAAAAAATATAAAGAAATAAAAATCGAGAAAGGACAGGATTTACACTGAATTTGACCTACTGGAAGCATAAAGGGCTGCGTAGTGGCAATCCTATGGTGGCAGATCTAGACAAACAATCTTGCTGCATACCTGTCGAAGTCCATCATGTGTTTCTATTACAAAATACACGAGGCTGGGTGTTTTATTAAGAAGAGAGCTTTCCTGAGCTCACAGTTCTAGAGGTTCCAGAGCATGTCACCAGCACCTGCTTGGCTCCAGTGAGGGCCTCGTGGAGCATGGCATTACTAAGGTGGCACCATGCATGAGAGCAGTGAGCAGCACCTGTGACAACCCATTCTCACAAGAAAGAATCCAGCCCCATGAGACATGACCCACTAATCCATTCATGAGGATGGAGCCCTTAGGACCTAATTACCTCCCACTAGGCTCCACCTCTTAAAGGTACCACCACCTCCACACCACCACACTGGGGACCAAGCTTCAGTGCATGAAACTTGGATCAACAAATCATACATATCAAGCTGGGCGCGGTGGCGCATGCCTGTAATCCCAGCACTTGGGAGGCTGAGGCAGGAGGATCGCGAGTTCAAAGCCAGCCTCAGCAATGGCGAGGCACTTAGCAACTCAGTGAGACCCTGTCTCTAATAAAATACAAAAAAAAAAAAAATAAAAGGGCTGGGGATGTGGCCCAGTGGTCGAGTGCCCCTGAGTTCAATCCCCGGTACAAAAAAAAAAAAAAAAAAAATCATACATATCAAGTATGCTGGTATGGATATTTTCAAAGGGTCCCTAAACCATCAGTCCTAAACCAGATTGAAGATATACCTATAGTTTTGGATCATTCTCAGCTTCTCAAAGAGCAAACCCAAAGTGTTGAGGAAGTCAGAGAAGCAAATCTCAGGGAGAAGCAATTTCTGTTAAGAGGTGGAGCTGTGGTCAGTATGGAAATCTTGAGGCTGGGTGTGACCTACCTGGGTACCTACAGGATGGACAGTTCTGTCTCCTCTTCAGACCAACCATGAAGAGATTAAAAAAAAATTATATTATCTTTACAGGCAAATAAAATTCAAAAGATAGGGATCTTTGATGATTCTATAGTCATAAGTAGATTTCAGAGTGAGCTGCCTATATTTCCTCTCACCACTGAATCCAATCTGCTGTGAAAAATTTTCACTGTCTCCAAGTCATCATGAAAACATCCTCAGCTAATTGAGACATTCCCAAACAATTAAGATAACCAGATGCGTCTGTTATTTGTAATTACCTGAACATGCATTCCTTTCTTTGAGAAGAGTTCCATTTTTTGAGCTTTTTGAACTACTCCAGATAATGAAAATGAAGATTACTGTGTGTGCATTTTTCACTCGGCCTAATTTTGACATGGAATTACCTCTTTCCAAAATTAAGCAGCAAAACTGGAAACATGTGTGCAAGAAAGAGCTTTTTCACTTCGCTTTGTCCTGAAATAATAGTTTCTCTTTTTATACTAATCACATTTCAGACAGTTTCTGAGATTTAAGTTAAGACAGATTCGAATGTAAAAAATGGAAACCAATAGTTATGGAAAAAAAATAAAGTTTATAACTGCCACTCATGACCTGCCACATTTAATCTTTTATACTCATTCTTAGTCTGGAATACTTTATGAAGTTTTTGGCATGTAAATATAGTAGGATTTCTGTAAGTGGTAACTACCACCATAACTATTTCTTTAACTATTACTAGCCTTCACTATATTTCCTACTACTTTTGATAATGATATCAAATTTCTCCAAAAGGAAATCTTCCTTAATGCTTTGGCATTTTATTAGGACATTTTGTTATTGACTTGTATAACACGTAATTGATCAGGATGATTTAAAACTGTAACCCAACAATAATTCTGCATTTTCAGTTCTCCAACTATGACATTCCTTATGCATGTTTCAGAATAGACCTGCAATTACATCAATGTCTTCTTACAACTTTGCATTTGTCTTCACTATATTTACAAATTAGTCTTATATTACCTTTTAACTTTTATCATAGTCACCTCAATTATTTAGCTTGCATTATAATTTAAAGTTTTGTGTGCCCAATCTGAAGACAAGGCCTGCCCTATTCTCATTTTCATTCTTTACTTATAACTCTAGCCCTTGCACATGATAGGTGCTCAGTATATATTTTATTTGCTTTCATTTGAAAAAGGTCTTATCCCTTCCTGACATACTCTTGCCTTCCAGAAAATACTGTAATTCAGTATTAAACAACTTTGGATTGTCAGGTGTTGGAGTGTTATATTAACCTATGAATAATTGGAATATTCTTTTCCTGTCCTAGTGGTTGAACTGGCATCACTCTATGTCATCCTATAAAGACAAAACTTTTTGCTTAGAAGATCAAAAGAGGAAAAATGTCTCTGGAGATGGACAAAGACATCAGAAGACCTGTGACATGGGAGAAAGAGAAAGAACCTAAAAATGAAGGAGGAGGTAGAAGTGGCAGAGAAGAAGATGGAAGAGGAAAAAGAATAGCACACAGAAGAAAAACAAGCATTTTTCTTATGTTACATTTCTTGATAATGAACATTAATATTTCATTAAAAGTGGAGGATGAGTTATATTCATGCATCAATTGCTAAAACATTTTCCATTTTGATGAGTCCTACTGAGCTAGTATAGAATGCTTTATAGCTAGTATAGAATTCTTATTCAAGTGACCTTTTATCATTATGATTAGCTGTAACTTCATTAGATTCCTCCTTCTATTGTACAATTACTGTCAAAAAATAGGGACTCCAGGTCAACTTTCCACAACTAAAACTCATTATTTTTGTTAACCACCACTATGTATTTTGTTGTTCTGAAAAAACAGAAATTGAAACCATGTATATTCTACTTCCCATAGTTATTCTGTTATTCTGTAATTGTATGACTTTGGAAAAGTCATTTATTCTGTCAGAAGTTGTAATTTTACATTTTTTATTTTATTTTGATATCAGGGGATTGAAGACACGGGCACTAAACCACTGAGTCACATCCCCATCCATTTTACTTTTTATTTTGATACAGGGTCTCACTAAGTTGCTTAAGCCCTCACTAAATTGCTGAGGCTGGCTTTTAATTTTTAATTCTCCTGACTCAGCCTCCTGAGTTGCTGGGATTACAAGCATGCAGCACCATGTCCTGCAAGAAGATATATTTTTGTTTTTAAAGTGAGAATAATAGTACCTAATGATGTATGTGTAGCAAGTATTCTATGTTAAATTTCACTTCTAAAACTTTTATTTATGAAAAAGAAAATCTTATATAGTACTGGAGCAAAATGAAGAAAACTAGCAATGGAAAATAAACATTACCATAAGCTTTCATTGTTGTCTAAAATTTTTTTGTATTGCATTTTACCTAAGTATGGGCAAATGTGATTATAATTCTTATATTGTGAAGTATCTAAACAAAGCTTCACATTATATACAAATAAAAATACGTAGCCAAAACTCTTCAAAAAATTTAATGTGACAGATGATGTTTTGTTATTTTGCTAAAACTAAATGATCTATGTGAATTTAATTGTATAAAAAGTACATATAGTCATTTATTTCATTTCCTGTCAACTTGTATATTTGTAATGTCGAGCCCGATGGATCATTCCTTGAATCATAGCCATCACTGTAATTATTTTCCTTTTTTAAAAATAATTCATTTAAGCCACAACTCATGCTTTTCATGGACCCATTTGTGTGGCAGTCCAGCCTCCCCAAAAAAATAAACTAAGAGTATTTTTGAAGCATAATTTAGCGGAAAAAAAAGTTCATTTTCTATTTCTGTGTAATCCTCACAAACCTCTGTAAGTTGTGGGTACAAAGATAGATTTGCACAGACGCCCACGAGCAACATAGATGGGATTTGCTGCTATGCTTGGATTTCCTGGAGTTCGGTATGATTATACCACTATATGATGTGCCCTGTGATCATTTAATTATTCAATCATAATTCTTTACTTAAACTATAAAACCTGGGTAATTTTTTTTGCCATGTTCTGTGATGTCACTTACTGTTCATTTGATACAAAAACCCCATTTATATATTAAGTCTGCTCTGTTCTTTTCTCATTAGCCTGTGACAATTAATGTGGAACATTATTCCACCACACTGTCATTTTCATGATGTCAAAACATTCTGGATTTATTAAATAAATTATGAAGCTAAAATTCTAGTCTGTGAAAATATCTTTCAATTATAGCTGATCACTGTAAAAGAGAAGTTTTGTCTTCATAATTAGTAAAAGAATACAACAAGAGTACAATAGCAGACACATGATGATCGCTGTCTCATTAACAGTAGGACATGATCACCTAACACATTTCTGGTTGGATGTGATCATTTGGTACCAATGTGTAAACTCACATATAACCCTGAGCAGTGAAATCATGTGGCCATTTCAGGGCATAAGATGGCTTTCTTTCTAGATGGTTCAGAATGTGTTCCTCCTTTTGTATTTTAAACATTGCAATCAATCTGAAAATTGTCATAGAAAACCTAAGATGTTCAATCTAAAAACCTGCCATCAGGATCTCACTCACTCTTCCCAGACTCCCCTGGGTGAACAGACATGGCAAATGAATACATCCAACACCAATATTCATTGGATGTTCATTGGAGAGTACACAACAAGTTTGTAATGTTATATTCTATGGGTGCCTTCCTTTTTGTGATCTTTATTAATTTATTGTGTTATGACTGAGGTGGGCATTTGATTATATCTGCTTTAACAATTTTCTAAAGTAATATTATTATAGCCTTGCCCAACATCTAGGACACCAGGATCTTGATTGGACTTTTTTTCTGAGAGTCAGAAGTGACTCCGAACTACTTCAAGAGGAGTTTGTCCTTGTTTGGTGGCTCCTGAAACCTCTTCAATTCAGTCAAGTGTGCTTCCCAGACTCTTTTATTGCTTATAGAAAATGTGTCAGCTTTGGAAGCTGCTGGGTCTTACGTTTCTTCATGAACCTGAAGCAAGGAAGAGTGACATTCTACACCCTGTTGGGGAGTCCAAATGTGAGTTCTTTGCCTCTCTAGACGTATCAGAAGAAAAATATCAATGGACAAATTCCTGAAGGGCTGTAATTCATCCATTCTTTAAGATCAAGATCTCCAAAACTTTTCTGTTTTACCACTTATGAAAGATGTCCTTCATGCACACAATATACTACCATGAATAAGTGCAGGTTTTGATGAGATGAAGAAAGAAAATGCAAATAAGATGATAAAATGAACGATTGTAGTAATAATTCATGATCTCACTAACTCTGGACAAAATGGTGGATGGTCTTATGTCCATTTCCAGGGGAAGAAACTAAAGCTCCAAGAGGCTAAGTCACAATTACTGTGGGGTAAATACCTCCATACTTGTTAGCCCCACATGCTCCTTTTCTATGTCCACTGTCTCTCATCATTTCAGTCCATTTCAAGGAGGAGTTTCATAGCCTTACAAGGAGATTTGATCAAAGAAGAATGCAGCATTGCTTGAAGGCAGGAATTGTAGAGGACAGAATGGCTGGGTCACACCTCTTTCAGAGAAAGATACAGATTTGATTCCTTTTCACTTGTCAGTCGAGACCTAAAGAGGGAAACTCTGGATATAGTCTAGATTCATGCAAGGGAGGGTTGAAATTCGTTCAACTGGTTTTACCTTTCTAAAGTTGCTAAAAACATTGACATTGAGAAACCATAGTAAAATAAAAAGTGCAAACACATGCAAAAAAAAAAAAAAGGAAAGAAAATTTGGATTGTGACTTTAGGGAAAAAAACCTCTGATAGTACATATCTTGGGTACAAACAGAATTCAAACAAGACCACTGGAAGGGCTGCTTGTCATTTAACTATATCAGAAATATCCTCCCTTTCAATCCTTTCTAAAGGACTGATGATATGTCAGGTACTCTTCTACATCATTTGTATGTGTTTTCTCATTTAATCCTCATAACAATCCTACAAGTAGGTAATATCATTGTCTTCTTTTTATACATAGGGAGACTAGGACCTTGACAGTCTAGGCCCCAGATTGTCCATTGTACTAAGAGGCACACATAGTGCTCAATCCCACATGGTAATCCCCAGAGCACCAGGACAATCTGCTGTCTCCCTCCTTCCCACTTCTCATGGCCATTTCCACTAGAGCACCAGGACAATCTGCTGTCTCCCTCCTTCCCACTTCTCATGGCCATTTCCACTTGGCCTTCATTCTGAGGTTTGTCATGGGCTAACCAACCACCGTGATGGTGAGAGGCAAGAAGGACCGCTCCTTCCCACTCTCCAATCTTACACTGGAAAGGGTCATATATTCTCACCTGTTAGAGATCAACACTTATTTTAGATCCATACATACGTGCCAGTGCATTTCCTCACGCTGTCCAATCTTAGAGAAGCCTTTCCAATGTCTTTGAGATAATTCCATGGGAAAGCCATTATGTAGCTCTGAAGTATAACAAGAGGAAGGCAGCAATGGTGACACAAGGGGACACACAGTGTCTGTGGTCATCACTAAAATAAGTCCATTACCAGGACCAACCCTTCATTTCTCTCAACAATGTTTTGAGGTAGATATTACTGTTACTGTCTTGTACAAATAATCAAAGACAGGCCAGAGAGCTTGCAAAACAGAGTCTTATTCTAGGGCCTATAATTGATGCAATTATATGGGGAAAATCTTGATGATATGCATTAGAAATATCTCCAAAATATATAAAGAACTCAAAAAACTTAACAATTAAAAACAAAACAAAAAATACAAATAACCCAATCAATACATGGGCTAAGGAACTGAACAGACACTTAACAGAAGAAGAAATATGATTGGTCAACAAATATATGAAAAAATGCTCAACATCTCTAGCAATTAAAGAAATGCTAATTAAAACTACACTGAGATTTCATTTCACTCCATTTAGAATGGCAATTATCAAGAATACATGCAACAATAAATGTTGTTGAGGCTGTGGGGAAAAAAAGTACACTCAAAAATTGCTGGTGGGATGGGAAATTGGTGCAGTATGGAGATTCATCAGAAAACTTAGAAAGGAACCATGATTTGACCCAGTTATCCCACTCTTCAGTTTATACCTAAAGGATTTTAAATCAGCATATCATAATGACTCGGCCACATCAATGTTTATAGCAGTTCAACTCACAATAGCTAAAACTATGGAACCAACCTTCAACAGATGAATGGATGAAAATGTGGTATGTATACACAATGGAATATTACTCAGCCATAAAGAAGAATGGAATTATAGTATTTGCTGGTAAATGGATAGAACTGGAGAATATCATGCTAAGTGCAATACGATAACCCCCCAAAACCAAAGGCCAAATGTTTTCTCCGATGTGCCGATTCTAATTCACAATAAGGCGGGGAGGGGTTAGGGAAGAATAGAAATACTTTGGATGAGACAAAGGGGTAAGAAGGTAAGAGAGGGGGAATGGGAATAGGAAATATATTTGAATAAATCAGGCATTAGTATCCTATATGCATATATGATTATACCACCAATGTAATTCTATATCATGAAGAAGTTATAATACATATATGTATATGTATATCAAAATACATTCTATATCATGTATAACTAATTAGAACAATTAAAAATATCTAAAATATAGATAAATTTTAAGAATAAGGATATTAGCCAGGTATAGTAGTGTATGCCAGCTACTTGGGAGGCTGAGGCAAGAGGATCATAAGGTGGATTCCAGCCTCAGAAACTTAGCAAGACCCTGTCTCAAAGCAAACAATAAATAAATAAGGGCTGAGGATGTAGCTTAGTGGTAGAATGCCCCTAGGTTCAATCCCCATTTCCATATAAATAATACCATGTAAGTGCACTTAAACTCTTAACCTCTTTTATGAGGCTTTCTTCCCCATGTAAGAATATGGATTCATTATTCTGAGCAACTTCCTTCTAGAGAATATTTAGAAGACAACCTGTTCATAATTTGGGGATTCTCAGCCCAGTAAATCATCACTGAACTCTTGTATTCTGTGTTCTATTTTATTATCACCAGAACATGGTGATGTTTAGTCTCTCTCACTGTAACAGAGAAACCTCAGAACCATGGGCTTGTCCTTGGCTGCTAACACCAGTTTTGAGCAGGAGTCTCTGAAAAAAAAAAAAAAAAAAAACAAAAAAAAAACCCATATGCTGTACTCCACAGTCCCAGTTTCTTTTTTTCCATTTTCTTTTTGTCCCTTTGACAGTTGCAAAACAATAAGATAAAACAAAGTATACAATAAGTGTTTGAGGCTGGGGATAAAGTTTACCATAATGTTTTACTATATATGCAGTATCTGAAACTGAAATTGGCTTCTCTAAACAACAGCTGTGATGGAAGAGGCAGCTGTTTTGAAGAAAGAAAAAAAAATGACTTTGGACTAGGAATCAGGGGGTCTAAGGCTGAGTCCTAGATCTGCCCTAGCTTTATGATGCAGCTATTAGACTCCTTGGTGGTCAGTTGCATCATCTGCAAAATAATTCTGTCCTACTGGATGAGATATTGTATATCTACATATATGTATGAAACCATGTGTCTGTTCATAAAGCAATACCTTATAAACTACTGAATGAATAAGAAAGAGCTCTTAAAATTGTTAAGTTGTAAGAGTTGCAAACTCTAATAGGTTGGGTTAGAAGAAACTATTTCTCTAAATAAAAGATGCAAATGCATTTGGCCCCTCCTCCGCCTTTTCATTTTCCTCTTCTTCTTAAAAAAAAAAAAAAAAAAAAAAAAAAAAAAAAAAAAAAACTCAAAAAAGAGAAAAAAAAATGAAGACTGATAAGTGCACGTAAAGCTTTTCAAAGCTTTAGGCACAGGTTGGGAGAAAATACAAATAGTTGGTAATGCCATAAAAAGCTACAAGGCAATAAAATTACATCATGATGATACCAAGAAAACATCTGTTTCTTAAAAATGCTCACCAGCATGAGGGCTCAGTTTAAGGCATCTCCTTTCAGAACAAATGAACAGAACAGCAGTAAGAGGAAATGTAGGCAAGAGCAGCAAGATGATATAGCCCATAGAACAATCCAGTTATCTGGATAGATTAGAAAAATAGATAATTCATTAAAACCATTGTCAAGATGGAGAGTAATTATAATCCACCAAAATTTCAAAGTTGGAAAAGCAAAGGAAGGGGAAGCATTATTTAACTTGATCCAGAAGATGATGTAGAAATGAGAGAAAAAAAATTGGGGGAAATGATTTTTGGTAGTTAGACAATTAGCATGAAGATTTCCTAAAGTACCCCAAAGATTTAGACAGGGGCAGTGTGTCTACAGAGCACTAAAAAATCTTCAGCTACAGGTTCCCACACCTATTGCAAGGGAGAACTCTCTTGCCTCAGAAATCTCACTGGATATAAAGATCAAGGGAATTAGTTTCCTTCTTTTGCTTCTTTTTGTATTACCATTGATCAACCCCAGGGCCTCGCATATTCTAGGCAATTGCTCTACCACTGAGCTACATCCCCAGCCCTGGACTTGATCATTCTTATAATCATTTGTAAACCTACACATGAAATAAGAAGTCAGTTTTCCAGGAAGAAAAACATTTGAGAATCTTGAAGCCTCATACTTGTGAATGGAGACCCAAATAAATGATAGCTGAGAGCCCTCATCTTCTAGACTAGAGAAAATATTTAGTCATTTAACCAATGTTTGCTGAGCCCCTTCTAGGATTCAGGTAGAGTGCTAAGCACTTCATTTATATCATGAAATACAGCAATTCTAATTTCTCCACTATTTCCTATGCTTCCAGCTAATTAAACCTTTTGTCATATTTATCTACTATCTAAAAGTAATAGCAAGCTCCATGAGGGTAATGATAAAGACAGACAAGGCTTTTCCAGCACAGCAGCCAGCCCTCACCCTGACTTTATGTGTGAATACTAAATGCACATCCAGCATGATGACAAGAAGGGGGACAGGTGGCAAGACGTATGAGTTCTAGAACAAATTTATTCTTACTGCTCCAAAACGTCATGAACTCCCAATTTCTCTGATTCACAAACATGTCATGTCATAATATTCATTTAAAAATGTAAATGCATTTTTTTCTTGGATAAATAGTCATCAAATCCTTAAGGAGCAAACAGCGTCAAAGTCAAATATGTACAATGGAGACAATCCCAGGGCTATTCAGGTACAGACATATCTAAATAATGAAAGACAGAGTCATTAACCAAGCTGACTTCAGGTGTGTTAGTTAAATCCTCATGACATCTAAGTAAGGACAGAAAATGTTGATGGATTCCTCTGGTCCTCCTTTCCTTATTTTATGTGTGCAAGACTTCTTTATTTCTAACAGTAGATCAACTGTAAGCATCTATAATATGGTAAATACCAGAAAAGAGACATCATTAATTCTGTCTTTTAGTCTAGAAAAGACCAGCTAAAGAGAAGTTATTTCATTAGTGCTTTCCGCTCTATGCCAAATACCTACACATGTTCTCGTCAGTGTGTGCTTTAAATTACTTACTGAAATGGATATTTGTCTTTACAAAGAAATAATGGTTTCCTCGTGTCTCTCAGTAACAGGAAAAAATTCCATCCTTACTGGGGTAAGATTAAAAAGCTAATCAGCGTTGCGGTCTCTCCAAGTCTGCAGATGTGCGCTCCTGAAATCCACAGTGGATTTGGATTACCTGGTGATATTTGAACTTCCCCTTCAGTTCTGCTTGTTCGTTTGTTTAACACTTTGTTCAGCTTTATTTTTAAGTGACTCTGACAGCTCCTAACTAAGGAACAACATGCTCTGGCTAGCTGTTTGGGCCAAGGGGTTTAATGATTTTAAAATTATCTCATTCACTTTGGTTTTAATGTATGTCTGCAGATGGGAGGAGGGCCAAATTAAGAGCAAAGGGTGTCTATTCTAGAAGCTGGGCCAATGTTTGCAGAGAGCTATGGGCTTCCCTGAGAAGAGTTTAGCACAGTCAGCCACCTACCCCCCAGTTAAAGAGAGGGGATATTTGGATTATAGTCATCCATTTACATATATTTGAAAAGCTAACTCTTCAGGGGAAGCATAACCCATGTCAAATTCTTCCTTCCAGTCCCTAGTACTCACTGCGATGCTTGGCACACAGTAGGCATGCAAAGAAAAAAAAAATGGAAGGATGAAATTCTTTGTCTTACTGCATTGCTAATTGGCTGAGGTCAAATCTCTGACAGGACCTGATGTCCTGAGCATCGCTGTAGGTCCTCAACCAAGACTTGCTGAGTGATTGAAGACCAACCTGTTTCTCATTCTACTAGATGCCAAGCCATGGAGGAGAAGTAAACAGACTTAACAGGAGATGAAAGAAGGATTGCTGAGCCACAGTGAGAGGTTAGAGAACACGCATTTGTGGCATAGACAATCAGCATGTTTTCAAAAATATCTCTAACAAAACTTGGCAGCCTGGGAGGCAGAGAGAAAGTGAGGGAGAGCAAAGGAAAAAAAGAAAAAAAAAAAAAGAAGGAAAAAAAGAGAAACCCAAGACATAACAAAAAAGCAGATGGCAGGGGTGGGGAGTTCCTGGGTGGGGCTTTGTGCACTAGATAGAGTCACAAGCTTCCTGTCCTTTCTCTCATTTATCCTCATAGTATCCTGGCTGGTCAATGGGCTTCTCTTAGAATAATTATAAGAATGCAAGGGACGTTCTAGAGTTGGACAAACTCAGACTATTGAAAAGCATCCCTGCATTTGAGCGTGACTACTGGTCTGAAGCAAGCCTTCATCTTAAGTTTACTTTAGGTTTGGGTTTTCTGTCTCCCCACCTCTCCCTAGTACTCACTGCAATGCTTGGCACATGGTAGACATGAAAAAAAAAAAAAAATCAAAGGATTCTCATATTCACAAATACCATACCATTTTATAATTAAAACCAAAATGTTTTTTGAGAAGTGAGGGAAAAGGTAGCTACTAGTGGTTACAGCAAGGGCTGCTGTTTGACTGTTGTAGACCCTCTTCCTCCAGAAAAACACATCAAAAATTATATCTTATGACTTGCTTTAACATAATATAATACAGGCTCTTGTATAATCCAGGCCAGATTCATTATTGCATACATAGCATGCACATTTTTTTCTTCTGACTTAAAGGAAATTTAAACACTTCAAGGGTCCCTAATATGACATGCCGTGTGGACCCTCTGCCTACTGTGCCTGGTGGAGAAGACAGCTCCAGTTGCCTCAGGGCTTAGAAGTACAATGGGTCTGTTCTGGGTATAGTCACTCCATAAGGTTTTAGAGTTCTGTTAATGAAGGCTACATTCGCACAAACTCCCGATTCCCTGAGACTGAGCCTTCTGGCCCATTCAAAAAGTAATGAAGTACCTGAGCTATTATAATTACCAACTTTGAGTAAAATAGGAAAAAATGACATAATGACATGTGGGAGCAGGTCTGGTTGCTGGGTGTGGGGTAGGCTGGGGGAAGGCAGAGGCAGATTCCAAAAGTCTTTGCTGAAAATTCCTTCAGAGGCAGGGAGTAGGGGAGGAAGGTTTGCTGATGGTCAGGGCTTTGCTTCTCTAAGTCTTCCTAACAGTGAGGTAAGGGTGCTGGCCTGAAGTGTCACTAGAGATGACATCTAGCTAAATAGTAAGCTGGTTAGGGAACAAACTTGGTGGCAGTAACATTAGGTGATCTGAATTTTTGTCAAGAAACCATGAGTATGGGAGCTACTTCATTTCCCTATCATGAAAGGTGGTGACCTTAGAATGGATTGGTTTAGTGTGGAGTTCCTGTTCTGAGATACACCTGTAATAGGATTTGTCTTGCCACTCACATCTGGACAGTCTTCTATCCTTAGCTCACTTCTATTGGTGACTCCTTTTGTACTGGTATGTTAGCTTACCTCTCCAACTTAGACGTAAACTTCTGTAGAACTCTTAGATCTAAGCGTAAGTCATCACAGACTCCCAATCCCTCATTTCTTTTTTATTTTTTAAAATTTATCTTTAATCAATCAATAATACTAAATATGTACATCTAATAAAATGATCAAATCAAGCTATTTAACAAATGCCACCTCACATACTATTTTTTGTGATGTAAAATATTAAAATTTTCTATCAATTATGAAATATACAATACATCAAGTCACCATGTAGTACAATAGATCTCAAAGGCCAATCATTCTATGTAACCAAAACTTTGTACCTTTTGGCATCTCCCTGGTTGCCCTGAACCACCATTCTGCTCTCTACTGCTGAGACTGATTTTTCAAGAATCTATGTGAAAGTGAGATCCTGTCTATCTAGAGAAACTTGCAGCTAGTTTGTGGCAAAGCCGTCACGCTTCACACTCACATCCTTTGGATCACAGCTTCTTTATTCTAAAATTTTATGTTAAGTCTTTCTCTAAAATTTTACATCTTTGAAAGCCTCTTCACAGTTTTGGAAGTGTTGTCTAACCATTATCCTCCTCTTTCTTCTATGAAGTTCTATTGCAATTATTGTGTTACATTTTTCTTCCTCACTTCTATCAGCCCAATAATCCAAGACTTTTCATTGGTGCCCAAAATCATACCCATCACAAAATTTCCATAACTCATTCAATTCTTACGGCCTTGATATTAATGCACTTCTGTCAACCTTTTACTTCTACCATTTTGGACTCATCCCTTCTGAAGACTGACCTAAATTCAGTAATGTATATTGTAGGGTTTCTGCGTCTTGCTACAACCACTGTCTTTTCTCTGCTCTTTCCCCTGCCTCTAACTTTTGCCTTTATCATGGTTACTGTGGCCTCAACTTCCCCTCAGGTTGTTCCTCTTCGTAATGATTAATTTGAATTCTGAACCTGATTGGAATAAGAAATGCCTATGATTAAGAGGCTTAGGGGTGTGTCAATAGGGTGTGTCTACAAATGATTGGCATGTGGGATAGCCAACTGAAATGGACACCCTCCCTAAGCATGGGCAGCATCGGCCAATAGGATGACAGCTTGGACAGAATAAAGGTTGGAAGAATAAGGAAGCAGTGGCAGATGCGACCTCCATCATTCTTGAATGAGTTTTTGATTGCTACTTCCATAGTCTGAGGATATCAGATTCTCACTTCTTCACTCTACCAAACAGACTCTGCCAGGGATTCTCCAGAAGCCTTTGGTCTTCAACTGGGGTAGCACCTTTAATCCTTCTTGTTCTGGGGCTTCAGCCTCTTGGACTGTACAGCTACTGGTTCTTCTAGCCCTTCAGCCTGCAGACGGCCATTGTGGACTATCCAGATTCTGGTCGTGTAAGCCAACCTAATGAATTTCCTTTTTATAATTATATTTCCTATTGATTCTGTTTCTCTAGAGAATCCTAATACACTCTTCTTCACTGTACCTTCAGCTTCATAAGTCTTCCCTGGGTCCCAGGACTCTACAGCAGGCACTTCCGACCTGTCCTTTATAACACACTAGAATCACGTTTTAGAGATCCTGAAATCATGCCAAACCTCCACTATTAGTTGCCCATCATTTGTTAGCTGGTCATTCACTCCTAAGTGCCAAGCTTTACTGGATAAATTCATGAGAAAGTTCCTGTTGAGTCTGTTCTGCTCTTGTTCCCTAACCTCACTTTTAGACATCTTATTGCTCAGGATCTCAGGATCTTATGCCTCTTTGAACTTTATAACCATTTCCTCTCAAGGAGAAGGAAAAAAAAAAAAAAGATGTTCTAAGATTTTTTCTTACGTTTTTGATGCCTCATCTCAGCTGTGCTGTCCTCACTCTGAGCAGATGACCTTCCTTCCTACTTCACTGAAAAAGCAGAGGCCATCTGGTACAACCTCCCTAATCTTTCCTCTTCTCCATCTGTCACCATGCTTCACTTCTGAAACTTTCTCTGGTATCTTCATCTTTCCTTCTCTTCCCTCCTGTTTCTATCTCCTTTCCAAAAAAAAAAAAAAAAAAAAAAAAAAAAAAAAAAAAAAAAAAATTCTGGGCTTTAAAAAATAATAGAACTAAGCTAGACTTGGACACTCCCTGTATGTCTAGCTCTGCCGTGACATTTAGAAGTAAATATCTCATGTGCTGTATCAGGAAACCAAGAACTGCTGAGTTAGCAATGCTTCCTCCCACTCCTGAGGTCATCAGCACTACTGGGCTCTTGGTCCCCTACTGCTTGGTTTCTCCTGAAGCTATAGAAGTACAGTACCTCTTACTTTGTTAGCTGTGCCAGGTTTTTCTCTAAATGTTTTTGCTTGCATAAACATACACAAGAGCTGTTGATTTGCCAAACAAAATTATTTTCATCTTTTATAATCAATAGGCTATCTCACTGTTTTTCCCTTTGCATAAAAAAAAGTTATGTATGCTCTCTGTCTCTATTTATTGATGTTTGTAATTCATAGAAAATTATCTCTCAGCTCCAAGTCCTAATGATGAAGCTGAGATGGAATTTTTCTGATTCTTCCCTAACTTTGCCCTCTGTGGAGTATTTTGAACTATCTTTAATGACTCCTATCTCCTCCTTTTGTATTCTCTTTTCCCTTGGTTCTGTAGACTGGCAGTATTCCATTCTTTTCCTCCATCTTTTAAGATTTTTTTCCCTCTCTTTGTTGTTTTTTTAACCCCAAAATGTAATCACTCCTTGAGGGTCCACCTTTATCCCCTTCCCTTGAATCCCCTTCTCTTGATATCATTTATACCCCTGGCTTCAGCTATTATTTCTAGGCTAGTCAGTTAAAAAAAATTACAGCCTTTCACCTTCCCATTAAATACAGTCTTGAATTTACAAAAAATATCAACCAAATATTTGCAGCTGGTTACAACACTGGCATCTCAGTATAAACTTAAAATATGGTATAAGATAGAATGTATTGGATTATCTGTCTCCAAATTCTGCCCCTCTTCTTAAGAAACTATAAACCCATTTTTTAAATTCCCTTGTCTTCTTTAACCATCATAACTGAACTGAGACCAAATCCCTTCCATCTGTGGTGTCCAAGTATCTGATAGCAATAAAGAGCTAGAATCTTTGGACACCATCTACACTCCTCTTAAAAGATTGCCATTTACCATCTTCTCCTACAATTCTGATGGTTTGAAGTACATCCCTGTGCGAAGCAGTACATTCATTTGATAAAATGTTCTCATGTTCTTTTTATCAGAGTGAGAAAATTTTCCTTAACTTGCCTAACAGTTTTCATGATTTAGTGTTGAAAATTGTCAAATGTTATTCTGCATTGATCAAGATATGTGTATTTTTGTCCCCTTTACTTATTAATATTGTGAAATATATTGACTTGATATTAAAATGTTAAACTAATTTTGCAAATGTGTAATACTTTCCCTGTGAAATACTTCTACATTTTATTTACTGGGGTGTTTTTAGGTATTTTTGTGCATATGATCATGAGGGATATTATTCTGTAGTTTCATTTTTTTAAGAGTATTTTTATCTGGTGCTACTATTAGAGTGATATTTATCCAATAAAATGAGCTGGGAAGTATGACCTCCTTCTCCATTTTCTGAAATAGTTTTTAGATAGACTTATTTATTTTTCCTTAAGTATTTTCAAAGAATTTACCAGTGCAAGTCATTTGAGTGTGGAAATTAAAAATAAATATAATAATTCTTCTTCAGCTTTGCTTCTTTTTATTTCTTCTTATGTTAATTTTGATAATTTGTTTTATGGAATGTGTTATTTTTATTTTATTGTTGAATTTGTGGTTTAAAGTCTTTTATAATCTCTCCCTCCAATATCTTAATATTTGTAGGAACTCTAGTTTTGTCTTTCAAATCTGTCTTCTCTTTTTTACTTTATAAGTCTATATACACATTTATCAAATTCATTGATCTTTTAATAGGCCACCTTTCTGATTTTTTAAATTTCTTCTTGCTTTCATCTTTCTGTTTCTTTTATTTTTACTCTAAACTGTACTATTTCCTTCCTTCTACTTCATTTGGGTCTATTTTGTTCTTTTTCTTCAGTTCAATTGTTCTGTTCCTTAACGGAGAATTTAGATCTTCCTTGTTTTCTAATTTAAACACTTTAAGCAAAACATTCCCCCCTACTTGCTACTTTAAATGCATCCAATATGTTTGATATGTTGTGCTTTAGTTCATTCACAATACTTTCTAGTTTCCCTTGTAATTTTTCTTAAGTAACTTAAAAATATGTTTTTCCCAGTTCTTGTGGATTTTTTTATAATTTTCCAAACATTGAATACTATTTTAATTCTCCTATAGCTGGATAACATATTCAGCATCCTCAGATATTCATGGAATGTTTTTTAATGGTACAGTTTATGGCATATCTGAGGGAATAATTCATATGTGTATGAAAAGAATATCATTCATTATAAATGTCAATTAGTTCATATTAGTTGATACATTTTGCCATCTACTTCTTTTATTAAATGGAGAGGGTGCATTGAAACTTCAATTATGACTGTGGATTTGTTCTTGGTGCAGTTCTATGATTCTTAATATTTTAAAAGATCTGTTGTAATAGCTAATACATATAGGATTCTTAAGTCATTTTAATGAATTAACCACGTAAGAAACATCCTTTTTTGTTCCTTGACTACTCTTTACGTACTGTTCAGACATATACTCCTGTTTTCCTTAAAGTAATGATTGTACAGTATAACTTTTTCTGCCTTTTAAATTTCATTATCTGCCCATGTGTATGGTTGATATCTATTTCTTGTGCCTGGCATAGCACATGTTTAGCTTTGGTCATCTAATCTGTCAATCTGTGTATTATAATTATAGTGCCAAGCCATTTACGTTTAGTGTAATTATTGGTGTAGCCAAGGCCACCATTGTGCTATTTTTTGCACTTTGTCTCATCTGGTTTTTGTTCCTTCTTCCCCTTTTCCTGATTTCTTTTGGTGTACATACACATGATTTTTAGTATTCTATTCTTTCTTTAACTGTTTAGCTATTATCTACTTATTTCATTTTTTAATTAGTGGATATTCTAGTTTTAACTTATTAAAATCTACACTCAACTACTAAATACATTGAAGTATTCTCACTTGAGCATAATATAAATATATTTCCACAAAAAATTCTATTTCTTTGTTTTTCAAAAAATTTACATATACACACCTACCGTTTTCAAGGTACTCTTATTTTTGCATCAATTGGTAAATTATGTTTTAAATAAATAAGACAAAGAGTCCTTTGTATTTGCTTATATTTTCTTTTAAAACTCTTTTCATTCTTTTTCATAGATTTGAACTTCTATCTTATATTATTTTTCTTTGACATAAAAAATTCCTTTAATACACCTGTACTCCAAATTTGATGGTGATGAATTTTTGATGTAAAAACTCTTCTTTAATCTCCATTTTAAAAGACACTTTTGCTGGATGTAGAGATTTTGTTTAGCAGTTTTATTTTCTCTCTCTCTTTTTAACTTAACATATTGTTCTATTATTTTCATTTTGCATTTGTTAAAAAAATTTAACCTTCATTTTTATCTTTGATCTCATGTAGTTAATATATTTTTTCAGGTTGTTTTTAAGATTTTTTTTATTGGTTTAAAATTATTTTGTTGCAATGTGTCTTGGTGTTGTCTTATTTGTGTTTATCTTTCTTGGCATCATTGAACTTCTTAGAACTTTGAGTTTAAATTGTTTATGTTAATTTTAGATAATCTTGTGTTATTTCTTCAAAGATTTTTTTCTGATTCGCTTTTTGGGATTCTGCTACCATCTATATCAAGCACTTAAAAATGGTCTGTAAATTATTGATTACAATTTGTAGGTTTCCCTTAGCTGTTTTTTCTTTCACGTGTAGTTTTTCTTTTGCTATGTCATCAAATTCATGATCTCTTTTTCTTTAGTGATTAATCTGTTATTAAACTCATCTTGTGAATAATTTATACCCAATGTTATGTGTTATGACTTTAGAACTTCTATTTTATATCTTCCACTTTTTCTCAACATGTTCATATTTTTTAAATACTAAAATTTATTCAGAAAGCTGATTTGCAATCTTGTCTGATGATTTCATCATTTCCATAATCTTAGCGTCTGCTTCTATTTAGTGAGTTTTCTCCTGATTGTTGGTCAGGTTTTCCTGTTTCTTCATGTTTAGTGATTTCTTACTGAGTGCTGAAAATTATCAGTGCTATTTCTTTGTAGTGTATGGATTTTGAGTCTTCTTTTAAAGTGTGATGATTTATTTATTTATTCTTTTTTCTTTTGTATCAGTTTGATTTTTTTAAAGGTATGTGTTTAAGCTCTTTTATGACCAATCTAAATAAACCTTTCCCTTAGGGGTAGCTTATGGCCTGGCTCTTCTGAGATCTGTGCTGTGTTCATTATTCAAGCCCTTTTAATATTGTACCCCAAACTTCCATTCCATGCTCCAATCAGATCCCTTGTTTTGCTCATTCTGGTGGTTCCCTTTGTCTATAATTGAATAATTTTTTCTCTGTGCTTATTTAAGTTATATCCTTTATTCTATTCATGGGTTACACATCACCACCTCCATGAAGCGCTCATTGATCACCTATGTGAAAAGTAATTTATTCTTCTTCTGAGCTGCTAATTTTCTTGATTTGGCTCTAATATGTTAAACTTTGCATTGTAAAAATTTGTAGCCAAATCATTTCACCTATTCTTAGCCTGAGCTTTCTCTTCCTTAAAATGGGAGAACCAGGGCATCTAGATTTCTCTCAGATAACTTATAAGTTGTGCCTATGATAATGAAATGAAATCCTGTCTATGCAAAACTACCAGTGTTGTTTTGTTATTACTATCCTGATGATGGTCATGTCAACCTTATAATGCTGAAATCTGCTTGGGAGCAACAACAGGTTGTCTTCAGCATTTTGTAACTATGTTGGCCTTAATCTTCAGCTATTACCAGTATTTTATCTGTTCACTCTGAATCTTCCAGGTCATGTCAATTCAGTTATTCTCTATATGTGAAAAAATGTAAACAAACATAATTACCTACATAATGTCTCCCAACACAGATTCCTCAAGAACTTTGATATGTAAAGTGTACTATGTTTTAATTCATTTAGACACTTATCTTAATAAGTTTAAACTTTCCTAGTAGATGATGTGGGTTAATGGTTGAATGACCCAAAGCTATCAGTGTATAATTATTTATTAAGTGCCTGTTGGGTTTCCAATAGCATGTTAGGTACTCTAGGCCAAATAATAATACTAACACTTACTGGGAATATGTTCTGGACTGGCCATTGTGCTCAAGGCTTTCATACACATGAACATGAATTTAATCCTCTAAGAAATAGGTGGTTACAATTTTATCCCCATTTCTTGCATAATGAAATCAAGGCTTAGGAATGTTAAGTAATCTGCCCAAGATGAGTCTCTCAATCCTGGCTGCACATTAGAATCACTCGGAGAGCTTTTAATAAATTACCATATCCCTTTGTACCCTATACCACTTAAATCAGAATCTCTAGGGGTGCAATCCAGGCTTCCATATTTTAAAATATCTTCCCAGGTGATCCTCATACACAACTGGGATTGAGAACCAATGTTCCAGAGCATCTCTGCTCTCCTTCATGAGAGTGTGTAAGTTTCTGCCCAATACGAGCTTATAAACTAATTAGACAGATACACAGGGATGAAACAATAAAGAACCAGTACAAAGGAACCAGGAGGTTACCAAAGTAAACACTGAATTACACAGCCTACTGTAAGAGCAGCAGAATTTGAGAGAATGTAATTCAATTATAATTCCTAAGTGCGAAAAGGTTTGAATATAAAGGACGACCAAATGCTTTCTCCCTAGCAGAACAGGAGAGGCTTTTAAATTGCAGACGAGATCATGCCTAGTCTAAGAAAGAGTTTCTGCATTCCGCTGGACTAAGGGGCATAGGTTGTCTTCAAGACTCTTAACATAGGGTGTTTTAAAAATGATTCTAGTCAAAGGCAGGGCCTCGGACCCAGTGACCCCTCACAGCCTCTCTCAGCCCAGGAATTTTGTGACATGCATTGGAATGCAGACAGCTCATCACTGTGAGGAAAATGAAACAGCCATTGTGTCTTACTAACCCAGGCTGCTTGCCTCCTCCAGCCATCTCCACAAAGTTACCCTAAGCCATCAGAGCACATTGCAGTTCTGGTCCTCAACAGTAAAATCCTGAGAACAATAGTGCGGTATCTGAGAAGAGCAGAATAACTTACTCTATCCAGTGCTCATCAAAGCAAAACCATCTGTTTAAACATTTGACATTATTACAAGTTTGTACCCCATCAGAATAAATAAGTTAGGCCTGAGAGGCTGAGTAATCAGAGCCCCATAAACGAATTGATAGAAAAGGGAATGATAGGGATTCAGGCATGTTGGGGATGCATCCAGCCCACTGGGAGTGATGGAGAAACCAAAGGAGGTGCTCTGTGGATAAAAATAATGAGCACTGTGGACATCTGCAAAGAGCCGGCAATAATGTGGGCTTCATGATGCTCGCCAGCACTGACCCTGTGTCACTGAGTCCTTGGCACTCTCCTCTCTCTGCCATCCTCTCCCCTTTAAAAGCTGGCCATCTAGTGCCAAATGTGCTAAGGACTCACAGGAAGGGTGGCAATGACTGCCGAAGGAAAGTGTGGGAGGCAGAAGATGAGGAATATGTATAGGAAATGACTGTAGACACATCTGATCAAAATGTAAAATCTGACATTTATCTGTTTGCAATGCTGCAGAAAAGGTGGTCTTGCCAACCATGGATGGGCCAGGAAGCAGTGGTTTTTCTATTAAGGGTAAATAAAATGAGGGTAAAATTTTAAGTTGAGAAATTTTTCTGTTGCTAGAAGGCAAATTACTACATGCAGTAGTACAAAAGAACAGGGGTAAACAATACAATATGCTGTGAATTGCGAATGCATGTGTGGTAATGTCATGAATATATTAACTTCCTTCATTGTCAAGGCAAGTGACAGAGGCTGCCTGAAATTCAGAGAGGAGCCGGCTGTCACTCTGCAGCTCAGACAGTTGGAGTCACATCTCTCCTAATAACAAAGTCTATTCTGTTTACATTTGACATGGTGAGCAAGAAGTGGTGGGTTGCCTTTTTTATAAGGAAATGAATGAAAGCTTGAATGAATGAAGGAGTGAATGAATAGATGGAGCCTCTCCACCCAGTCCTTCCTCAAGCTATCAGTCTTGCCTATTTGGATAAAAACAAATCATCTCTGACAGGAGCACATTTAGATGAATTTTTTAATATTCCTGGCAATGGGTTGTATTTATTTATTTTAACTATGTCAACATACTGCATATTTCTGAATCTAGGTCCCAGTGGTGTTTAATAAAAGAAACCTGAACAGCACTACAGTGTCAGAATCGAGGAGGGAGGAGGCTCCAGATGAACTAATGAACAGAAGGGAACTTAAGGCTGATGCCAGTGAAGGTTGGTGACAGGTTAACATTAGTTCTGCTTGGGTTGAGGGGGGGAGTCTGGTAATCTGGATGCTCCCCCATTCTAGTGCATAACTGAGGCAAGGAGGTAAATATCCCATTGTGCTTAATAGCAGGATCCTGAGAAATGTTCTCAGAGTGAGGGAGGAAAAAGAGCCGGAGGCAGATTATTAGGTTGGAATTAAAATGCAGACGAGATTCATTAAATTGTTGACCCTCCTCCCCACTCCAAAAAAAAAAAAAAAAATCAGGTTGCCATCTTAAATTGACAGCATTAGAGAGGAATTATGTGCGCTGATTAATAAGTGAATGTTTTTACCATTATGATCGCGGCACCTGCTAGTTATGTCGACATTGAAGAGGCTCTCAAACTACAGTGTTTCCAATAATAGAGGTACCATGAAGCTGAAAGTTGTGCACAAGTGTCAGTGCAGGGACACATCATTTTCTTACACAGTTGTGATGTTTAAAAATATTGCCGCTATTCCTCTTGCCAGTCTCTTTTGCGCCCCCCCCCTCCCCGCATTCTTACCTGCACATTGTGCGCAAGAGCACACCGTTTACTCTCATCAGTAAAGCGAAAGGGAATTTAGAGTCAAATCAGAAAATGCCAAAGAGAGTGAATTCCAGTTCCAGAGCAAGACAAGCATACAACTCACCATTTAGAACCACATGATATAAAGTGATTTGAAAACATGTGTTATTCTTTCCAGGTTCCAAGAAAAATGGCAATTTTATCCAATTTGGGTGTTTGCCAAAGGTGCCATTTCACCAAATGTAGCTACGGTCATAAAAAAGGAAGCTTCAGAGTAGATTAACTGGCTTTGCTGTACTATAATGGTGCTTTAAATGAGCAATTTGAGACAATTAACCTGGAACAGGCACTTCTGAGTGCTTTATCCCTTTAACAGTTTTGGTTCTTCAAACAAGAACAGAGAAAATGAAAATTGGCTCCTTCCCATCATAGAATCTTCTGTATAACTTTGTGAATATGCATATGATCCATAAGGAGCGTGTAATGGGAAATCTAAACTATGTAATTTGGAGATGTAATACTCCATCAACCAAATAAAATCATTTAAAAAATTAATGGGTGTTTATGTGGCTGACTTAAGATAAAACTGTGCTCCATCTTTTAGTAATACTTACTAGCTCTTCTCTTGGATACAAAACACATATTTTTCATCTATGTATTTATTATTTACTCTAATGTATGGGGGGTGAATCATTTGGAATTATATAGAATTATTAAAGTATTAAAAGACTTCCCCACATTATCTGGAGACACTATTCCCTCATTATATTTTAAAATAGCTAGTCAGAAGAGAAGAAAATAAAATGAATCTTGCTAATCAAAAAGAAGGAAGAATTCTAAGAATGTATTTAGATGATTGTCTAATTTCAAACCAAATAAGCAATATTTGAGTGCCTACTACGTGCATGAAATTGTGATAGATAAAATGGAGATGATTAATCATAGCTATTATGATTATGAATGTGCTATTCTGAAAACTATCCAGAAATAGTGCAGAGGATGGAGCAGAGTCAGAGAGATAAGAGTCTTTTTACAGTGATTGAGGTGCCCTAATTGTCTTGTGGGGGTAAACCAAGCTAAAGAGAATGGTCCTAGGGAAAACTAGTGTTAAAAAAAAAAAAAAAATCATTGCTGGAAGATTTGGAATTCTTAATAGAAACTCCCAGAAGCCGGAGGCATCTTTGTAATATGGAAATGGGAGAAAAGAAAACACATATTTCTGCCTGGGAATTGAACTTTCCTTAATGATGTGTGACCCTTGCTTCAGATGCTTGAGGTTTAAGCCCCTCCCCCAAGAAGATAGGCAAGTCTCTGCACTGCACAGTACTGGAGACAGCAAGCACAGGAGCCTGGAAGGATGATGTATCAACTTAAAGTCAACAAACATCTTGTGTCCTGGAAAATGTAAATAAAAGTAATTTTAAATTTCCAAAATGTATTTTTCCACATTGCTAAATCTAGTATTTCATTTTCAGATTTGATCTCACTTGATATTTCTTCAACATTTGCCATGCTGATCACTCTTTTTTGGAACTGTCTACACTCAGCTTTCTGAATACCCCATTCCTCCTACTTAGATCACCTATGTGAAAAGTAATTTATTCTTAGATTTCTCTCTTGGAGTTTTCTCTTCTTCTCAACCTCTGACTTCTGCAAATGCTCCATTTCAGTGCTGCAGATCTTCCTTTTCTTCAATCATTCCCTAAGCCCCCACATCTCTAAACTTGACCTCTCCTTAGAGCCCTGGATGTGTGTCTTTCACTGCCTACACAGTAACTCCCTTTAATTTGGATATAAAACCACATATATTTCATATATGTATTTATTATTACTGCAAATTATGGGAAGGAAAAAATCATTTGGAATTCTATATAATTACTAAAGTATCAAAATGTTTTCACCAGACGAGATCCTATTCTCTCATTAAGTATCTAACAGAGGTCTCGAAATGAACAAGGTCAAATATAACTGAACCCAAACCATGCCTTCTCATAACCTTTTCATCTTAGAAAATATCACTACCTACCCTCAGTTATTTGAGATGAAAACCTCGCAGTTAGTTTTTAGCCCCACAGAGTTCCTTTTTTGTTCTGCATTTGGGAAGAGTGAGAAGCCAAGATTATTCTTTGTATAAGGGGAATGTGAAATGTCACCCCTACTCTTGTGGTTTGGATGTGAGGTGTCCCCAGGTTAATGCAGGAATGTTCGGAGATGAAGTGATTGGATTGTGAGAGCTATGACCTAATCAGTCCATCGTAGTTTGAATGGACTTACTGGATGGTTACTGTAGGCAGATGAGGCGTGGCTGGAGGAGGTGGGTCACTGGGTTACTACCCTGGAAGGATTCATCTTCCCTATGCCTCTCCCGACTCCTTCCTGCATGCTGGCCACCATGAGGTGAGCTGATTTCCTCCACACTGCCTTTTAGCCATAATTTCATGACTCACCTTGGAGCCAGAGCAATGGACTTGGCTGTCCATGCACTGAAACCTCTGAAACCATGAGCCCCAAGTAAACTTTTCCTCTTCTAAGTTGTTCTTTTTGGGTATTTTAATCACAGTTGGTTAAATACCTGCCTTACAGGTTATTCTTTTCCTCCTTTCCTAATGAATTGCTTAACCCACCCATTGATTTGACAAATAATTGATGGACATGATGCATATGGTAGATTCAGATCTCGATGTATTAGACACATCTTCTTACAGTGTTTAGAATTGCAATATCTGAAGAGACAACAGTATGTATTGCAAATTCAAGGGCTAGCAAGAACACTCATGAATCTTCCAACTAACTTAAAAAAATCCAAGCCCCTATCCAAATTAATACCTCAAAGATAATGGTTGATCTCTATTCTTAATCCCCTCAGATTCTAAAGCATAGGCCCTGGGGGTTTACCTTCAGGTCTATAAAATTACTTGGAGGAAAAGGGGAGGGTGACCAAAAATTTGTAGTCTAACTGCTTACTTTAGATAAGCAAGGAAGATGTAGTGGCTCAACTGACTGACATTTTCCAGATTATGAGGTCATCAAGGTTGGGTGGGGTTTTCTTTCTTCTTCCCCTGGGACCCTTATAAATCTAATTTATTTCCTTCTTATCTTCTACATTTCTCAACATTCAATGAGTACTTATTTGCATGGACCTGGATGTGAGAGATAAAACTTCCTTTAGGGCAGATTCTTTATTCTGTAGAAGTTTAAAAGTCTAAGCAAGGGAGAAAATCGAGGCAAAAACTTGCAAAACCAGGGCTCAGATGCTTTGAGTGGAGTTGAGGACACAAGTTGGCAGTGTGGACTGTGCCACCTTGTGGGCTCAAAGCAGGTCTATGAACAGAAGAAAATGTTGGTTCTCCACTCCAGACAGTGAGGAAAAAAAGGACAAAGGCAAGAAGGTGCAAAGCAGCAGACAGAGTTTAAACATTCACCACTTAAAAGGAGCTGGTGAGAAAGGCATGTTCATAGGAAAGAAGAGCATGTGGTCATAGTAATAAGTATGGCAGGCTAAAGAACTTGCCCTTTATCCTATATAACAGGGGAAGGCTGTGAGGCTTTCATGGAAAATATAATGCAATTAGATTGGCATGCATGCCGATCATCATGACAGCTGTGTACAGGTGAACCGGACATGATTAGTAGGCGCCAGTCTTCCTCACAATGTGATGGAGATGAGCCAGCCCTGGGACTGGTTAGCATTTTAACATACAAAATAGGTCTTAGTATTTGTCTGTTTGCTTTGAGGCCTTTAAATGTTTTCACATTATTAGCTTGCTCATCAGATTTAAAAGTCTGTGGCCTTTTACTTATGGTTTGATTTTTAAGCAAGTTGCTTAACCTGTTTGGTTTGATTTACTTATTGTAAAGTGAAGAAAAGAACATAGTACCTGATAGAAAGTTTTGGGGAGATTTAAATTCTTTTAGACGTGAAAGGTTTAGCCATGGTACCCCTATCTTGCACAATTAAGCATAAATGAATATTGATATTGTCTCAACAAAACAGTGAGGCTAATAAATAAGCACACTATTCACCATCCAGGGCCGGGAATATGACTGTCCTTATATTTTTCACGTCACCTGATGTCTTCATATTACAGTAGATTGTGGGTCATTTGAGGAGAAAAAGATGATACATAATTAGCATTGTAAAATCTCCATCTTAACACTCAGCCTTAAGCTGGGAGAAAAAGTCCCTACTGAAATTTTAAAATGCTTTTAATAATGAAGTGCAGTTCTGGATTGGCCTGATCATGACTTCAACCATGAATTACAGGGAGATGGGTCTTGTGATGTGGACACACTCAAAGTCACTGAATGACTGCCCCTTATAGTTGTTCAAGGCAGATGTCTTCTTACAAGGCATCTCACCATTTCTCCCTCCAGAAGTTTATTATCAAGTATGTTTTCCACTAATAACAACTCTAGCTGTTTTTTTTTTTTTTTTTTTTCTTTTTTTTTTTTAATGCTTACTGCAGCAGTCATGATATTGTGTTTTCTATCTATTCATTTAGACCTCAGTACCATCCAGTGGTAAGACTACATACATAAGGGACCTTACTATTCCCATTTTACAGATGAGAAACTGAAACAGAATAGAAATTCTGATGCCCGACCATCTGACTCCAAGTGCTCTACAAGAATACAAGAATGTTAGACACATCTACTGGTTCTTCAAAATTTTATTTCCTTTATGGATTAATTGAATAAAACATGGCTGACTTTCATTGAACATCTAGACAACCATTTGCACTTTGTAAAAATCCACTTAGTTTAAAAGATAGCGTGCTTTAAAAATACCAGAGTATAGCCAAATATCAAAATTAGAGGTATTCACATGCTAAGTTGACCCACCCCTTAACCTATTAATTACTAAAACAGAGGAAAACAGCACCTTTTCAAGTTTTTTTTTTTTCCTTTCCCCTTTCAGAATAATTGGATTCAAACTCACATCTGTAGCATTAAACCAGTGTTTTCAACTTTTTTTTTTTTTTCCTCCTCCCAATTGTTTAACCTCCATCTACATCTCTGGCATAAATTTAAGCCTTTATTTGTGAATATTCGGATAAGCACTTTGCCTCCAACGGTATTGTTCGGGCCCCGGCATCATTGTTACAGCTGTAATTGTAACTATCAAGACACAGTTCTTTGTAATTAGAAAGTCAAGATGGTATTCAGCAGTATGGCAGCACAGACTTACATTTGTTAGGCTATTAGAAAAAAATGTTTACAGAGAAAACAGTGTCATTGTTTAGTGCTCTTAATTGACCATCTGCCTGGTAAAGAAATGTCCAAAGAAGGATAAATAAGACTATAGTACACTTATTTATTTATTTTCTTTGTGCAGTGAGGAAATTAGGAAAAGCAACAGCAGAGGCAAACTCGATAAGACATTGCTAAATCAGGCTGCAAGTGAAATCATGCCAGGAATACCCTTTCATTCTTTCTTTTTTTTTTTTTTTTTTTTTTTTTTTTTCCTATTGCTTTCAGTGTGGAGACAAAGACCCATGGCCTCCTCAAAGTGTGTTTAAGAGAAATCTCTTGGATGGCCCTGGAGCCCCATGTTTATGGGGTTCCAGCCTCCCTTTGCCCTATCCTCTTCCTTTGCCAATTCTCCTTGCTCCAGCAAACACTGGGCTCTAACCACCCTGCTTTGTTCTCCAATGCACGGTTTCTGCAGATTAATGCTCCTTTCCCTGTGCTTTTGCTTAAACAACTCTATTCTCCTGTCCCTCCTCCCCTCCAGCTATAGAAATCTCATCCATCCTTCTTGTGCTGGCTCATGTATCTCTCCCCCACCTCCATCCCATGTCTTTTTCTGACCATCCAGGAAGATGAAACTCTCTCCCTGCTCTGAACTTCTGTAGCAGTTATTATTTTCCCATCCACTTGGCAGTGGAAGGTAACCTGCCTGGCGATGTTCTTCTGTCACGCTGGAACTGTTATTCAAATTCAGCCTTGCCATTTGCATCCTCATATGCTCTTGTTTTGACTCTCCCCTTAGATTGTAAAGTTCTCTTTCTAGAATTCCATCTTATTCTTCTTTGAATTTCCCCCAAAATGCCCATCACTTTTTTCTATTTCTCTTTTCTTCTTTACTTGATCCAAAAACACCAGACTAGCACTTGGGGTCCTATGAAATGTCTATCAATTCTCTTTTGACAAAGCCAAACAAACCCCAGCTGATTTGACCCTCAAGACATGAATTCTCCTCCATAAACATACCAGGCACTTATTCCATGCTGGCTATTTGGGAAGCATTGGGTATGCGGGGAGGAATCAGCTGTGGCCCCTAGTCTGGAGGAACATACCGCTGGGGAATAGACTCTGGTAGAATCACATGTCGGGGAAATTCAGAAAACACAGCAAGATCAGACAGTATGCCTCTTGGAATTTGGTTCAAAGTAATAAGAGTTAATTTGTCACCAAAAACCCAGGATCACATTAACAGGCCTGTTCTGTTGTGTCACACTGGTGCACATCTTGTAGAAAAGGCTATATCAGTTGTTCTTGCCAGGAGTGAAAACAATATGTGGCACCCAGGACAGAGCTACTCCCAGATTCAGTAATTTGGGTCCTATTGTATGTCCTAAAAGCAAGGAGCAGCTGGTCTTGAGGAGATTATCTGTCGTGCTATGTGGATGTCCTTCTGTCCAGAGACTGAATTGAGTTTCCTCCAAAGACTGTGAGTGACCAGGCTTATGTTCGGAGACCTGTCTCTTCCAGGATCACAGATGGAAACCCCCATTACAGCCATGCACAGATTCACCACAATATGGAAACCCCTCAAGCAGAATTGGAACCAAAACACAAAATATGACCTGACCCAATACCAGCCTCAAATTTTCATGGATAATGGTTATTTCCTCACTGTAGTTTCCTTTTTTTCTTTCTTAAAATAATTTTTAGTTGTTGATGGACCTTTATTTCATTTATTTATTTATATATGGTGCTGAAAATCGAACCCATTGTCTCACACATGCCACACAAGTGCTCTACCACTGAGCCCCAGCTCCAGCCCCTCACTGTAGTTTTCTAGAGAAAACAGATGCCTGGTTCCCTAGCAGATATTCTTCAAGATTCCTGCAGACATCTTTGTAACACCTTTTTTGAGTTGCAAAGGAAGAGACCCTCCAACTCAGTTATTCTCAGAGCATTTATATATTTGATGCAATTTCTTTAAAAAGATTTTTTGTTGTAATTGTAGATGGACAGCATGCCTTTATTTATTTATATATTTATTTTTATGTGGTGCTGAGGATCAAACCCAGTGCCTCACACGTGCTAGGCAAGTGCTCTGCCACTGAGCTCCAGCCCCAGCCCACCTGATGTATTTTCTAATGTTTCATGGATAATGCATCTACCAGTGACTAGCCTTGTAGCTGAACTGACCACACCTTGTGCTTAAGGATTACTGTTGCAAATAGGTTTATATTTCCCTGCTGCTCCATTATCATAGAAAAGGGCAAAGACCAGAAAGCTTTTGCTCTTGCTGTAATGGCTCCTTGAAATGTTCTTCTGAGGATTTTCTCATAGCTCCTTTCTGTAATTTATTTAGGTATCATCTCAAATTCTACTTTATCATTTAGTTCCTTTGAACTTCCCTACGTGAAGGGAAACCCTTACCCCAAACAACCCTAGCTCATCAAATATCACATACCCTGCTTAAATTGTCTCCATATCTAAGATCATCAAGGTGGAGCTTATTCTCACTCCTCCCCAAACGCACTCATACACTGGCATATTAAAAGGTATGTCACAGGGACTGAACAAATATACATTTAATAAACCATCTCATTTTCAGAGGTTCCTGGAACCCTTACAGTGATTGCACAAAAGAAAGAGTTCTATAGAATTCTTGGGTTTTGAAGTCCATGTCCCATCATCTTGGGTTTGGAGCCCACGCTGGTCATTGAGCAACTGTGCGACCATGAGAAAGTTTCATTTCCTAAGCCTGCTTCCTGAATCGTAGAGATAATAATATTGACCTCTTTAGAATCATGGTGAGAATGGGATAAGTTTCATGAAGGGTTGTGTCCACCAGGGAAGGTATTCAGCATACATAGATTATTGTCCTACCTTCATTCGCTCTCTTTTACTTCCTTCCATCCTCTAATTTCTTTCTCACATTGTTCTCTATTTTCTCCTTCCATTCCTTACTTTAAAAAAAAATGCTTTGTTTTCCTTCTTTCCCTCCATCCCTTCCAACCCTCCATATTAGGAATGGAAAACAACCGAAGAACTCTTCTTCTATATGTACATCAATAGCCCTTTCAAAGTACACACACACAAACACACCATGCTTCTATTCCTAACTTTTCAAAAGATTTGAACTAAACCATTTTCTCATTCATTCAACATATCTTGAAAAATACATTTGCCTTTAATTGTCACTGTTTTTTATTTTCTGAAACTTTTTTCAGAACCATCATTTTTCTTAGCCATCTAAGAATCACATGGTAGAACCCTCCTTTGAGACATTCATAGACAGGAGCTACCATAGGAAGGAGCTGTTCTCTTCTTTATCCTTTTGTGCCACATCATAATACGTAGTCTGAAGGTTTGCATGAAATCAGAAACTACTCTTGCATTCAGGTAGAGATTGCCATTGCTTTCGACATTAGAGAAATTGAATGCAAGAGTTTTTCAGTATTATATTAATCCTAGCCCAGGTAGAAGCTCTTATTTCATTGGGCAATGAAAAGGCATAAACATAATTTCTAACATTTTAGGATTGGAAAACTGAAGAAAATTTAGGCAACAGATTGGCCCATCCTGAACTATAACAGCAAAAGCCTTAAGGCCTGGAAAATAGTAGATAACTGACTTCAATCAGGGTTACAGAGAAACTCAGCTGCACTGCACCATCTTAACCAAATTGGAGGGGGTTTGTTAGTCTCTCATAGCAAGAGGTAATTGATGGATTATCCAGAACTATTACTGTGGCTTAATAGTATCTTAGTGATGGCTGCCGCAGTTCCAATCATTCTCTGTGATCCAGGAGGGAAGGAGGGAATAGAAGACACAGCATAAAAAGATTACTGCTTGTAACACTTTAGCCAGAATGGGGTCCTATGACTACCCTAGCCATGATGGGAGCTGGGAATGAAGCATTTTGACTACAGCCTTGTTACAGGCTGACATAAAAGGCAGTTGTTGGACTGGATAGTGAGCCAGTCTTTTGACAGTATCTACAACAAAAATAATCGGGCATAAATAATCGGGAATAAATGAGATAACATTTAGAAAAGAATGAGCTGTGCATATTCTAGAGCTAAAAGATTGCATATGCCTATTGTATTATTTTATCAGAAAGAAAAATTAAGATGAGTGGGTAGGAGATTCTTTTAGGATCACTTAGTAAGTTCAATTCCCACATAGGAACCTAGGTCAGCTGACTGTGGGCCACACCCCTTTTCCAGGACAATGGCAGCCACCTGCTGGTCCCTCACACACCTCTGATTTATCTTGGGGAAGTGTTTCTGAGGTGGAAGAAGTAGGAGATCAGAGCTAGCTTTGTAAAAAGCCAAAAGAACTTCATCTCCCTTATTATACTTATTACAGAGCTTTCTGCTTTGGCCATTAGAAAAAAGAAAGAATGGAATGAAAATACTTCCAGTTTACTCAACTAGTAACAGATTAAGTCAGGATATATTTATGTGTTTGTTTATTTATTTATTGCAGTGCTGAGGATTGAACCGAGGGGTTTTACACATACTAGGCAAATGTGTACTGCTGAGCTATGATCCCAGCCCCTCCCCTTTTTTTAAAGTAAGGGTTTAAATTCAAAAGTTTTGCTACACACTAAATTGCCAAAACAACAACAACAACAACAACAACAACACAACAATAGCAACATAATAGTTCAGAGAACATGACCATATATGAAACATAATCAGAGGATTTTTGTTGCCTCATTTTAATATCAGTTAATCAAATTTTATAATTCACTTATTATTATTGAAACATCTGTTTTAGTGTTATAGACCAATGTTATTTATTTAAACCTATTATTATCATCATCATCATCATCATCATCATTTAACTAAGACATTCTTTTCTGAATAAACTGTGAAAGAGTGATGTCATACAAATAACCCCATATTGGACAACAAATATGCCTTTCACAGATGAAAGAAACTATTTATCTGTGGACTCTTATCCTGAGTGTCCTATAGATCTAAGAGACTTGGATAGAAAAAGAAGCTCCACTTATTTCCTCCCACTATTACTCCATTCCCATCTTATCAGCATTAGAGAGAGTAGTAGTCAGGTTCATGCCTAAAGATGCCAAGTCCAAAATAGATTGAGTATAGAGGTATGCCCTCTTAAATTTCAAAGCTCATGTGCATTACTCTAGAACCTGCTCTGATCAGCAGGTTTTTTTGTGTGGCTTTACATTTTGTATTTCTATTAAGTTTCTAGGTGATGCTTGATGCTCTTGGTCCTCAGACCACTTAAGGATTCCAGTTTTCCTCTCTTATCATATTTGGAGTAGCCAGCACCTAATCTTCTACCACGGCTGTGGCTGGGGATCTGGTCCAGGACTGACTTGTGAGAGAAAACTCCTTGATGTCACAGTGGATGTGTTATTATTGAACCAGCTGAATGGGTCCAGTGTGTTAAGTGGTCAGAAAATTCTTTTAGTAAAATGACAGCACTGAAACTAACATGAGGGTCACTGGCAAAGGAAAGGACATGCTTCTTCAGATAGTAATCCAGAAGAAAAACATCAGCAAGTATTAGAAAGCTTATCCCAAATGCTCAGTGCTCTGCCAATGTGCCTGGACTGAAGGTTTTCTGAAAGAAAGACCCAGGCTTGGTACCCTCTTCCATTGCCAACCTACAGGTATGCAGCAGCTGTATAATGCACTCTTCTTTCCAATGGTCCCCATCTAGTCAAGATGGTTAGTTCACTGTTACCCCAGGCAGATGTCTGTCCCCCACCAGTGTGATTTTGTTCACCTGAATCATTAATCTTCTAGTCCTGATCTTATCTACATCTCTTCCAT
This sequence comes from Tamias sibiricus, assembly GCA_025594165.1. Taxonomy (NCBI): domain Eukaryota; kingdom Metazoa; phylum Chordata; class Mammalia; order Rodentia; family Sciuridae; genus Tamias; species Tamias sibiricus. Next base: position 46,771,470 of record CM046670.1, read on the forward strand.
CCTGAGTGAGATTCTACCATTTGCAAGAAGTCCTAAGTTCCTAACAGTTTACTATTAGATCCTCAAAATTATTACAGAGCTACAAAATCAGTTCCTAATACATATTTGTGAAATCAATGAACAAGTGAATTAATGACAAGGAAGAGCCATGCTCTGATATCCACCACATTTGAACCAATTGACACTTAATTCTCTCCTCATCCCTGCAAAGTGTTTTACTAAACTGAAAAAAAGGGAAATGATTTTAAAAGCAAGATGGATTCTGTCTAACTTTTCTACAAATATCATTGGAACAAATAAAAGTTGAAGGACCCCCCCAAGAAGCTCTGGGCACTAACATTTACAAAGCCTCTAACATTGATAGATTTGTTCCCTTTGTTTGAGGCATTATTTCAAAGCATGGAAACCGTTTCATTCAACTCCTCTAAAAATCCTAGGAGACAGGTGCTATTGCACCATTAGTATGCTTGAAGGAATCTGTAGGTCATACAGAACTCATTGCAATTAGAACATAGATTCCAAAACAGGGCAGTTTACACACATGCTCTGTGTGCTGTATCAGTGGGTCTTGTCCACTGCTTTCTGTCCCCATAGCATCCCACATGCAAACTGCATTACACTTATCGATAGATAATACTCCAAAAAGAAATAAAGAAAAGAGGGAAGAAATTAATGGACAGCTTTCTAGAAGGCTTGTGTACAAGTGATACCTTATAATTTAATATCCCATTAAAAGCATCTGTCCCATTCATTTTGGGGTTTCAACAGAAGTTGAAATTTCTGTCCACTTAGTCATCAGGTTTTTATGTATCCCCCAAGAGTTTTCAGACTTGGAAGCTCTATACAAATAGCCAAAGAGGTATTTTTTACTGTCAGGGAATTTGGTGACTCTTCTGAGGAAATTAAGATAACCTATAACCATGCCTGAATCAAGACCAAAAGAGATAGTGGAATCAGTAAAGATGAAGCAATTCTGACGTTCTCACAGATCTTTAATATTTTTCTCTGGAAGCCTGACTGGAGGCTGGAGGCTGGAGGCTGGAGACTGGACAAAACAGCAATCCCAACATGCAGTTATCATGTAGCCTTTGCTCTTCTGTACCCTCTGCAGGGAATGCTCTTCCCTTGCATTCCCACCAGGATCTGATTGACTTCTTTCTGCACAGTGGTACATGTTCCAGTGTCACCTCATCCAAAGCCCTGCCCGATCTAAAAGAAGCCCCTCTGTTGCTTTTTTCCATCCTACAATCTTCTTTTATCTTTATTCTTCAAGGCACTAATTATCCCCTGAAATATCAAGTAAGTATTGATATAGAAATCCTATCTCTCCCACACTAGAATCTCAGATCTTGGAAGCAGAGTCTGAGTCAGTGTTAATCCCTTCTAAATTCCAGCACCCAGATTAGTGGTTAGCGTATATAAGATGCTCCCCAAATATCCACTAAATAAATGAATTAATCTGCACCAAAAGTCTTAAGCAGGTTGCCAACCGTCCTACCTTTGAGTGCGCTTGTATCCCAACAAGCACAACTACCACTGCCCCCACCTACTGAAGCTAACACTATTGTACTTCTGTCCAGGAAGCATTCCATTCGGCTTCCTCCCAGACAGACCTTGCTTCTTCCCTCCACCTCACCTCATCTCCTATTTAAGATGGTCTCCATCTTTCCAGTACCATCAGCATTTTCATGACTTGGATTTAGGGAAATGTTCTGATGTGCACAAAAGTGTGCATTAGGAGTGGGGAAGGTGCTTCCTTCCTTCTCTGGGTGATGGCATAAGATCTTTATTAGGTCAGCGCCTCTCATGAACCACAAGCTTCTTAGGGAGCTAATCTGCCCAGCTCATCCTGTCACCCTTCGACTTAGTGCCACTCAGTAATGATGTGCTCTGGCTGTCATCACTATCGCCCCCGTGCAGTAAGAGCAGCTGCCTCCTTCCGCCTTCAGTGTGTTTGGAGTCCACTTAGCATCTTCACTTGGAACTGTCTGGTAATTGCTTCTGAGAACCCAGGAAGGAGTCACATCTCATGACCTCCAGGTGGACGTGGCGTGCAAGTTAGTGGCAAATATTAGTTCTGATTTTCATGTGAGGCAAACTTGATATCACAAAAACAACCACAATCTGGTGGCATCATTTGGGAGAGGTTGTGAGATTTATATACTTGTATAGTCAAAACCACTTTCACACAATAAGATGCTGCCCTCCCCCAAATCTCTTTTATCTCACAATATATCTTGTTTTAAAGGTACCTGCCCATTTATTGTGGATGACAGACTAATAAAATGAAGTCATTTTAATAAACGCCGTATCAGAATATCCCATCTTCTAATGTGGCAATGTGAAATTTCACCACTGGAGGAAGCATTTAACATTCTGACTATTTTAATACTTTTAATAAATATTTGTAATTCCTATGATAAAGCATCCCAGTAGAAAATGCATTTCCTCCGAAATTTATGTGGCTGCTGGCAGGTGGCCATTTTCTAATTTTCTGTCTCACTTACATACATTTATTACAGATTTCTAACTACCCCTTTTTGCTCTTTGGCTACAAGCATGCTGTTTCTTCAGAGGAGGAATGTGTGTGGTTAAAATTGAGGGTGGTAAACAAGAGCTTCTGGTTTGCAAATTGGAGGGTTGGTCCTATGCCCCTTAGGGGGGGGTCCTTCAACATCTATTTTATTCAACCCTACAATACATTTTGCATCCAATCTTCATGATCTCCTTGGAACTTGAGAATCCTCTCTCAGTTCCTCAATGCTGTGAAAGGCTTGGGACAGGCATTTTTTGATCTATTAAGCCTTGAGCTTACTAATGGAATGCTGCAGAATTTGTGAAATATTTCTTAGAGTAATAAGATTTAGGGAAGTGAGAGAGAGTAATAATCCAGGTTAAGTAAACTATATTTCAAGTACAAAGCAAAGGGTGTTAAGAAATTTCTATCGTAAAAATCTTCTTGTAGAATTCTTATTAAGGAACTTGGGGCCTAAAAAAAATAACTTTTTAAAGTTTATCATCACCTGTTATTGTGCATTTCCGACCTTGGTTAGACATGATGTAAAATTAGTACATTCACCTCAAACACCCTGGTACTTTCTATTTTGTTCCCTCTGGCCTATTCAAAATCTGCATGCTGTATTTCTCAAGTTATGGTCCAATCAGAACAGAAATCAGAGTCTTTTTCAGGCATTGTCTTTCTATGCTACCCTAAGGCCTTCTGGGCTTGTGTGTTCAATGTCTTTTTAGTCATTTTTTTTTTTCCTTCAAGTCCCATTGACACTGTCCTGGAATATTTACTAATTGTCACTAGTGGCCAAGGTCATTCATGAATCATTTCATCAAGGTGTTATCTCATTTAAGCCATCTGACCATCACATGAGCCAGATAATATCATCCCCAATTACAGACAAAAGAAGAGGCAAAAAGTCACAGTGACTTGTCCTAGGATACCAGTGACAAAGTCTTAGTGCTGGGATATAACCCTGACAGTCTGACCCCAGAAAAAAGACTGAACCATAAGGCTCTCCACCACCAACAGAGATTATAAAAAAAAATTGTCACTCTTCCTCCTGCTTGTTCATCACATCTTGGCTGTTCCTCTTCACATTTCTGTCACAGCCTGCTTACAAAACTATGTGCTCATATTACAACCCACAAAACCTCTGATGACAACTTTGTGCCCACCATTTATTCACCTGGCCATTTGCTTATCATTGATTGCTTTATTGCATTTATTCAACAAATATTTGTGGGCCACACGTGATGCATCAGGTACAGTCCATCACTGAGGCTGTGGTAAAGATGAAAATCAGCCCAAGTCTTGTCCAGTGGATGATAGATGTGAAGATAATGATATAATACAAACTGGAGTAGTGGTGAGTGGTATGGAGAAAAATAAAACAGAGGAAAAAGTAGGGATGGAGGAAATATTTAGACAAGATAATTAGGAAAAGGCTCTCCAATAGGTAACATTTAAATGTAGACCCAAGCAATGGGAGGGAGGATGCATTCCAGGCCAAGGGGGAAGTTCATCATGGAAGGGGGAAATCCAGCACAGGGTGGTTAAGTAGGGCTATGCTGAGCCTTCTCAGGAGCAGCCTGGTGGCCAGGATGCCTGGAGGCAGGAGAGGATCCTGAGAAAAGACAGACTTGGGGGCCTGATAGACAGTCTTTGGAGTGATATTCCTCTCCCTTTCACTCAAGTCTCTGTATTTCAAACATCTTCTGAAAACAGGTCATCCTTGTCAACAATGCACTCCTTGGTATATCCAAAATGGAACATTCTCCTAGCCACCTCCCAACATGATGCAGACTAAGGCCCTTCTTTTGACTTCTAAAACCTTCACATCCTTAAGGCTTCTCTAATGCCACTGCTTGAGTCAATGTTGCTCTTACAGCTGGTCCTGCTCTAGCTCCCTCCTCTCCTCCAGTGGAAGAGGACTACTGTGGCAGAACTTGGGGTCAGGCAACCTCAGATGAAACCTCACCACATACCTCACGGATGGAGCTCCCCAGAGTCAACGAAGACATCTTTCCAAATTTCAGTTTGGTCTTGCTGTTTTCAAATATAGTACTATAGGAATGATCTCTTACAATTTAAAGAGGAATAAGTGATATTATCTTCACAGATAGTGAAAATCCAATTAGTTCAGTTTTAAATTGTTTAAAAGGATGTCAGATCCCATGTCCCTTCTGATAACCCTAGTAATGTGCCCCAGTATTAAGAGCCCACCCCATTGCTTTCCTGGGGTAGACTTCAAGCATCTTGAAAGAAAAGACCATATACAGTTCATCTTAGTTGTTCCTTCAGTAGATGCTAATAAAATGATTTAAAAGAACTTTTTACCTAAATCACTACTTTACACACTTCATCTAAGACATTTAGGATACAAATAAGAGAAGGATTTTGAAAACTCTAAAAACAAATAATTTTCTTCTTTATAGCCATATTGAAATAATTTAGGTTTAGGAAATACAATACATAAAAAGTATCTTTGTGACCTCTGGGGTGGGGGATGGGTGGGCAGGGAAGAATTTTTCAAAACAACATAAAAAGTAACAAATTTAGAGAAAAATTGATAAATTCAATTAAAATTATTCAAGTCTTAATAACCAAATTAAGATTTAAAATTTTGGTCCATCAAGTGTGAGTAAAATGGCAAGATACAGATTACAAGAAGATATTTGCAATATATTAATCAGGAAAGTTTTTGTGTCTAAAATGTGCATAAAGTGTCTACTAGCAAATTTTAAAAAGACATAAGCATACAGAAAAATAAGTGAAATAGGAAAAACTAGAATTTTTATAGAAAATAAGACAAATTCAGTATAAATAAGTGAAAAAGATGATCAAAATATTTGGGATGTTAATAACTAATCTCAATAAGATATTGTTTCATCAAATTAAAAAAAACTTGATTAGGACAATGTTGAAAAAATATTTGTTATCAGTTTGTGAATTTCAATATTTTTATGCTTTACGGGACAGCAGTTCCATTTCAATTTATGTAATTTATAAAATTACAGCTTCTATGTCTTTGGAGATATGTGCGTGGATCTTCACAGAAACATTGATTATCAGAGTAAAAACCTGGGAACAACTCCAGTGTTTTCCAACTGGATCATTATGTATTACAGAGTGAATTTTATCCAACCATATCCATTTGCTAGAGCCCTAACACTCCATGTGACTGTATTTGGATACCTTTAATGAGGTAATTAAAGATAAATGCAGTCACAGGGCAGGGCCCTAATCCAGTAGGAACCATGTTCTTATAAGAAGAGGAATAGGTTGTGCACAGAAGAAAGGCTATGCAAGAACGGGGGGAGAAGGCATTTGTCTACAAGCTATGAAAAGAGGCTTCACCAGGAACCAGGCCTGTCTATACCTGGATCTTGAACTTCTACCTTCCAGCTTGTGAGAAAGTAAATTTCTGTTTTTAAGCCACCCAATTTGTGGTATTTTGTTATGGCATCCCTAGAAGATAATTTCATATGTAAGTAATTTCATACATAAATTTATGGTATATACATTTATTTATGATACATATCTATATACATATACAAAATTAGAACATCATATAGTAATAAAAGTGAATAAAAAAATAGCTATACCCAACAAGGGAATTAATCTTAGCAAAATTTACTGATTAAATCAGGTCATAAGAGACTATATTCAATACTACACAATTTGTATAGACCTTAAAAACAAAAAGTAGTATGTAGTATTTTGGGATATATTCATATGGACAGAGACATTTTTTTTTTAAGCAGAATTATGAACATAAAATTTAGCATGATGGGAAGACTGGGAAGCAAGATGAGGAAGATTTTCATGCAGAAGCCATGAAATTATAAATGTTCTATTTTTTAAGTCAGATAATGAGTTTATAAATATTCATTGTGTTATTATGTTCCAAATTTGTTTATAGAGAAAATGATATTGTTCTTAAGAACCAACTGTTATTTAAAAGATACCAGTAGCTGTTGGGTTTTGTTTTTTGTTTTTGTTTTTGTTTTTATTTTTTTTATTTTTTGTTTTTTTGTAGTGGAGGTGACTTTTCTCCCATAGGCAATTGTCTTTGGGCATTTGGGTTGCTATAACAAAACATTAAAAACTAGGCGGCTTAAAACAACCAAAATTTATTTCTCATGGAATTAGAGGCTGGGATGTTCAAGATGAAGTTTCAGTGTCTTGTGAGGCTCTGCTTTTTGGTTCATAGGTGAAGTCTTGACATTGTGTCTTTACCTGTGAAAGACGCAAGGGAGCTCTCCCAAGCCTCTTTTGTAGAGGGCTAATCCTAATCCCATGAAATTAACATGTAGAAAATTAATTATGAAGCCGGGAGCGGTGGCACACACTTGTAATCCCAGCACTTGGGAGGCTGAGGCAGGAGGATCCCGAGTTCAAAGCCAGCCTCAGCAATGGTGAGGCACTTAGCAACTAAGTGAGACCCTGTCTCTAATAAAATACACAAAAAGGACTGGGGATGTGGCCCAGTGGTCGAGTGCCCCTGAGTTCAATCCCCGGTACCACACACACACACACACACACACAAAAAAAAAAAAAAAAAAAAAAAAAAAAAAGAAAGAAAGAAAGAAAATTAATTATGAGGAAAGCTCCATACCTGTGATCTAATCACCACCCGATGGTCCCACCTCTTCATACTGTCACCATGGTGATTAGGATTTAACATATAAATTTTGAGGAGGACACAAACATTCAAGACCATAGCAGCAAACATGGCTTGCAATTTTTAAAATTTCAGTTACTTTTTTCTCCCTTTCTTTGATAGCCTTGACCTTTCTTTTCCCATATAACTGCATTCTTTATACATTTTAAAATTAGGGAAGTAGCCAATTTCATTAATTTTTTGTTATGAAAAATATCCTACTAATATATCAGGTATGTGAGAGTACAATACTCTGAATTGATTCCAGTATAAAATTAATTCTCAGTTAGTTATAATATTTAATTTGTGTATGCAAAATATCCCAGTCACTGAGAATATAATTGGCTTTTCTCTGAAGTCTCTCAGTCTACATATTAATTTCATCTTCTCTCTCAGACCCATACACTCATCAGAACTCATTGGTATTATCTGTGTGTACTTAGAGGAGTTTCAATGCCAATAAGTTTGTCAAACATCATCATATCTGGTCTGTTGGGCAGAATTTGTTTATGCTATCCCAATTCTACCACCGTACAACATTGAACAATTGCTTTCCAACACTTTGTGGATTCTTTTCTATTTTACACGTCACATTGGCTATTGAAAGTTAAGTGCTCCTCTGAAATAGCTACATTAAAATATTATAGTGTAGTCTTCATGTTGGAACATGAAGCTACCCAGAAACGCCGTGTTGGAAAAGGGGGGTTTATTGGGGTACCATATGGGGAGGGGTAGGGAGAGGAAGGGAAGGGAAGAGGGGTAGGGAACGGGAAAGGGGCAGGACAAGAAAAGTGCAGAACAAGGAACAAGGGAGAATAAGGGCCGGTTTCAGTCTGGAGCAGGCTTAAATAGCGAACTGGTGGTCCAAGGGACCACTGGAGCAAGTCTGTGTCCCCATAGGCTGCCAGAGGTCAAGAGGCGGGGAGGGCACCTGAGGGCTGACCAGCCTGAGGCACCTGGGAGATGTAGTCTTTTCACAAAGTACCTGGGGGGGGGGGGGTGGCCTCCTACCTGGGAGGTGCAGCCTCCCTGCCCGGAAACCAACACTCCAGCTGCCAAGGGAGCACACTTTTGTGATCTCTAACTGATATATATATATATATATATATTTTAAATTTACATTCTAAAATGTTTATTAATAAACTAGTATATTCCTTATGCAGTTGGAAGATCACAGCACATACAGAGAAGGCAAAGTAAGGGTTTCAAAGTAATTTTCAGTCTGATACATATTTTGATAGGAGATGGGGATATTGCTGGGATGAGTTGTGATAGCTTCCTTCACCCACTAAAAAAATAGCATTTCGGTGATAGTTCATTGCCACTTTTCCTATCCTAAAATCTTCAAAACAAACTGTCAATCTTGCCACATGGAATGTCTCACGGCAGTCACTGACACATTTGGCTTTCATCAGAAAGTTTTGTGCAAGATATCCCCAAAACAGGTTGGGCTGTTGGATTATTAGTATTTCATGCCTTTTTTGAGGAAATGTGTTAATTGTGAAATATGATTTCAGCATTAAACATTCTGAGTAACAGCCATCACGAGCTTGGAAAACTTGATGATTGAAAGTTAAGTTTCTTTCCCAAACACCAATCTATTTCTTTGGCTGT